>CM056376.1:76518323-77118323 GCA_029718625.1 Synaphobranchus kaupii
TGTGAGCTATCTTTTATGAATACGTAACGTTAGCTAATAAACGATAGCAATAATACATTTGATGTAGCCCTAGCAAAACCAGTAACCAGTTGGTCAGTAACTTGGACGGAATGTATCGATAAGTTAGGTAATGCAAGGCAGTCTATTGTGTGTGAGTTTAGCCCCGTTTGGTCCAGAGAGAACTGGTAACTTAGATAGCTAGTTATATTAGCTATATCATTTATGAATAATGTTAGCTAATAAATGATAATTCTCTCTCCGGACCAAGTGAAGTTATGAGGGCGCTACAACCAGCCATGTTCAATATACTAACGTTACTGTGTGACTGGGTTTTGCTGTGTATTTGAATGTATTCAATAGTAACGTTACTTTAGGCAGACAAACAAGCTAACTTAGCTAGGTAACGTTAGCTTTACCATTCGGTTACATCCCGGGTCTTCTCCTCGCCAAGCCGTTGCTCAACTAATACAGCCATTTTATTTAGTTGTGAGGAGAGAGCTGGAAGGGGGCTGAGTCAGTTCACCAAGACACACCCTTTCACTCCTTGACCGTATGAATATTCATAATATAACTACGTGGCATCATCGTCATATGACCACACCTACTCACGAGTTTCAGTTCAAATTGAAGCGGAAAAAAGGGCCTTAGAAAAGCCTCTGCAGTATCTCTTTAAATTACATTCTTTAACGTGATGAGGAAAAACGCAATGCTAACGTGCAACTCACAGAAAACGCTGGGATTTTTTGCCAGTTAATTATTCAGAATTATTGCCACCCTTATTAAACAATCTCACGTTAGTAATCTCTTTGTCATTGTCATTTGTTAATCATTAGCCTATATATAATTGATTCAGGGACTTTGTTTGATTGACATAAGCAAGCAAAATGAACGGAAACAGGTTGAGAATATGTTCGGTTTAAATGCTTTATTCCAGCGCACGGACTGTCCTACATATGAAAATGCTACACGAATTTATGACATAAAGAAATATGCTTCCCACAAAACTTGCTGTATTTATTGATATTTGTTATTCAGTAAATCAATTGCTTGACTGATAATTAATGTAAACAGGTTGAGAGTTTCATCCGTTTAAATGTAGTCTACGGTGACAGGCGTTTTACATGATCCGAGATCCCACGATACGCCACTGTGCAGCAGCGCGGTTACTTCCGAGTATAGATGGGGGTGAAGTGCGTCTCAATTCAAATAACCCGCTCCGCCCTCGCTCCCTCCCACTCGCTAAACGCAAGTGTATACTCCTGTTTTATTGGTATGTGCGTCACATCCTCCCAAGTGAAGTTTACGAGGGTGGAGCAAAAACTGGATTGGGCCGCAGCCTGAGACTCCAAGAGACACTGTGCAGCGGACGGGTCTGCTTCAGAGCTCTGTGTGTTTGTGCCTGAACACGACGAGAAGAGGGGGTGAGCAGTGGGAGACTTTGGAAGCGGGCTGTAGGCTGCCCACCCAATCAGAAGTTAGAAACGGTACTGGTATTTTCTGTGCTACTTTTCCATTGGCTGTACAAAATTTATTTTTTTTCTTAACTTTTGATTGGGTGGGCAAGATGCACGTTTGGGTGGGCTGAGCCCACCCCTGCCCATAGCTACCGCCGGCCTTGGTTTGTTAAGTAGTTTCGTTCATCAGACAAATTCCGAGCTTGTGTTTGAAATTATGTAAAGGTGAGGATTCTCTAGCAATATGTATGTATTTGTTCCATAGCCGTGATCCTCTGTACCTAATGGAGAATTGACATAGGTTGGTGTGGAATATTGGAAGATGTAAGTTGTCTGCATGTCTGGTATTATATGTATGTATATGGGAATTTTGAATGAAGTAACTTTTGCAGGATAACGTAATGGGGACGTGACGTGTGAGGTTTGAAGGGACCACACGCAGCGAGGGGACTCAATAAGCTCAATGAGCCAATAAGACGGGAAACCCCGTAATTAAGGGAAGGAGAAGGAAGTGTGCGTGGACGAATGTCTAGGCGGTAAAATAACAAAGGGACAGAAATTAGAGCGGGTAAAAGAGAGGAGACAATACGCAAAAATAACTCCCTTGCTCTAAACGGAGTGAAAACTGCTCGCTACAAGGTGGAAATAAGCAGTCTCCGAGTCCTACATATACCGGCACCAGAGCAACACGCAACACATGAAAAAAAACTGAATAAAACACCCTGACTCACAACAAAGGGGAAACGTAGTCCACGAGAAGGAGACAAAACAGGGAACAAACGTACCGAAGCTACTAACCGGCTCACTGTCACACACAAATGAGTAGAAGCACAAACGCCAGGTTTCTCAGTAAGAAAACCAAACAAGGCGAATGGAACAAAGAACTGCTGCCCTATACTTCTACGAGCTAAGTAACTAAGTAAAAGCATGAACACCCGGTCTCTCAATAAGGAGAGACCATAGAAAGGCGAATAGAGCAGAGATGTGATGTCCCATACTTCTACGAGCTAAGTGACTAAAGAAAGAGCCAGAAAAAATAAACGCCCTGCCTCAGTAATGCGAGAAGTAAGAATAGGCGAGTAGCACAAATGGTACAAATAAAACACACACCCAACAAACACTGAATACCAAAACTGTATACAAAACAGTGCCAAATAATGCAAAATAATATAGAAGCCCCGGAAGTAGGAAACAGGGGCTTATGTAGCCCTCAGGCAACCACGCACACGTGTGGACGCTGATGAGAGAACTCCGCAAAAGAGAAGAGGCGGAGCAAAACTCCACTAAAAGAGCAGCGCCCATGCGTGGCGACCGAGGAAAACGACCGCATGGGAAAAAGGCGTCAAAAACCATGACAGATAAGGGAGGGGAACCTGGACCATACGTACATTTGTATATGAAGGTGCATGTTAGATAAACTGTTTTATGTTGAATGTTGAAAGGATCTGTAATCTATGAAATAAATGAGCAGAAGGTTTGTTATAGTTGGAGAAGGTTGCTATTCTTACTAATCTTTTCCGGAGTAAATGTATTCTTTGTAGATTTGTGGCATATGTGGCAGCCCAAGCAATATTACAGTAAATGAGGTTTGGATAAATCAAGCTGTAATAATAGTTTTAGAAGGCATGACTGATGAACCAAACCACAAATTTTTCTTATGATAACAATCGATTTTGTCACTTTATTGCTTGCGGTCATGGTTTTTGACGAGTCCTTCCCTTGCGGTCATTTTCCTCGGAAGCCACGCGAAGGCGCTGCCCTTTTAGTGGATGTTAGCTCCGCCCCGTCTTTATTGCGGAGCTTCTGTCAGCATCCACACCTGTGCGTGGTTACCTGGGAGATATTTAAGCCCACGTTTCCTTCGTTCTGGGCTTCGATATTATTTTGCATTATCTTGCACTGTTTTGTGTTTTGTGTGTTGTATTAGTTTTGCCTTTGTAAATGCGGGACTTGCCTTTGTGTATGTAGCTATTAGGACTCTTTGTCCGTGGCTCTTTTCTGTCTCTGCTTCCTGGTCTTTCCTTTCTTTCTTTGCCTAGACCTGTTGCCTTTTCTGTCTCTTCCTCCTCTCTCTGTCTGCTTTCTTCCTTGAAAGCGAGGAGTCTTTGTTTGTTTGTGGGTATATTTATATAGTCATTTCTTACTAAGAGACAGGGTGTTTATCATACTAAGGCAGGGCTTTATCTATTCTGAGAAGCAGGGCGTGTATTTTTTATTAGGCTTGCGTTAGTCATTGAGCCGGCAAATGTCCGAAACAGCTGTTCTGTTCGTCCTTCGGTTCCTGTCTCCTTATAGGGAGACTGGGCGATTTTGTTCAGACAGTAGTTCTGTTCGCCTAATGGTAGGTCTTTCCTGACAGGGAGACCAGGTGATTTCATTGACATGTTGCGTGTGACTGTGAGCCTATGAAAGTAGCCATGGAATGTTAGATCTCTGTTCCTTTCGCCTTCTCGTTACCTTCCCCCTTATTGAGATGTAGGGCCATAATTTTTTGCACGTCTTGCGTTTGGCACACTGCCGGTAGAGGTTAGGACACGGAGACTGTTTTATTCCTGCAGCAAGCAGTTTGCTCCGTTTAGAGCTAGGGAGTTATTTTTCGCTTGTCGCATTCTCCCTTTTGATTAGCTCTAATTTATGTTCCTTTGTTTGTTACCTGGGTCATTCCGTGTCAAATCAACCAGTTTTCTGAAAAGTTCCTGTATGACCCTCTCAGATTTTAATGAAACTCCATCATTATAATCCATTGTGTGAAAAATGAACACACACAAAAAATTAGCCTCATACGACATGTCGTTTCCGAGATATGGCCTCCTGAAATTTGCTCAAAACCTCCGTCTTTCGCGATCTACTCATCAACCAAATTTCAGCTTTGGTACTCAACTCCTTCATGGTTAGATAGCATTTTGAAAAGTACACATATTTTAACATATCTGGAATTCACATAAGTCTTAAGAGTTACGTTACTACTTAAAAGTGTCAAATTATGTATCAGACATCAAACACAATAGTACATGTACTTTAAACCATACACTATAAATGTTAAATTACCACATATTCTGCCATATAGATGTGTACAGTTTGTCGTTTACTTGATAAATGCTGGCAGTTTGCCTTAAATGTTATTGAAGTCGTTAACAGTTAGTCTGTAGTGACGGCCTCCATGTCCCTGCAGCTCTGGAGCACTGATGACACAAACTACGTCCTGGAATGGTACCCAACACTCATTATGGACATCTTGAGGCCAGGAGAGTGCATTTGAGTTCTTTGCTCTTCTCATTAACTTTACAAAGACATCATGTTGCTCCTCTGATCGCTCCACGATAGTGCCAATGTACCATTCATTGTCATAGATGCATGCAATGTACCTCCCTGGTTGGTACTCGGTCGGGTAAGTCAGAGTTGGAACATGAACAGAACTGGAACCCTGCACTGCACAATCTCCAATTGAAACGACGCTGAAAATGGTATCATTAGAAAATCGCCGCATCTCTAAAGCTGATGATACACGGGCAATATTTTCAGGCAATATTGCCGGCAATATTGCCAGGCAATGATTGCTGGACATTTTCCTATTGACAAATCAATATCTGAACAAGTTTGATCGAGGCAAGCAATATTTTGCTACCATCCAATCACAGATGAGATTTTGGGTCACATGACACCGGAGTCTTCCAAAAATAAATTTCAACAATGGCTGCCAAGTGGTGCGAGGAAACCGAAGGGATGCTGATCTCTTATAACTTTATTTATTTATTACTCAGGTAAGTTATATTGATGTATTAGTGTAATATTGAAATAAAGACCAACTTTTCCTATGTTATGGTATTCTTGACTTTTGATTGTAAATAATTGGTATTATTACTCACTCACCGCCGTACTGACGAACCGAGTGACTTTTAAACTAGCTAGCTAGCTAGCTAACTTTACTCTGCAGACGTAATCAGACCACCTGCTTTACTGGTGAATACATCCATGAATGCTTCCGTAAAATTTAGAGATACGGTCGATGAATTACATTGGCGGAAAGCTGTGGTTCTTGCCGTTCCGGGCACATATATACCTTTGTGGTGAGATGACGGTAAAGGTTTGAAACAGAGGTTAAAAACAGGATCCGCAAAAATTCTTTTTTCAGTTATTTTTCAGTTATTGCCCCATTGCCCATTGCTCCAGTGTCTCATACCCATTGCCCATTGCTGGCAATATTGTACAATATTGCCGGCAATATTGCCTGAAAATATTGCCCGTGTATCATCAGCTTAATTGTCCTTCATTAATGGGGACAAAACTATGATGTGAGCGTGTGCCAGTAATGGTCTTTGATCGGGAGAACCGCTCAACTAGTTTTTAGTTATCTGCATTTGCCTTTACATCATCATCGCTGACAAAGAAAAACTTGATGCCATTGATGTTCTCATCAGCCCATGCAAACATCTGCTGTGCGTTTAAGATTTGATGTTGCTCTGTAGCCTGCAGACTAGCTCTGGCTACTAGCCTCTTTGTAGTTCCACCCAGCCCATCACATGGAGTCTTGCCATGGCTCGTAGCAAAAAAATGGCATTCTGCTTTCATTGCATGGTCTGATATTTGATTGCAAAGGTTTGCCATATTCTTGTGGTTCGTGTATTGACTGGCCGCTCGATCGCTAAAATATATCAACTTGCTCTTGCCAGGAAGCTGCTCCTTAATGTATGGAACGAGTGTGGATATGAATGCATGAACAGTTGTTATATCGTGTTTCATACAGTCCGATATCATGACAACATTGGTACATTTTAACTAATTTCCGTCCATATAATATATTGCGAATGGGTGTAGTGTAGCTTGACTATTGTCCCAATAATAACCCTGGATAGCAAAACCAAAACTATAATTCTTGGCAAAGTCTAATAAAATGATGACGGAATCTTCTGGTAAGGTTTCTTTGAGTGAACGCAGATATGATGACTGTGATTTGGTGATGAAGTGATGTTGCCGAAGAGAATCAAATGCACTACAAACGGTATCAATAAATTCTTGCACAGACAGTTGAAGGGATACTAATGTAGTTCCGTCTGTATGTACTTTTCAAAATGCTATCTAACCATGAAGGAGTTGAGTACCAAAGCTGAAATTTGGTTGATGAGTAGATCTAATATATCTGTTTAACTGGTGTAAATTTCAGAAAAAGTTTTAACTGTCCACATGGTAACCCATCGACAACACGGACGGTTGTGTTTTTGACTTTTTTTCACCCGGACCCAACTTTGGATGGATGTCATTCCTTTACAAATGAATTGATTAGCCTGTACTTGCTTGTGACCATAGACATATACCTATAGATAGTACATCTGTGATATGGGATGTACCGTATATGTCCACTCGTATGGGCACAGGGTGACCTCAAAAATCACCAAAAACATGTGCGACTGAACAAAGTGCCTACTTTGGGTGCATATAACTTGAAAAGGGAAGGGAGTACAAGTAATCTGAGGCCATTCATGCAATACAGAAGAAAGTAAGTACCAAGCAAATTTCAGGAGGTCATATCTCGGAAACGACATGTCGTATGAGGCAAATTTTTTGTGTGTGTTCATTTTTCATACAATGGCTTATTATGATGGAATTTCATCAAAATCTGAGAGGGTCATGCAGGGACCACTGGTTGATTTGACACAGAATGACCCACCTACGAGGCAGCTCCTCTCATTTCACGATAGCATCTCGTTGTTCACTGTTTTGTATACGTTTGAGTATTCAGTGTTTTTTAGCTCGTTGTGTTTACTGAGCTCGAGATTCTTTGCTTTCGTGTGACGTTCGCCCGGTTATATGAGTTACGACACTTTTTTCCTAGTTCCCTTACTATTTCCCTCCAGTCGAGAGTGGGAACTAGGTTATTTGCTTTAGTCATTTATATTTCCCTATATACGGGGTCTCTCTGTCTCAGTGGCTTTCGAGCTTAATGAATCCCCTTGCTGCAATTGGTCCCTCAAACCTCACACGTCATGCCCCCTTACCGCTTTCCAGATTTATATGATCTTTCCAGCTTAATTTTTCATCAATCATTATTCCTAGGAATCTTGTAGATTAAATTTGATTGATTATACAATTGTCAATGGAAAGTTTGGCATCTGCTTTGCAGTATATTTTGTTTTTTGGGTGAAGATGATAAAATTTTATTTTCTTACATTAACCCTTTCCAGCCTAAGCGAATATTGGGTCAACATTCTATTCCATTTTATTTCTTAATGTGCGTTGCAAAAATGTTTGTAGTGTGATCATATGACATCAGATACCTAAACTTGATATACCATTGTAAACAGGATAACTGGGGCTTTCAATTGATATAGAAAATAATAGGATTACTTGATGGCAATATCATCAATTATGGAAATACATTTACCAACTAAATTTATAAAACATTCTAAATGGCTATTTTCTAATGAGAAACCTACTATTTTACCCATTTCATGTTCAAGATAGGGGAAAACATACAGTGTATGATAACTTCACCATTGTGGGAGTCATATAGAATAGGAATCAGAATAGATTTATCTTCTACTGCTCAAATGTTATAACCACTTCAGTGATGGGTAAGAAAAGGCTAAAATAAACGCTTTAGAATGTTAGGTTCATTGAAAATATGACATGTGTATGCAAAACTGTTTGTGGTGTGATCATATTATGTTACACCCCTAAAGATAATATACCATTTTAAACAGGATAACTGGAGCTTTCCATTTATATACAATAATATGCTTACTTTAACACAATATCATCAATTATTAAAACAAATCACAAAATAAATAATAATTAAAAAAACTTTCTAAATGGCTATTCTCCATGAGAAACCTAGGTTTTTAAACATTTCATGTTCAAGATCGAAAACTGTGTGGTATCTTCACTATTTTGTAAGTGATATAGAGTAGAAATCAGAACAGATTTATCATTTACTGCTCAAAAGTTATAACATCTTAGTGATGTATGGGAAAAGGCAAAAAAAAAATTTTATTAGAATGTTAGGTTCATTGACATTTCACATTACCACTTTTCCATACTCCTAATGGGTCACTGTTGAGAATCTGTTGATATAATGCAAAATTGAAAGACACATACACTGAAATATACAATTTATGTGTTCAATGAAACACACACTTTATTTAAAAAAAGATGTATAACATAGTGAATGGATGAACTAAGTAAATGCATAACATTGCAAAACAAATAAAAACAAGATACAACCCATGGCAAATATCAGTTTAGATACCTGTAAAATTAATGCATTGGATTTATTTACAGTAAAATCATTAATGTATTAGTACAGATACAGCAGACAAATCTATGGTCAAGCATAAATACCTTCAATATATTCAAAAATCAAGAAGATAACAGTAAGTGCATGCATGCCCTGATGGTCCTCCGTGTCGTGCTCTGCAATGACCCTCAGCACCTCCTTCTCTTCAGGGACTGTATCAGATGGCTAAATGTCCATCCTTTGCTGCAATACATAAATATGTAATCATTTACCATTTCATTAATCCATAACATATCATATAAAACCATTTCTGAGTAATTAAAGGGCTGTAATACTTGCAATAACATCATCTTACAGCAAACACTTTATGCTTATGTCAGGAATAGATAAAATAGCTATTCTGGACACAAGCATAATGTCCATCCATCGCTGTAATAGATAAATATATTATCAGTTTAATTTTTCCATAACATATAAAACCATTTCTGAGTCATTAAAGGGGTGTATAGCAAGAATGACATTTTACAGAAAACACTATGCTCCAGAATAACGTTAGCCTAGATAAAAAGCACAACAATAACACAATGTTAGACTACTTAGCATAATGTCCATTCATATAAGATATTGTTTTGAATGAACAGACCTAAATCATCAGTGACATTGGCTCAACTGAATGATGTCTTTTTGTCATATTTGTCTAAACAGGCTAATCTTGCTCAAGTCAAAAACGTGAGTCAGAAAATAAAACGTGAAGCTGACGTTACCTTAGGAAATGTTTGCTGTTTAGTTCTCTACTCCATTCATTTTCGACAGGACTGATCAACAACAACCTTCAAATTTATACATAACGTTATGTTAAAAAACTAGCTAGTTAGTACTTGCTATTGATAAGACTAATAGTTGAGTATAACATTTATAAAGCTAGCAAGACAGACAGCAGAGCTAACGTTTCAAATTAGGAAAACAAAAACGCAGAAAAGAAAATGGCTGTTCGCGCGGTTTAGGATGACAGCTCACTGTTAGACTAACGTTATTTGTTTTAGCTTTAGTTCGCTATTATTTAGTTATCAAAGTCTACACTAAGATACGGAAAATATTCACATCTAACGTTATCACTTCACTTATTTATTGTATGACAGACTTTTTCACAATTTCATCTCAAAACGAGCTGGGGTAACAACAACACAGTGGCATCATTTGAAGCTAGAGCCGAACGTTAGCTACCTTAGCGAATTTCAAGTGGAAATATGAGAAAGTCTGCGGTACAAAAACAGGATTTTATTCAAAATAAAATCGTTTCTGAAGTAATATCTATGGTTAATTATTATCTTAAATATTTCTTACCTCAGGGGGTTTACTGGCTTTCCCTCAGTCGCAGTAAAGTCTTCAGACGATAGTCTTCTGTCCGAGGTGGTCCGCTCCGCCCGCGGTGAAGCAAATGGAGATTTACGAGGTTGACGTGCGGTTTTATTTAGCGGTCTACAAATAAATCCCCGCCCACTAAGCTCATGAACCAATTATATGCAATTGTAGCTTATTTTGTCATCTGTAACTAGTAGTTTTCAAAAAGAAAATCAGTGATTGGACGGCAGAGCTATTATACGTCAAACCATCAGCACAATTGTACTGAAATTAGAACGGTCCGGCTTTAAAGGGTTAAGGGACAATTTATTTAGTTTGAACCATTTGGATATATTTTTTAAACCAGCATTTGCTTTGGCGATAAGTGATTTGAAATTTGTGTGTGACAAAATTAGATCGGTATCATTAGCAAAAGGAATAGGATGTAGTACTGAAGAAGCAGCTGCAAGGTCATTTATGTAAATCAGAAATAATAAGGGCCCAAGAATCGAACCTTGTGGAACACCACCTGTGTGTTCATTTTTTTGCTTTGCTGGAGTAACATCCATTAACACATACAAGTTGTTCTCTGTTGAGAATGTAATTTTGGAGCCACTTATGGGCAACTCTGGAAAAATAATCAAGTAATATTTTGTGATTCACAGTATCAAATGCTTTGGATAGGTCTAGAAATATTCCAAGAGCATATTTATTTTTGTTTAATGCATCATAAACTTGATCAACGAGATGTAATACAGCCATATGGGGATGACGTCACATGGCACTGTAATGGCGACATGTAGTCCAGCTGTCTCTCATGTTCGTGTTTGTTAATTTTAATATATTTTGTTGTGTCTGGCTTTTGTCTTTTTCATGCGCTGTGTGTCTATTGTGGTACGGGGAAGCGGGCTGGAGATTGTTCAGCGCACTCATGCTGCTCGTTTTAATAATATTGACAAATTGTATATTCGGGATAATTTTATTTGTGGTCGTCACCATGGAGACTGTGGAAGAAAATTCTGGTATGAAAACTAATCATCCAGAATGTGTTAAATATTATTGATATAAACAGTAATTACATAATCCTGGTAGGCATTGTGCAGGGTGTAAGGGCAGGGAGATTGAGGGAGTGCCCCTCATCTTCCACCCAGGTATTCTTACAGATAAATGCATGAGAGGGAATGATGAGGCCTAAAACAATATATGACCACTATATTTGATTATACACGATGTATTGTATATTTGTATGTATATATGCGTGTCACTACAGACCACTGTATGGCCAGAGTAAAGGCCCTGTTTTGACTTTATGTAAGCATGATATTCTGTGCCGGGCATCGCCTTGACCGGCTCATGATACGCTTACATAAAGATGGTATTCTGTATAGGGGGGTTTGGGCCAGTTCGCAAAACAAGTCTAAACCAGAACCAGTACACACACACCAATATACTCACATATAGGCCTCTCACCATCAAGGACACACATGAAGGGGCAGACATACGCACACCAGAATCTGGGGCCCAGCCACATTTTTAATTGCTATTGGAAGGATCTGAGTGAGAGAAGACTCTCTCAGCCTTCCAGAAAGATCCGCCTAGCTTATCAAGCGTGTCAAAAAAGATCTATATTCACGCAGTTGTGCTCATTAATTTACAAAAGGCCTTCAGTTACCTAGCATGGGGCCCTTCGTAATCTAGATGGTGTCGAAATGAGATATAGTCACAAGTATGCGCTCATCTTCATACAAAGGACAATTCAGATGCATTTATATTTATATGTATTTTTCTGCTTCAAAATAGAGGGACATGAACACGCACACTTCTTTAAGCCTAAAGCTTGTGGCTGCAGACCTCTCGAAGGCCAGGAGGCCCAGTTTTTTTTTTTTTGTCTGATATGTTCCAGGACGGAGAGGAAAAGTTTTAAAATGAGTGTATGTGAACATTCAAGGATTATATTAGAGAAAATGTTGGCTTATATTTCTTAACATATTCACATGTACAGTTGTCTGTGGAAATAAAACTTACAGTTTGTCTCAAGTTTGTCAGATTGAGGGGAGCAATAAGTATTAATTTATATCTGTGAGGGCAACAGAGCTATTCAGTGTGTCCTCACAGTAGTCGACTGCCTGATGTTCTTTTCACTAACTGATCACTGATTGCCACCATAGGCTGTATGTAAATACAGTAACTACAACATAACACAAGTACTATATATCATATCATGTGAACACTGTTAGATCGATATAAACAGGTAAAAGTTTGCATAACAAGTAAATTATATCAAAGGTTCTCAAAATTGGTAGATGAAAATTAACCGCAATTTGATCTGGTCCACAGTTGGTCTCTTCAATTTCACTTTACTGTTCACATATGCTGTAGAAACACTTCCCTAAACTAATCCTAAGGAACTCATTAAGTGCTTTCTGGCAGTGAAGGAGAAAACTAGTGTTTTGTACGACTTAGAGGAGATAATTGTGTCAAGTAACCAGTGCTTTCTAGATTTGTCGTAAAAGTACTGAAATGACATTGATTAAAGGGGAAATGTGGTGAGCTGTACTGTAAAACTGTGTTGCTAGTAATGGAATTCTGTAGGAATTATCTACTGTACAATTACACTACACATTCCAGAGAGATTTGTTTGTTTCATAACCTGAAACTCAGCTGTTGATTGTAACACACAAACTATTGTTAATGCTTACTAATATTGTGTTCCATATTTTGACCTAGTAAATCATTGTAATGATCACTTATTGAACTAGAATGGTCAAACCATGGCCAGGCCATTTCCTATATAATTAAATCATAGCATTTCATCAAACTACAGTAAAAATAAATGCCATATGTAATGCTTAATTAAAATGTTGTACCATGAAAAAGAAAAAGGGCATGGGGACCCCTGGTGTAGGATTTCAGAGGATGGGACCTGCCCCTGGGAAGAGGCAAAGTTCCACCCCAAATAGGTAGAGATAAGGACAGGATAAAAGGACTGGTAATTCAAACTGAGAGGGGGGCTTTTTACAATTGCTGAGATTGAATATGTGTTGGTCTGCGCAGACCAGCCCGGGGTTTTTTTTATATGTCATTATTGAATCATATGCAATAAACTCAATTGCATCAGACTCTTGAAGACTTTGTTAATTTTTGAAGACATATAGCATTGGAACGTATCCAATAGTTATTTTTGAAGAAGAATTGAATGGTGTGGGAGAAACTCCCCAGTCTATCTGGCCCAGACTGGGGTCATATTTTTCTTCGATAAAACGCATTCAGAACATATGCTCGGGAATGTCCGTTGGATCTGCAGCCATCATTCTTTTTTTTTCTCAGCCATTGGACGTTTACCATCGTTCTTCACCGGAGTTGAAGATGTCGGGACTCGGGACTGATATAGGACTGCAGGCAATCTTCAAAAGATCACCAGGGAAGAGAAAGGAGAAGATAATGCGGGGGAGGAGTGAGGCGACGACTGGGAAGGCTGACGCAGTTCGGTGCTCCATTTCAACAGTGTACACAGACCGCAACACTTCGTGTATGGAGGAAAGTCGTGGAGGCGGAGTTTGTGTGTTGGACTGCTTAATAATGACACTGGACATCTCGGGACAGCGGGGGCTATTTTTAATCATGGCTGTATTCCACTTTTATTCCACTTGAATTCACTTAATTAGTTTGCTTAATGCAATGACTATATTGAATGTCTTTGTTTGATATGTTTGTGTGTTGTGGGTCTGCCCCACTATCTGTCTTTTTTGTTGTTGCTGGAGCTACAACTGAAGTTCCCTAGCGGGAAAATAGAAGTACATACTGTAGCGTAGTTTTTTTCCTGAAACCATATTGATGTTCATAAAAAATATTATGAGTATTTAGATGTTTGAGAATTTGATTGAAAATTAATCGTTCGAGTATTTTTGAAAAACATGGGAGAACAGAGATAGGCCAATAATTATTAAAGGCTCCAGGGTCCCCGGTTTTAAAGAGGGGAATGACCTTAGCCACTTTCCAGTCACAGTATAACACCTGTATCTAAAGATTTGGAAAGGATATTAGTTAATGGTTTAATAACTGAAGTAGACACTTTTTAACTAGTGTTGCAGTGACCTCATCATGACCTGCAGCTGAGTTCTTCAAACTACCAATAATATCCTTACCTTTTTTTTCATTCGGAGGATCAAATCTCAGAAATGAGGATAGTGATGCTTCAGATAGTCTAGCGGAGAGCCATCTGTGAAATCTATGTTTTCTGAGCGAGATGCGCCAACATTTACAAAAAAGTAATTGAATTCACATGATATGATATGAGGATCGTTTAAGGTTGTTTCCATCAGAGAATTCAGAAGGGAGAACGATAGAGTATTTATTTTTGTTCAGGAACTGATTGATGATTTTGTGGTTTTGATATTATTTGTGGATTCATTGAGTTTATTTGTAAAGTATTTCTTTTTAGCTATTCTAAGTAGATGTGAGTATTTATTTCTATAGGTCTTATAATTGGCTATGTTTAAGGGGGAATGATTGGAAAGGCATTTCCTATAAAGTTTATTCTTTTTTGTGGCTGATTTCTGGAGACCTGGGGTGAACCAAGGTTTCTGAAAACCATTAATAAATGTTTTACATGAGCTAACTAGAGGGAAACATTGATGAAATACTGAATTGAATAATGATATGAAAGTCTTATATGCTAGGTCTGGGTCATAATGATTATACACACTTTCCCATGAAATGTCATCAATCAGCATACTGAAACAATTCATATTACGGTTATTTTATACTCTGTATCTGATCAAAAATGTCTCCGACGTAAAAAAAAAAAAGCCAAGTTACTCACGCATAGCCTACAGAGTGCTGTCTATAAGTCCTTAATTCCAACTTGCAAAAAACTAGGCCTGCCTTTAAAAGTATTGATATCAAAATGTGGCTAACTAACCATCTTGAGATGGTAAGATGAAGAAACACAGGGCCAAGTTGCATTAAATCATTTAGGAAAGTTTGGATAGCATTGCTGGGGAATAGAGCTAGTTTATTTAGGGTGAGATACGATAGGCAATATTATTAGTTGAGTCAGGGAGGACAAGCTATTGTTAGGGGAGGACAAGCGAAGCAAGAACTAGTCAGACAAATCTTTATTCACAAATGTGGACTCTTTTTGCACTCATTAGACGTAACTACATGTGGGATAACCTGAAACTATGTCAACCGGAAAGTTAAATTGGGAGCGGAGAGAGGAGCTGGCACATCACGGTACTTTGGAGTAAGGATAGCCTAGCAATCGCTGTTTAGTCGTAGGCTTCACCTCTTCAAAAACCTGTTCATAGCGGACTTTCGCTAACAACTTGCGTAGCCTACCGTGTGAGTCTTATCATCGAGTGCACAGTAATACTCACACATCTGTAGCCTATACTGTATAGCAAAGGTTAGTTGAAGGAAATGTTTTGTTTAATCTGCCAGTGTCTTGTTGTTTGGTGCGGAGAGTCAATCCAGTGATTAAACATCATCAGTAGCCTATGTGTTTAAAAATATATTTTTATTTTTGGGAGACGAGCGCCTAGTTAGGTAACTCGCTCATCTCGGCAGAACGGCATCTTTCATTTTAGCTTGTTAATGCAGTGAACTAGGGGCTTGTCTCCTAATTGTATTTATTTTACAAAACATATGGATGTTTAATCACTGGATAGACTGACATTTTTCTGCTAACTGGCTTACAGATGTGTGAGTATTAACTGTGCACTTGATAATAGACTCGCAGCCACTGTGCATTCATTCACTCACAGATACAGCCATTCTAATCAATGACAGAAAAAAACATGTATCTCCACATTCGATTGTCACAAAACTCGTAACTCCATTTTACTTGATTTCTGATAAAGTAACAATTTTGTATTGGCACATGTGAGTATCTAACCTCATATGTAGAAAACATACAAACTTTCACAACGCTGTGTTTATTTGTTTTGAAAATATAACGTTTTTTTCATTTCCTGAAAAGTAACAGTTTTGGAGATACGCGCTTTTCACCCGACAGCGACGATAAGAAAGTGCATGTTGTTTTGTCGAAAAGAAATGGAACCTTTGGTACCTGGTGGGATTTGAACCCGGGTCTCCCACATCAACGGCAATTGCTCTAACCACAAAGCCATTGCAGATTATTTTTGATTTTAGAATTTGGCAGGAAAAAGAATAACTTCATTAAAACTTCATATTTGTGTCACTCTTTGAAGTACCAGTGAAACAGTGCATAGTTAATATAGTAAAATTTCTTTGCCTTTGCAGTTTGCAATAATGTGAAAACAACATTATTAAGTGTGAAAAGCATAACAAACTGCGCATTGTTTTCGTCGAAAAGAAAGGTAACCTTCGGTGGGCCTACCTGGTGGGGATCAAACCCGGGTCTGCCACATCCCAAGCCATTGCTCTTACCACTAAGCCATAGCGGATACTCTGTGGGGGCCCAGTGATTGATCACTACATAAAATTTTCAATGTGTAAAACACAACAGTGATTTTTCATGAATTTATGAATTAAAAATACATATTATGCTCTATAGTGCCACTATTTGATTCAATTTGGCCAATACTTGATGTGAGTGCTAGTATAGCTACCAGATTTCATCAATATGCTTCAAATTATTTTGGAGTTATTAGCATTTCTGTGGTAAACTACACCCACATCAATTTTTATTGGCTTACTGCGGCCATGTTGTTTGAAATATCCAATTTCTTTATCATAACTTTTAAGAGGACCTTTATCTGAACAAATTGGTGATAGTTCCATGTTGATAGATCAACCACTCTAGGGGTAGATGTTTTTTTAAAGGTTTTTCAATAAATAAAAAATGGCTAAAAATACAAAATGTTGGACCTTATGACTCCTAAGCAATTGATTTGTCCATGGGGAGACACATCTTCTGATGTAGAATGTAAGTCAAGTTATGATTGTTTGAATATTGGAAATTCAAATGACAGTTACAGCGCCACCAAGTGGCCAATCAGTGTCAAAATCGCTGTGTGGCCGTATTAAACTACTTCTTACTAAGGTGCTAAGTTTCATAGTTGTCAGTTTTGTGGTTAGGCCAAAACTGGGGACAGAGGGAAATGGTAATAACATTTCCAAAATGGCGGCCAATCCAAGATGGCAGCGACATATATTCAATTCAATTCAATTTTATTTATATAGCGCTTTTCACAGATGACTGTCACAAAGACGCTTTACAGAACAGAAAGGGGAGGAAAGGGGAAATGGGAAATGCCAGCTCTAAGCCCCCAGATAGCAGAGGTAAAAACTCTAGTAGGAGAGAAAAACCCTCATACTGTGGCGAGAAAAAACTCCCCGATGGGAAGAAATCTCGAGAGGAACCCGGCTATTGGGGGGATGCCCATCCTCCACTGGCCTATGGGTTGATTATGTCATAGGGAGGTATTCGATACAGATGACTCCATCATGTAGAGATCAGCAGTGGCAGGTGGGGGGCGCCTAGCTGGTCTTGGGCTGGAGCTCCGGGCCAGGAGGGGGGGCGGGGGAAAGACGCGGGAAACTCTGGAAACTTGGGCTAGAGCTCCGGGCAGGTGCCCAGAGCAGGGAAGAGGAAAAAAAAGAAAAAACATTGTTAGGGGGTTCAGATGGTAGCAGAACAAGCGCAGCAGGAGAGACAGAGGTGTCTGCTGCGATAAGGAAACCCCGGCAGAATAAGGCTATGGCAGCATAGCTAAGGGCTAAACAGAGGCAGGGGCCAATACAGCCATGAGGGCAGGCTTGAGACAGTCACCACTAGACCATGACCGGTCGAGCTTAACACAACACTACCAATAATGATCCAGTGACAGCACAGACCGCTCAGTCCACCAGCGACTCTATAGCTAATGCCAGCCACCCACTCCTGCCCCTCAACTATAGGACAGACTAAAAAGATGAGTTTTAAGCCTAGCTTTAAATAGACTGACAGTGTCTGCACCCCGAACATGAGCAGGCAATTTGTTCCATAGGAGAGGAGCACGATAGGAAAAGGCTCTACCACCTATTGTACTTTTAGCTATTTTAGGAATAACAAGGAGGCCTGCGCCCTGCGAACGGAGCGTTCGTGAGGGATTATAAGGGAAAAGTAAATCCCTTAAATATAAGGGGGCAAGCCCATGTAAGGCTTTAAAGGTAAGTAATAGAATCTTATAGTCTATTCGAAATTTGATTGGCAACCAGTGAAGTGAAGCTAACACTGGGCTGATATGTTCAAATCTTCTAGTTCTCGTGAGAATACGAGCAGCTGTATTTTGAATTAGTTGAAGCCCTTTCAGAGAGGACTGTGCACATCCAGACAAAAGAGCATTACAGTAATCTAATCTAGAAGTAACAAAAGCATGGACTAGCTTTTCAGCATCATGTAGGGACAGTATTTTTTGTATTTTTGAGATATTCCTCAAGTGATAGAAAGCAACCCTAGAGATGTCTTTAATGTGAGTATCAAATACTAGATCTGGATCAAACGTAACACCAAGATCTTTAATGACAGCACTTGAGGTGATTGAAATTCCATCAATGTTAGGCATATAGCCAGATAGTTTGCATCTCAGGGACTTGGGCCCCACCACCATTACCTCTGTTTTATCAGAGTTTAGTAAGAGAAAGTTATGGGTCATCCATTCCTTTATATCTATAAGACAAGCTTCCATTTTTGACAGCAGGACAATTTCATCAGGCTTGACTGATAGATACAGTTGGGTGTCGTCTGCATAGCAGTGGAAGTTAATGCCATGTTTACGAATGATTTGTCCCAGGGGAAGCATGTATAGAGATATATGGGACATGCATATGTTCCAGATGAGGAAATTGATCACTACAGCAAGTTTTAAATGTCTAAAAAATAATGGTGATTTTTTTATGAATTTATGAATTTAAAAAAATATATTATGCTCTAGAGCACCACCATTTGATTCTATTAAGCCAATACTTTAGAGTTCGGCTCATAAGGTCAGTGCAAGTATAGAAACCAAATTGTATTAATATCCATTGAAGATCCAAGAAGAATTGAAGAGTTATTAGCATTTTTGTGACTAGCCACACCCACAACCGTTTTTATTGGCTTACTGCGGTCAGGATATTTGGAATATCAGGAAAATCGCTTCGCAAATTTTTAGAGGACCGTCCCCTGAACAAAACGGTGTGAGTTGCATGTTGATATGTCAAATTGTCTCGGAGGAGTTCGATTTTAAAGGTTTTTCACAAAATTCTAATTTGCAAAAAATCCAACATGGTGGACCTCATTGGTCCTAATGGCAAAGTTATTTGCCACGAACAAAGGAATTTGAGGCAAAAATAATTTTGATGATAGGCCAATCGGTTGGAATTCGCTGTACATGTGTCCCGACGCAGTGTCTACATGTCTGCAAAGTTTCAGCAAAAGTTGCCATGTGGTTTTGCTGCAATTGTAACAAATGTGGGAATAATAATAATAATAAAACCAGCAATAACAATAGGGTTCCAGCACTATGTGCTTTGACCCCTAATGAAAGAGGGAGAGAGAAGAGGGTTGGTAGCTCTATGGACCTTTTTTATATTGCGTCCCACATATGCAGTTTTGACAGTTGAAGCCGTCATCCCCATACCACTTTGTTCCCCACAGCTCTCATGGTACCAGGTGTGGCAGTCTTCACAGCGCACCCAATCCTCTGAGGCCTTTGGGTCACTAGGGTTGCCGTAAGTATACTGGCAAGCCTTGCAAGGGTACTTGCTTTCTTTGGCATTTTTCTTGCCCTTTGTTTTTTTCTCTTGTTGTTTTGTGGGGGTTTTTTTGCAATATATTCAAAGTGTTGCTCACTCGTGAGGTGGTACGTTGGTGGCTTTGCACGTTTTCGGATGGTCCGGTCACGTTTAGGCAATGGGATCAAGTCACAGAACTTGACCGGTCTCACAACAGACTGAAGGAAATAAAAAAATATATATACATTATAACAGGACATGTTTAGGAGGTATTTGATATAACTAGGGCCTACATGTGATAGTAGTGTTGCATATTAGGATTATTCACTAACCGTTGATGATGATAGTTGCTCATCCTGGCAGGAGGCTTGTTCTTGTGGGGTGAACCTCCTCTGCAACCTCCTGGTCATCTCCTGTGAAGGTGTATAGGCCTAGTGGTTCCTCAGGCAAGTCTGGAACAGTGGGTGGCCAGGCAGGTGCAGCAGGCAGACCTGGGGCAGTGGGTGGCAGGCCTTGCTGGGAGCATAATTGCGCTCATCAATAGCATCTTTGTTCAGAGAGAACATCCCTGTCCCTCTGAAACCTGCCTGTGTATTTCTTACTGTGTCTGCTTTTTCCCATGCTGGGCGAAAGATCGAGAAAAACCCTGCCTTGGAGAGCTTCTGGCCTGCCATCTTTCTGGTCCACTTCCTCCCCTCCTCATACCAGTGGTGCTTCAGGCTCCTGAACAGAGCTTTATCGGCAGGCTGCAGAGCATGGGTGGTAGAGGATATGCATGTTCTTCTCCTTCATTAGGTTTAGGAAAGGCATATTGTAAGTGTGACTGCTGTTGCCATCCAGCAAGAGGAGATGTGGCCTGGGGTCATCCTTTGGAAGTTGCAGGACAAACATCTGACCCCATTCCAAAAAGAGCTCAGAATTTATCCAGCCATTCTCAGACACCCTGACAGAAAAATTTTCTGGGCATCCATACAGACACTCATGTCACAGCCGCCTTGTCTTGAAAATGACCATTGTGCGACTGTATGTTCCCTCCGCATTAAATGCTGCTAGAATGGTGGTCATCTCCCACTTTTCTCCAGCAGTGATCTCAATGCATGGCTGCCCAACTTCTCCAATCACCCTAGAAGAACTGAATTGGTCCTGCAGCCCAGACTCATCACAGTTCCAAATGTGTGAAGGCATGTCATTGATGCCTAGTTCAGTCAGTAGAGCTTTATAGTGCTCAAACCACTGACTCACAACCTGCTGGTTTAGCCTTGCAGCTCTTGCAGCTGACAGCGATTCAGGATTTCTCATACTGAAGTCTGGGTTTCTTTTCATAAAGTTTCTGAACCAGTAGTACCCAGCCTGGCCTTTTAATTCAGAAAAGCCCTTTGTCCCATTTTGCTGGGCATACCGGAAGGCAAGGTGTTGCACATTGTTTTTTGAAAGAGGGAACCCTCTCTAAGATAGGAGCTTTAATTGTTCGGCAAGCTTTCTCAGCTTTTTCTGAAAGATATTGTCTTCGACCAGAAGCATGGCTTGTCCTGGAAATTTAGCCACTAATGCGGCGTTGTAATGTGGCCCTTGGAATGGTCCACACTCTCGCCAGAAAGTGTGTGTTGGGTTTCAGGCCTCTCTCAACTGTCTTCTTATACTCCTCTAGTGCTCCTCTCATCCTCTCCTCTATCTGCTGATTATATTTCCTTACTTGATTGACATCCTTTCTCTTTCTTTTTTGTTAATTTCTCCCTTTCTCTCTCCTCTCTGCTCTTGTCTTCCTGCCATACTGTCTGTGATAAATTGTTTAAGGTTACATTACCATCACCTTTTGATCCACAAGCCTCTCTCACCACCTCCTTCTAAGTCTGTTTTTGTACGTGTGTGTGTGCGCCCGTGTAAATGGTTGAGTGTTTGTACATGAGTGTGTGAGAATTACTTTATTTGTGTGTACATCTGTCCATGTGTGTGTGCATGCGTGCATGTGGATATGTGCATATGTGTGTGTGTGTGTGTGTGTGTGTGTGTACATGTGTACATTTATGGGTGCTATGTTTGTACAAAATTTATATGACATATCCAGGCTTGAAGCAATAATATTTGAATAGTTTTTAATATGAGGAACCATCAAAATATCTGGAGAAAGTCAGTTCAGAAGGTGGCTTATTTTAGCTGAAATTAATGAACCATTTTATCTAACACGTTAAGGTAAAATGGGCCAGTAACTAAAAAAATACATTTTCTTAAGAAAATAAGTTTATTTTGCTAAATATCAGTAATTTCCCTGTGATGGCTCCTCTCAAGACATCTATGGTGTTCATTGCTCCACCTGATAGAGGCCATCAACACATTGATCATGAAACAAGACTTCTAGATGTTAATTTATTTCTTATTGATATATCAACCTTATCACTGATAAGTAAGTAAGTAAGTAAGTAATGTTTATTTGATATAGCACCTCTCATAGACAAAAGTCCCAAAGTGCTTCACAGGAATTAAAATACACAAAAACAACATAACAACACAGAAATACATTCATGCATGGCTAGACAAATGCCTGTCTAAACAGATGTGTCTTTAGTTGCACCTTAAAAATGTCCACAGAGGCTGCAGCTCTTAAGTCCTGTGGAAGGGCATTCCACAGCTTAGGGGCCAACGTTTCAAAGGCTCGGTCGAAAAGAAAAATTGAGCATGTCAGAACACTCACCATGCGGTTTTCTTTACCAGTCTCCGTATAATACATTGCCCCGCCCACCTTAGCAACCTCCAATTGTAAGGGTTCCATTTAGCGGAGAACCAGATGCGACGTATAAGGATTTTAAAAGCGTATCTTGTAAAGATACACCACAAATGTAGAAGTAACTGCACCAGGAGGAAGGTGAACAAACGAACGGGAGCAAAACTTCCCTAGCACAAGCCAAAATCAAAGCAACCTCAAAAGGAGGCGAGTCTCGATAAACAGCGAGAATGAATAACAAAAGAACCTCACATACTAAATAATTAGTTGTAGCAGGAGGTAGAGCAAAACTAGAACGAAAAACTAGAACGAGTGAAGGAAAAGAACAGAAAAGAAAACCTGTTATCCAAAGCTGAACACAAAAGGTAACAGGTAAAAAGATTAAAGGATAAAGAAAGATTGGAAAGAAAAGAGAAAACCAATCTAATCCTAATTTCTATAATCAGACTTGCTGCGTTTCTTATTCGTACGAACCAGAAATGCAGTGACCGAATTTCCTATACCATACCGACTTTGTTGTCAACATAGCAAAAAAGAAGCGCCGGAACACGGAAGTACGGAACTTAAATATCTCGCAGGTAATAGGAAAAGGTGAAGTGAATGATAGCCGAGCGAAATCAAAACCATGAGGTGGAACGCAGAAAAATCTGATAGAGTGCTGAAAGCCGCACCGAGGACGAACAATTCTCGAAAACAACGAAAGACTGCCACAGACCATGACACCGACCAATCAAAGCAGTGGCAACATGAAAAGTACTGTTGTGGCAACAGTTTGAAAATATTAGCAGTGATTGGCTATTAAATCTGAAAGCACTAAGGCGCTTCAACCTTATCTGGCCCATTTTACCTGACGTCACCCTACGGTTTCCCCTCGCCTTTTCTGCTGGCGTGTCTGCAATCTACACACATCTTTGCCAGTCTCTCTCATCAACTTCAGATGCTTCGAATAAATGCAATGGTAGTTTCATCAGTGTTATTCACACTCTACACGATGACTGCCAAAGCAACTGTCCTGAGATCACGTTCATCAAGTACTCAGATGATACAGTAATTGTGGACTCATCCAACTCTGATGACAAGCTTCAATCTGCTGTCAGCCAGTTCCAACAGTGGTGTGAAGTCAATTTCTTGGACTTGAATGTGGAGAAGACTAAAGAAATTGCCATCGACTTCCAGCGTGAGCCGTCCCTGCTGAGGCCCCTTACCATCGGAGCCAAAACAGTTGAAAGAGTGGAGGAGTACAGATATTTGGGTACCATCATAGATAATAAACTGACCTTTGAGGCAAACTGTTTTCGAGTGCATGCAAAGTGTCAGTCAAGGTTGCATTTTCTCCGGAAACTCAGGAATTTGAACGTGAGCCAGTCCGTACTACAAGCATTTTACACCTGCTTCCTTGAGTCAGTGCTGACCTTTAGCCTAACAGCTTGGTTTGGCTCATTAAGTGAAATCAGGCAACTGAAGCTGGGTAGAATCTCGAGCTCGGTAACCACAATGCGCTAACAATGAGATGCTAACATGAAGAGAGAAGGAGCTGCCTCGGAGGTAACACAAACAAAGGAACATAAATTAAAGCTAAGCAAAGGGAGAAGGCGACAAGCGAAAAAAGAACTCCCTAGCTCTAATCGGAGCATACTGCTTGCTGCAGGAATAGAAGGGAAGCAGTCTCCGTGTCCTGACCAATACCGGCAGTGTGCCAAACGCAAGACATGCGGAAAAAAGGCCCTACATCTCAATAATGGGGAACGTACGAGAAGGCGAAAGGAACAGAGAACAGAGGAACAGAAAGGAACGTTCCATGGCTACTTTCATAGGCTCGCAGTCACACACAAACATGTCAATGAAATCGCCCGGTCTCCCTGTAAGGAGAAAGGTACCAGAAGGCGAACAGAACTGCTGTTCTGAACAAAATCGCCCGGTCTCCCTGTAAGGAGAAACGTACCAGAAGGTGAACAGACCTGCAGTTCCGAACAAAAGACCTGCAGTTCCCTGGTCAGGAGGAGTTTCTGGTGGCCCACCCTGAAGGGGGATATCCATGCATTTGTCCTCGCCTGCCTGGTGTGCGCCAGGAGTAAGGCCTCCCACCATCCTCCCGCTGGCCTCCTTTGCCCCCATCCCGGGCCGTCCTTGGAGACATTGTGTCGGACCGTGGGCCCCAGTTCTCCTCCCAGCTGTGGAGGGCCTTCTGCGCTACCCTGGGCGCCTCCGCCAGCCTGTCCTTGGGATACCACCCCCAAACCAACGGCCAGATGGAGCGGACCAACCAGGACCTGGGAGCTGCCCTGTGGTGCGTGTCAGCTCGCAACCCCTCCTCCTGGAATAAGTTCCTGCCGTGGGTGGAATATGCCCACAACTCCCTGAGGAGCACCGCCACTGGGATGTCCCCCTTCAAGTGCTCCTTGGGGTACCAGCCTCCCCTGTTCCCGGACCAGGAGGAGGAGGTTGCCGTTCCGTCCGTCCGGTCCCACCTCCTCAGATGCAAGAGAGTCTGGAAGCTGACCCGCACCGCACTCCTCCGCACTACCTCCCATACCCGACGCCTGGCGGACCTTTCACAGGACCGCAGCCCCACAGTACACCCCTGGTCAGCAGGTCTGGCTCTCCACCTCCTCCATTCCACTCCAGTCCACCTCAAAGAAATTGCAACCCCGGTTCATCGGCCCCTACCCCATCCTCATGGTCCTCAACCCCATCACCGTCAAGCTCCAGCTCCCCGCCTCAATGAAAATCCATCCCACCTTCCACGTCAGTCAGGTCAAGCCTGTCGCCTCCAGCCCCCTCAGTGCTCCTGTTGATGCCCCCCCATCCCCCCGGATTATTGATGACACCCCAGCGTACACCGTGAGACGTGTACTGGATATCCGCCGCAGAGGTCGCGGACACCAGTACCTGGTGGACTGGGAGGGCTACGGCCCAGAAGAGCAGTCCTGGCTTTCAAAAAAGCTTATTCTTGACCCCTCCCTCATTTGTGAGTTTCACAGACGCCACCCCCCAGAAGATCAGACCAGGGGGAACGCTAGGAGGCATTCCTTAGGGGGGGGACTGTGACGCTCTCCATTCCCGTCCCCGCTGTGCTCCTTGTTTTACCTTTTCCCTCGTGTCGTGTTATGTTTTCATGTTTCCTGTTTGTTTCCCTCGTGCTGCAGGCTGGGCGTGGGTTTCCCTCTTCGTGTCACTCATTTCCCTTGCATTGTCTCCTCCTATCTCATTCCTTTCCCCGCTTGCATTCCTCACGCTCTCTGCTCTGTTAATCACTCACGCATACATTCTCGCGCTGCACGCAATTAGTGCTCATTAACTCTCCTATATATTCTCCCGGTGTTCTTTGTCTTGTGCCAGTTCGTTAAGTCTCGTTGTTGAATTAACTCTTGTCTTGTCTCGCTTCGTGTCTTGAAATATAGCCTTGTCTTGCCTTGCTTTTGTTGCCTCAAGTCTTGCCTAGCTCAGCGTATTACGCTGCATGTTTTGTCATTAATGCCTTGTTCTGCTTTGCATATCCGCCAGCCTGCAGCTGTCCTAGCCCACTCCACGCAGCCCCTTTCTCCCGCATCCTGCTCCTCCTCTGCTACACCAGCCCAGGATTCCGCCACCATCCAGCCCCTTTGCCTACTCCCACTCCCGTTCAACCCCCTGCTACCCGCCATTCCAGGATCCAGTCCCGGCATTAATAGTGTCCCTATACATCTGGGGCCTCATTTATAAAACGATCTTACACACAGATTTGATCTAAGACCGTGCGTACGCTCAAATCCACGTCAAAGTTCAGATTTATAAAAATGGTCTTTGATGTGGAAAAGTACTTAGCTCCACGTCAGGTTCCAACTTGGCGTAGGCACATTTCCTTGTGGCAATGTTGTTGTACTGCAAGTGTTCGGATATCTCAGCAGCACAGCGCCAAAACGAAGTGTGGAGGTCTGGCTATGCGAGACTACTAACATGTCTTCTGCTGCCTAATTGTTTGCACAATAAAGTAATTCATATATTAAAGCATAATTGACACCTCCTTGAAGGAAATGTATTTAATATACATATTATGGTTCCACATGTGTAAAACATTTCGGTCAATCTAATCAATTGTCTATAAAATCTCCTATAATGCAGTGGTTTGCAAGAGGAAGAATGGCAGCATTGGCACTCCTCGAAGATATCGCCAACCGCGCAATACGAAGGGAACGCGTTTTCAGAGATCGGGCAGACTTCTTTGCGCATGATGATGAATGGCTGATCAGCAGGTACCGTTTGCCGAGAGCCACGTTATTAGAGCTTTGTGCCCAGATGGGCCCAAATTTACAGACACGCACCAACTGCAACCAGGCCATACCCGTTGAGCTGCAAGTCTTAACCATACTTGGGTTCCTGGCAACAGGAACATTTCAGAGAGAGATTGGTGACCGGTCAGGCATATCCCAGCCATCGGTTAGCCGAATCATGCCAGCTGTACTTCGAGGCATTATTCGCTTGTCTCGTCAGTACATAAAGTTTCCTTACACTGCCGAGGAGCTACAGAATGTGAAGGATGATTTTGTGCGCACCACAGGATTCCCAAACGTAATAGGTGCAATAGATTGCACTCACGTTGCCATACGGGCACCAAATGAAAATGAGTATGTATATGTCAACAGGAAGAACTACCACTCAATTAATGTGCAACTCATTTGTAATGCCCGTATGGCAATCCGAAACGCTGTTGCAAGATGGCCAGGGTCGACGCACGACTCCTTCATTGTGCGTAATTGCAGTGTGGGGAATCGTCTAGAGGCTGGGGCAGGCGGAGACGGTTGGCTTCTAGGTAAATCACTGTTATTTCTATTTTTCTGCTTTGTTGCTTTTTTATTGTGCATAAAATAATGATCTCTACACAACCAGGTGACAGAGGTTATCCTCTGAAGCCATGGCTTCTCACCCCCATAGCGCACCCACAGACACCCGAAGAAACCCACTTTAACACGGTACATGCCCGCGCACGGTCAGTAGTGGAGCGCACCATCGGTATGTTAAAGGGAAGGTGGCGGTGTCTGGATGCATCAGGAGGGAAACTCCTGTATGAGCCCAGCAAGGTGTGCCAAATTATCCTGGCGTGTTGTGTGCTTCACAATATCTCGGTGAGCCATGGGCTCGAGATGCATGAGGATGAACTGCGAATGGACATGGAAGATCCCCCACCACTACCCGCTGACTGGAATGCACATGCCACTACGCTCAGGAGAAGACGGCACTTGATTCACATGTTATTCCAACAGGTAAGAATGTTATTGGGGTAAAAATCAAGCGAAAAATTCACTTTTTTCCAAAATATTTTATTTACACACGTTTATTCAGACAGTCGACCAGAGTCTGGTTCATCTGAACCAAAGTCTGCCGCAGCTGCCTAAGTTCCGCAACCACCTCATTAACTGAATGAACGAGGTCTCTCTGCGATTGTAGAACGGCATCAGTTAAGACCCTGGCCTGACTCCGATAGCCAGACGTGGATGGTGAGGGCCGGGAAGATTCCTCCTGTGCGGGAGTGTCCACGCTGGCTGCTGCTGCCATTTGGGAGACGGGTCTGCTTGGGGCTGTTTTCCGCTGGAGTGGCACTTCATCTGTATAAATAAAATTGTAAAATTTCAACAACGTTGCAAGTGTCATTATTTATACTGGACCTTACTTGATTTAAACACATGCCAGCTTACCTTCTGAATCTGCAGCAGTCAAAAGATCTGTGTCGCCCTCCGCATAAACACCAACAACCGCACTTTCCCCAATGATGGCAGCAATTCGATCATCCCCTGGGGTGAGGTTCGGCGTGGCACTTCCACCTCCCGTGGCCTGCACACTGGCCCTATGGTGTGCAATGCGCTTCTTTGCCTTCAGTTTCATGTCAGACCATTTTTTCTTTACGTCCTTCAGAGACCTTTGCTGCCCCCCAACCTCGTTTACAGCCTGAGCCACAGCCTGCCAGGCGACATATTTAGATTTACAAGAAACGCCACTGGACAGGCTCCCAAACAGCGTCCCGGCGCGCATTTGTACCTCCGCCAAGACGACTTCAATTTCGGATTCGCTGAAGTTTTTTTTTTTGCTGCTCGCCATTATCAAGTAGATGATTTGGGTTTGGATTCGGGCTCCTTTATATGCTAATGAAATTAATTAGGGGGCGTTTACAAGGCGGAGATATAAAACCTTTCAGCTGCGTACAATTTCGAGATCATTTGTGATTTATAGATTTCACATCTGGGAGAGTGGCGCACGCACGTTTTTTTTGGGCGTACGTCCATTATCTCTGAATCGCACTTTTGCTCATTTCAGACATGATCTTAGATCAAATGTTGGATGTTTTCTACGAAACTTTTTATAAATGAGGCCCCTGGAGTTGTGGACGAAGTAATAAATTATTGAATTATTGAAATTCCTGTCTGTGAGTCGTGCGTTTGAGTCCAGTCCCTTCACGGAATCATAACAGTGAGGATGTAAACCCATGGGTGGAGCTCCAAGTAATCATGTGTTCAAATAATGAACACATACCCTGTGTCCAAATTCTCCATTGTTTTCCTTTAGATGCACAATTGTCCCAAATCCCATTACAGATTTAAAGGCATCTGATGCTTACACCAATCCTATGCTTTTAAATCTATAGACAAGCCCTACACTTCAGGGATGCATGCACTGAGTTTCTACTTACCGTTGGTTGTGAACACTTTTTCCAGAGATGAAGCTTCCCCTCCCACAGCCACGGACTGTAAACAAGCATCTTGCGATGTCTACATTCTCGACACCTTGGTATGCCATCAGCATCCACATGGTGCATTGAGTCCCACACCCAGGTCCACTGGACACGATGACCCAAGGCTTGCAGATGTCCTTTCACTGACCTGTAGCCAATGAAAAGAGCGGTCCTCTTGATGGATGTCACTAGAGTATCCAGTTCCTCGTCTGTCATCCTGCTGTATGTGTCTCTTATTGAGATATCATACTACTGCAAACAGCAATGGACAGTGCGAGTTGAGATGCTGAGCAGTTTAGCAATACAGGGAACAGACACAACACAATCCAATATCACCATCCAACACACAACCTACAGTAGATGGTCCATGTCTTTCTTCCAGATGGGAGCTGACCAGCCTTGAGGCATCTCTAACTGATTGGACAAGGAGCTGAGTAAAATGATTTTGTGGTTGAAGACGAACTCTCAGTAATCGAGATCAAGAGGTTGGTGTTGTATGGCTTGCTGAACTCTTAACAGTAGCCTCTCCAAGATCTGTCTCTTTAACGTCTGTGAAAAGATGTGGACGAATTTAGAATGAATCATCAAGTGGATAAGCCTAGCAAGCTTATATAGACTACTTCTGGTGTTGTTCACAGTTGACCTCTATAATCTATCTGTGTGTCACTCCACTGGCTGCCAGTTGCAGCCAGGATCAGGTTCAAAGTTCTGACCCTGGCCTACACTGCAGCCAATAGGACAGGCCCTGCCTACCTGCAGGACATAATCCAGAACTATGTTCCTGCTCGACCACTTCGCTCTTCTACAGCAGGGCGACTCGCACTTCCCCCCCTCTGTGTCAACGGCTCTCACTTGTCCCGACTGCTGAGCTTTTCCACCCTAGCTCCTCAGTAGTGGAATGAACTTCCCATTTCCCTACGTTCTACTTGAACCCTGCCTGCGTTCCGTCGAGGCCTGAAGACACACCTCTTCAGACTCCACCTTGTCTGATATTCTAACCTAGGACCTCATGGTGCTAGTTCCCTGTGTTTTCCTGTCTGTTTGTTATAGTTTATAATAGTATTTAGAATAGAAGTGTAGTATAGCTGATTTACCCACAGCTTACTGTGAACTACAGTCAATGTTCATTACTAGGGATAGCTGCTACATTATGGGAAGGATGTGCTTTGTCTTGTCTGTTCTGTAGGAACTTTGATGACGTCTCTGTATGCACTTATTGTACGACGCTTTGGATAAAAGCGTCTGCTAAATGACTGCAATGTAATGTAATGTGTGTAAATCATTACCTGCATTGGTATTCCGTAGTAGCTAGTGCCTGATGATGATGTGCATTGCCTTCAGTCAGGGAGGTAAACACGGCGCATACCAATGACGCATTTGTCCGAGTGACCAATAAAGTGGCCCCCTTCCCTTCACCCCGCATCCATGTCAAAATCATGTCAAAACCCCAAGCGCGAGAAAAACAGAATCGTAATCGTAAAAAAATGTAATCGTACTTGTAAAAAATGTAATCGTAAACATGAGTGAGAAAAAGCAATTGCAATTTTATTTTTTACATTTTGAACATTTCGTTTACAATTCAGAAAAATGCGTTTGATTTTATTTTTTTTGATCACAAGAAACATTTCCACATCTACGCCTATGATTTCTTTTTTTTTATGCGGACAATACTTTTGGCATCAATTTGACTCCATAGATTATTTCACTTTTAATTCACTATATCACAATTTCAGTAGGTCAGAAGTTTACATACGCTAAGTTGACTGTGCCTTTAAACAGCTTGGAAAATTCCAATGATGTCATGGCTTTAGAAACGTCTTATAGGCTAATTGACATTATTTGAGTCATTCGAGGTGTACCTGTGGATGTATTTTAAGGCCTACCTTCAAACTTAGTGCCTCTTTGCTTGACATCATGGGAAAATCAGCCAAGACCGCAGAAAGAAAATTGTGCACCTCCGAAAGTCTGGTTCATACTTGGGAGCAATTTCCGATTTTCAAACGTCTGAAGGTACCACGTTCGTCTGTACAAACAATAGTACACAAGTCTAAACACCATGGGACCACACAGCCGTCATACCGCTCAGGAAGGAGACGCGTTCTGTCTCCTAGAGATGACCGTGCTTTGAAAAGTGCGAATCAATCCCTAGAACAACAGCAAAGGACCGTGTCAAGATGCTGGAGGGAACAGGTATAAAAGTATCTATATCCACTGTAAAACGAGTCCTCTATCGACATAACCTGAAAGGCTGCTCAGCAAGGAAGAAGCCACTACTCCAAAACCGCCATAAAAAAGCCAGACTACAGTTTGCAACTGCACATGGGGACAAAGATCTTACTTTTTGGAGAAATGTCCTCTGGTCTGATGAAACTAAAATTTAACTGTTTGGCCATAATGACTATCGTTATGTTTGGAGGAAAAATGGTGAGGCTTGCAAGCCGAAGAACACCATCCCAACCGTGAAGCACGCGGTTGTTGAGGGGGTGCTTTGCTGCAGGAGGGACATAAAAATAAAATAGATGGCATCATGAGGAAGGAAAATTATGTGGATATATTGAAGCAACATCTCAAGACATCAGCCAGGAAGTTAAAGCTTGGTCGCAAATGGCTCTTCCAAATGGACAATGACCCAAAGCATACTTCCAAAGTTGTGGCAAAATGGCTTAAGGACAACAAAGTCAAGGTATTGGAGTGGCCATCACAAAGTCCTGACCTCAATCCAATTGAAAATTTGTGGGCAGAACTGAAAAAGCGTGTTTGAGCAAGGAGGCCTACAAACCTGACTCAGTTACACCAGTTCTGTCAGGAGGAATGGGCCAGAATTCCAGCAACTTATTGTGAAAAGCTTGTTGAAGGCTACCCAAAACATTTGACCCAAGTTAAATAATTTAAAGGCAATGTTACCAAATACTAACAGAGTGTATGTAAACTTCTGACCCACTGGGAATGTGATGAAATAAAAGCTGAAATAAATCATTCTCTCTACTATTCTGACATTTCACATTCTTAAAATAAAGCTGTGATCCTAACTGACCTAAGAGAGGGAATGTTTACTAGGATTAAATGTCAGGAATTCTGAAAAACTGAGTTTAAATGGATTTGGCTAAGGTGTATGTAAACTTTCGACTTCAACTGTACCTCCACTACAATGCAAATGAATGGGTAGTTTCTTACACAGACGCTGATGACGTCAGCAGGCTTAAAAAAACAACCCCCTCAATCTTTCTCTCAGCTCTGGAAAGTGACTGCCGTCTGGAGCTCTGGAAATTTATTTCAGAAGCAGATGCCTTTCTGTGAGTAATTTTGATCAAAAGTAGAATACTTAAAGAACAGAAGTATGCCCATAAATTATTTAAAAACGTAATCAGACTCTGTTTGCCACCTGTAGTGAAGTAACTTCACTAGAAGCTAGTTTAGCAGCACTAGCTAGCTAGCTAGTGCTATTTTCCAGCTAACGTTAGTGGTTGCTAATGTTAGCTAGCTACCTAACGTTAGTGCTATTTTCCAGCTAGCTAAACTAGCTTCTAGTGAAGTTACTTCACTACAGGTGGCAAACAGAGTCTGATTACGTTTTTAAATAATTTATGGGCATACTTCTGTTCTTGAAGTATTCTACTTTCGATCAAAATTACTCACAGAAAGGCATCTGCTTCTGAAATAAATTTCCAGAGCTCCAGACGGCAGTCACTTTCCAGAGCTGAGAGAAAGATTGAGGGGGTTGTTTTTTTAAGCCTGCTGACGTCATCAGCGTCTGTGTAAGAAACTACCCATTCATTTGCATTGTAGTGGAGGAGACCGGAGATGGAATGTGGAGTCAGAAAATATATTTGTTCATTTTTTAATAATTAGGGTATTTTTATTGGGGGGGACAATTCATGTTTTTCAGAAATTGGGGGGGGACATGTCCCCCCCGTCCCCCCTGGGCTAGATAACGTTGGTTGCTTGTTAGCACCTACTTCTTATATATCTATGGTTAGCAGTGGCCCTAATACTTCTACATGCACTAGCTAGATGGCTTGGCTTCTTGCTAGTGCACATTGATCAGGTGTTTGTTTATATGAGCTAGCTATATTACTGTGAAGTTAAGATGAAGTATTTTGAATCATTCCATAATTAACCTATGTCTGTCCTGTTTGTACATGTGGTCCAGGTCACTGTTTCCCAAAGCATGGCAGAAAAAAGGAGAGGGGACATAAGAAATTTCTTTTTGGGGCCAAGTAAAGTTAGGAGGACAGCTGAAGAGGTGGTGAGCAGCTTAAATAACATTACCAGACAAGATGATGGAGAAAGGGAATGTCTCATAGTATGATGATTATTTTGAATTGAGACATTTTGTATTTACATAGTATATGTTATTGATTGAATAATTAACTATCTAGATCTCTCTATCAATCTATCTTTCTATATCTATCTAGTAGTTGTATGTAGTAAGAGAAGCGCTGTAGTAAGAGAAGCCCTTTCATTTTGAGTAACATTAACAAGTTGCTAAAAGAGACAAAAGGAAAATAGATGTCCACCTGAACTGAAGTTGCTATTTTATTCATATAGGCCGAATGTTCTCAGTCAGGGGGAGAGGCAGAAGAGGACGTCAGGGAGAGCGGCGTGGTGGAGTGTCAAGCACAGAGTTCAGGTTCAAGCTGCAGCAGTCGAGAGGATGGAGAGAGAGAGTCTCAAGTAAGGTTTCATAGTTATAGTAAAAGAAGCCCTGCCATTTTGAGTAAAAAAATGTGAAGAGGGAAAAGGAAAGTAGATGTCCTCTTGAAATGAAGTTGGTATTTATTTTATTTCTTTAGGCAGAATGTTCTCAGTCAGGGGAGGCAGATGAGGACAGCACAGAGAGCAGTGTGGTGGAGTGTCAGCCACAGAGTTCAGGTTCAAGCTGCAGACCCAGGGAGAGACCAGTGCCAGGGAGAAACCAGACCAGGCCAGAGCCCAGATGCAGTACAGGGGCAGGAGATGGCACAAAACCTTATCAGCCACACCCAAAACACATAGAAATACAAAAGTTGTCAAAGAAGGTTTTATGTTTTCAAGAAAGATGGTTTCAAGAGTACACCTGGTTACATTACAATCCACAGGTCAAAGGGGTCTTGTGCTTTTATTGTAACAAAGTGTTAACTGACAACAGGTCCTCTTTTGGCAAAAGAGTGGACGCTGCTTTTGTAACTGAAGGCTTCCGCAACAGGAAGAAGGCTTTAGAGAAATTTGCAGCTCACCAAAAAACCCACTCTCATCGTCATGCAGTAACAGTGAGTGCACAGGACTCTAACCCTGTCAGTGTCCAGCTATCCAGCGCATGGGCTAAACAACAGGAGGAGGCCAGGCATAGCCTCCTGAGAATCGTCAGCTCTGTTCAGTACCTGGCAAGCCAGGGTCAAGCCTTGAGAGGTAAATCTGGCAGTGGGAATCTCGACCAACTGTTGAAGCTGAGGTCAGAAGATGATCCTGTGCTGAAAAAGTGGCTGACCCGCACCACTAATTACACCAGCTGGAATGCACAGAATGAGATACTGAATGTAATGTCAAACACTGTTATTCGTGACATTGCAAACACCATCAGGTCTCTTCCCATTCAGCAGTTTTCTATAATTGTAGATGGGACACAAGATATATCTGGTGCAGAGCAGGAGTCCATCTGCCTCCGCTATGTCGATCATGACCTAGTGCCACATGAAGAGTTTATTGGACTCTATGTGATGTCTGAGACGACTGGTCAGGCCATTGCTGACATGGCCACTGATGTTTTGGTGAGGCTCAACCTACCGATGGCTGGTTTGCGGGGGCAAGGCTATGATGGGGCAGCCAACATGGCAGGCAAATACTCTGGTGCGCAGGCTATTCTGAGAAGACAACAGCCACTAGCGCTGTATGTCCACTGTGGGGCACACTGTTCCAATCTCATCACACAGGCTGCCTGCTCAGCCTCCCCACTGATACGGGACTCACTTTTTTGGGTCCACCAGCTAGGTGTGCTCTTTGGTCAGTCAGGGAAATTCAAGGCCATGTTTGCAGACATAGCAACAACAGACAACCAGCCTGAGACAATGAGAACCTTGAAACCGCTGTGCCCAACCAGGTGGACTGTCCGGGGCACAGCCATTACGGCTGTGCTTACACAGTATGACAGAGTTCTCTGCAGCTTGGATAAAATGGCTGGTAGTACATCTAAATCTGCAGCCGGTGCCAGTGGCTTAGCAGAACATTTGAGAAAGGGCAAAACAGTCTTGGGTCTTACACTCGCTTCTGCTGTGGTAGGAGAGCTTGAATGCCTCAACAAATCTCTGCAGAGGAGAACCCAGACTGTCTCTGGTATGCTGGCAGCGGTCGACTGTGTCCGCTCCTCTTTCCAGGAGAAACAAAATGATCAGCACTATGTGACCCTTTTTGAAAAGGCAAATGCTGCAGTGGTTAAGTCTACACAGCAGATACAACCCATTGAGGTGCCAAACGCCAGACACTTTTCTGGTGAAGCAGTTGACTACTACCGTGTGGAGTACTTCAAGGTCTTAGATACTGTGGATACGCATTTTGCTGAACGCTTTGATCAGGAGAGTTTTAAGGAGCTGCAGAAACTGGAGAATATGCTCCTCACTGGGCAGGTGGACGATGTGGTAGACCAGTACCCTGAGCTGAAAAGAGGTGTTCTTGCTGTTGAGTTGCCTTTATTTAAGAGTAAGTAGGCAGCAGAGGTACTCAGGGAACTGCCTGTAGAGGTGCGGGGACTGTTTGAACAAGTGGAGGCTCTGGTTAGACTTTTATTGGTAGTGCCAGCATCTTCCTGTGAAGCAGAGAGGAGTTTTAGCGCCCTGAGAAGGCTTAAAACTTGGCTTAGAGCCACCATGTCTCAGGAACGACTGAACAGTGTTGTCGTGTGTCATGTACACAGAGACAAGGTTGATGAGCTGGATAGACTAAATCTCTGCCAGCAATTTATTGCTGGTAGTGAAACTCGCAAGTACACCTTTGGCTCATTTGGCTAGGTATGATAGTTTGTGAGTGTAGTGATCAGACTCACATACTCAGTGGTCAATACTTACATGATTGTATAATGAATGGATATGGATTCATGATTTTGTTGAGTCTACTGGTCAGAAATATGATTAAAAAAAGGGCAACCTAGGTATATTTTGTTGATAATTTTCATGATTTGGTTGTTTGATGTTTGATTTTTAATCTGTTTTATTCATTTTTATTTGCTTGCCATATGTCTGTGAAGTGTATTGGGACCATGTCATATGGTGATTTTGCACTTTAAATAAAAATTGACTTGACTTGACTTGACTTGAATTGAATTGATAACTGCTGGCATTGTAAATAGACATGATCAGTTGGTTTACACAACTTGGTTAGGACTTCATATTTTGATATTCTTCCATATCAATTAATCATGCATACAGTATTCCCATACACTGGGAGAAAGGGAAGATGGTGAGAAGAATTGGGGATCTGGGAGGGGCGGAGGGAGGCGAAAGATAAGAACGAGAGTTGTCATTACATGCCTGAGAGTGAGGCCCTTGAAATTATGATTTACTAATATAACAGTTAAGTAAGCAGTGATGCATGCTGTTGGCTGTTTAGGACAAATGAACAAGAAAGGTAAGCACAATTAATGATTCCCTGTACAGTACTTTTTGAATGATATGGCGAGCCTCTACAACGTTGTGGTTTATGGTGGCATGGTATGATTTGCATACGGGCAAAAAAAAATCACTTTTGTGTCCCCCCCAATCTTGAGAACGGATTTGCACCCCTGCCTTCATTATTATGTGAAACATCTGATTCAATTGAATGTCTTTATTTAACATGTTTGTTTGTGTTTGTGGGTCTGCCCCACTGTCTATGGCTGCATTTGAATAGTCAAATTCGAGCAAGGAAGGATCCTTTAGATCGCATGAACTGGAAATAGTTTCTGGGCAGCCAAGCTAAGGACCGTTCAAATTTCTTATATAGAGAAGGAAAGGAGCTTCATGATTCCTTTTATCCGTCCTTTCACAAAGGATGCTCTGGACTATCCTTTTCAGAAGGAAGGTAGTATTCGCGCCCCACAATGCAATGCCGCCAATGTTTTCATAAGCATGGGAGTTTTCCGGAACCAAATTACCGAATTCAAACAAGGCGAACATCTGAGAAATGCCAGAAATCTAAATGTGAATAGCTAGTATTGTTGGTTAGTATTAGCTTATAATAGAAAGTAAACAAACAATGACACAATCAGACAATACACCAAATTTATTAAGAGGCTAAATTTCGCCGAAATAAAACAAACGGCAATGATGCGCCTTTTGTCATAATTCTTCGTGAAGTTGTAGTTCGTTATGTTGAACAGTCACATCAATATGACTGGGCGTCGCACCATGACGCAAGGTCGAGAAGGAGGTTCGAATTTCACAGTTACGCTAGATTCCTTGGGTTCATTCCAATCGCTTATTTTTACTCCTTGCATCCTTTCCTCGCTCCTTAGCTCCAACCAACAGAGGACGTGAGGAAAGGATGCAAGGATCAGATACGTACGTGGATGGAGGAAACGAGGCAACATGCATTAGGCAAATAGAACGTCCTTGCTCAATCAAGCGTCATATTATGCTCACATGCTTAACTATAATGCTTTTTAGCTTATTTTTTCATGAATAAATGGTTCTTTTGTTAGTTATAAAGAATGAGTGTCATATGCATTAGCGCTTTACAATAAAAGTAAAGGAACTGTAAAATTGCATTTGTGTAGGGGTGTGCCTGCGATATGGCAGATGTGAAGAGTAGTGGATAATTTAGCTACACAACACGTGTTCCGAGAAAAGGCAAAGGCTACACTTTCCACACTGAAGCACCCTCATTCCCCACGCCTCGCTCCTCCAAGGAGCATTTAGCAGTTTGGAATGTCCTTAAAGATGGCGAACCTCAATCAATTTCCGGGTCAGACGAGGACCGATGAGAAGAGGATGGATAAAATAAGCGAAATCCACCCATTGTCCGATTACATTATTTCTGGATTTGGGGTGGGGGAGGTAGGCGGGGGAGGTAGGCCTACCTCCCCAAGAAACGGCCCTGTTGTGCACATTTCGGATAAAGTGACAAAGTTAGTCATTTTGACTTCTGGACAAGCAGGGGGGGAAATGCACAGTGATTGTGTGTGACGGACTCACGAGAAGACAATTAGTGTGATGTCGAGATCACGAAATAAGAAACCAAGCTTTTTGAGATAACGAAATAATAAAGACATAAATAATGATCTTGAGAAAACAACCATGTTCCGTTGAAGTCACAAAATAATTAATAATAATTTGTGATCACGAACGAAATATAAAAAATAAAAAATGTGTCCTCTATGGTCTTCCGTATGAAAATATCTTTCTAAACTCACAGTGATGTAGTAACTTTATGCAGTATAATGTTAGCTTGCTACTGAATAACGTTAAGGTGGCTAAGGTTAGGCAACTTTATCAACAATAAACAACTGGCATTCCTTTGATAAGCTAAACTCATGAACACCGACTACAGTCAGCTAACGTCAGAGTTAATGAAAATTAAAAACAGGACAATGTATTTAATCAATTGTAGGCTAATGTAACTTACCTGCCAATAACCTGCTGTCTGCTGCAATTGCTATTTACAGTCTACTACTAACCCGATTGACGCGGATGGAAAGCGGGAAGATTTCCAAATTTACATAGGCTGCTATGGCAAATCTATCAGGCCATGACAACAAGTGTCAAAGAGTCATTCTGATTGGTCGAAACAACTATCTGATCTGCAGTAAAATTACACGCACAGGACAGCAAATCGAAACGGGGTGTTTTAAATTTTTTTCTGTTTGGAAGAAAAAAACAGGGACATTTCCGGTGACAGGTCGACAAAGCACTGAAAACGGGGACTGTCCCCGGAAAACGGGGACGTCTGGTCACCCTAGCTTAGACAGACAAATGATCTGTTAAAACTAGCTGCTTAGGACCTAGCTAGAGCAGCTAGTAACGTTAGCTAGGCAATCACGGTAGCTAACTTAAGTTATGGCCAGCCAGCTAGGACATTGGGCAGATAGGACTTTAAGGAAGTCGTATAACTGTTAAATTAAAACGGCTTGCCATAAGCCATCGTTAGCTTGCTACCTAAATGTTAAAATGGCCTGCCATAAACTATCATTAGCTTGCTAGCTAAATGTTAAAACGGCTTGCCATGAGCTATCGTTAACTTGCTAGCTAGCTAACCCAGCATTGCTAAGCAATGGTAATGTTCATGGTAGGGGGAGTAATGCGATTTTGGACAGGAGGGGTGCAATAGCTAAATTAATATCTAAATTGATAAGCTAGATAATGCCTTTCAACAATAGTGGTGCCAAGATTTTTTTTTTAAAAAGCCCAAAAACGGTAGCTACAATCTCAGAAATAAGGTACAGTGGAGGTACATTCTTCTTCAAAGCTAATGGTACACATTTCCAAATGTACCCTGAAAGTACAATAATGTTCTATTTGGGTACTAATAAGTACCTTTTAGAGTAAAAAAGCCTACCTATACCACCCCAGTGACAAGCGTTTGTACCTTTTAGGTACTTTTTGTACCTTTATTTCTGAGTGTGTAGACACTACAACTGCTAGTCTAGCTAACTAAAAGAAAATGACACCACCGGTAACGTTAAACCTGTTTACAGACTGCTCTTTATAAGAAGCCTATGTTTTCTAAGTTAGCTAACTTATAGCAGAACATTAGGCTACCATTGGCTAATGCAATAGGACAGGTTGGGTGTTTACATTAGCCGGGGTGGTTAACGTTAGGTTTACTGTGCAAATTGAATTGGTTTTTTATCATTTTTGCTCATTTAGGATGGCAGTGGGCCTAACGTACCGTATCAATTTAATCCATCTTTATATATGAAATAGAAAAATGTATAATTAAAGGTTGTATCAGCGATTTTGGGTGGAAACATAAATGATCACATTCATCTGATTTTTCCTCACGATCCGCTAGCTGCCCGCCCCATAAGCAGGCCGTCAAAAAACCGCGTCTCTGTAGGCAGCCTATGCTCCGAGATCGTACACAAAAACAAATGGTACTACCAACCACTCAAAACCAAAATAAACAGTATTCCAACCAATCACAATGATCTGCACAAACGCTAATACTCTTATCTCGCTGAAATCTTGACGGATTTACAAACGGTTTGGTTTCTTACAAACGTTATTAACGTGGTTATAATTCTGGATGCTTGAACACTATTTTTTAAAACATAACATAATTATTCATAAGTATGTTTGTTTGGGATTTCGCTTCAGAAGTGACGTCACGTTTGTGCAGATCATTGTGATTGGTTGGAATACTGTTTATTTTGGTTTTGAGTAGTTGGTAGTACCATTTGTTTTTGTGTACGATCTCGGAGCATAGGCTGCCTACAGAGACGCGGTTTTTTGACGGCCTGCTTATGGGGCGGGCAGCTAGCGGATCGTGAGGAAAAATCAGATGAATGTGATCATTTATGTTTCCACCCAAAATCGCTGATACAACCTTTAATTACACTGGTCACTGCAAACAAGTAGCTTGAAATGCTTATCAATCCCACCAGGATCTCACAGGAGTTTTTTTGTGATTGTTGCGGCCTAAAATGCTTGATTTCGCAGCAGCTTTTCTTAAAAGTTGCGATGCAAAGTGCGATGTTTTGTGTGTATTTGTTGCTATGAAGTTGCGGTAATTCGTGAAAGTTGCAAATAAAAATAGCGATTTCAAAAATATATATGTAATTCAATAAAAAATCAGTTCAGTGAGAATGAAACAGTACTGTAGGCCTATAGCTAACACACCTGGAAATATTGTGGAGCTTGTGTTCTGAGTAAAAAAAAGGCTCAATATAACAAAAATGTTTTGTTTTATTTATAAGTTGAAATGTGAAACTTTTGGACCTCAAAATCAGAGTTACATTACATTAATTTACATTACATTCATTTAGTAGACGCTTTTATCCAAAGCGACGTACAGTAAGTGCATACAGAGACATCATCAAGATCACTACAGAACAGACAAGACAAAGCACATCCTTCCCATAATGTAGCAGCTATCCCTAGTAATGAACGTTGACTGTAGTTCACAGTAAGCTGTGGGTAAATCAGCAATACTACTACTTCTATTCTAAATACTATTATAAACTATAATAAACAGACAGGAAAACACAGGGAACTAGTAAACACAGGGAACTGATATTCCTAGGTTAGGATATCAGTCAAGGTGGAGTCTGAAGAGGTGTGTCTTCAGGCCTCGACGGAATGCAGGCAGGGTTGGAGTAGAACGTAGGGGAATGGGAAGTTCATTCCACCACTGAGGAGCTAAGGTGGAAAAACTCCGCAGTCGGGACGAGCGAGAGCCTTTGACACGGAGGGGGGGGGAAGTGCCAGTCGCCCTAGTGTAGAAGAGCGAAGTGGTCGAGCAGGAACATAGTTCTGGATTAAGTCCTGCAGGTAGGCGTGGCCTGTCCTATTGGCTGCAGTGTAGGCCAGGGTCAAAACTTTGAACCTGATCCTGGCTGCAACTGGCAGCCAGTGGAGTGACCTCAGCAGGGGGGTTACATGGGAAAATTTCGGGAGGTTGAACACAAGCCGGGCAGCTGCATTCTGGATCAGTTGAAGAGGCAGAATGGTGCAGGCTGGTAGGCTTGGGAGCAGGGAGTTGCAGTAGTCCAGGCGTGAGGTGACCATGGTCTGGACAAGAAGCTGGGTGGAGTAGGTGATCAGGTACAGTCGAATCCTCCTGATGTTGTACAGGAGGAACTTGCAGGACCGAGCCGTCGCCCTGATGTGCTCTTTGAAGTCCAGCCGGTCGTCCAGGACCACCCCCAGGTTCCTTGCAGAGCGGGAGGCAGCCACCACGGTCCCGTCAACGGTGATGGAGAGGTCATGTAGTGGGGAGGTCTTGTACGGCATGAAGAGGAGCTCTGTCTTGTCAAGGTTGAGCTTCAGGTGATGGGTAGCCATCCACTCAGAGATGTCAGTCAGACAAGCAGATATCCTCTCCTTAACCTGTGGGGTAGAGGGAGGGAAAGAGAGGAAGAGTTGAGTATCATCAGCATAGCTATGGTATGAGAAGCCATGTGAATGAATTACATTACATTTACATTTTAGACATTTGGCAGACGCTCTTATCCAGAGCGACGTACATTAGTGCATTTTCCAACCTGAAACAAGTGCGTTAAAACCACCCTAAAAGGTAAATACGAATTCAAACACAGGCGCAGTCAGTATGATTTTTTTTTTTTTTTTTTTTTTTTTTTTTTTGGGGGGGGGGGGGGGGGGGACCACACGATATCAATCATTGGCATGCACAACAGTAAGCCAATAAGTAACCTTACAAGTACTAAACTAGAAGCTTGAAACACTTAAACAAGGATTTATAAAACACAATCAAGGGAGGTCACAAGGAGGTAGGGAGGGGTGGAGAGAGGTGCAGCTTAAAGAGGTGAGTCTTCAATCTGCGCTTGAAGGCGGTCAGACTTTCTGTTGTTCTGACCTCCACGGGGAGCTCATTCCACCACCGTGGGGCCAGGACAGACAGACGTCGAGACCGGGTGCTAGTATGAAGTGGGGGGGGGTACCAGTCGTCCTGAGGAGGCGGAACGCAGGGATCTGGTAGGTGTGTAGGGTCTGATGAGCTTTTGGAGGTATGGAGGGGCTGATCCTCGGACTGCCTGGAAGGCGAGCACCAATGTTTTGAATTTGATGCGAGCCATCACAGGTAGCCAGTGGAGGTCAATGAGCAGGAGGGTGACATGGGAGTGTCGGGGGAGGTTGAAGACCAGGCGGGCTGCTGCGTTCTGGATGAGCTGAAGGGGTCTGATGGCCGATGCTGGCAGGCCAGCCAGGAGAGAGTTGCAGTAGTCTAGGCGGGACAGCACCATCGCTTGGACCAGGAGCTGGGTTGAGTGGGTGGTGAGGAAAGGGCGGATTCTCCTGATGTTGTACAGGAAGAACCTGCACGCCCGGGTTACCACTGCGATGTTCTCGGAGAGGGACAGCCTGTTGTCCATCACCACTCCGAGGTTCCTGGCACAGGGCGTTGGGGTCAGTGGAATGTCCCCTAGGGAAATGGAGAGATTGAGAGGGGGAGAGGTTAGAGCAGGAATGTAGATGAGCTCAGTCTTATCTGGATTGAGCTTCAGATGGTGGTTGTCCATCCAGGTCTGGATGTCTCTCAGGCAAGCGGAGATGCGGGCTGACACCTGAGTGTCAGAGGGTGAGAAGGAGAGAAAGAGTTGAGTATCGTCAGCGTAGCAGTGGTAAGAAAGACCATGAGCAGTGATAACAGGGCCAAGGGATTTGGTGTAGGTGGAGAAAAGGAGGGGACCAAGGACTGAGCCCTGGGGGACTCCTGTGGTAAGTGGACGGGGTGCCGATACTTTACCAGCCCAGGCAACCTGGGAGGAGCGCTCCGAGAGGTAGGACTCAATCCAGGCCAGGGCCGAGCCGCCGATCCCCGCTGCAGACAGGGACGACAGGAGGATGGAGTGATCTACAGTGTCGAAGGCGGCAGAGAGGTCTAGGAGTATTAGCACAGAGTAGAGGGAGGCTGTCTGAGCTGCGTGAAGCATCTCGCTGACGGAGAGGAGTGCGGTCTCCGTTGAGTGACCAGGTCTGAAGCCGGACTGGTGGGGGTCTAGTAGGTTGTTCTGGGTAAGGAAAGAAGACAGTTGGTTAGAAACAGCACGTTCAATAGTTTTGGAAAGAAAAGGAAGAAGAGATACCGGTCTGTAGTTTTGGATGTTGGAGGGGTCCAGCGTGGGTTTTTTAAGGATCGGGGTGATGTGGGCTCTCTTGAAGGATGAGGGGAAGCAGCCAGAGGTCAGGGAGGAGTTCACCAGAGAGGTCACAAACGGGAGGATATCTGGGGTGATTGCCTGGAGGAGAGATGAAGGGATAGGGTCGAGGGCACAGGTAGTGGGGCGATGGGAGAGTAGGAGGTGGGATACATCGGTATCAGACGGGAGAAAAGGTGGAGAAGCAGGGGGGGGACACAGAAGGGGTAGGGAGAGGAGGAGAGTGGAAAACAGTGAGGGGAGGGGGAGGAGGAGAGTGGAAAACAGTGAGGGGAGGGGGAGTGCGGGAACAGGGGGGGGGGCATAGAGAGAGGGGTTGAGGGGCTGAAGGAACTGCGGATGTCAGCGATCTTCTCATCAAAGAAGTCTGCGAAGTCGTCTGCAGTGAACGAGGATTGAGGAGCAGGAGGGGATTTGCTGAGGAGGGAGGAGAAGATGGAGAACAATTGACGGGGGTTAGAACTGTATTTGTGAATTTTAGTGTGATAGTACGTTACCTTAGCAGCGGTGACTGCTGTAGAGAACGCTGCTAGGAGAGACTGGTAGGAGGAGAGGTCTGATGCATCTCTGGATTTCCTCCACATCCTCTCTGCTGCGCGAAGACCGGCCCTGGAGGTGCGCAGGGCATCGGACATCCACGGGCAGGGAGGAGATGACCGTGTGGGCCTAGAGACAAGAGGGCAGAGAGAGTTAAGTGATGTGGAGAGAGCTGTGAGCAGGGTGTCGGATGCAGAGTCGGTCGGGAGTTGAGAGAAGGATTTGAGAGGGGGGAGGGAAGCAGTGACACAGGGAGCAAGAGAGGAGGGTGAGAGGGAGCAGAGGTTACGGCGGACAGAGACAGTGGGGGTGGGGGGAGGGGGGGGGGCGGTGTGGAACAAGAGGAAGGGAGAAAGAAATGAAGTGGTGATCAGAGGTATGGAGAGGGGTAACAGTGAGATCAGAGCAGGGGCTGTTCCTCTGGAAGACCAGGTCTAGGAGGTTGCCAGCCTTGTGGGTTGGGGGGGAGGGTTGGAGGGCGAGGTCAAAGGAGCGGAGAAGTGGTAGGAAGGCTGCAGACTGGGAGGCATCTAGATGGATGTTGAAGTCTCCCAGGAGGATCAGCGGGGTGCCGTCCTCTGGGAAGGAGCTGAGCAGGGTGTCGAGCTCGTCGAGGAAGCACCCCAGGGGACCTGGAGGGCGATAAACAACTATAATGTACAGGTTAATAGGGTGGTTGATTAACACAGAGTGGTATTCAAAACTAGTAGTAGATATATCAGAGAGGGGGAGAACAGAGAATGACGATGAGGGGGAGAGTAGCAAACCAGTACCACCTCCGCGACCAGACGGCCGGGGGGTGTGAGAGAAGGAGAAGGAGGAGGAGAGGGCAGCGGGAGTTGCCGTGTTGTCCGGTGTGATCCAGGTTTCGGTGAGGGCGAGAAACTGGAGGGACAGGAGGGAGGCATAGCCGGAGATGAAGTCTGCTTTCCGTGTGGCAAACTGGCAGTTCCAGAGCCCCCCCCGCGACGGTGAAGTTCTCGTCGTAGGGAGTCAGCGAGGGGTAGCGGAGGTTGGACGGGTTGCGTCGCCGTGGAGGGCCACGTCGTCGGAAGCGGGTTCTAAAAGGAAGAGAGCAGACAGGGATAGGGAGAGGGAGAGGGATAGGGAGAACACACATAAACTGGGACGGAGCGACACTAGTGTCGCTCTTACAGATGTCTTTTGAAGTGCACACAGCTGATTGCAAGTGGTTTACAGCTGTGTGAGACACTTCGCAAGCACGGAAAAATAAGTACTTCCAATTAAAAATCACAATAACACGAAACTAACAGCCTAGTCAATCTAACAATCTAACAAACGGCCAATCGCGGAACAAACACAAACTAGCAAAGCAGATATGATCAGCGTTCAATCTAACAATCTAACAGCCAATCGCGGAACAAACACAAACTACCAATGTAGATAATGTGATCAGCCTTCAACGAGGTCTAATTAAAATCACGCAAACAGTACGCTTAAAAACAACACTACCTTACGCGGGAATTACTGAGCCAAGAGACTTAGTATACATAGAGAACAGCAGAGGACCCAGTACAGATCCCTGCGGGACTCCTGTAGACGGGATGGGGAGCAGAGACGGAACCCTTCCAGGAGACTTGGTAGGATCTATCAGTGAGATACGATACAAACCAAGAGAGGGCAATTCCAGAAATGCCCATCTCAGCGAGTGTGGAGATCAGGAGTTTGTGGTTGACCGTGTCGAATGCCGCAGACAGGTCAAGGAGAATCAGAACAGAGGAGAGAGAGGAGGCTCTAGCAGTGGCGAGTGCCTCAGTCACAGCCAGGAGAGCAGTTTCAGTGGAATGGCCGGTTCTGAAGCCGGACTGATGCGGGTCAAGCAGGTTGTTCTGGTGGAGAAAAACAGACAGTTGGTTAAGGATTTCTCCTGAACATAACAGCGGGTGGGTTGTTAGCGGAGTTGAGGGAGAGTGGGCAGGAGAGAAAATGAGATAAAGAAATGGTCCGATACGTGGAGGGGGGTCACCGTGAGTTCAGATGTGGCGCAACTCCTGGTGAGTACAAGGTCCAGTTGGTTACCACCCTTGTGGGTGGCAGGCGATGGGGAGTGAGGGCAAAGGACTGGAGGAGTGAGGTGACACTGGATAGCTGGGAACTGTCTGGTTGGAGGTTGAAGTCTCCCAGTAGGATTACAGGGGTACCATCCTCAGGGAAGGAGCTCAGAAGAGTGTCCAGTTCATCCAGGAAAGCGCCGAGCGTACCTGGAGGGCGATAGAGAACAACAATGTTAAGTGCAGATAGGTGAGTTACAGTGACTGCATGAAACTCAAAGGAGAAGATATTCAGGCAGGGTACAGTGGGAATAGAGAATTTCCAGGACGTGGAAATGAGCAAACCAGTACCCCCACCTCTGCCAGAGGCCCTGGGGGTGTGGGAGAAGGAGTAGCCAGCAGACAGCAGCTGGAGTGGCTGTGTTATCAGGAGGGACTTCACCTTGGCATATGCAGTGATGAAGTCAGCTTTCTGGACGGCTGACCGGCAGTTCCATAGTCCACCCACCACTGAGAGTTCCTTATGAGAGGACAGCGGTGGGCAGACCAGGTTAGCCGGACAGCGTCTGCGGTGGTTGGGCCTCCTGGAGCGAGGCATGGAGCACAGAGGAATGGGGGTTAGACACATGTTAGGGGGTGATAAGACAGGTTAGGTGGGGAAAGATCATTACAAACAGACAGTTCAAATTGCCAATGAGGCTGCCGTATTTACGGTATTCACGGCAGCCTCTACTTTAACTTATAGACTTTGCTAATTTCCCGATTGCACTCAGCTGCTTGCAGGGCTAGTTCACTCAGGTGAATCTATTTTCGATTAGCAACACAAAAGACTAGCAGCTGGCCTAAAAACACAAAGCAAGTAAACAACTGACCGCTAATGCTGCAATTTACATCAACTAAACAGTGACTACGCTACAAACAGTTCAATTAACTAACACACAGCTGAAACCGAATGAAAATACGACACTTAGCCTATCCGATGGTAGATTATTGACAACGCTGGTCTGATTGCACTCTGAAGTAGGAATGCAAAACACGCTATTTATTCACTCAGGTGAATCTATTTTCGATTAGCAACACAAAAGACTAGCAGCTGGCCTAAAAACACAAAGCAAGTAAACAACTGACCGCTAATGCTGCAATTTACATCAACTAAACAGTGACTACGCTACAAACAGTTCAATTAACTAACACACAGCTGAAACCGAATGAAAATACGACACTTAGCCTATCCGATGGTAGATTATTGACAACGCTGATCTGATTGCACTCTGAAGTAGGAATGCAAAACACGCTATTTATTCACTCAGGTGAATCTATTTTCGATTAGCAACACAAAAGACTAGCAGCTGGCCTAAAAACACAAAGCAAGTAAACAACTGACCGCTAATGCTGCAATTTACATCAACTAAACAGTGACTACGCTACAAACAGTTCAATTAACTAACGCACAGCTGAAACCGAATGAAAATACGACACTTAGCCTATCCGAGAGTTAACATGGAGTAATTATTGGAGTAATTCTGTTTGTGCTCGTAAATAGCCTATGTGTAAACAGGGAGACTCTGTACAGCAGAACCCAAACGCGCTTTTATTATGAAACCATTTTTATGCTAAGTAGTCTAATGACGGGGAAACTGTCCCTGCTTCATGAGTCTCGCTACAACGGAGGAAATATTTTAATAAAAATATTTTGTAAGTTGGCCTATTTGTGTTTGAAATCATTTGTGTTCTTCGAACCGGGGTCGTAACACAACGAATTGACCGTTTTTCGCGGGAAAGTTGCGGTGATTGGAAAAAAATGCAAGCTCTTGCAACTTTCGTGGAGTTTCGTTGATTTTGCGTTAATAGTTGCAATCATGACATCGCGAAATCCTGGAGGGTCTGGCTTATACAGCCCTGTGTGTGATGTTGAAATTGTGCGACGGGTCAGGGATCATTGCGAGTGTTACTTAGCTGCTAGCAATTTGTAATTTAAAATTACACCGAATTTTTTTAGATTATAAAAAAATGGCTGAAAATATTTTTTTTTCATATAAAAACAAACGTCCAAATGTCATATATTATTTTGAAGGAATTGAAGACCTGGGTGCTAAAAGTACTGAAGTCACATTTTTAGACAATTCAAAGTTGAGCATAGAAACATGTTGTATTTGTTTAGCTAAATCCACCCTATAAATATTGTTAACAGAAAAGGTGCCTAAGTCTCTTTTCTCCACTATGGAAGCAACAGGTTATCGTATTCTGGTACACAAGAAGTATTCGGATTTGATTTTCTCAAAATAGACATTTTGTGACTTCAGTACTTTTAGCACCAGGGTCTTCAATTAGTCTTCAATAAACATTCAGCTTTGGGAAGTGTTTTCTCCAGGAAAGCTTAATATCTCACAGCTGAGCAAGTCTCTGCTTTTGACAACCTTGTGAAAGCTGCTACCAGTGATACGGCCAGCTCTATGTAGTGACCATGCTGGGCACTTTGCTTGTTGTTTAGTCACTTCCTGTAGATATTCAAGTTTTTCTGTTGTGTAGTGTTTACACATATTGTCATATGTGTTCCTGCACTTGTCATTGAGTTCAGCAGGTGGCAGGTCCTTAGCTGAGGGGTCATATAGAGCTGTCAGGGGTTCAGGAAGGTCATACCCATCTTCAGATGCTGAATCAGTGTCTGAGTCTGTAGTTACATTGATGGATGTAAATACTGCTGCCTTTGGGCATGGTAATTTCTGTGCATAAGAAAAAAAATGGCCATTAACCCCTGCAACATGTGCTTTATGAGAGGACAACTCAAGATTCACACAGCCACCCACATACAAAAGCCTGTCAGGGAGGTACAAGCACTGCACATGGTGTGAAACAATTACTGAATGTCAGCCAAAAAAAATTATCAAATGTACTGCTTTGTCTAAAGTTTGTATAAATACTAAATTGTTGGATTTCAAAATTTCTAATACAATCATGAATAAATATAGAGCATGTGTAAATTGTCAAGAAATACTGTATTAATATAAGACAGGCACCTGGTATATTTTGAGGTGGTGGCGCACGATGGAGAGGGGGCAATTGTGTCACCTGTCGCTTTGGTCTTCTGAAGTTTATATTTTTCAGTTTTTGTGGATTGACATTTTTTCTTGACAAGTCCTTCCATTGGTTTTCTTTGGACGTGCAGGCAACCTCCTCCCTGGTTTGTCCTCTTCCCGATATCTCCACCTGGCACATGATGGCGGCAGCATGACTGCAACAGGAGGCCAATCTAGTGAGGGAGAAAAAAGGCAAAGCAGAGTGAGGGAGGCAGGTAGAATGAGAGTGAGGCAGATGTAAGACTAAGATACTGGTTCCTCAGTGATCTTAAATTAGTGGCGGTTCACTTACCCTGCCATGCAGATACAGTTTGCAGTTAGTATATACCCAAGGTACTTATGCACACAAATCCAGGCATCATATGGTTTTGTTTTCTGGCCTTGCCTTTGGCTTGATAAGACACCTGTCCGTAGAATGCAGAATTCTGTCTCTGGGTCATGAAACTATATTTCCTGTACATGACCACAAAGTACATAGTTAAAAAGCATCTAGGGATCTATACGCTCTTAGATTTTCCTTGGTGTACACACTAGGCTTCTCAATAAGATAAGTAGTTACAGTCACATAAGTTACATAAGTATTTGGACAGTAACACAATTTTTGTAATTTTTCCTCTGTACACCACCACAATGGATTTGAAACAAAGTAATCAAGATGTGATTGAAGTGTAGACTTTCAGCTTTAATTCAAGGAGTTTAACAAAAATATTGCATTAACCTCTTGCTGCCAAACGCCCCCTAGCGGTAACGCGGGCGTTACGGAAATGATTAAATTATACATTTCATTAATTTAATAATATATAATAAACTGCTCACCTCAATATTTTGATTAAATATCCTTAAGATATATCCATTCCTTCTGGGAAAGTGGTTTTTAAGCCCAAAACGTCGAGGTAAAACTTACATTGGAAACTCTGACCTAATTCCAAAACATGTATTGCAGCTTGATGTCACACCATAAACAATGTGCTGGTAAACTGTTCTGCTTAATTGCATTTCGTAAAACTTTGGTTTGAAAAATGATTATACCTTTAGACTTCAAGAAAAAATACTTTAAAACTTTCATACGGCTGTACATGTTTTTTTTCAAATTTTAAACCGACTTTTTTCTGCACTTCATCAAGAGTAGTTTGGCTGTGTTCAGTTTGGCGTGAGAAACTCAGCCAGTTTCTGGAGTACCAATCCCATGGCTTAGTATATTTTAGCCAAAGGGGTTTTTTATTGCAGAGTTTTAGAGAAGAGTCATCCTGCAGACATCAACCATGAAAAAATAAATTGCGTCATGTGCCCTGGCGTCACTTCCGACCACGTGTCAGGACCTTATCGTTACTTCCCCATTGTTTGCGAGCACAACAAATGAGCCAGACACATCTTCTTTTGTCGATGCAAATTTGTTCTGTTCGTAATAAGTGGATTTCAACGAGCCGACAACTCCCACCAAGGTAAATGATGCCAATGTAATGTTGAAACCAATAATGTTAACGTTTCCGAGACTTTGTCCACCCCCTGTATTACTGAAGGGAATGATTCACTGTACCTGAGGGAAATTGATCACTTTGTTTCATGGTGTAGTGCTAACTTTTTAGAACTCAATACTTCCAAAACTAAAGAGTTAATCATTGATTTTAGGAAAAGCGAGTTGGTGACACTGTCATGGTTTTTCCCTATGCGGTCGTTTTCCTCGGTGGCCACGCGAGGGCGCTGCCCTTTTGGTAGATGCTCGCTCCGCCCTGCTGAGTTGGCGGAGCTTCTGTTAGCGTTTACACCTGGGCGTGGTCACTGAGAGCTATTTAAGTCTTCCGTTTCCTTCTATCGGGGCTTCTATATTGATTGTTTGTTGTGGTGTATTGTGCTGTTTTGTGTGTGGTGTTATTCAGCCCTTTGTATTTTAAATCAGTATTATTTTGGTCTAGGCTTTTTAAATGAGTTAAAAAGCTCTATTTCGCCTCTGTTTGGTTTTCTTACTGAGAGTCCTGGCGTTTTAGCTTCTACTCATTTCCGCGTTACTGTGAGCCGGTTAGTAGCTTTTGGTACGTATTCCCTGTTTTGTCTCCTTCTCGTGGACTACGCTCCTTTTTGTTGTGAGTCAGGGTTTTTATTTATATTGAGAGGCTGTCGTGCTATTTTTGCGTTGGTCTTTGTTGCAGCTGTCCTCCGTCCTTTTTACCTACGGGACGATTTTGTTCGGAACTATTGTTCTGTTCGTTTTCCGGGTATGTTTCTCCTTGTGTGGAGTTTGGGCGAGGTTGTGGACATGTTTGTGTGTGACTGCGCGTAGCATGGGAACGTTAGCTCTCTGTTCCTTCGCTTCGTTACTTATTCTTTTACTGAGAGGCTAGGGCGGTTGTTTCTATTAAGCTTGCGTTAGTCTATTTTGATAGTAAAGTTATGGGACGACGGTGCTCCGTCGGCTCACCTGTAAAATGTTTCTCTCTCCTGGGAGATCGGGTGTTTACCCCTTTGTTTTCTGCATTTGACTGCTAGCCTATGAAACTAGCCTTGGAACGTTGGATCTGTTCCTTTCGCCTCCTCATACTATCGTATTATTTTGCAGTGTTTGTTGACTGTTTTATGTTTGTCTTTACGCTACTCGCCCGTTCTTATGTGTCTCGTTACCAAGACAGGGCGCGTATTATTTTTGGCTGTTCAGAATCCTGTCCTTGCGCTCTACTTGGCGTGTGACAGTGAGCCGGTTAGTAGCGTCTGTAGTGGTGTTCGTTGTTCGTTGTCTTGTCTCCTCCCTTATCTGCGGGGTATCCCGCCTTAGTGGCCTTAGGGCTTAATGAATCCCCTTGCTGCGTTTGGCTCCTCCCACCTCACACGTCACGCCCCATTACAGACACCTGTAGTAATCAACACATCCATCACTGATTTTGTGGACTCATAAGTATTTGGGTGTTTTTATAGACAACAATTACAATGGAAGGAGAATACCACCATTGCTCTTAAGAAAGCTCAAAAGAGGCTATTTTACTTAAGAAAACTGAGATCCTTTCAAGTGTATATTGCAGACCTTTTATCCCCGTACACACACCTGAGATCTACGGGAAAGAAACTTCTGGTCACTCCGAAATCTACGCTAAAATCAAAGGGTGACTGGGCCTTTGCTATTAGGGCCCCTCAACTTTGAAATGCCTTGTCCAAGGAGCTCAGGCTTGCTACATCAGTAATTTCTTTTAAATCCCTTCTTAAAATTAATTTTTTTAGACAAACTTTTAACTTAATTTTAATTAACCATGGTATTTAGGCATTTTATTGCATTTTATTGTACTGTATTTTACCTTCATTCATTATATTCAACTTTAAAAAAAAATCTTTTTAGATATTTTGCCTATTCTCCTTTTATTTAATGTGTTTTATTTGACTGTGAAGCACTTTGTAAACTTGTTTTAAGAAAAGTGTTATACAAGTACAGTTTTTTTTGCTCAATTTTCCTTCTGTTTCCCTGTGCAGTGTCTTTGTGACAGTTCTCTGTAAAAAGCGCTATACAAATAAAATTGAATTGAATTAAAAGATTTTGAAAAGTGCGTTGCAAAATGTTGAACATAGTAGCATTGTGGCTAGTGTTTTGTTATATGTTGTTTGTTGGGGAGGGAATATTACAAGAGAATATGCCAACTGTATCAACAAACTAATTAAGAAAGCAGGGTCAATGGTTGCCTTTGGTCTAGACAGTTTAGAGGTTATTATTTTTGAACAGCGCATTCTAAGGAAGTTGAGAGAAATTAGAGGATTATAGTCATCCCCTATATGGAACTCTTAGCAAGCAGCGCAGTTTACTGGGAAATAGATTTATTGTACCAAAGTGTACCAAAGGCCATTAGATGCTTTAATCAGTACACACATAGTACACTAAATAAAGATATTGACCATAATTGAGTAGGTTCTTTGACTGATAGCACAATAGGCCTATCTGAAGTGGGAAAAACGTGCATCGACCCGCCTCAACTGCGAGTATTATTTGCTTTCCATTGGGTTTTTAAACTGTTTGTCAAATATTCCAGCCAATAGCGAGGACTCTTATCTTTCAGACAAGCCCTCATTCAACACAATGCCTTCGGAATTCACGTAGATAAGCTCCGCATAAGAGGAGGAGGCGTCCAGGTGTAATGTTCGTACCAAGATGGTGCAGTGTTTTTAGCTTGTAGCAGCTAGCTACATTCCGTTTAGCAAAGTATAATTCATTAAGTAACGGCGGCTGTTCATTTTACTTTACAGTCTCTTTCATACGGTTTTTGGTTAGTTATGTCTAGGTTATTCAGGCGTTTCTCCATGCAGCAGGTCCTAGCCCAAAGATGTTTTTGCGATCTTGTCTCAGTGACGATGAGTGGTGTAAGGTAACAGATTTTTTTGCCGGTATACCAGTGCGAATTTACTCTTAAGTATAAAATGAATCCCTCTGAATTAAATGAATATAGCAACAATGGCAAGCTAGCCAGCAAAATTACACATAGCAGCTGCCTATCTATTTGTGTCTGAGACGAGCTGTTCCGAGTTTCTTTTGAATTAAATGGCGTCTGAAGTGTTTGTTTAGTAGTTATTGTTCCACATGAGTAAATTGTTCTGTATACAGTACAGCAGGCTGTGCAGGTAAATGAATGAGCAATTTATGCATGACGTAACATGAGGGAGAGATAACATGAGGATGGGTTTGTTGTTGATTATTATGCAGGGGTTTATTTTATCTAGGAAACTGGTGGACATTTGATTTTATAATCCGTTTGCATATACCTGGACTCATTTCTGGTTAATGGGGCTCTGGTGGAATCCAAGATTCACTGTGCTACTACATGTGTTTGGAGAGCTTTTTGGGGACCACTGGTAGGCTAGTTAGTTGTGTAATATGAAACACACCAAAAACACATCTAAAAATGAACTTTTATTGCCAATTATCAAATTTTATTGTAAAACTTAAAAAAAGAAATCATATTGAGACTTTTCTGGAACCTTGCCATTTTGCACAATTTGTGCCAACTTTGGTAACCAAAATGGTTCACCTGAAAAAAAGCTCTGTAGAATTTGAATGGTTTGAGATATATTTGAAGATATGAAAAATATGACACCATATTTTTAGCAGAGATAGGCAGCATATTGAGGAATCACAAAGAGGAGTTATTTCCTCCATAGCTCTTGTAGCTCATCAGGTAAAAAATCAGAATTTTTTAAAAAGTTTTTTAGTTTTTTCACAATTTCTGTACATAAATTGTTGTAATTAAGTAGCAGAAAGTGTATGTATATGAATTATGACTGCTTAGTCATAATAGTGCAGTTCTCTGTTTTAATAAAAGCTATGAACCATATTTGTAGCCTTTACAGTTTTTGAGATAAACAGCTTTGTTGGTCACTAGTGAAAACAGGCGAGAATTGGTATATTTTGCCCTTGGTAGGAAGAGGTTAACCATTTAGGAATTAGAGCCATAGTCCCTCCATTTTCAGAGGCTCAAAAGTATTTGGACAAACTAACATAATTATAAATATTAGGATTATTTTTAATACTTGGATGAAAATCCTTTGTCAATGACTGCCTGAAGTCTAGAACCCATGGACATCACCAAATGCTAAGTTTCCTCCCTTGAGATGCTTTGCCAGGCCTTTACTGCAGCCGCCTTCAGTTTTTGCTTGTTTGTGGGTCTTTCTGCCTTCAGTTTTGTCTTCAGTAAGTGAAAAGCATGCTCAATTGGGTTGAGGTCAGGTGACTGACTCGGCCATTGAAGAATATTCCATTTCTTTGCCTTGAGAAGCACTTGGGTCACTTTCGCAGTATGTTTTGGGTCATTATCCATCTGTAATGTGAAGCGCCATCCTAGTTTTTCCGCAATTGGCTGAATCTGAGCAGATAGTATAGCCCTATACACTTCAGAATTCATCCTGCTACTTTTATCAGCAGTCACATCATCAATAAACACCAGTGACCCAGTTCCATTGGCAGCCATACATGCCCAAGCCATAACACTGACTCCACCATGTTTGACAGATGATGTGGTATGCTTCGGATCATGAGCCGTTCCTTTCCTTCTCCATACTCTTCTCTTCCCATCATTCTGGTACAAGTTAATCTTGGTTTCATCTGTCCAAAGAATATTGTTCCAGAACTGGGCAGGCTTTTTTTATGTGTTTTATGGCAAAGTCTAATCTACCCTTTCTGTTCTTGAGTGTTACAAGTGGTTTGCACCTTGTCGTAAACCCTCTGTATTTACATTCATGAAGGCGTCTCTTGATTGAATACTTTGACAATGATATGCCTACCTCCTCGAGAGTGTTCTTGACTTGGCTAGATGTTGTGAAGGGGTTTTTCTTTACCAGGGAAAGAATTCTGTGATCATCCACTTTAGTTGTCTTCCGTGTTTTTCCAGGCCTTTTGCCGTTTGAGCTCGCCAGTGCATTCCTTCTTTTTAAGAATGTATCAAATTGTTGATTTGGCCACTCCTAAAGTTTCTGCTATCTGTTTGATAGGTTTGTTTTGTTTTTTCAGCCAAATGATGGCCTCCTTCACTTGCATCGACACCTCTTTGGACCGCATATTGAGAGTTCCCATTAACAGCTACCAAATGCAAATTCAACACTTGGAATCAACTCCAGACCTTTTATTTGCTTAATATGTCATGAAATAACAAGGGAACAGGCCACACCTGGCCATGAAACTGCTTGTCAGTCAATTGTCCAATTACTTTTGAACCTCTGAAAATGGAGGGACTATGTATAAAAATGGCGGTTATTCCTAAATGGTTAATGTGATATTTTTGTTAAACCCCTTGAATTAAAGCTGAAACTTTACACTTCAATCACATCTTGATTGCTTCGTTTAATATCCATTGTGGTGGTGTACAGAGGCAAAATGACAAAAAAATGTGTCACTGTCCAAATACTTATGGACCTGACTGTATGTCAGGCCAAATTATGGTTGGCCATTTTGAGGTGTCTTTTGTCCATTGATGCCTTGGAATTGAGTAGGGGGTCAGGAAGCTGCTGGCCATCGCTTAAACACAATTTTTTCAGATATTCTGTTTGGTCTAGAGAACTCAAGGTTGCAGAGTAGATTGTGGGATCCATCCTATAGGAAATGGCCCATAAAAGTAGGCTCCTCAATTCAATGTGTGTTGTCTGTGAAAATAAGAAATTAAGGCAATGTGTTACAAACATAATAGGATTCACCAAAAAGTAGCTCGGACAATTATCAGAAATGAATGTGAAATCTGACTGCCATTTACAAATACACAGTAACGTGTCTTCAAAGTATTTTCAGAAACATTACTGTGAGTAGGCAGGGGGGAAACATATACATATTTTTACATCTCCCTAGAGGCAAATTCTGTTCATAATTGTTCAGGCCTCCAGTGAAATTGTGCTCTCACGCTTTAGCACCCTCTCTCATCAATAATTACATTATGTTAAAAGTTGCGTTTGGGAGGCAATTGGCTTGCTAACTACCTCAGTTTCAAGGGTTCTCGTCAATTTAGTGACATGGCATGGCTTTGATATGAGAGCACAAAGCAAATGTCACATGATATAAGGCATGTCTCTATTCCAATCCGTGCCTCTAATCTTCAGAAGTGAATTCTGTCTTTTATTTAGCTAGCATTTTTCATTGGATCCACCTTTTTATTAGCTAGCTTAGCAAGCTAAGCATTTCATTCAGCCAGGGGCACTGTAAAGTTAGTTAACATGGAGCTGGACGAAATATGAGAAATTGTTGGCCGTCTTTGAGACAGATTAGTGTTTGAAAGCGCTTGCTTTTTGCAAAGAAGTGGAATTTGAAGGCAGACCTAAGACCGTGCTCAACCCAGATAAACTTTCCAAGGTTTGAGTGGACTGGCTAATGGAGTCATTTGACAACCAAGCTTTAGGCCTACTGTTGGACTGTCTGCTTTTTTTCAACAAGTCATAATGGGACCTGGACAAAATAACATTACAGTTTGACGACATGAAAAACTTCAGAGAGAGCTGTGCATCAATGTGGGAAATATTGTGATCACGTAAGTAGTGTTTTTTTTAAGTAGGTGGAAAAGCAGCTACGCTAGCCTACTATGGGAGAAATATGGTAGTTATGTAGTGACAACAGTGATGGCTGGTTTTGAGTACCAGAGTATGCTAGTTCATCAGACCTATGATGGAGCCGCTGTCATGGCCTCTGCTTTGAATGGTTTGCAACTTGCAAGCTAAAGTGCATGAGGTAGCACAGCACTGTGTTCATTCATTGCTATGCACGCCATCTCGTCCTGAGTCAGGGAGCAAAGTGCATACCAAGCGTCAGGGTGTTCTTTCCCAATATGGGAGGTTTATCTGCCCTGCCTCCTCGATTTTATAACCCGTACGCCACTGCTTGAACAGTTGTAAACTAACGTTAACATACACTGCAAAGTGAGCGCCTGTAGTCACTGACAACGTTACAGTAACAGGATAAGGAGCACCCTGCATCAACATTGTTGACGGGCCGTCAAACATTTGCTTGAAACAACTGACTGTAGGCTAGGTTGACACTTACCATTCAAAATTTCTAGAAAATCACAGAAAGCACTAGCCTACAAATGAGGGAATCGGGGAAAGTCAAGGATCAGTGACACCCCTGACAAACACCCAGCTAAAAATAATAAATGTGAAAAATCAAGCTCTTGAATTGCCGCAGTAAATTGACAAGCTGGGAGACTGTGAGGATTATGAACTTCAACACACCAATGCTACTTTGGAAAAATTAGAGGATTTGGTATTACAAAGTTTGATGATCCAATGCATCCCAGATAGCAAGATGCTAGTGGGTCAACATCGGGTTGCCAGCGGACAAATTGGCGGGCTCCCGGCGTAATATGCTGTCGGGGCGCTAGCTGTTTGCACATCGGTTAACCAGAAGTCGTCTAGCTTTAGTCCGACATTTCGAACGTTGGTCTGATAGGGACCTGTTAGTGACCGGCATAATCAGCTGGTGGCATGGACGGCGCTACACCGGGGCAAGGGTGGGCTATAGCCCCGTCACAAATTTGCTTAGCCCCAGTTTAGCCCCCCCAGGCATTTTAATAACATTTTTATAAATCATAAGTAAATCAACAATTCAAATCCCTTTCTGATATTCACCCTGGCTACGCAGCATATGTAGCCTATGCTATGACGTAGGCTACGGATGTGGGGGTGTGTGTGTAGGGAGCTCACGCAAATGACACAATAACGTAAACTGATTTCTAACGTTAGCAAACCAGTGTTTCCCATAGCCTACAATACATCAGGCCTACAGAGTTCGCCACCACGTTAAAAAATATTAAATGGAAACGTCATTGTTTGAAAACAAATTTACTATCATTTTAAAATCAAGAGACAATGTGTTCGCATAAGCTCTCCATGTGATCCGTCTTCGAAAATGATCAAATACTCAACAGATTTGTAGAGTGTGTGGACCTCCCTAGGTAGCAACTCACAAGTGTAAACTACAGTGTTTTTATTGGCGGTAGACTAATCTCACAACATTGGCTGCTTGGCCATGCATAGATGAGTAGATTTGGAAAGCGAATAACTAACCTAAATTAGCTAAATGATCATTTTCAATCTTCGTCATCTCGACTTCAGCTAATAAGAAGAGCTTGCCTCCAAAAAATGGTCAGGTAACGTTAAAGATCTCATATTAATTCCATGTAGCTAAATGCATAAGCTAATCCTAAATTAAATGGGGGAGAATGGTGACGGTGGAAGCTGTTCTGATAATACAAAAACTAACGCAAACGTTACGGTGTAGTTTATGAAACATGCCAAGAAGCGTAACTAACTCATAAGTAAAGTTTGCGATCTTCGTTAGATAATGAAACTCCTAAATGTCCCAATCACAGAGCAGCAGTTAAACAATGACATTTTAGCCATCCTTTTTGACATAACGTTACACTGATAATTTATCCTCTCTTCTCACATCCTTTTTCATTATTTTCCGGTGTATTATTTTCTTTGATGTCTGATATTTTTAAGGACTCATATTGATGAAGCCAAATTACATTTATAATGCCATTTCAATTTACAGAATTATACAATTCTGACTGTTGTATGGATGCTCTGCCACTTGTGCAGCCCCCCCCCCCCCCCCCCCAGCACACACACAAAAGCCATCCTGGGGGAAACACAGCTAACCTTAGCACCCCCATGTATTGACCTAACCCACCCTTAGCCCAGGGAGAGAAAAGTTCCTGGCGCCGTCACTGGCTGGTGGGCTTCTAGCGGTTTTGCAGCTCGGTTTACCAGTGGCAATCTATCGGACTCGGAGGTCTGCTGGTCCTACAGGGACCTGTCAGCAAATCTGACTGCTCATGCTATTTCTCCATTCATTGCTTTTAGGTTATACCCAGGCCAACCTATATTTTAATTAACACAAAGCATTTTTGTTGTCTGTTAGGCTACATTCCCAGAAAAGATAGGGTAGTCTCAGATTCAAATTCAGAACTTTATTTTCATTACAGAAAGAAAATAATTTGGTCATAAAAACATAGGCTACATTTTTTTGTCAGTGACATAAAACTAATTTTAGAGTAGCTACTCCTCTTCCCCAATTCTCTCCGGATGCTCGCCCTCCCCTTCTCCTCTCGACACCTCGGAATGCAGAGCTTCCTCTGTTGCCCCCCCCCATGAGAGGATTCTTTATTTTAACAATTTTAGGCTACCTGATTTTTGGACGGGTCACACGTACAGTTGTATTTCGATTGGTTTGATATGTTAAATGACAAGCTACTGACGAGCTAGAACAAAAAGTAGATCAGAAGTGGATTTGATTTCTAGTATCGTGTCTTTCTACAGCGTCGGCCATATAGCTGATCCACGTTATGGTAGTGGAGAGAATGGTTTGGTAGAACTTTGGGTTGTGTAGTTACCTGGCCATGACATAAGTCCAAATAGTGGTGAAATATGTTCGTTAGTTGCTCTGTGCTCCCCTGGAGTGATAATCCAGAATAGGATATTTGTCGCTCTCCATTCACTTCTATGGGGCAGCTGAAATGGTCTCAAAATGACACTTCTACCACGTATACGGCCGCGAAAGAAGTGGATTCTGTCAATACAAACGTCCTCGTACGTTTTTTTATTTTTTATTTAATGGCCCTTTTCTTGCTTTTTCGTATTTTATTTGGAACGTAGATCCGGTAGGTATGCTATGTTCTTGTGCCAGAAACAGCGTTAATGTGCCGATGCGTCAGAAACCACTCATTGGTCCAAATTTCCACAGAACCAAACGTTCCTAGTACTAGTATATATCTATGGTCCAACCTGCCGACATTTTGGTAGTCTTTTCTGATAGCTTGCCAACAACATTGAAGAAAATCATACTTTATAAATCATTTTAATTACACAAAAAAAATACATACGAGGACTGGTTATCTGCATATCTGGCAGCAGAGTGATGGTTTGAGGCTCGTTTGATACCTCAGACCCTTGATGACTTACAGCCATTTTACCAATCATGTATTCCATACGGTTCCAGCATAATTTACAGCTAAATCTAGTCCCACCCCCCAATTCCCAAAGAGATCCATTCAAATGCAGAGACGTTATAGTATCGCTTGTAAGAGTACCAGAAAATAAGATATCAAGAGTCTTTTAATGTTGTTGGGTCACAGACATCAGGAAGTCATGGCATGCAAAGCCAAAGGATATGCGACCAAATATAAAAAATTTAAAGGCAGTCAACTTTGTGTATGTAAACTTCTGATCCACTGGAATTGTGGTATAGTGAATTAAAAGTGAAATTATCTGTCTGTAAACAATTATTGGAAAAATGACTTGTCATGCACAAAGTAGATGTCCTAACTGACTTGCCAACACTATAGTTTGCTAACATGAAATCTGTGGAGTGGTTAAAAATTAGTTTTAATGACTTCAACCTAAGTGTATGTAAACATCCGACTTCAACTGTATGTATATGACAAATAAAACCTCATGCAATAACAAGCCCAGGTGCGAATGACTGGGATATAGAACATGAACTGATTGAGTAAAAAACAGTGAACAGTAAAAAGGTAACAGCAACAACAAGAGCAACAAGCTAAAAACCATTAAAAATTCTGTTAAATACTGGTCCCCCTACCCCACCCCACCCACTCTCTTTCTCTCTCTCTTTCCCCTTCACTCATGGACAGCTACTTGTACACAAGCCTTGTGGGACACAGAGTGGGCTTGTCTGGGCAGGTTTTGAAGCGAAAATGTGACTGCTTCCTCTGGCATTTCCCATCGCTTCTTGTGGAGCACACAGTCCTGCTTTTCATGGACCTCTAAGAAGTGTCTGCCAAGGAGACGGCTTGGAACTATCTCCATCCCCACAGCTGGTACCGGTCCTTGTGACCAACTGCGCTGCCGCACAAGCCCCTGGGAGACTCTCTCTGAACTTAGTGCTTGCAAGGTGTTCCCACTCTCAATGAACAAGATGTAGGCATTGACCAATGCAATCTCCTTCACATGGTGGTAATACCGCTGGTACCACTTCATGCTGCGGTGCTTGAAATCGTAGTAGCTGCAGAGCTGGTCAGCCCGTAGCTACACCACCCATGTATCTGTGCAAGAGATTGTACAAAAAGATTTTTAGACAAAGTATATCCTTGATAATATAAATAAACAAAAGAGCAACATTGCTGAAGCAGTCAAAGCCTTTTGCCTTCAAAATATAAATAGGCTATTGTACAAAATTAATTTATATTGCAGAAAAAAATTTACTTTACTTTACAAAGTGGCTTCTGGATGTTCCTGAAACCGGTGGGGCCCTTGCAGCGCACTCATTTGGAGATGACAGTTGTGTCATGCTCTGCAGTCAAGTTAAGTAAAATGAAGTTTATTAGTATAGCACAATTCATGACACGGCACTTCAGAGTGTTTTACAGAATAAGGGAAATAAAATATATACAAGTAATGTTAGGGTTGGCTACAGAAACCCCGTAACTGTATGGCACCGATTCCCATACGACTGGTATCTAACGTTACCAGACCAAATCGTGACGCACAGGAGCATTGCTGAACTCACAAGCGCACTAAAATTGCATCACGTTAGCTATCTAGCTAAAATTAACTCAGGTTAGCAAGCTAGCTAACATCAGAAAGCACATTAGCTGAGGTAAATTTAAGTCACACAGTTAACGTTAGCTAGCTTGCAGTAAACAGTTGACTAACATTACGCCTTTATATAATGTTATTCAATATTTGCAATCGTTAACGTTATTAACCTGAGCATGTCGTTGTTTTGTCTATATATATATATATATAAAGAAGGTAACTTAGCTATCACATAAACATGTAACTTGACGTTAACGTTATCTATCACATAAACAGAGAGAAATTGTATAAACCTTACCTGTACAGAGGACTGTCACTGTACCAGCATCTCTGAAAGAGGCTGTGAGGAGCGGTGGATTGGTGAAGAAGATGGGGGTGTCACCAGGTTTAATTTTCATGTCCCGGAGCTGGGGGGGCATCCCTCGCCGGTTCGCTCTAACCGTGCCACAGGCGCCAGTGTTGCTTGCATACAACGACGAAAAGAGCCGCCGATGTGTAAAAATTGTCTGTGGAGACAACATGGCCCTTTCCCAGGAGTCCTGCCTTTCCCATTAGATTTGCCACAACACTGTGCCCAATCCCTACCTCCCTATCAAACAAAAATGCACCGCCGGTGTACACATCCCACACAGATATGTGTAGTGGCGTCTGTCAGCACAAAATTCTTCATGCCAAAACGTTGGCGCTTGGTCGGGATGTACTGGTGGAAAAACACACGTCCTCGAAAAAACACCATAGACTCATCGATGGAGATGGCTTGAAGGGGTAATATTCTCTTGCAAAGTTTTGGAGTACCGCAGTCAGCAAAGGGCGTATTTTAAAGAGAGGGTCGTAATCGGGATGCTGACTGTCGAGACGCAAACTGTTGTCACTAAAGTGAAGGCAGCTGCTTATCAGCTGGTACCTGTTTCTTGACATTACTCGAGTAATTTGGTGTCCAGTTCAGGGAGTCACTGTTACTGCTCCAGTAGTCACATAACCTCTGCTTGTTAGTCATGCCCATGCTGATCTGAATTTCCAAAAAAATCTCCTCTTCATCCACGGGCTTCCAATTTTGCAACCGCGCATGTGGGCCGAATTCGGTGATGGCACAGATTGCTTCCACATATCTGTTGGTCTCAGTCACCATCAATTGGGTTACCTCTGGGGAAAAAAGGGCAACAACAAAAATCCAGGGGCTCTCTGCTTGCCCAGACCCTCTGAGGGCCCGGCCGCGGTGTATTGGCAAACGCCCTCCTCTCGGTCTGCCTCTCACCCGTAGGTACGCGGTGCCGCTCCCCTCACACTCTCCTCCGCTCTCCCTCTCCTCATCTTCTCTCTTGTCGGGTAAATAAATCTACTTCACCAGTCCAGGCCAGATATGGATTGCTTCAGGTATTCACCCTTCATTTTAAGTCCAAACTTCTTTAAAATAACATGGTCTTCCAGAGTCTGATGCAAACAGGATTTATTGTATATAATTCAAAGGAATTACATGCAGTAACCCAGGCTGATCTGCGCAGATAAAAAACATGCATTCACAGTTCCTTCTCCCTTCAGTCAGAGGCAGTCTGACGCACACCCCTTCTCCAGTCAGTTTCTGTCTAAGTCTTTTCTTTGTCCATGAGTAGTGGGTGCATGAGTGTAAGTTCTGAGTGTGAGATGTCTAGTCTTCCAGTGTATCCAGTATGGTCCAGAATGGTCAGGAGGGTCTCCTTAGTCTTTCAGGTGTCACATATTTTTTAATTAAACAAAACCCATAAATTTTACACCATTATTTATGATTTCCGAGTGCTCATATTTTTTTTAAAATGGGAGTACATCCTTTTACCACTAGTCTGTGTTTTGGTCCAGTGTGCGCATGCGTCAGCCCCCCTCTAACAGTCCCACTCTATATCATTACAGTTTACACCTTATACATACACTGCCTGGCCAAAAAAAAAGTCGCACACTCTAATATTTCGTTGGACCGCTTTCAGCGTTGATTACGGCATGCATTCGTCGTGGCATTGTTTCGACAACCTTATGCAACGTCACAACATTTATTTCCATCCAGAGCCATTTTTGGCCGAGATCTTGTATTGACAACGGGAGAGTCGTACCACTCCGTAAAGTCTTCTCCAGCACATCACAAAGACTTTCAATGGGGTTACGGTCAGGACTCTGGTGGCTAATTCATGTGTGAAAATGATTCCTCATGATCCCTGAACCACTCTTTCACAATTTGAGCCTAATGAATCTTGGCATTGTCGTCCTGGAATATTCCCATTGATGGGATAACCTGGTCATTCAGTACATTCAGGTAATCAGCTGACTTAATTTTATTGCTGCATAATGTTGCTGAGCCTAGACCTGACCAATTGAAGCAAACCCAGATCATAACACTGCCTCCAGAGGTTTGTATAGTGAGCTCTATGCATGACGGGTGCAACGGCGACTTTTTTTTTGGCCAGGCAGTGTAATTTTGATATACATTGGCTATGCATTGTGTGCTTAGGTATATATTTGTTGTGCATTGTATACATATAACTTGGTTTGCATTTGATCATATGGCTTATAGCCTGATTATTGCTTACATTGTGATTATAAAATAACATGATGGTCCTTTTGGGTCTCAGGGGACCCTGGAGTTCCCCCTGCATCCCCTGGCCTCCCATGGCTCTAATCAAGGTTTTAATAGCATTCTTCCCAGCTGTACTACTGAGATGTTTTACAGAAGTTTTCTGGGGATTTTTCTCCCACATTTCCCCCCTTTGTGACTTCATAGTCACACTTAAAGGTAAACTATCCCTTTGTCTGTTGCTAAGGTCCATCCGGTCAGATAGCAAGATGCCATCCGCTGACCCCAGCGATCATCAAAACGATGACTGTCGCCTGGAAGGAGTCTTAACAGCAGATTTTAGCATTATGGGGCAAACATCCCCTCCTTTTGGCTGGAGTAGGTAAAAACCTCATAATGCTCCTTTCCCTTGTCTCTAAATATGGTCAGCTCAGAATGCCATAACTGTATTCAGCATATTGTATGAGATACAGTCTCCATAAGGACTGTATCCTCCTTCAATCATTAAATCATGTGTGTATTTTGATTAACAATGGTGCAGGTATAATAAATGTTTTATCAATCATTGCTAGTAACATAGTGATTTTTATGATTTATCTTTGTGAACACATTTGTCATGTTATCGATTCAGACCACCTTGATTCATTGAGAACTTTTAACAACTCAGCAGACTCCTAATTCGGCCTTTCTGCTGCTCTAATTTTGTCACTCATAAATTGGTTTGCCCAGTTGCCTTTTCCCAGTACTTGTGGGTAGCTTACGTGTGCTGCCTTGTGCGTGCCTCTTTTCCTGCACTGGTGTGGCCCCTCTCCACGCTATTATCGTCTTTAGTCATGATGGCTTGGAATGTGTTTATCACCCACCTTTTCCTAAGTTATGGCAACAGGGTAAAGCACAACCATTTATTCATAATGAGCTTCAATGTGGTCTAACTCTTAAACTTATATTCATAAAATATGTCTTTCAAACTTAAGCATTGTGACTTCTAAGATCAGCCATGGGTTTTAGTGCATAATCAAGTTTGTGTTACAGCGTGACTTACAGTGTTGTGTGCGGATTAACATTAAACTTTTTAAATGAGTGGACATCCGGTTCTTCTTTCTTGGTCCTTTGGACCAGTGGACAGAGGAGAGGTCACCAGTACATCACTTAGCCACCGGCCTTTTGGCAGCGTTTGTACATTAACTCTGTGTGTGTTAAGACTAGAGTGCAGCACTGAGTGCTGCATCTTTCCTCCGTATCAAGAGCTGTTTTAACCGTCCCGCGTAAGGTAGTGTCGTTTTTAAGCGTACTGGCCGCAGTTTGCATGATTTTAATTAGACCTCGTTGAACGCTGATCACATTATCTACATTGGTAGTTTGTGTTTGTTCCGCGATTGGCTGTTAGATTGTTAGATTGAACGCTGATCATATTATTTGCTTTGCTAGTTTGTGTTTGTTCCGCGATTGGCTGTTTGTTAGATTGTTAGATTGACTAGGCTGTTAGTTTTGTGTTATTGTGCTTTTTAATTGGAAGTACTTATTTTTCCGTGCTTGCGAAGTGTCTCACACAGCTGTAAACCACTTGCAATCAGCTGTGTGCATTTCAAAAGACATCTGGAAGAGCGACACTAGTGTCGCTCCGTCCCAGTTTTATGTGTGTTCTCCCTATCCCTCTCCCTTTCCCTGTCTGCTCTCTTCCTTTTAGAACCCGCTTCCGAAGACGTGACCCTCCACGGCGACGCAATCCGTCCAACCTCCGCTACCCCTCGCTGACTCCCTGCGACGAGAACTTCACCAGTCTGCCACACGGAAAGCAGACTTCATCTCCAGCTATGCCTCCTTCCTGTCCCTCCAGTTTCTCGCCCTCACCGAAACCTGGATCACACCGGACAACACGGTAACTCCTGCTGCCCTCTCCTCCTCCTTCTCCTTCTCTCACACCCCCCGGCCGTCTGGTTGCGGAGGTGGTACTGGTTTGCTACTCTCCCCCTCATGGTCATTCTCTGTTCTCCCCCTCTCTGATATATCTATTACTAGTTTTGAATACCACTCTGTGTTAATCAACCACCCTAGTAACCTGTACATTATAGTTGTTTATCGCCCTCCAGGTCCCCTGGGGTGCTTCCTCGATGAGCTCGACACCCTGCTCAGCTCCTTCCCAGAGGACGGCACCCCGCTGATCCTCCTGGGAGACTTCAACATCCATCTAGATGCCTCCCAGTCTGCAGCCTTCCTACCACTTCTCGGCTCCTTTGACCTCACCCTCCAACCCTCCCCCCAACCCACAAGGCTGGCAACCTCCTAGACCTGGTCTTCCAGAGGAACAGCCCCTGCTCTGATCTCACTGTTACCCCTCTCCACACCTCTGACCACCACTTCATTTCTTTCTCTCTTCCTCTTGTTCTACACCGCCCCCCCCCCCCCTCCCCCCACCCCCACTGTCTCTGTCCACCGTAACCTCTGCTCCCTCTCACCCTCCTCTCTTGCTCCCTGTGTCACTGCTTCCCTCCCCCCTCTCAAATCCTTCTCTCAACTCCCCATCGACTCTGCATCCGACACCCTGCTCACAGCTCTCTCCACATCACTTAACTCTCTCTGCCCTCTTGTCTCTAGGCCCTCACGGCCATGTCCTCCCTGCCCGTGGATGTCCGATGCCCTGCGCACCTCCAGGGCCGGTCTTCGCGCAGCAGAGAGGATGTGGAGGAAATCCAGAGACGCATCAGACCTCTCCTCCTACCAGTCTCTCCTATCAGCGTTCTCTACAGCAGTCACCGCTGCTAAGGTAACTTACTATCCCAATAAAATTCACAAATACAGTTCTAACCCCTGTCAATTGTTCTCCATCTTCTCCTCCCTCCTCAGCAAATCCCCTCCTGCTCCTCAATCCTCGTTCACTGCAGACGACTTCGCAGATTTCTTTGATGAGAAGATCGCAGACATCCGCAGTTCCTTCAGCCCCTCAGCCCCTCTCTCTATGCCCCCCCCCTGTTCCCCCACTCCCCCTCCCCTCACGGACACTGTTTTCCACTCTCCTCCTCTCTCTACCCCTTCTATGCCCCCCCCTGCTTCTCCACCTTTTCTCCCCTGTCTGATACCGATGTATCCCACCTCCTACTCTCCCATCGCCCCACTACCTGTGCCCTCGACCCTATCCCTTCATCTCTCCTCCAGGCAATCACCCCAGATATCCTCCCGTTTGTGACCTCTCTGGTGAACTCCTCCCTGACCTCTGGCTGCTTCCCCTCATCCTTCAAGAGAGCCCACATCACCCCGATCCTGAAAAAACCCACGCTGGACCCCTCCAACATCCAAAACTACAGACCGGTATCTCTTCTTCCTTTTCTTTCTAAAACTATTGAACGTGCTGTTTCTAACCAACTGTCGTCTTTCCTTACCCAGAACAACCTACTAGACCCCCACCAGTCCGGCTTCAGACCTGGCCACTCAACGGAGACCGCACTCCTCTCCGTCAGCGAGATGCTTCACGCAGCTCGGACAGCCTCCCTCTCCTCCGTGCTAATACTCCTAGACCTCTGCCGCCTTCGACACCGTAGATCACTCCATCCTCCTGTCGTCCCTGTCTGCAGCGGGGATCGGCGGCTCGGCCCTGGCCTGGATTGAGTCCTACCTCTCGGAGCGCTCCTCCCAGGTTGCCTGGGCTGGTAAAGTATCGGCACCCCGTCCCCTTACCACAGGAGTCCCCCAGGGCTCAGTCCTTGGTCCCCTCCTTTTCTCCACCTACACCAAATCCCTTGGCCCTGTTATCACTGCTCATGGTCTTTCTTACCACTGCTATGCTGACGATACTCAACTCTTTCCCTCCTTCTCACCCTCTGACACTCAGGTGTCAGCCCGCATCTCCGCTTGCCTGAGAGACATCCAGAGCTGGATGGACAACCACCATCTCAAGCTCAATCCAGGCAAGACTGAGCTCATCTACATTCCTGCTCTAACCTCTCCCCCTCTCAATCTCTCCATTTCCCTAGGGGACACTCCACTGACCCCAACGCCCTGTGCCAGGAACCTCGGAGTGGTGATGGACAACAGGCTGTCCCTCTCCGAGAACATCGCAGTGGTAACCCGGGCGTGCAGATTCTTCCTGTACAACATCAGGAGAATCCGCCCTTTCCTCACCACCCACTCAACCCAGCTGCTGGTCCAAGCGATGGTGCTGTCCCGCCTAGACTACTGCAACTCTCTCCTGGCTGGCCTGCCAGCATCGGCCATTAGACCCCTTCAGCTTATCCAGAACGCAGCAGCGCGCCTGGTCTTCAACCTCCCCCGACACTCCCATGTCACCCCCCTGCTCATTGACCTCCACTGGCTACCTGTGATGGCTCGCATCAAATTCAAAACATTGGTGCTCACCTTCCAGGCAGTCCGAGGATCAGCCCCTCCATACCTCCAAAAGCTCATCAGACCCTACACACCTACCATATCCCTGCGTTCCGCCTCCTCAGGACGACTGGTACCCCCCCCCCCACTTCATACTAGCACCCGGTCTCGACGTCTGTCTGTCCTGGCCCCACGGTGGTGGAATGAGCTCCCCGTGGAGGTCAGAACAACAGAAAGTCTGACCGCCTTCAAGCGCAGATTGAAGACTCACCTCTTCAAGCTGCACCTCTCTCCACCCCTCCCTACCTCCTTGTGACCTCCCTTGATTGTGTTTTATGAATCCTTGTTTAAGTGGTTCAAGCTTCTAGTTTAATACTTGTAAGGTTACTTATTGGCTTACTGTTGTGCACGCCAATGATTGATATCGTGTGGTCCCCCCCCCCCCCAAAAAAAAAAATAAATAAATAAATAAAAAATCATACTGACTGCGCCTGGTGTTTGAATTCGTATTTACCTTTTAGGGTTGTTTTAACGCACTTGTTTCAAGTTGGAAAATGCACTAATGTACGTCGCTCTGGATAAGAGCGTCTGCCAAATGACTAAAATGTAATGTAATGTAATGACTATGTGGGTGCTATGAACTTTATGTTTTCTCTAAACTATCTGCCATCGATAAGGGAGTATATTACTCCTGTACGTGTGAAGCAAATCTTCGTGTTAATGTGTAATCAGTGTATATGTACTTCAACCCAGGTGTTTTACACACCGTAGAGGGTCATCACTGTGGAGAGGTTTCTGGCACTTACGATGCACAGTGATGTGGCTCAGCCTTCTTTAAGCAGCAAGTTTCCGTGCAGTCTCCCTCCATGCCCCAAATGTGGTCAGCATAGGCGTTCCAGAACATGGGGTCTTTCTGCTCCTCAGCCGCTTGCGGGTGGTGCTGGCGGCACTCCCATCCGCACTTGCCTTTCCACACCCCATACTCACAGAGTGGATTTCCGAATGGACAGTCAATCGGACCGCCCACCGCATTCGCAGGTGTCCCGTACTTGTCTCGGAATGCATTAGGTCCTACTACGGTTGTTACCACATAACATCCCGACTCCCTTCCCGGTGGCACTGATGCCCATGCAGCGGTTCCTTCTTGTCCTCCAGGTCATACTGTCATGCTGAAGAAGTGGTCTCAGTCATTTCTATGCCCATCGCTATACTGGGGTCGGCTCTCTCCGGATTCACAATGACCGCAAATTGTCCAGTCACAGTCTTTTTGACCATGGACTTGATCAATGGAATCACACAACATGTGGTAAGCATCAGCACCAGGATTATCAGTCCAATCACTACTCCTATTTTAGTCAGTATAGCTTTCCATGACAGTGCGGACCAGCTGTCTTCATGTCCTCGAGAGTTCCTAACATGTTCCTCCTTCAGTTTTTCCAGGGCACCAAGTGCTGTGGTGATGTTCCCCCCTTTCCCAGTATGCATGGGAATAACTGAGCAGCATTCCTCCCCAATCCGCTCACATACTCCCTGTGTGTCTGCTAACAGAGTGTCAAGAACTAACCTGTTCTGTAATGCCATCAGTGAGGTCACATGCAATTGTTCCTTCACTCCCTTCAACGCTAACAGGGAGAAGTTAATGAATCTCTGCTGATTGAACCACATGTAGTTGACTCACTCAGTATTTCTCGTAATCTGAACCTGGGGAACGAATATTCAATTCAATTTTATTTATATAGGGCTTTTCACAGACGGCTGTCACAAAGACGCTTTACAGAACAGAAAGGGGAGGTAAGGGGAAATGGGAAATGCCATCTCTAAGCCAGCTCTAAGCCCCCAGATAGCAGAGGTAAAAACTCTCTAGTAGGGAGAGAAAACCCTCATACTGTGGCGAGAAAAAATCTCGAGAGGAACCCGGCTATTTGGGGGATACCCATCCTCCACTGGCCTATGGGTTGATTATTTCATAGGGAGGTATTCTACTGATGACTCCATCATGTAGAGATCAGCAGTGGCAGGTGGGGGGCGCCTAGCTGGTCTTGGGCTGGAGCTCTGGGCCAGGAGGGCAGCTCGGGAAACTTGGACTAGAGCTCCGGGCAGGTACCCAGAGCAGGGAAGAGGAAAAAAGAAAAAACATTGTTAGGGGGTTCAGATGGTAGCAGAATAAGCAGAGCAGGAGAGACAGAGGTGCTTGCGTGCGATAAGGAAACCCCAGCAGAATAAGGCTATGGCAGCATAGCTAAGGGCTAAACAGAGGCAGGGGCCAATACAGCCATGAGGGCAGGCTAGTAAGGGGAAAGTAAATCACTTAAATATAAGGGAAGCCCATGTAAGGCTTTAAAGGTAAGTAACAGAATCTTATAGTCTATTCGAAAAAACTGGGAACCAGTGAAGTGAAGCTAACACTGGGCTGATGTGTTCAAATCTCCTAGTTCTCGTGAGAATACGAGCTGCTGTATTTTGAATTAGCATTACAGTAATCTAATCTAGAAGTAACAAAAGCATGGACTAGCTTTTCAGCATCATGTAGGGACAGTATTTTTCTAATTTTTGAGATATTCCTCAAGTGACAGAAAGCAACCCTAGAGATGTCTTTAATGTGTGTATCAAATACGAGATCTGGATCAAACGTAACACCAAGATTTTTAATGACAGCACTTGAAGCGATTGAAATTCCATCAATGTTAGGCATATAGCCAGATAGTTTGCATCTCAGGGACTTGGGCCCCACTACCATTACCTCTGTCTTATCAGAGTTTAGCAAGAGAAAGTTATGGGTCATCCATTCCTTTATATCTATAAGACAAGCTTCCATCTTTGTCAGCTGGACAACTTCATCAGGCTTGACTGATAGATACAGCTGGGTGTCATCTGCATAGCAATGGAAGTTAATGCCATATTTATGAATGATTTGTCCCAGGGGAAGCATGTATAGAGAGAAGAGCAAAGGCCCAAGGACATATATTGTCCATGCGCTAGCTCCTGTGGAGTCCATGGCTTTGTGCTCTGGAGGAATGCCTATTGGGCTTCCTGCCCAGTTGAGATTAATGCCCTTACCTTCTTCATCTTCTTCTTCTGCAGCTCTCCGTTGTCTGTGCTTGTGATGCTCTTTCAGTTCGATAACCGATACCCGTCCAGTTACTGGACTGGCATATTGCTACTGGCGCAAATATGCCAGTCCAGTTCGCTTCCAGGGTTGATTTGATTGGCGTATCTTTCCCACAGTACCAGTATATGTCTGCCACTCAATGTCATCCGGTATTGTAATTGTTGGTGTCACACTGGCTGTCACCTCATCCACGGTTACTAGCATGTCCTGACACTGGGTTATCCAAATCTACCGCCTCCCCAAAGCAGAACCTACATATCCATCAGTCCAATTGTTATAGTTCAGCTTTGGCCAAATGGGTTTGTCCTCGGGAATCTCATGTCTTCCCTCTTTTGCCATGTAATATAACATGCATTGCAGACGGCATGTGCGATTCTGAGGGCATCCTCCCTGTGTAAATGGCAATGGTCTCATGCGATGCTTTCTATTCAGTCCGCTGTTATAGCATGTTATGCATGTCTCTTGAGTTATCTGCCTTGCAGAATACTCCAACCATTGATAGAACATATTATTCTTAGTGTGTGTGTCCCGCTTCGCATCTGTAGTCAGTTCATTGCGAGTTTGTTGCACCACGTCTGCTTTGTGTTTTCCCAAACGACTATTGCCCTTAGTCGTTGGAGGAGCGGGTGTCACAGGGCGTATTTCCATCATCAGTAATACGATTAATATTACTATTCCCCACACGCCCCTCCCCTGCTCCCTCTTCTCTCTACATCTCCCTACTCGCTGAAGCCCTGCTCGTTGAAGGGGCTTCTTCCCTTGCTTCCCTACTTGTTGAAGGTGCACCTTCCTCATCTTGTATTTCTATCACTTGCTGAGCTTGGTCTCTAGTCTGCTGGCGTAAGTCCTCTCTAACCTCTCCAAGTGTAAGTCCCGGTTCTTGTGCCCTACAGCAGTGATTGAGGTAGAACCACACAGTTTTACCTTCAACTTTAAGTGCAGTGGGAGTTCTTAGGACCACCTTGTATGGTCCCTCGCGCCTGGGTTCACTCCACTGCCTTTTGAACAATTTAATATACACCCAGTCGCCTGGCTGTATATTACCTAAGTCCTCTGGTATGTCGCTTGTCCTTCCTTCCGTGGCTCCTTTTACCTGTTGGAAAATGGTCTTGTGTATTAAGGTTAGATGCCGTACATAGCTGGCCAGTTCACTTTCAAGTTGCTCAAGCGCTGGTCCATTGTATGGACCTCGCAGATATGGCACTGGCATTGGTCGCCCTGTCAGCATTTCATGCGGTGTTAAATGCATGTTTCTGTTAGTTTGCATTCTCATGCTCATCAATGCCAGGGGTAGTGCATCTACCCAGTTGATTCCGCTGTCGGCGCCTATCTTTGCTAATTTTGCTTTCAAAGTGCCATTTGCCCTTTCCACCATTCCTTGCGACTGTGGGTGATACACACACCCAAACCTTTGCCTTATGCCCAACATTTGAGCGGCAATTTGTATTACTTCCGCTACAGAATGTTGTCCATTGTCTGAGCTCATTTTATCTGGGATCCCGAACCTAGGAAACACTTCTAGGCACAAAAATTTTGCCACTGATTTCGCATCTGGGCTGTTTGTGGATGTTGCTTCCACCCATCTGCTGAATCTGTCTACCATTACTAGTATGTACCTCTGGTTCTGTACCCGCTCAATCATGTCCACATAATTTATCATTATGTGCCTGAGTCCATCAGGTCCATCAGGTGCTGGAATGTGTCCTATTGGCGCTGAAAATGCCTTTCTGTTGTTGTATTGCGCACATACCTCACAGTCATTTAATGCTCGATCTACCATACTTTCCAAATACGGTGACCACCATGCATTTTGAATGCGGCTTATAACTTCCCCCCTTGCGCAATGGTCCTGACCATGCGCATCTCTAATTAGTGTGTGTACCATTGCCGTGGGTGCTACAAAATGTCCTTTCGGCCCTCACCACAGCCCCTTATGGACACCACCTTGCGTTTTCACTGCACCTCGCTTAATCCATAAGCTGTGTTCATACACTCCTGCTTTCTCCTGTGCTGTAATAAGAGAGAGCAAGTCTGCTGTTGGGTTGGGTTTTTCTTCTGCTATCATAGTTATACATATAAGTAAACAAAATTGAACATTGAATTAGGCTACTTAACGTTAGGCCTAAAGGCCATTACACACCAAGAACGACGCGAATAAACAACACAAAATTGCGAATAATTCGGAGGCGAATTTGACGCACCAAATATATGCACATCGAACGCGATGCGATTTTGGAATTAATTATATAAGGTTCTTTTTAGAAATTCGCAGTGGGAAAAATGAAGTGACGACGACCTGGTTCTGCTTTTGCTCTTGGGGTACACCCAATACTGAAAATGAGAAGAGAACGTGGAGAGTTCCACCGTTTGGTACAGGAGCTGACGCTGTACCACGGCCGCTTTCGGACGTACTTCAGGATGTCCTGTGGACAGTTTGAAGACCTGTTGGAACAGCTGGCACCACACCTGAAGAAGCAGAGGAACAATTTCAGAGAGCCGATTGACCCAGAGCAGTGGCTAGCCGTGTGTCTGAGGTAAAATAATATCATACGTGACTTATCTTACTAGTTAACTACTACTACAACCAAAGAACTGGATAAGAAACTAAAATAAATTTAACTAGAACGAGAACTTTTAAAAGTCGAAAAATCGGAATGAACCGAAAATACGCTCAGCTCGCAGAGAGTGGCAGAGAACTAGTTCTTTGGCATTTATGGTTCATTCAGAATTTTCGACATGACTAGGATAATGAAGGTGAAAACATGTGTCACACGCCAGAAGCATGAGAGTTGGCAACCCTGGTGCTATGGTTGCCAGTAGCCTACTATGGTTGCCTAGACAGGAAACTGTAGCCAGTCTGTATGTAGCCAGCATGTAGCCACTAGTCGTCACTCCGCTACGGTATCGTAACCTTCAAATCACTTCATTGGTTATTTTGTCTATTTCAACCAGGCTACATCCTTGCAAAGGCAAATATAGTCTTGGGAATTGGCCAGAGAGATAAATAGCCTATATCTCAGATTGATAGATGCTGGATGGACGGACATAATTAATTGAATCCTTGCAAATTAATTGAATCACTGGCTGATGTTATTTTTCCATTTGATTACTAGAATAATAATTGGCAAGAACAAAAGAATCAGGTGTGATTATGAAATTGAATTGAAAACACCTGGATAAGATGACTGCCAATTAACAACATGACTGGAAATATAAAAAATAAATAAAAGCATGAGGGAAAATTGATAAAATTCAAAACAAAATTATATTTGAGTCTATGCTTCATTAATCAATTAATTTGCACCAGGATATAGACTAGATATTAACACATAGGAAACATAGATAGGCCTTCTTATTTTATGTCATTATGTCTACAAATTCCTAAGCACTGGTGATTCATTCACAACCATTGCAACCAGTTTTCGCCTTGGTGTCTCAACTGTGGCACAAATAGTGAGGGAAACCTGCAATGCAATCTGGGAGAACATGAAGGAAAAATACATGCCATGCCCAACTGAGGAGATGTGGAGGAATACTGCGAGGAGATTTGAAGAGCGGTGGAACTTTCCACTTTACATAGGTGCACTGGATGGAAAGCACATCGTCATCCAGGCACCTCCCAACACAGGGTCGCAGTATTTTAATTATAAGGGCACTTTTTCAATTGTCTTGCTTGCTCTGGTCGATGCCAATTACAGGTTCCTGGCAGTTGATGTTGGAGGTTTTGGCAGCAACAGCGATGGAGGAATTTTTGCCAACTCCCGTTTTGGCAAAGCCCTCCAGGCAGGTGACCTTAATGTCCCACTACCATCTCCCCTACCTTCTGCACCATAGTTGGGACCAGTACCTTATGTGGTTGTGGCTGACGAGGCCTTTCCAATGAAGCTGTACCTTCTTCGACCCTATACAGGATCCCGCCTTCAAGAGGACTTGCGGGTATTCAAACGCCTCTCCAGATCCCGCCGCATTATAGAAAATTGTTTTGGCATCCTCACCCAACGCTGGAGGGTCTTCTACAGAAGACTACAAGTCTGCCCTGAAGTGGCTGACAGCGTTGTGAAGGCCACCTGCATACTCTCCAACTTTTTACAGTGTGCAGTGGGGGATCAGCATCCAGACGGTGGGGAGCCATATGAAGACCGATGGTGGGGAGAGCATTCTAGCTCCCATCAGAAACCTGAGGGGGAACAGGGCTTCAGCAGAGGCCCTGAGAGTACGGGAGATGTTCCGCTATTACGCTAGTACATAGCCCCAAACTCTGCCTCATGAAGGAATTCCTGCACCTTAACCCTAGCCCATGACTGCCTTTCTGGGGGCAGTCTTCTCATGGCAGGTGCTAAGCTTAACAGAAAGAGTGTGACATCATCCCTCTGTGCTCTTTCCCTGTCTCGCTCTGCTTCCCTGGCTTCCTTCCTCTGCAAGTACTCCTCTATCTTACTGTCGCTACTCTTCCTCTTGGCCTTGGTTGGCCTGGGAACCACAGCTCCACACTCTCCCTCACTCTCGGCTTGGTCAGACAGCTCCCCTGCTGGCCCTGCCTCAATCTCCTGCTCTTCCTCATCATGGCCATCCAGATTGCTGTGGGTGCTTTTCAATTTTTTTTTACATGTGATCACTGAAATTCGGGTCATTCCATGTCATTTCACATGCCATGACACCCAGTGTTGGGGGAAACTACTCTGAAAGCACAGTTGTACGAACTACCAATTACTGAACACTGAAATATAAAACTACATAGACTAACTATAGCCAAGCGTCCCTAAAGAGAAATGTAGCTTGTGAAACTACATTTAATTAAAAAATGTAGTTCAAACTACATTGTAAAAAATGATCATAATCTTCAAAATTTTTATTATAACAAAAACAATATAAAACTAACTGATTCAGGAAGGTACAATCAGTTGAGTTTTATAAAAATACCAAACATTGTGGGTTGACAATTTTTTATATTTTATACAAACCCCAAAAGTTGGGACAGTATGTAAAATGCACATAAAAGCAGAAAGCAGTGATTTGTAAATTCTTGTTTGCATAATTTAATTGAAAACAGTACAAAGAAAAGATATTTCATGTTTTACCTTATCAACTTTATTGATTTTTGTAAATATATGCTAATTCCGAATTTTATGCCTGCAACATGTTCCAAAAAAGTTGGGACAGGGGCAAAAAAAAAAAAAAAAAGACTTGGAAGTAAAAAAAACACCTGTTTGGAACATTCCACAGGTAAACAGGTGGTGCTATCATGACTGGGTATAAGAATAAAAAGTTTGCCCACTGGACTGTGTAGACCACAGGTGCTGGAGAAACGCAAATGCCAAATGTGAATTTACAGCTTAATCTAGTCCCACCCCCCAATTCCCATTGAGATCCATTCAAATACAGAGAGGTTATATTATCACTTGTAAGAGTACCTGAAAATAAGATAGCAACAGTCTTTTGATATCCTTTTATACCCAGTCATGATGTGAAACAAGAAACAAGATGCAACACTGTGTCTCGTGCTGTGCTTGCAACTTTATTAATGAAAATTGACTTGCGTTTCGGACCACAGTCCTTCGGCAGAATCTGTTGCAAGCACAGCAAGAGACACAGTGTTGCGTCTTGTTTCTTGTTTCACATCATGATTGGGTATAAAAGGATATCAAAAGACTGTTGCTATCTTATTTTCAGGTACTCTTACAAGCGATAATATAACCTCTCTGTATTTGAATGGATCTCAATGGGAATTGGGGGGTGGGACTAGATTAAACTGTAAATTACACGGGAATAGTATGGAACCCATGGTTGGCTAAATGACTTATTTTTCCATAGAGTTCAATAGGAAAATGAGTCAGGAGAAACAACCCTTCAAGTGATCCATCCATATCTACTGCATATCTGGCAGCAGAGTGATGGTTTGAGGCTCGTTTGACACACAGACCCTTGATGACTTACAGCCATTTAGCCAACCATGGGCTCCATACTATTCCCGTGTGCAGCTTAATCTAGTCCCATCCCCCAATTCCCATATAAATTAATTCAAATACCTTCATCAGGGTACCCTGTATTTGCTGACACGGACACATTGTATGAGCATAGGAACTCCATCATGCAATGAGCACCTCTCCGTTTTGATACTATGCCAAGGCAGCCTTCCCTTTTTACTGGTTTTGTAAAAATTATTTTATCTTAGAGCACGGTTTCTTTATACTATTTAATGTATTCCCAGTGAATATAGTGATGCCTATTTTCCCCTGTACAGATTAATGAGTCATTTAAGTTATTTCTATTGTGTCTCCTCATACAGTTCCAGGTTTTGCCATTTCTTTTTTTTTTCTTTTTTTATTCCCACCACCCCCCCCCACCCCCTCTCTTGGGAGGTCAACTTTATTTTTAATTACAATTTCAAAATGATAAGATGTGGTCTAAAAGAGGGAAGGGAACAGTGAAGAAACAAATAGCAAACAAATTGTGATGAAACAAGACAATTGACAGGTACAAAATGGGGCAAATTAATGTTTGATATAATAGCAGAGTATACAAGGAGACAAAAACAAAACAAAGAAAAAATTATAATAATAATAGAAATAAAATAAAATGAGAGTGTGAGAGTAAGTCGGTGGGGTGTGTGTGTGTGTGTGTGTGTGTGTGTGTGTGTGTGTGTGTGTGTGTGTGTGTGTGTGTGTGTGTGTGCGCGTATGGGAGAGGGGGAAAGCAGTTAATGGGAAAGAGTGCCAGAGTTATTTGCTTACATGTACTGTAGGTGAGGATTAAGAAAGCAGGATATTGGTGATTGGGTGCCATGTTTGCTCGAAATATTGCATTTGGTTATTGGTAACAGCAGTGATTTTTTCCATGGATATGTATTCTGTGAGTAGGTCAGTCCATTGCATAATGCTCAGTTTTTTTTTAGTTTTCCAGTTTAGTAGGATGGTTTTCTTGGCAATGATTAAAGCAATGAGAATGGTTCTGGTGAAATGGTTAGGAATGGTGATTGAGGGTAGGTCACCTAGTAGGCACAGTGAGGGGGAAGGTGGAACTTGGCATTCCAAAAGGAGGGATAATTGGTTTTGCCATTTCTGTTAGTAGATTAAAAAGTGTGAAGAAAAAAGTGTCTTCGATGTTATTTTAAAGCTTTACTTTCAAATGATACTGATTTAGACATAATTCTAAATTTATAACAGCTGTGATGCTATTCTCGACTTAAAGGGTGGGGCAGTACAACGGCATCTGGTCATCAGAAACAGGTACGACATTATATACTGGACCATAAAATAAACAACTTCAATGACTCATTCATCTGTACAGGGGAAAAATAACCAGCAACATATTCACTGAGAATGCATTGGATAGTATGAAGAAATAGTACTCCAAGCCATAGCTCCATACTACTGATCAAACAGAAATTATGTCATATACTATTTGTGTGATTGGATTAGGGTGGGGTTTGGAGGGGTCTGTGGGTGGACTTTGATCATTTGTTTGGATTTAGCCATATCTCTCAATTGTCTTAATGAAAAGATAACAGGGAGCTAAGAGGGTTAAATGTAGGCTACCTCCTGAATGAAGTGGACTGGTTTAAGAAAGACATAGCATCCATATATTTGCACTTCTTCTTCTGCCTGCTACCAGCCTGGCCACTCCTCACCTCCCCATCCTCCCTCTTCTTTGTCACATATGTGTCTCTCAGGTTCTTCCACAACTTCTTTGACTCCTCAACTATAAGAGACAAGAATAGTAGCTACGCTATAGCTGTTAAAAACACAACACCAACTGTTAAGAAAGCATATCGTCTGGTTGACTGGTGTTACAGTTGTACTTAGACAATAAACATCCATAAAGGAACAGACTAAACACAATTGTGCAGAGAATGATATAAACTCCTCAAAAAAAGTTTGGAAACGTTATTTCGGTCGATTATTCCTCCCCTTTAATAATACCAATTGGTATTGTATTTTATATCGCTGGAAAGCCTGATTAGTCACCTTTACAGCGAGGTACAACTTGTAAGGATCATGCATTCGTGGAATGAGCAACACAGCTAACCGTGTGGGTAGCGGCCCAAAAAAATGTGCCAAAATATTAAAGGGGAGAAATAATCGACCGAAATAACGTTTCCGAACTTTTTTTGAGGAGTTTATATATATACAGTCAGGACCATAAGTATTTGGACAGTGACAATTTTTGTTGTTTTGGCTCTGTACTCCAGCACATTGGATTTTAAATGGAACAGCGACTATAGGTTAAAGTGCAGACTTTCATCTTTAATTTGAGGGTTTTTACATCCATATTGGTTGAACGGTGTAGCAAATGTAGCCATTTTTATACATAGTCCCCCCATTTTAGGGGAACAAAAGTAATTGGATAAATTAGCATAAACTTTAATAAAGTTATCATATTTAATATTTCGTTGTATATCCTTTGCTTGTCAGGACTTTGTGATGTCTGTGACCCAACAACATCAAAAGATTTGATATCTTATTTTCAGGTACTCTTACAATCTCTCTGCATCTCTATGGGAATTTGGGGGTGGGACTAGATTAAACTGTAAATCACATGGTTATAGTATGGGACACATGGTTGGTTAAATGGCTGCAAGTCATCAAGGGTCTGAGGTATCAAACAAGCCTCAAACCATCACTCTGCTGCCAGATATGCAGTAGATATGGATGGATAACTTGAAGGGTTTATTCTCCTGACTTATTTGTCCATAGAGTTCAATAGGAAAATAAGTCAGGAGAAGAAACCCTTCAAGTTATCCATCCATATCTACTGTATTTCTGGCAGCAGAGTGATGATTTAAGGCTTGCTTGATATGTCACACCCTTGATGACTTACAGCCATTTAACCAACCATGTGTTCCTTACTATTCCCATGTAATTTACATCTTAATCTAGTCCCACCCCCCAATTCCCATAGAGATCCATTCAAATGCAGAGACGTTATAGTATCGCTTGTAAGAGTACCAGAAAATAAGATATCAAGAGTCCTTTGATGTTGTTGGGTCACAGACATCAGGAAATCTGCAACCAAATATTAAAAATTTAAAGGCACAGTCAACTTAGTGTATGTAAACTTCTGAGCCACTGGAATTGTGATATAGTGAATTAAAAGTGAAATAATCTGTCTGTAAACAATTGTTGGAAAAATGACTTGTGTCATGCACAAAGTAGAGTCCTAACTGACTTGCCAACACTATAGTTTGCTAACATGAAATCTGTGGAGTGGTTAAAAATTAGTTTTAATGACTTCAACCTAAGTGTATGTAAACTTCCAACTTCAACTGTATATAAATTGACAAGCTACACATCGCTAAAAAACACTGGTAAACATGACTTAAAATAAGTAGGCCTAGTAGCTGGGTAGTTGGCTACAAATGTCACCTGCTCCATCATTTTGAGTCCATTTGACCCAGAAACACATTTTTAGTAGGCTACTATGCTGTAAAGGGGAGAGTCTGAACCTTCTGGCGATAGGCTACCAATATTATCTCTCTAATATTATGCCAGCCTACCGTAAAACGAACAGGGGGGTATTCCACAAACCAGGATTAGCAAATTATCCAGATAGCTGAGAACGATAAGGCTTTCAGTCGATGAAAATGCACAAAAAAAAAGATTTATCGTGTAGTCTAGTCATTGTTAGGAGCTGATATTGAAGAAAGTCTGGGATTATTTCATATAGTAGGCTTATTATTTTAGAGTAGCTTTGAATCGGATGGCTGTTTATTTAGCTATTTATTGGTCACTCTTGAACTCTTGAAAGCGCGCATCTGCTGGGACCGGAGTCAAAAAAATATTCTAAATGAACTCGGCTCATTGCTTGTTAGTTGTTGTTCCTCTGACACTGATTGCGTTTGAAACTCGGAAAATCTCTTCCTCTGGAGAGACCATCTTCACTAAATCTAGCTAACTAGCTTAACTTTCCTGAGGTAAAAAGTTGCGAGTAAAATTTTGATATTAAAGACGTCCCCCTCCCACGGATGAAACACTATCATCGAGCGATATAATGACTACGATTATACTTTTCAACCAATTGCACTGTATCTCTTAACACACACACGCAGTTCTGTTCATTATTTTTTTTTTTGGTGGGCCACGACCTGAGAGGAAGAGGCGGATCTAAAATCTTTGCTACAACTTGTAGTAAAAAGGGAGTGGTGATGATAAAACCACTGCTGTTGTCTGTAAGCTTGAAGCTGGATGTAAACCCACCATCGTCATACTGAAGCTCATTTGCTATTCTTCTCCACACGTTGTCTTTATAGTCATTATCTTTGTAGTTTTTATCCTTTTTATCATAAAGAACAGTGTTCTGAGATACGAAAACTATCAGACGATCCACCATGTTTAATGTTGTGAGTGTGTCCCACAGTACGTAAAAAGGTGTGTCCTGTGACGTTGTTTCATTTGATTGGTCAGATGTGTTCATATCGCAGGCGAAACGATGGAAAAATCTACCTTGGTTCGAAAAAATAAATGGTGCAATTTCGCTCAACGAGTTTGCGTCCTTGATATGCAAGACTGCATTGGTTGGATATAAGTTCAAAAAATATTGTTGACGTGCGATTATAAATAAATCGCCCCTGGTGTGTAATGGCCTTAATACTTACCGTAACTGATGATCCAGTGTGGCGCTGAAAAAGGGGGTGACGCAATCAACTTCACGTGTTTCCGACTTTCCAATGCTGCCGTATCCCACAATGCTGCGCGGTCCAGTTCAATTTCAAATTTCACAGTAATTTGCTGTGTTATGGCATAGCCTGCATTGATTTCACAATAAAATTCTGAATACAGTATTTTACTGTGAAATATTACTGTTAAATCTTGTGAAATCCTGGTAATATTTTACAGTGTAGTAGTAGCTTCCTTTACACTCTCTAGTAGGTTAGTTTTCCTGACCAGCTGACTGACGTTCAAATTTCTCTGGCAAAGTTATTTCCCAGAGATCTTTGCATGAGAAAAAAAGACAGTACTACTGTCAAAGAAGGTAGCCTACCACAGATAATCATTATTTATGTTATATTATTATTATATAGTGTTTGCAACAGACATTGTCTGCAGAAGTAGACTATGACATGTTCGGAGGCTATTGTAATTTTTTTTAAAGTAACTAACCATGAAACAGATGTCCTTGCTGAATTGATCGTATTTAAACCCGAACCTGTTAGTGTTTTGTAGATTATATTATGGCAACTTCTTAATTTTCTTGGTAATTAATTTTATGGTAATATTGTGTTATGTGTGATGTGTGAAAAGGATAAACTGAACAGAGCTGAAGTGAAGTAATGAATGAAGACATAATAAAGAAATCTTGGCCGAGGCGAGCGTTGAAGCTTCGGTTTCCACAGTGAGTCAGACATGACCGCAAGGGCACAGCATAAGGCTCCACACAGACTAATTTTTATTGCCGGCATTTGTGTGAGAATTAAACATGTAGCCAATGGCACAGTTATTTACAGAATTTTTTTTTTTTTTTTACATTAATGCAACAACACGATGTTAACCAGGCGATATTTTGCGTTAGAACTGTATTGTCTGTGCCTGAGAAATGGGATATGTGTTCCTGCAGCCTACTGTATAAATGCGAACCTGCGGTGAACAGTTTGTTGGTAGCCAGTAGGGTTGCAAATTCTAAGGAATTTTCTTGATCGATAGTCGTCAACGTTAATGAACAATCAATCGATCAATCGATAACAAAACAGCTAAAAATAGCTTATGACATAGAAAATACAAAATGCATGTTTTTTTCCTCAATCAAAGCTGTATTTTTTTTACATTTGAGAAATACGCCTGTTTCATAGCATAACACAAATATAATTATGAACGCTGTTTTGTTTAAGTATGATATTTTAATAAGGCACGGGAAATTGCGCTCACTCTTCCGAGGCGAATCAGTGACTAACACGTACGTCTATGACATATACAAAAATAAGATGAGCCTTAATTAAAAACTTAAATTTGCAAAATGATTATGAAATAGATAAAGATAAATAACGTTTTTGAAAACTATAATAGGTTCCCTCTTGAAATGAGAAAGCTACGACAAACTACGACAGCTCAGGCCTCAGTTAAAAACTTAAACTGCATAAGTGCAGTAAATACCTAGGCCTGCTGATTTTTATTTAAGAATATAAGCATGTTTACGTTATCAGGGGTGAGTCGTGTGCGCAGTCGGTTTACAGCGAGACCAGCTGCTGAAAATACGTGTTCCGATGGGACCAATGTCCCAGGCACGCATAAGTAGCGTGCTTCATGGTCGAGTGAGTCTTCTTCTGGGTAAAGTTAATAGCATGTTCAGTGTTTCCCCTACCATTACCTTGGCCGGGCGGCCCGCCCGGCCAAACTCACGTGCCGCCCGGCTTGGACAAGAGGGAAAATAAATAATTTTAATCAAAAATAAATAATTTATATTATTCTTTTTTTATATATAATCTTTTTTTAAATTTTTTATGTAGCTGCAATATTTCCCTTACCGCAGAATGCTGGAATGATCAAAATAGCATCTGGAAAAACCCTTGCCAAAACAGCTTCGGTTTCCTGTTAGGCCTAATTAAAATTTTCAATGGCAGCGCTGATATTATGAGGGTGTAATTATAGTTTCCGCCTCTACGCAAAATGGCGCACTTTCGTCCGTTTCGCTATCTGACCAGAACTCTTACATTTTAGTTTAGAGTAAAAGCTAATACTGCACAGTCGCGGATCTATGGGTGGGCCTGGGTGGGCAAGCTGTCAATCTGGCCCCCTTATGTTTAACTTAATGATTGCATTTCACCAACAGCTCCCATTGACACAATTAAGATGAGACCGCAAATAGCTAGTTCAATTTGATCGTTAAATTTGAAATGGTCGATCGATCAAATTATTAACGGCAATTAGTCGATCAACGATTAATCGTTAACACCCCTAGTAGCCAGTAGACTAATGTTAGGCTACCAGACCATGTCGGGTGACATTCACCTCTTTTTAAGTAAGAAACATAAGACAAAATAACTTTTGTGTTGCGATACCAGAAATTGTGTACCAAAACAAAATGCTAGGATCAGGGGAGAATCAAACCAACAACCTGCTACATGCTAGAGCAGCACTGTAACCACTAAGCTACAGACACTTTCACAGTTTGTGTGATTGGTAGACAGCCTCTGAAGCATGTAAATGCTATATCAGAGCCAAGACATTATTACAGCCGGTCGTTAAACTCTGATGTCAAGTTTATAGATATGTTTCCGGAATCATTCCTTTCAAGCAAAGAAAATACCACTGAAGTATCGCTGGATGAATTGACTAACCAGTTAAGTTTAACTCTCAGAAGCACCCTTGATATGGTTGCCCCTCTAAAAAGAAAGTTTTGTCGGAAAAAACCGTACTCCCTGGTACAATGACACTACCCGTGCCCTGAATCTGCCTTTTTCTCTAAATTAATTGAATAAAACAAATGCCACCCAAAATTTGTGTTTAGCAATGTGGACAATTTGACTAAAAAAACCATCATCAGAATTTTCATCTTACCCCAGCGTTTACAGCAGTAATGATTTCATGAATTGTTTCAATCAGAAGATTGAAGCTCTAGAGACCAGATCTCCAAATTGCCTCCTCCTCTAGGCATCACTCCTGCCATAATCAATGAACAGCCCAGATCTTGGTCAACACAGGAAGATGTATCAACAGTGGCACTAAACTGTTTTACGCCAATTGACATGGAGGAGCTGTCTAAACTGGTTATGTCCTCAAAACCGACTACCTGTCTACTCGACCCAATCCCTACAAAATTAGTTAAAAACCTTTTCCCCGTACTAGGCCAGCATATGTTAAAAATCATTAACACATCCTTAGTAGCAGGATATGTACCAGAGCCACTAAAATGGCGGTTATTAAGCCATTACTGAAGAAACCAAACCTCGAACCTGACAAACTGGAAAACTATAGACCCATTTCAAATCTTCCATTTCTATCAAAAATATTAGAGAAAGCTGTTGCGAAGCAACTTGGTGCATACCTTAGCTCAAACCATATCCATGAAATATTCCAGTCAGGATTTAGACCCTACCATAGCACTGAAACGGCACTTGTTAAAGTTATTAATGATTTACTAATATCAGCCGACCAAAACTCGGTGTCTGTTCTTGTACTCCTTGACCTAAGTGCAGCTTTTGATACAATAGATCATGAGATTCTGCTGAACAGACTCCAGGGCTGTGTTGGACTAAATGGTCAAGCACTTGCATGGTTCAGATCATACTTATACAATAGGAAGCAGTTTGTTAAATTAAATGAAGAAGTATCCAGTTACTCAGTAATGAAATATGGTATTCCACAAGGATCAGTGCTAGGTCCAGTACTCTTTTCATTATATATGCTACCCCTTGGTGATATTATTTGGGCACATGGGGTAGATTTTCACTGCTATGCGGACGATACGCAGATATACATTTCCATGAAACCCGGCGAGGCACTACCACTTTCTCGATTAGAGGCTTGTATTGCAGATATTAAAGCTAGGATGCTTTCCAATTTCCTGCTCCTAAACTCAGAGAAGACCGAAATGCTGGTTTTAGGTCCAAAAAAACAAAGGGAGAAATTGTGTACATCTACTTTAAATTTTGATGGTTGTTTAGTTGTTCCAAACTCAGCTGTGAAAGACCTAGGTGTTACTATAGACCCAGATCTAACCTTTAGTGCGCACATGAAAAACATATCTAGAGTAACTTTCTTTCAGTTAAGGAACATAGCTAAAATTAGGCACTTCTATCAGAAGGGGACGCAGAGAAATTGATCCATGCTTTTGTTACGTCTAGGCTAGATTACTGTAATGCCCTGCTATCTGGCTGCCCTAAGTCCTTGCTAAATAATCTCCAGCTTGTGCAGAATGCAGCCGCTCACATTTTAACTAGAACTAAGAAATATGAGCATATTACCCCAGTACTAGCATCACTTCATTGGCTACCAATTAAGTATAGGATAGACTTTAAGGTTTTGCTTCTGACCTTTAAAGCTTTAAATGGACTTGCGCCAGTGCATATATGTAATCTGCTTTTACCATAAAAGCCGAAAAGATCACTTCGTTCCCAAGACGCAGGCTACTTAGTAGTCCCTAGAATATCTAAAAACTTGATGGGTGGTAGAGCTTTCTCCTACAGAGCGCCACTACTGTGGAACACCCTGCCAAAATTTATAAGGGAATCAGACACAGTCTCAATATTTAAGTCTAGATTAAAAATGCAACTTTATGATCAGGCTTATAACGAGTTGTAGTCTGGAGACAGGACCAGAGAAGCATTTAGCCACAGAGTAATGTGGGGTGGCATCCTTTCCTTACTGTCACCTGTCAACAGCTGTGACCCCATCTTCCTGGGCTGGCTCTTGATAGGTGGGCAGGATTGTTTTCCCTCTCATTACATTACATTACATTTATTTAGCAGACGCTTTTATCCAAAGCGACGTACAGTAAGTGCGTACAGAGACATCATCATCATTACAGAAGAGACGAGGCAAAGCACATCCTTTGCATAATGTAGCAGCTATCCGTAGCTCTCATGACTGCACGGTTTCTCAAACTCTTCACAGCTATGCAGCCATAGATTACTCCTGGCGGGAGCACTTGTCCAACCGTCCAACCGTCCAACCCTCCTCTCTCTCCTCCCCCCCCCCCCCCCCCTCAAGTTGGTGCTCCTGCTGCTCTATTACACTTTCCCTAACTGTTTTCTCTCTCTTTTTTCTACATTCTGCCAGCGGGGCTTATGCCCCGCATCTCGAGAGTTGCTGTCCGGCTTCCTGTTCGTCGCCACTTGCCCCTCCCTCCTTACCACCGCTGTCAGTTGCTCCCGCCGCCATCGGCGCTCGGTTCCCGACCATCATTGCTGCCACATCTGGACTGTCATCTAGCTCCTGCAAATTCTATTATCATGGACATTGGCTGTTTTGACCATGCTGGTCTTTAAGCCCTAGACCCTGAGCCGACCAGAGGAGGATGGGTTCCCCCCTTGAGTCTGGTTCCTCCCAAGGTTTCTTCCTAGTTACACCAGGGAGTTTTTCCTTGCCACTGTTGCCTTGGCACTTGTGGTTGGTTTAGGCTGGGTTTTTCTGTGAAGTGCATTGTGACAACTAGTTGTGAAATGCGCAATATAAATAAATATTGATTTGATTTGATTTGGTTGTTTCTCCTGACAAATTTTCCTATTGAACTCTATGGAAACATAAGTGAGGAGAAGAAACCCTTCAAGTGATCCATCCACATCTACTGCATATCTGGCAGCAGAGTGATGGCTTAAGGCTTGTTTGATACGTCAGACCCTTGCTGACTTAGAGCCATTTAGCCACAATGCATTCCATACTGTTCCAGCATAATTTACAGCGAAATCTAGTCCCACCCCCAAATTCCCAGAGACCCATTCAAATGCAGAGGTTATAATATCGCTTGTAGGAGCACCAGAAAATAAGAGTCTTTTGATATTGTTGGGTCACAGACATCAGGAAGTCATGGCATGCTAAGGATATGCGACCAAATATTAAAAATTATTACTTTATTCTACATTATGTCAAACTGTCCAATATTTTTTGATTCCTGAAAATGGGGGGGAACTATGTACAAAAGGTTCTATAATTTCTAAACGGTTCATCTGATATGGATGAAAATACCCTCATATTAAAGCTGACAGTCTGCACTTCAGCCTCATTGTCATTGTATCCTTTCAAACTCAAAGTGCTAGAGAACCAAAATAACAAAAATATGTCTCACTGTCCAATTAATTATGGTGCTCACTGTATGTAAAAGAGAATTTACAATTCACTGCTTTCTGCTTTTATGTGCATTTGACATACTGTCCCAACTTTTTTGGAATTGGCGTTTGTAAATTTGTTCAGGCACTCTGGCAGCAGTTTATACATCGGATGTGACACAGATTAGGGAAGAGTGTCACAAAACCGGCACCTTCCCTGCCTGGATCATCCAGGGGGTATACTACGAAGCAGGATTATTTAGTTTGCTGGATAACTACAGTATAACCCGGAACACTCCCAAATCTGTAACACGAACTCAAGTAAAATGAGATGTTCTGGGTTTTACTAGTGCAGTTATCCAGCCAAGTAATCCTGCTTCGTAGTATACCCCCCAGATGGCGAATTGCAGTGTCTGTTTATTATTATTGTAATGTTATTATTTTCCTGGTGAGAAAGTGGAAACGCAGACACGGCGCCCGGATGATCCAGGAAAGGAAGTAGCTGGTGAAACTCTGACTCCAACTATTGTGTAATCAGAAAACTAATTATCAGTGTTAGTAGTAACTGGCAACGTTTAGGTAAATGAAGCATTTTACTGGTTAGAGGTGCAGCAGTTATTCAGTTTGGAAATATTAACGTAACAAAGTAAGAATTTACCTAACATAATGTTAGCAAGATGCCGACTGGTTGCGAATGAGAGTCACCCAAGTTATCTCACAAAGCACGTTAATCTGTGTATAAAATACTTTTTTTAATCCAGAGAAATTTCTGAGATATGACAAATTAACCTACATTTAGGAAACTGTATACATCCATAGTATTTTTTCAGATGTTCCCAGTTCCCACCTCATGATGCAAATCTGAAATGAAATTTCCTTAGTGCTAGTTTAAAATAGTCTACACTGCGTGGCCAAACCATTTTAAAAAGCAAGACAGGGAGCAAAATTTGTGTTATGATTTCATGCAATTTTCGTGGTGCAGTGGTTAGCACTGTCGCCTCGCAAGAAAGAGGGTCTAGGTTACAATCCCGGTCTTGGTCCTCTCTGCGTGGAGTTTGCACATTCTCCCCGTGTTCGCGTGGGTTTCCTTCTGGCACTCCGGTTTCCTCCCACACCAAAGACATGTATGCCAGGTTAGGTAAACTCCTGCCATTGTCCTTGACCAAGGCACTGGCGTCAGAACATTGAGTTGGTCCCCAGGCGCTGCACTGCGGCTGCCCACTGCTCCTAAGTAGTTAGGATGGGTCAAATGCAGAGGACAAATTACCCCACGGGGTCAATAAAGCATAGGAAAATTTTTTAAAAAAAAAAGCAAGACAGAGGGAGCAAAATTTGTGTTATGATTTCATGCAATTTTCTTAAATAATAAAATAAAAAATAAGCACAATTGGTGCTAATTGTATGGTATAAAACCAAAAAGGAATAATTTTTTTCTTATAATCATTATTTTCATAGAATAAGAATTAACGACAGAGGGTTTTTTTAGGCTAAAAACTGTTCAAATACAACTATCAACCAGAGTTTTGCCTGACAACGCTAAAACAATATGCCCAGAGAATATTTGAATTTCAGCCGATTAAGTCAATAAAACCCAATCAATATAAAAGTAACCAATAGCCTCTTTTATAGGCTAGTAGAACTTATCTGCACATGCTGATGTCCAGTATACCATCACTCCCTCGCGTGTGGTATTGCTTAATTATCACTGAACATATATTATCAGTTTATCATGAGAACATAACTGACCCGACTCCTCTTTTTTTTTTTTTTTTAGATCTTTGTTTATTAGGCACACAACACAATACAAAACGGGATATGTGAATATACAGACATGTGTCCGACATTTTTTTTTTTTTTTTAGATGCAAAACATACAACAAGAAGGAGACTGACAAGAACAAGGTCATGTCCCTTCCTATCCCCCCCCCCCCCCCCCCAAAATAACCCCTAAGGAAAAGACAAGGGAAAATAAAATAAAACAAAATCTAAAGAAACTAAAATACAATAAAATAAAATGATAATAAAAAATATGAATGTATGTGTCTATTTAAAAAACAAAAAAAACAAAACAATGTAACCATATCTATTAGGAGGGTATGTAACCAAAGGGTAATCACAAAGTGCACTCTGTATCCTGAGGGTCAAGCGAAGTCAGTGAGTTAACAAAAGAAAGCAACGAGTCCCATCTTTTATGAAATTGTACTGGGAAGCCTCGTAAAGTGTATTTGATTTTTTCTAAGTGCAAGAAAGAAAGAAGATCCTTCAACCATAGGGAAGAAGAAGGTGGGTTAGGACATTTCCACTGCAATAAAATTCTTCTGCGAGCTATTAAGGAGGCAAAGGCCAAGGCATCGGCTTTCGTTTTGGTGAGGCCGGGGATCCCCGAAGAGACTCCAAAAATGGCTATTAAAGGGCAGGGTTGCAGGGGCACATTTAAGGCTTTAGACATTGTGTCAAAAAAAGAGGACCAATACTCAATAAGCTTAGGACATGTGAAAAACATATGAGTGTGATTGGCGGGTGATAATAGACATCTGTCACATACATCCCCTGTACCTGGGAATAATTTACAAAGTTTAGCTTTAGTGAAATGGATCCGATGCAACACTTTAAACTGAATCAAGGTAAGGCGAGCACATGAAGAGGTGGAATTAACCCTTGCAAGGGCTTCCCCCCACCAGTCATCAGCAAGATCCATCTCAAGTTCCCTCCCCCATTTGCATTTGGTCCGAGTGAGGACCGGCATCTCTGAAGATAATAATAGATTGTATAAAATGGAAATAAGGCCAGGCACCTTCGGGAGTGAGATAATTCTATCGATAAGCAAACTCTGTGGTGATTGGGGGAAGGAGGGGAAATGAGCGTGTACAAAGTTGCGAACTTGAAAGTATTCGAATAGATTAGACCTCGGTAGAGCAAACCTTGTAACAAGGTCACTAAAAGATGAAAAGTTTTTATCAAAAAATAAATCTGCAACAGAGGAGATGCCTCTTGCTCTCCATAATACAAAAGCTGCATCTATTGCAGAGGGTGGGAGCAAGTGATTATTACAGATAGGGATATGTGGAGACATAGAAGATAATTTAAAGTGGTGTCTAAATTGTTTCCATATCCTTAGTGAAGATAGAACAATAGGATTTGAGCTATATTTGGTTAAGCAACACCTCAAAGGAGCACAGACTAGGGCACGTAGAGAAGACGAGCAGCATGAGTGGGCCTCAATTAAGCACCAATCAATATTAGGAGAAACACACCAAGTGTGAATTTTCTGAATATTGGCTGCCCAGTAATAAAGCATTAAGTTTGGTAGAGCCAAACCGCCCTCTTGTTTATTACACTGAAGAATTGCTTTCTGTGCCCTTGGAGTCCTGCCCCCCCAAACAAATGAGGAAATATCCCTATCTAACATTTTAAAGAATGATTTAGGTAAAAAAATGGGAAGACACTGGAAAAAGTGTGCCTCTCTCTGCCCTCTTGTCTCTAGGCCCACACGGTCATCTCCTCCCTGCCCGTGGATGTCCGATGCCCTGCGCACCTCCAGGGCCGGTCTTCGCGCAGCAGAGAGGATGTGGAGGAAATCCAGAGACGCATCAGACCTCTCCTCCTACCAGTCTCTCCTAGCAGCGTTCTCTACAGCAGTCACCGCTGCTAAGGTAACTTACTATCACACTAAAATTCACAAATACAGTTCTAACCCCCGTCAATTGTTCTCCATCTTCTCCTCCCTCCTCAGCAAATCCCCTCCTGCTCCTCAATCCTCGTTCACTGCAGACGACTTCGCAGATTTCTTTGATGAGAAGATCGCAGACATCCGCAGTTCCTTCAGCCCCTCAGCCCCTCTCTCTATGCCCCCCCCCCTGTTCCCGCACTCCCCCTCCCCTCACTGTTTTCCACTCTCCTCCTCTCCCTACCCCTTCTGTGTCCCCCCCCTGCTTCTCCACCTTTTCTCCCCTGTCTGATACCGATGTATCCCACCTCCTACTCTCCCATCGCCCCACTACCTGTGCCCTCGACCCTATCCCTTCATCTCTCCTCCAGGCAATCACCCCAGATATCCTCCCATTTGTGACCTCTCTGGTGAACTCCTCCCTGACCTCTGGCTGCTTCCCCTCATCCTTCAAGAGAGCCCACATCACCCCAATCCTTAAAAAACCCACGCTGGACCCCTCCAACATCCAAAACTACAGACCGGTATCTCTTCTTCCTTTTCTTTCCAAAACTATTGAACGTGCTGTTTCTAACCAACTGTCTTCTTTCCTTACCCAGAACAACCTACTAGACCCCCACCACTCCGGCTTCAGACCTGGCCACTCAACGGAGACCGCACTCCTCTCCGTCAGCGAGATGCTTCACGCAGCTCGGACAGCCTCCCTCTCCTCTGTGCTAATACTCCTAGACCTCTCTGCCGCCTTCGACACCGTAGATCACCCCATCCTCCTGTCGTCCCTGTCTGCAGCGGGGATCGGCGGCTCGGCCCTGGCCTGGATTGAGTCCTACCTCTCGGAGCGCTCCTCCCAGGTTGCCTGGGCTGGTAAAGTATCGGCACCCCCGTCCACTTACCACAGGAGTCCCCCAGGGCTCAGTCCTTGGTCCCCTCCTTTTCTCCACCTACACCAAATCCCTTGGCCCTGTTATCACTGCTCATGGTCTTTCTTACCACTGCTACGCTGACGATACTCAACTCTTTCTCTCCTTCTCACCCTCTGACACTCAGGTATCAGCCCGCATCTCCGCTTGCCTGAGAGACATCCAGACCTGGATGGACAACCACCATCTGAAGCTCAATCCAGATAAGACTGAGCTCATCTACATTCCTGCTCTAACCTCTCCCCCTCTCAATCTCTCCATTTCCCTAGGGGACATTCCACTGACCCCAACACCCTGTGCCAGGAACCTCGGAGTGGTGATGGACAACAGGCTGTCCCTCTCCGAGAACATCGCAGTGGTAACCCGGGCGTGCAGGTTCTTCCTGTACAACATCAGGAGAATCCGCCCTTTCCTCACCACCCACTCAACCCAGCTCCTGGTCCAAGCGATGGTGCTGTCCCGCCTAGACTACTGCAACTCTCTCCTGGCTGGCCTGCCAGCATCGGCCATCAGACCCCTTCAGCTCATCCAGAACGCAGCAGCCCGCCTGGTCTTCAACCTCCCCCGACACTCCCATGTCACCCCCCTGCTCATTGACCTCCACTGGCTACCTGTGATGGCTCGCATCAAATTCAAAACATTGGTGCTCGCCTTCCAGGCAGTCCGAGGATCAGCCCCTCCATACCTCCAAAAGCTCATCAGACCCTACACACCTACCAGATCCCTGCGTTCCGCCTCCTCAGGACCACTGGTACCCCCCCCCACTTCATACCAGCACCCGGTCTCGACGTCTGTCTGTCCTGGCCCCACGGTGGTGGAATGAGCTCCCCGTGGAGGTCAGAACAACAGAAAGTCTGACCGCCTTCAAGTGCAGATTGAAGACTCACCTCTTTAAGCTGCACCTCTCTCCACCCCTCCCTACCTCCTTGTGACCTCCCTTGATTGTGTTTTATAAATCCTTGTTTAAGTGTTTCAAGCTTCTAGTTTAGTACTTGTAAGGTTACTTATTGGCTTACTGTTGTGCATGCCAATGATTGATATCGTGTGGTCCCCCCCCCCCAAAAAAAAAAAAATAAAATAAAATAAAATCATACTGACTGCGCCTGGTGTTTGAATTCGTATTTACCTTTTAGGGTTGTTTTAACGCACTTGTTTCAGGTTGGAAAATGCACTAATGTACGTCGCTCTGGATAAGAGCGTCTGCCAAATGTCTAAAATGTAAATGTAAATGTAAATGTAAATGTAAATGTAAATGTAAAAAAAAAGGAAACCTGGGCAAAACATTCATTTTAATAGACTGAATCCTACCCATTAACGAAAGGGGTAAATTTCCCCATCTATCAAGATCAGCCTTGATTTGGGTAACCAGCTTTGTGAAGTTACTATCCTTGAGTGACTTAAAAGAATGTGTAATATTGACTCCAAGATATCGAAAACCTGAAGGAGAAAAACGAAATGGTAACATTCTGTGGTTAATATGCTTAGCAGGCTGGTTTATGGGGAAACACTCACTTTTAGCAATATTCAGTTTATAGCCTGAAAATGACCCAAAGGTGTTCAAAATATTTAAAATGCTGTCAATGGAGCTAAGAGGGTCCGTAATATATAGTAAAAGCTCGTCGGCATAAAGAGATACTTTATGCTCCAAGCCACCTCTATGGATACCGTTGAAAAGTGGGGAGGACTTAAGAGCTATGGAGAGTGGCTCTATTGCCAGGGCGAATAGCAAAGGGGAAATGGGGCAACCCTGACGGCAACCTCTGGTGAGTGAGAAGTACTGAGAGCACTCAGAATTGGTTTTGACACAGGCAGTGGGGGTAGAGTAGAGGAGACGTATCCAAGAGATAAAAGGCAACCCAAAACCAAACCTGTTTAAAACAGAAAATAAGTAATCCCACTCCACCCTGTCAAATGCCTTCTCCGCGTCCAGCGAGACAACCATTTCAGCGTCTTTAGAGCCAGAGGGAGAAAGAACAATGTTAAGAAGGCGGCGGACATTAGATGATAATTGTCGCCCCCGAATAAAACCAGTTTGATCCTCAGAAACAATATTTGGAAGACATGGGTCCAGACGGCATGCCAATACCTTGGCCAGGAGTTTTACATCGGCATTCAAAAGACTTATGTGCCTCCAACTGCTGCACTCCTTGGGATCCTTATCCTTTTTCAATATTAGAGAAATGGATGCCTGAGTTAAGGTCTTGGGAAGAAAGTCTTGTTCTAGTGAGTCGTTAAACATATCCAACATTAAAGGGGCTAACTGGTCAGAGAACTTCTTATAAAAATCTGCAGGAAAGCCGTCTGGACCGGGGGCTTTACCACTTTGCATTAATTTAAGGGAGCTGGTTATCTCGTCTAAACATAGCGGTTGATCAAGGCTCTGCCGTGTGTTGGGATCAATAGTAGGGATAGGCATGTCATCTAAAAATTTGGCCATTGAGGAGGCATCAGCTGGAGGCTCAGACTGGTAAAGGTTGGAATAGAAAGAGGCGAAGGCTGAGTTAATTTCGGAGGGATGTGCAGTGAGGGAGTGAGAGGGGTCGTACACCTCTGTAATGAAGCGCGCAGCAGACTGGCGCTTTAGCTGGTGTGCTAAAAGGCGACTGGCCTTATCTCCATATTCATAGTAAGTTACCCTAGTTCTTCGCAAAAGATACTCCGCTTTAGCAGTAGAGAGGAGATCAAATTGAGTTTGCAACTTGAGCCTTTCCGTATATAAATCCGGGCTGGGGAAGATGGAGTACTTCCTATCTAATTCAAGAATGGAGTCGAGCAGTTCTGATTGTTTCTGCTTCTGCTGTTTAGCGGCGTAGGCACTGTAAGATATAATCTTCCCCCGAATCACTGCCTTAAAAGTCTCCCATAACAGAGAAGAGGAGGTGGAATCAGACCTATTTGTTTCGATAAAAACATCAATATTGGTAGCAATAAAGTTACAAAAATCCTCATTGGCTAATAACCCTGAATTAAATTTCCATTGTGAGTGCTTCCCTGTTTTAGGGGCAAGAGTTAAATCAAGGGTAAGCGGAGCGTGATCAGAGATGACTATGGCAGAGTATTCCACAGATTTAACAAAAGGGAGAAGAGCCTTGTCTAGAAACACATAATCAATACGCGACTAGACATGGTGGACGCTAGAAAAAAAAGAAAATTCCTTAGTGACAGGGTGGAGAAAGCGCCAAGGGTCAGCACAGCCCATCTGACCCATAAACGTAGAGAGGGCTCTGGACATAGAGGAGGGTGTAAATGATTTAGGGTGAGATCGATCAAGTCTAGGCTCGATTACACAGTTTAAGTTCCCCCCAAATATGAGATGATGGGTATCAAGATTTGGAATGGAGGAAAAAAGAGAAGTCATGAAATTTGGATTATTCCAATTGGGAGCGTACACATTCACTAAAACTACAGGGGTCTGTAAAAGAGTACCACTCACGATTATATAACGCCCTTGAGGGTCAGAGGTTATTTCTGATGCTGAAAATTGTAATCTTTTATTAATAAGAATAGCTGTAACTCTTGATTTGCTATTAAAGTTTGAATGGAAGACTTGCCCAATCCATGGTTTGCGTAATCGAATATGATCGTTATTACGTAAATGAGTTTCCTGAATAAAACATAAGTCAACATTTAGCCTCTTCAGATGAGAAAATACTCTTGAACGCTTAATCGGTCCACCCAACCCCCTGACGTTCCATGTGACAATTCTAATGGAGGGCCCATCGGCACCTAATTTTGCACCTACATCAGCCATGTTTATAACAGGACAGAGACCAACCTTTCCGAATGAAATGCATCATGAGGTTGTAATGCAACCGATATGTGCACTTCGCACCAGCGTGTGAGAGAATAACGCGGCAGAAATAAATCCCCCCTAGAAAATAAATCCCCAAACACATTCCCAAAAAACCAAATGAAACAAAAGCAAACACAGTAAACAGCAACAAACTGTAAAAAAAAGAAAAGAAAATATACACTGAGTTCCTAAACTCGTCCAAAACGCAACGAGTCGCAGGAGCAAGCTTATCCAAGACATCCGATTGTTCCTGCAGTGGGGTCTGCTCCGGCAAAACCGTAAAAGCTACAAGGTGCTATGAAAATCCATGAACAAAAAGGAAATAAAAATGCCACACCTGGGACTAAATCCAGGCCGTTGGTTTATATGGAGACAGCGTCAATGATGAGAATGAAAAGAAAAATATGGAATTATCCAGTGTTCAATCATGCGGTCAAGGTGTAGTCATGACGACAAAACGCCGAGGTGGGGGAAACAATCATTATACCCTTATAATATGCTTATAATTAATATGCTTATATGCTTATAATATAATAATCCATGTTTGTCTGTTTGAAGCACTCCGCATCACCTAGTTGAAAAGTGCTCCATTGACTATCATTATTAATATTATCACCATCATTACTACCACTAATCTAACATGTTCACTCTCTATGTATAGCCCATTATGTTTCAAATATCATGAAATGCAAAGGCACCTTGGGCTACACCGTTTGCATGAAAAGAGCTATACAAATAAAGCTTATCATTAGCATTACTATTGTTCCCTTCGCTCAGTAAAGTGCGTCATGAAAGTGCCCTTGCTATCACATAGCAACGACCATAATAACAACCCGAAGAAAATAAACAGTCAGATCCAACAGGCGATCTCCAGTTGGTCTCAACGATATCTCCGTGCTATTTAAGGATAAGCCTGAAACTAACAAATAAAGGCAAACTGGCTTACCACACGGTTCAACCAATTGTCCCCACTTACCATAACAAAATGTACGCAAGAGTGGTCACAGCCCATAACAACAGTCAATGGTGTTGCAAGCTAATGTAACTGAATGTTTGTCTCCAAGGCACGCTTTGTTCACGAAAATTATGTCTTCACTCCCCCAACGGACCAGCAAATAGCCAAGCCCACGACGAACAGCGCCGAGTAGCAATCAAGTAGCTTCCGGTGGGGCCTCGCTGAAACGCTGTCGGAAGAAAAGTTCAGCCTTCTCCGGGGTATCGAAGAAGTGGTCTACACTGTTCAAGGAGACCCGAAGACGGGCTGTGTACAGCATGCCGAACCTAATTCCTTTCTTGTAAAGCGCAGATTTGACGTTGTTGAAAGCCGCTCGTTTCTTGGCTACCGAAGCGCTAAAATCCTCGTAGAACTTAATATTGTGCCCTTTGTAAGAGACATCACGGTGCTCTTTGGCCCACCGTAGAACAATCTCCTTTTCAATGTAGCGATGAAAGCGCATAATAATGGGCCGAGGGCAACCGCCCTGACGGGGCTTGGGACCCAGGCTGCGGTGAGCTCTGTCGAGCTCAGGAGGGCCAGACAGCACATCCCCCAACACTTCCATTAACAGCTCCGACATAAACTGCCTCGGGTCCCTGCCCTCCATATCTTCAGGCATGCCGACCATTCGTAGGTTCTGACGTTTCGAGCGAGACACCAAGTCCTCGAGATTAGATCGAAGTACAACGTTCTCATCGGACGCAGCCACCAACTCGGACCGCAGTAGGGTTACATCCTTTTCCAACTGCGTGACTCTGCCACTGTGATCAGAAAGAGCCGTCTCCATGTCAGAGATCGTGGAGGTATGCGTATCCACCATTGCACCGAGGGCTTCGAGAGAACTTTTAATAGCAGCGAGCGATTCCTGCAGCAAAGCAGTGATTTCCCCCGACAAGCTCTTCCTTGACTTCTCAAGTTCTGTTACAAGTATGTCAATGGTTATCGGTGTGGTTGGAGTAGCCATCTTGTTAGCGTCTTGATTAAAAAAGGCTGTAACCTGTTGTTGTTTCGATCTAGCACTCTGCCGTGTGATTTTGCTCATTCCTTTAACAAAATATACGCCCGGGTGTGTGAACTTATTGAAATGATAAACAAATCTCAGAAAAATAGAAGCGCAAACAGGGAAAACTGAGAATATTAACCGGAGCAGACACCGTGCGCGACTACCCACTACATTGCCAAACCGGAAGTCCCCCAACTCCTCTTTAATGGAATCATGGACCATCAATTCTGTGTTGTGCTCTTATAATTAGGGGGACACGGTAGCAGTAAGTTTGGTTTTAGTTGCAACTTACGTACATGTTAAAACCCACATTTCGCCAGTCAATATCTCAGCCGTTTTAGCACAAATTACCAAGCCACTTGGCAGATCAACTAATCTCATCAATATCTCAAAATAAAACGCATATGGGAAAGATTTGTTAAGCCATTTTCATACAATTAAGTACATAAAAAATTTGCATTTACATTAAGACTTTTTTTCCAACGACCGAGCTCAAATTCTACAACACTAATCGCTAAAGTATACATAGCGATATATCGGGCGTGACATGGACTAATGCTTTTGACGGGTGACATTTCTGTTTATTGTAGTTTTTAAATAAACATTTATAATTCTACGATACCGGAAATTAATTGTCCATCGACTTAACATTGGGGCATAAATTTGCTAACAAACAAAGGCTAATTGAAAGTTAGAATTACCGTTACAACAGTCACGGTAATGCAATGCAAGATTTCTTACTCCTCAGCGTCCTTGCTCTGTCTCTGAAGCTAGCCTGAGCCTCTCATACTGGCTGCCACATCAGAGAAACCAGCCGTAGGCTACTAACTGTTACCTGTTTTTAAACTAAAAGTCCAAGGCAAATTTTACATATGGTTTAAAATTATTCTTAATCACAACAAGAAGTGTGTGCAAATCAACTCGAGAGAGCAAGGTGGATAATGTTATTTTTCTTAAATGGTAACAAAGCACGGTGGTTTCGCTAGACCCCGCCCCCTTTTGAAATTAGAAAAATGGCGAAATCTGAGCGTGATAAGGTAATAATATAGGGGCTGAGCTCCAGGTATCAAACAACGCCCCAGCAATAATCTTTTTCCCACTAGTACCCAAAAGCCCATTCTGCTCTGGACAGCACTCGCAGCAGCTGCTTTGTTCCACTCTCTCTCGCTATCTCTCTCACTCATACACACAAAAACAAGCTAGCTCCAGCTGCTGCCGAGCCCTCGTTTGGGCTTATAATTATGCGGCCAGCAAACAACAAATCACACGTTGTACAAATAGTTACCCATGTCATACAGGCTACTCATTTTACACAGGCTGTAGGCAATCACACTACCTGCAAGATATCAACAATATTGGTTTCCATTTCACATGTGGTCACTGTACTGAACTCTCTCCAAGAGAGAATGTCTGTGGAGGGACGTTGCAAAGGTAAATGTGTAGCATGCTACAACTCAACTATTTTTTATTTTTTTATTAAATTTTTTCAGATTTTTCCCTTTTTCTCCCAATTTTGGTAGCCAATTGGACCCTATACAATTAAATTCCCCCGTGTAGCAACCGCTAGAGAATCGCCGATATAACCCCTTCGTCCGATAGCAGAATAGAGGGCGCCACGTCCTCTTCAGGGCATGACTCCTCGAGCTCCTAACCCTGAGTCCAGCTCTCCCAGGGCTGTCTTAGTGCCATGATTCTCTCCGAGTCCCTCCCCCCCAACCCCGGGAGCAGCCGCCAATTGCCACTCCCTCAAGGCACCGGCTATACTCAGATCTGGCAGGACCGGGGATCGAACCCCTGATCCTCGGGGCGCAACCGCGCAGACAGAAAGATTGCGCCTGAAGAGGACGTGGCGCCCTCCATCCTGCTACTGGACAAAGGGGCTGTAGCAGCGATTCTCTAGCGGTTGCTACATGGGGGAATTGAATTGTATAGGGTCCAATTGGCTACCAAATTGGAAAAAAAAGGTAAAAATCTGAAAAAAAACTAAAATACAGGAAATATCCACACCGTGCATACAACGTAGAGAGAGCAGCTCTCCATGTCCCTGTCAGATATACAGTCAAGCCGGAAAGTCTTGTCGTGGATTTTTCCCTTTCAACCCACAGTGAGCAAGTCTGTCCAAACAGAACCACAACAAAACCATGTAATAGAATAAGAAAAAGAATTTCAGTTTATTTGGAGATAAACTCAGAATGAGAGAGAGTCTTACCAGAATCTCTCTAACTTGAAAACAGAATACAGAGGACATTTATACACAATCTATTATTGCTTTACTGATTTGCCACAAGGGGCGGTTTCTAAACATACAGATGCAAGGGTATCCATTTCTTGGTGTTTAGTCTTTCGATAACCTCTAACCTTCAAACCAAGTAACGAAAACATCCATCTCACAGACTGCCTGTCTCTGCAGATTGTGAAGGAGAGGCACAGAGGGAGCAAAACACAGCAGGCCTGCTTAAAGGCTACTCAGTGTTCACAGAGAATACATTGTTTAATTACTTAACTCAATATAATTGATCTACTAATAATCAAAACTATAATAAATGCTTAATGATAATCATGTGATTGTCTCAATGTTAATACACACACATTGTAAAACAGAAAATTCCTTCACATTTCCCTCCTTTTATCATTCCATGATAACAAACTATTTTCTGTTACAATCTACCTAATGTACTCAATCAATTAGTAAGTCATTCATTTTAATAACATCATAAATGATTACATGATTATACAGACCAAATACAATAATCTCGTGTGGATATGTACAATACTCCAATAATCCAGGGGGAATTGAAAAACCGGCAGATTCAGGATTTATATGAGACAAAACTAGCATAGAGCCAGAAAACCCAATCAATTCCGGAAAAAATAATCCCCCGACCCCCCTTAGGGCAATCAAGCGTCGCTTCCGGATATCAGCAAATATCGCACATCATCCATCTTTGATTAATAATAAGAATCAACATAGGAAAAATAAAAATATAAGAAATGAAATCATAGTGGATATAAAGTAACAGGATAGAATATAATTGATTATAAAAAGAATTTTCACTATAATGTACTACTGATTATTTTAACATATAAAATTACTACTATCAAGAGAAAGTCTGAAAGAAAAGAAAGATAAAAAATAAAAACCCATCATGTAATGGACTTTTCACAACTCCTGGAATGTCGACCTTTTAAAACTCTTCACATTACAACACTGTCTGTCTTCCCACCAACCATGTGACAGGGTGGGTACATAATTCAGCCTATACTTTATATAGGGCCGTCAGTAAACTCAGGAAGTTGTCGGAGAAGGAATACATTATCTTGTTCAGGATCAGGAACATATTGCCGTAAGTATTGACCTATAGCAGCTTGGGTGAGGAATCACATATGTGGCAATGAGGGCGCAAACTCTACTCCAGTCAGGGGGGAGAGCAGTGTGCCCACAAAGCAATTACCAATCGGATAACAGTCGACTTCCAAGGCGAGAGGATGGTGTTATCCCGGAACAGTTTGCAGTTTGTTCCCTATTCCAAGGTAATGAGATTGCGTGTGACCAGTTCTTCCTGCATATCTCATCAGCCATGTCAGGGTAGTTTCTGCAGGGACTGGGTGAGAACTCAGTCCCACCAAACATGTTGAGAGGTCGTTCTTCAGATTCTGACACCCAAAAGTGAGCTGAGGTGCATTTTGTTTCCACTGATACTGCTTGAGATGTTTCTACAACTTAATTGGAGTCCACCTGTGATAAATTCAATTGATTGTACATGATTGGGGATTGCTAACACCTGCCTATATAAGGTCCCACAGTTGACAGTGCATGTCAGAGCAAACTCCAAGCCATGGGGTCAAAGGAATTATCTGCAGACCTCAGAAACAGGATTGTGTCAAGGCATAGATCTGGAGAAGGGTACAGAAAATCTCTGCAGCTTTACAGGTCCCAAAGAGCACAGTGGCCATCTTCCTAGACCTGGCCGCCCGGCCAAACTGAGCAATCGGGGAAGACGGGCCTTGGCCAGGGAGGTGAGCAGGAACCCGAGGGTCACTCTGACAGAGCTCCAGCGTATCCTTGTGGAGATGGGAGAACCTTTCAGAAGATCAACCATCCAGGCAGCACTCCACCAATCAGGCCTTTATGGTAGAGTGGCCAGACGGAAGCCCCTCCTTAGTAAAAGGCACATCACAGCCCGCTTGGAGTTTGCCAAAAGGCACCTAGAGGACTCTCAAACCATGAGAATCAAGATTCTCTGGTCTGATGAAACCAAAATTTAACTTTTTGGCCTGAATACCAAGCGTCACGTCTGGAGGAAACCAGGCACCGCTCATCACCTGGCTAATACCATCCCTACAGTGAAGCATGGCGGTGGCAGCATCATGATGTGGGGATGTTTTCCAGCAGCGGGAACGGGGCGACTAGTCCTGATAGAGGGAAAGATGAATGCAGCTAAGTACACCGAGATCCTTGAAGAAAACCTGCTCCAGAGTGCTCTGGACCTCAGACTGGGGTGAAGGTTTACCTTCCAACATGACAACGACCCACAGCCAAGAGAACAAAGGAGTGGCTTCGGAGAAAGTCTGTGCATGTCCTTGAGTGGCCCAGCCAGAGCCCAGACCTGAATCCAATTGAACATCTGTGGAAAGAGCTGAAAATGGCTGTGTACCGACGCTCCCCATCCAACCTGACGGAGCTTGCAAGGATATGCCAAGAGGAATGGGCAAAAATGTCCAGAAACAAGTGTGCCAAGCTCGTAGCTTCTTTCCCAAGACGCCTTGAAGCTGTAATCGCTGCCAAAGGTGCAGCAACCAAGTATTAGGCTAAGGGTGTGTACAGATATGTAACCCCTAAATAACCTATTTTTGTCAGTAAAATAAAATTGCATATTTTCTAAAAACCTGTTTTCACTTTGTCATTATTGGCTATTGTGTGTAGATGTTTGAGGCAAAAAATGAACTCAATCTATTGTAGCATAAGTCTGAAACGTAATAAAACGTGGAGAAGGTGAAAGGGGTGTGCAGACTTTCCGGCTTGACTATAGTTTAAAGCATGAAAACTGCGTATTTATTTTGAATAAAGTATTTTTTTAAATTTTAATTAACTAGCTAGCTACTTGATAAGTTAGACTGAAAAACGAACTATCAAAAAACAAGGGACTATCAAGCTAACTATAAAAAAAATATACCAAAAATAGGCTACTATAACTTACGACAATGTTCAAAAAAGCTAAACCGTAAGCTAACTATACATATCACTCGCTCGCTCTCTCTATCTCCTCTCCACGCAGATCAATCGTTGTGCTGAGATTCGCTTTTATAGCTGGGGCGTAGCCCGCCCTCGCTACAAAACTTCAGGGCATAGCTGTACAGGTTTCAATTTCATCACCAGGAGTCATAAGTCAGCTGGATTCTGGCCAATGAAAGACTGAACGTGCAGTACCTAACATTTTATCACTAGAGACACTTTTGAACCAGATCCTTTGGGTTTATGCTGTTTTGTGCTGTTTTGTGTTTTTTGCCATGACATAGTGGTAGTAATTATTTATCCGTGCTTGCGAAGTGTTTCACACAGCTGTTAGCCAATTGCAATCAGCTGTGCGCATTTCAAAAGACATCTGGAAGAGCGACTGCTATATAGACTGAAGTTACACATTATCTTGTCAGAGTGCATCTTCCCTCCTGTGTAACAAGAGCAGTTTTAACTGTCCCGCGAAAGGTAGTGTCGTTTTTAAGCATACTAGCCGCAGGTTGCGTTAATTAGACCTTGTTGAACATTGCTCGTATTAATTTGTGTTTGTTCCGCGATTGGCTGTTTGTTAGATTGTTAAGATTGGCTAGGCTGTTAGTTTCGTGTTATTGTGCTTTTAAGTGGTAGTAATTATTTATCCGTGCTTGCGAAGTGTTTCACACAGCTGTTAGCCAATTGCAATCAGCTGTGCGCATTTCAAAAGACATCTGGAAGAGCGCTCCCTCCGAGTTTATGCGTGTTCTCCCTGCGAGAACTTCACCGTCGCAGGGGGGCTCTGGAACTGCCAGTCTGCCACACGGAAAGCAGACTTCATCTCCGGCTATGCCTCCTTCCTGTCCCTCCAGTTTCTCGCCCTCACCGAAACCTGGACCACACCGGACAACACGGCAACTCCCGCTGCCCTCTCCTCCTCCTTCTCTCACACCCCCCGGCCGTCTGGTCGCAGAGGTGGTACTGGTTTGCTACTCTCCCCCTCATGGTCATTCTCTGTTCTCCCCCTCTCTGATATATCTACTACTAGTTTTGAATACCACTCTGTGTTAATCAACCACCCTATTAACCTGTACATTATAGTTGTTTATCGCCCTCCAGGTCCCCTGGGGTGCTTCCTCGATGAGCTTGACACCCTGCTCAGCTCCTTCCCAGAGGACGGCACCCCGCTGATCCTCCTGGGAGACTTCAACATCCATCTAGATTCCTCCCAGTCTGGAGCCTTCCTACCACTTCTCCGCTCCTTTGACCTCACCCTCCAACCCTCCCCCCCACCCACAAGGCTGGCAACGTCCTAGACCTGGTCTTCCAGAGGAACAGCCCCTGCTCTGATCTCACTGTTACCCCTCTCCATACCTCTAATCACCACTTCATTTCTTTCTCTCTTCCTCTTGTTCCACACCGCCCCCCCCCTCCCCCCACCCCCACTGTCTCTGTCCGCCGTAACCTCTGCTCCCTCTCACCCTCCTCTCTTGCTCCCTGTGTCACTGCTTCCCTCCCCCCTCTCAAACCCTTCTCTCAACTCCCCATCGGCTCTGCATCCGACACCCTGCTCACAGCTCCCTCCACATCACTTAACTCTCTCTGCCCTCTTGTCTCTAGGCCCACACGCTAATCTCCTCCCTGCCCGTGGATGTCCGATGCCCTGCGCACCTCCAGGGCCGGTCTTCGCGCAGCAGAGAGGATGTGGAGGAAATCCAGAGACGCATCAGACCTCTCCTCCTACCAGTCTCTCCTAGCGGCGTTCTCTACAGCAGTCACGGCTGCCAAGGTAACTTACTATCATACTAAAATTCACAAATACAGTTCTAACCCCCGTCAATTGTTCTCCATCTTCTCCTCCCTCCTCAGCAAATCCCCTCCTGCTCCTCAATCCTTGTTCACTGCAGACGACTTCGCAGATTTCTTCGATGAGAAGATCGCAGACATCCGCAGCTCCTTCAGCCCCTCTCTCTATGCCCCCCGTTTCCCCCCTCCCCCTCCCCTCACGGACACTGTCTTCCACTCTCCTCCTCTCTATACCCCTTCTGTGTCCCCCCCCTGCTTCTCCACCTTTACTCCCGTCTGATACCGATGTATCCCACCTCCTACTCTCCCATCGCCCCACTACCTGTGCCCTCGACCCTATCCCTTCATCTCTCCTCCAGGCAATCACCCCAGATATCCTCCCATTTGTGACCTCCCTGGTGAACTCCTCCCTGACCTCTGGCTGCTTTCCCTCATCCTTCAAGAGAGCCCACATCACCCCGTTCCTGAAAAAACCCACGCTGGACCCCTCCAACATCCAAAACTACAGACAGGTATCTCTTCCTTTTCTTTCCAAAACTATTGAACGTGCTGTTTCTAACTAACTGTCTTCTTTCCTTACCCAGAACAACCTACTAGACACCCACCAGTCCGGCTTCAGACCTAGCCACTCAACAGAGACCGCACTCCTCTCCGTCAGCGAGATGCTTCACACAGCTCGGGCAGCATCCCTCTCCTCTGTGCTAATACGCCTAGACCTCTCTGCCGCCTTCGACACCGTAGATCACTCCATCCTCCTGTCGTCCCTGTCTGCAGCGGGGATCGGCAGCTCGGCCCTGGCCTGGATTGAGTCCTACCTCTCAGAGCGCTCCTCCCAGGTTGCCTGGGCTGGTAAAGTATCGGCACCCCGTCCCCTTACCACAGGAGTCCCCCAGGGCTCGGTCCTTGGTCCCCTCCTTTTCTCCACCTACACCAAATCCCTTGGCACTGTTATCACTGCTCATGGTCTTTCTTACCACTGCTACGCTGACGACACAACTCTTTCTCTCCTTCTCACCCTCTGACACTCAGGTGTCAGCCCGCATCTCCGCTTGCCTGAGAGACATCCAGAGCTGGGTGGACAACACATTGGTGCTCGCCTTCCAGGCAGTCCGAGGATCAGCCCCTCCATACCTCCAAAAGCTCATCAGACCCTACACACCTACCAGATCCCTGCGTTCCGCCTCCTCAGGACGACTGGTACCCCCCCCCCCCCCACTTCATACTAGCACCCGGTCTCGACGTGTCTGTCCTGGCCCCACGGTGGTGGAATGAGCTCCCCGTGGAGGTCAGGACAACAGAAAGTCTGACCACCATCAAGCGCAGATTGAAGACTCACCTCTTCAAGCTGGACCTCTCTCCACCCCTCCCTACCTCCTTGTGACCTCCCTTGATTGTGTTTTATGAATCCTTGTTTAAGTGGTTCAAGCTTCTATTTTAATACTTGTAAGGCTACTTATTGGCTTACTGTTGTACACACCAATCATCGATATCGTGTGGTTACCCCCCCCCCCAAAAAAAATAAAAATCATACTGACTACGCCTGGTACTTGAAATCGTATTTACCTTTTAGGGTCGTTTTAACGCACTTGTTCCTAGTTTGAAAATGCACTAATGTACGTCGCTCTGGATAAGAGCGTCTGCCAAATGACTATAATGTAATGTAATGTAACATTTGTGAAAGACAAGCCAGAGCGTTGCAGCAAGGGACGCTATAGCAGGAACAACAGTAAACAACTTTCTTCTTCGATCTGTACTTTCCTCTGGTTTGTCTTTCATAAATGCCATGGCAAAAGAAAAACTGTTCGCGTAGCTCGAAGCGTCCACGTTCGCATATCTATTTGCGTGAAGTATGTTTCTTCCCTTACTCATTAGCAAGATGTTTTCAGCCGAGGAGGTAATATCATTATAAAAATAGCGACCATACACCTAGCTACATTACATTATAGTCATTTAACAGACGCTTTTATCCGAAGCGACATAAGTGCATACAGAAACATCATCGAAGTAACTACAGAACAGATAAGACAAAGAACATCCTTCCCATAATGTAGCAGCTATCGATAGCTAAGGCTATTGTCGTGATGTTTGTTTATTGTTGACAAGTCTATTTATCATGTTTGACCAAACCTTAATCATGTAAATGGAGACTACGTTACATGCTCAAAGCATATAAGTTAATAATCTTAGCTATTGCTCTGTAAATTTGACCACTGTTCATTTTCATAAAATAATTTAAAATTATAATTTTGTAATTCTGCTCGGTTCATTCTGTAGCCATCAACATCCAGTGGTCGCGGCCCCAGAGTAAGGGTGAGGGGCAGTCATTACATAAACATTACATTACAGTCATTTATCAGACGCTTTTATCCTAAGCGACAATCGTGTTTGTGGTGGGCGAGGCAGGGCCAGGGGAAGAGGACAGCTTGATCAGAGTGACCGTGATAGAGTCAACAGACTCAGGGAGGAGAAACATTGCCGTCCCAACTTCACTTTATCACAAAATGCGAAAAATAAATATTTTCCCAAAATAAATCAGATACCCTCAATTAAAAAATTTAACAGACATCCAAAAACTCCCCATCCTTAGGAGAGGACGTGCACAATATATAGCTGCCTGCCATCGTCTTAGGGACAGTGAGTGGCAGAGATCATTATAAACCAATTTTAATTTTTTATATTTATTATATTCACTTTATAAGATCATATGTGTTGTTCTCATCATTATTATCATTTCTATTGATAAATATTATTTTTAATTGTACTTTATTATTTTACATTATTGTTATTTGTAAATCCATATTCAAAGAAAAGTTCTTGTTTTCATGTATGGTTACTGTTCATTCGTTTCTAGTCTTTGCTGTTTTGTATTGTTCAGAGTTAGATGTATGTCTTCGAATGTTTTAATGCAGTATGCTTTGACAATACAGATGCAATGTCTTGTCATGCCAATAAAGCTAATTGAATTCACGGTAAGAGAAAATGTGTGAAACGTCACCACAATGCTCATGCGTTGTCGTGCATGTCTGAGAAGAACACGTGATACATTTGAGTCCTTTTCTCCTACGTGCTCTATATCACCATCTGGTGTTCTGAAACTACATAGTATACCTTTAAACTACACTACAAATATGAAATTGAAGATAAATTTTTCCTAAAGTTACCATTTTTCCAAAAGGGCAGTAGCCTACTTTCATGGTTGAGAACGCCATGTTCGCTTTGACGGACACAAAGCTTGACGGACATAGCAACAGTTACTACTGTAATTATCACGTGAGACGCTGCGCGTATCATATTTTTTTCTCCCCTCCGATATCAGATCCAGCGTTTTGGGCCAGTATCGGCCCAATACCGATGCCCTGGATCAGATCGGGACATCCCTAGGTGAAATTATACATTATACAATTATACATCTACTCATATAGCTTTAGAATAATTCTAAAAAGGATTTGAAATGTAAACAGATTGAAAGATTTAGATCCACCTTTCAAAAGCTACCTACCAATATGATCAGTTAATATTGGTATAAGGCATAAGAGGAATACAGAAATAGCCTACACAAAACTGCAGTAGGGAAATACAAAGCCTTTTTGTACAGGTCACCATCATGGTTGGCAGTACATACTCTAAAAGTATGAATTAGGCTCTTTTAGAGAAGGTTTGAACCAATCTGCCCAGTGATGAGTACATGTTGTTTGAAATACAGTAGACAAACATAGCTACAGAACTGTATAGCAGTCAGATATAAAAAACAGTACTAGAAATCCCTGATAGTGTAGAGAGCTGAAGTTTGACTTGGTGGTGCTCATTTGAATTTCCTGTCTTTTGCGGCTTTTGACTGAGCCAAACCTCACACTTAAAACGTAGTTTTTTGTTATTAATTGATCATTAGGGGTCCAAACACGTAGTGCTGGAACCCTATTGTTTTCGCTGGTTTTATTATTATTATTCCCACATTTGTTACAATTTCAGCAAAACCACATGATAACTTTTGCTGAAAATTGGCACACATATAGACACTGTGACACGACACATGTACAGCGAATTCCAAGCCAATTGACCTGATGGTGACGCTATAGAGACAAAGTGAAATTCTATAATCTTTTGGGCTATAACTTTTGAACCGTTTAGCCTATCTTCAAAATTCTTTTTGCCTCATATTCGTTAGTTCGTGGCAAATAACTTTGCCATTAGGACCAATGAGGTCCGCCATATTGGATCTTTTGCAAATTTGCATTTTGTGAAAAACCTATAAAATCAAACTTTTATTCTTTTTCCTGCCAAATTCTTCATCAGAAATGCTCAATACCCTGAACTAATTCTCCCCGTACAACGGAACATCTGCAATGGCTTTGTGGTTAGAGCGATTGCCTTCGATGTGGGAGACCCGGGTTCAAATCCCACCAGGTACCAAAGGTTGCATTTCTTTTCGACAACACATGCGCTTTTTTATGCTTTATCTACAAATCTTATTTTCACATTAATGGGGTAGGAAACACTAAAACACATTTTTTTGAGTTAATATCTAGGCATTGCCTCAGATTGAAGGTCTCTTTCATGAATGTCTTCTCAAATTATTCAGTTTACCCAGAATTAACTGAAGGTGGTGGTCTGAAAACAGTTTGTCCTTTTATACATATTCATGTTTAGACACTCTTGTCATGCAGCTACATGTGTCTCACGTTTACCTTCCGAGACTCGATTGTAAAAGGAAACCAATGTAACATGATTCCAACAAAATTACAACCTTTTGCTTGGACCCCGTATAGTCGCTGCTTGCAGCTATATTTTTGATTTGGTATTCTTAACAGTTAAGATTATTTGAGCAAACTGCAAGATGAGTGACTGTCAAGACAGTAAGAAAGCCATGTATTACTTTACACTTACTCAAGTGTACTCAATGAACATGCACTGCTACCAGACATTATAGAAGTCACACTGATGTGTGCCTCCATTGTGTCATCGGAGTCATTATGGCTTTTGGACCCCTACTGGAACCCTATCCAATGCAATGGAAAAATGTAACAACAAACCTGATTCAGACCAAACCAAACAATCTATAGGTGGGACAACATCCTTAGAACCCCAGACTGATGCACTTAGAGGCTCTACCCAAACTTGGATTTATCTTCTTGACTTGGAATGCTTACATTTGTATAATTCCCCTTCTCAAAACATTTAACCGAGTTTGAATTATTCCTTGTGCATTTGATGGTGAGTACAATCTACCTGAAATGCTGGCCATTATGGTGAATACAAAGGGTTTTAAAAGTCTATTTGACTTCTGTCTTGGAATAGGGTTTGTGGCATATTTTTTTTAGAGACAAAGAGTAAATACTGCGTTTTAAGGAAAAGTAAAAATGCTGTTGACACCTATGTATAGTAAATAATTATAATTGTTCAATTACAAAACATTTATGGTACTACCTATTTACAATTCCAAAAGTGTGCTTTCACAGAGAACTGTTATTTTCATTTTACAATCATTAACAAGAGTAATGTACACTTTTCTACACCTGTGTATATTCCCCGAAGCTTGTAAAAGCAGATAAAATATTCAGTAAGTATTGTACAATGTTTTTTTGTTCCCCCCAGATGTTTTGATTTATATACCGGAAAAGAACAGTTTACAAAAAAGCATTTGTATTAATGGGCCAGTGCAAGAAAACTGCAAAATTTAAAACAGAAGCTGGAGCTGTAGAACTTTCACAATTTCCCAAGGATACAAAGGGTTTGAACGTGTGCATTGTTGATTTCCACAGAACATATACATAATTTATTAAATAATAAAGTGTTTTATTTTTTTATAAAGTAAAACGAATCCGGCCTTTTCCACACTTCAATACAACATGTGCATTACCCAAGTCAAAGAATAACAAAAATGGGGTTCTGGATTTATGAGGTCATAGGTACTTGTTCACTAAGTTAGCAGAGTAAAAACAAACCGCTTTTCGCTGGTTGCCTCTGTCCTCATGTTCTGCATTTGTTTCATAAGTCTCTTCAGTGTCATAAATGGGATTACTTGGGGATACTGGGTGCATTATTCCACGGAGCGGGATGTGATAATTCAGTGGATGGCTGGGACAATGGCAGTCTCAATGGAAGAGAGGTGCTGGAGAGCAGGAAAGGCAGATTCCACAGTCCTGGCAAGGGTGAAGGGGGGGGGGGGGGGGGGGGCTTAGGCAGAAGAGCAACAACCCCCTGCTGCCATGGCAGCCTGGGGCTCGTCATCTATGATCTGTACACCTCGTCTCGACATTCCCGATTGGCTGGCACCATTTCCTTTCGCCCTCACATCTGCTTGTGCAGTTTCCATCATTCCTGTTAGTTCACAAAAACACATCAAAGTGACAGGGCTGACAGTGCTAGGAGGCTTGACAGTTTGTGTCATCACCATTATCAACTGATGCTGAGCAGGTACACAAATTGGCATTCCTTGACCCTTGATAGAGCTCAACAAGGCCATCATTACTCGGATGAAATGGGCTTGCTCAACAACCGGAGCCTCGTTTTTTTAACCTTCAATTCAAGTGAGTTGATCTTACAGTATTTCTCAAGGCAGGCCAACAAAATGGCTATTTTCGGGATGCATTTCTCCTCATGCCTTACCTCGGCATGCCTTCTTTTTTGTTCAGCATTCATTTGACCTGCTCACTGTGCATATGTTACATAAAGTGATTTAAAAATTCAACAGTAAAGAAGCTGACTTACTTTTACAAAGGTCAAGAAATAGCTCTTCAATTCCTTTGTTTAATTTGGCTGAAGAGTGGTAGTGTTTTGCCCCAACGGACTCTGCATACCTGTGGAGTAGAAATCCTTATTCAATGAACTGCAATGCATTCCAGTGATGATGCAAAATAATTTATTAACAAACTCCTCAATTGGAACACTGGAACCAAGAGTTTCTAGTAAGAATTGAAAACACACTGTCTTGTAAATACAGTGCAGTCCAACGGTATTTTGACAGTATTTTTTTGTTGTTTTGGCTCTGTATTCCAGCATATTGGATTTGAAATGGAACAGTGACAATGAGGTTGAAGTGCAGACTTTCAGCTTTGATTTGAGGTTGTTTACATCTATATCAGGTGAACTGTGTATCAACTGTAGCAAAAGGTCTAGAGTTGATTCTAGGTGTGACATTTGCATTTGGAGACTGTTGTTGTCTCTCAACATGAGGACCAAAGAAGTGTCAATGCCAGTAAAGCCATCATGAGGCTGAAAAATCCACCAGACACAGCCAAAATGGTAGGCGTGTTGAAATCAGCTGTTTGATACATTGTTAAAACCCCTGTTCAATGGTTGTAGAGATCAAGAACACTCTCCAGGATGTAGGCGTAGATGTGTCAAAGGCTACCATCAAGCGAAGACTACACCAGCATAACCTCAGAGGGTTCACCACAAGAAACAAACCCCTGATAAGCCTCAAGAATAGAACAGCCAGGTTACAGTTAGGGCTGGGCGATACATCAAATATTATTCAAATATTCTATATAATTTTGTAGGGGATACAAAATTAAGCAACATCGAGAATATCGTGTTTTGCTTATACTGCGCTTTTTATGCGGCCATATTAGAATTTTAAATAATCTTTATAATGTTATGCGGCCAAATTAGTTTATTGAAGAACCGGCGAGTTGACCACGCAGCACATTGCAGATGTAACCGTTTCGGATGCTATTGGGAGCAATCAACTAGCCATAGAGATACAGACGGAGGAGAAAAACAACCCCTCCCAAAAAAATAATGATATGGAGATGGTTTGGCTTCAATAGATCAGACGCAGAACAAAGCACCATCTTTTGTAAACTGCTTGAATAATATACTTACCAAAGCTAGTAGCATAACTAATCAGTTTCATCACCTCAAACAGCATTACATATGAGAAATGTGTGAAATTGCGCGAGCCAGTTGTCTCTCCTGCAAGCGTCTCCACTGTTCCTGTCCCAGTAAAAGTGAAGCATAGGCAGATTGTCATTGAGGCTAACGGAGGCTGAGCCTCCTAAAGGGCTTAAAAATTAAATAAATAAAATCGTCTGCAAAAATATATAATTTTATATTGGAATTCGGTACATAGGCTATAGCGAGAGCGCATCTGAGTCTAATTTATGCTTCGACAGGTCTGCGCACATGCGCATTACGCTCGTGAGGCTATTTTGCCTAGGGTGACGTTCAGCCTCACTCAAAAGCATGTCACATTACAGTACTTCTAAGTATGGAAGATTATTCAGCCCAAATTGAAAATGAAAATGAAAATGGAGGATTATTCAGCCCAAAATTTAAATGAAAATGAAAAACTTTATTTCCATTTCCGTTTCCGTTTTCAATTTCATTTCATTTTCAAACTGTTTCTATGTAAATGAGGGGGTATGGTCCTCCTATCAATCAAAGCAAGCAGGGTGGGCCTCATACAGGTGTAGTGCAGTAGCACTTAATGAACACTAGGGGGAGCATAGCATAGGGATGGGTAACAGTCTATGCTTGATACTAATGTGACACAAGACTCAAAATGCTCTCAGGGCACTTGTAAGTTTTAATTGATGAAATGATGAAGAATCTGAGCAGTGTTATAAAGTATTCTTGTTTTATGAAAGAAACGGTATTCATTCATATTCATTGTCTAAAATGCTTCTAGTTTTCTTCAGACGTGGTCGCCTTTGTTCATTGTTCAGTGTGATATGACGTAGTATTGTTTTTGTTTTGTACTCACAAGTGGGCTACACTGACTCAGATACCACTACACTATTCTCTAACTAACACACAGTCAGGAGCTAGCTAGCCAGCGCTACGCTGTGTAGGCTATAGGTCAAACCTGCGAGGTGGAAAATCCAGGTTCAGAAAGTGAAAGTCCTCCCCAATCATTTGTTCCAATCACTTGGATTTGCTAATTATCACAATTCTTCAGACAAGAGGTAGGAGCTAACTAGTGTAGGGACAACAGGAACTACAATTCCATACAGTCCACAGGAGCATCCTCCTCCACGTTGGAAGTGACGTAGGACGTTTTACCAGTTGTGATTTCCGCACTGAAACGTGATACTGCACAGCGGAATGCACGACTGGCAATAAAGTTTATGATAGGGGCAACACAGCCAGTTCTTGCCAGCTCAGTTCTTCCCAGTTGTCCGCTCAACAGGGCCTTCACTGCCTCGTCTCAAGGCCCCGTGCGGCCTGCACACCTGGGGACGAGCCCTCGCTCCACAAGGAATCACGGTCGTCCATGACACCGATCCAACTGAGCGAGGCGGGCTCATCTACCCCCGGCTATCGGCCACGGAGGACCGGAGACGAGACGCAAGGAGGCAACGCGAGCACCAGGTGGTCAAGAGGAACCACCAAGCGGACTAAGCAGCCCTTTTCCTGCAGCAGAGCACCGCCAGTGAGTCACCAAAGAGGAAAGCGGTCTGCAGTAGGATGACGCTGCATAGTTCGGGAGAGATAATACGACCGGTTCCATTATCCCGTACCCCTGACGACAAAAGAAACCTGTTCCAGGGACCCAAGATGAGGCGGCCAGTTCCCCTATCTATCGCAACCCTGCGAACTCGCCACCACAGGATCAGGGCGACCGGATTTCCCCTTTTCATTGTGAGTGCAATCCAACGGAGAAGCCTGGATGTATGTAACTGCTATTGAAAGGTTAATGTGTGTTCTGTAAAAGTTTTGTGTTACCATTTTACTTTGGATGGCTCTAAGCCATCCACCGCGCTGCGTTAGGTTTAATGCATCACACACATTACATTACATTCATTTAGCAGACGCTTTTATCCAAAGCGACGTACAGTAAGTGCGTACAGAGACATCATCAAGATCATTACAGAACAGACAAGGCAAAGCACATCCTTCGCATAATGTAGCAGCTATCCCTAGCAATGAACGTCGACTGTAGTTCACAGTAAGCTGTGGGCAAATCAGCAACACCACACTACCATTCCAAATACTATTATAAACTATAATAAACAGACAGGAAAACACAGGGAACAGGGAACTGATATTCCTAGGTGAGGATATCAGTCAAGGTGGAGTCTGAAGAGGTGTGTCTTCAGGCCTCGACGGAATGCAGGCAGGGTTGGAGTAGAACGTAGGGGAATGGGAAGTTCATTCCACCATTGAGGAGCTAATGTGGAAAAACTCCGCAGTCGGGACAAGCGAGAGCCTTTGACACGGAGGGGGGGAAGTGCCAGTCGCCCTGCTGTAGAAGAGCGAAGTGGTCGAGCAGGAACATAGTTCTGGATTAAGTCCTGCAGGTAGGCGGGGCCTGTCCTATTGGCTGCAGTGTAGGCCAGGGTCAGAACTTTGAACCTGATCCTGGCTGCAACTGGCAGCCAGTGGAGAGACGTCAGCAGGGGGGTTACATGGGAAAATTTCGGGAGGTTGAACACAAGCCGGGCAGCTGCATTCTGGATCAGACACAGAACGTATCTTGCATGTGATCTGTCTTTAAACACTGTCTTTAAATAATATTAACACTGCACAGTGACACGCATTGATAAGCGTACAGCTATCCCCTCTGTGTATGGCATGTTCATGCGCCACCATTAGCTAGCTCCAGCGAAAGCTAGTTTCAAACCTCCCTCCATTTTTGTTTCTTTGTTCTCTCTGAACATGTGGCCGAGGCAACCCCCCACAAGCAGGAGAACACACGCACGCACGCACGCACGCACGCACGCACGCACGCACGCACGCACGCACGCACGCACACACGCACGCACACACGCACGCACACACGCACACACGCACACACGGTTTGTTGTACATTATAGTAGTGAATCGTGCTTTGCTCGGTTTGGTACTTTGTGTTCAATAAACTATTACATTTATCCAAGATTGCCTGTATTAATGTTGCTCTTGTGGTGACCTGAATCAGCCAATGCTAATCGCAGGGATTCCCCAAAATGCCTTCACCTTCTAGCTGGATCATTTATATTAATTCGGTATCAACTGAGTACATGATATTGTGATTTTGCTAAGACAATTATTAATGTGTAATTTTATTGGTAATTAATTTAATTATTAATTCAATTTACCCATTTTTAGTTAGTATATTCTCTTTTGAGAATAATACATTTTATGAGACTGATTTATTATACAAAAACCATGCCACCAGTTGTATAAGGATGGCAGTGGCGTATCGCAGTACATACAGTTGTGTTAAAAAAAATAGCAGTACAACATCAGTAACCTGATGAACCACTGTTATTAGTAATAGTGATATTTCTGCATGGCAAATAATTTACTTGTAGATGTAGTAGTGTAATAGAAAAACAACAGACCCTACTGTCATGACATGCACGCTGCTTGTTCTGAGTAATTGACTCATTCATTGAAAGGGGCGTGTTCATATATAATAGCATAAATAATAGCAGTGTGGAGTTTAGAGAATTCATTCATTCTGTGAAAAAACAGGTGTCATTAATTGTCCTTTATTAAGGAAGAAAGGAAGCAAATGTTTCACACATTGTTATAAAATATATTTCCTTCTGAATTGCTAAGTAAAATGGGCCGTTCCAAACATTGTTCGGAGGAACAATGTAATTTCATTAAAAAGTTGATTGGAGAGGGGAAAACGTATAAAGAAGTGCAGCAAATTATAGGATGCTCAGCTAAAATGATCTCAAATGCTTTAAAATGGCAACAAAAACCCGAAACACACTGAAGAAAACGAGCAACTACTGTTAAAACGGATCGAAGAATAGTCAAAGATTGGCAAAGATTCAGCCAATCATGACCTCCAGAAAGATCAAAGATGATCTAAAATTACCTGTAAGTGCTAAGCTATCAGGAATAAGTAAGCAATAATCAACGACGAGGTGTGCATTACACGGTTTTAACCGCACGACGTTGAGGCGAAGAACCACCCGACGCGAAGCGGAGGGTGGTTGCCTCAGCGGAGTGCGGTTAAAACCGTGTAATGCACACCTCGGAGTTGATTATTGCGCTTATACCATGGTTACCAACAATGATTATATATAGTTACTTTCATATTTATAGATTTTTATCGATTTAATCAGCTGAAATTTAAATATACTTCCGCAGCTCTTTGGGCTTGTTGTTTTTGCGTTGTCATGCAAAACAGCTGGTTGGTAGTTCTAATTGAACAGAAAACATCTCGTTGCTAATTCTATTTCTCGTTACTAGTTCTATTTAAGTGCGTTGCTATGCAAACCCTCTCGTCGTTAGTTCTGAAAATTCTATCGGGGGAAAAATAGTTCCTTCTCAGTTATAACGTACAATTGGCACCAATTTTGGTTATTTTTGTCATTACATTATTTAAGAAAATTGTATGAAACCATAACTCAATCAGATTCAACATTACCTCCCTCTCTCTGTCTTGCTTTTTAAAAATGGTTTGGTCACGTAGTGTGTAGCAGATTCGCATCATGATGTCCTATGGGACCATCTAAAAAATACTACGGAGTTTGTTAGATGTAACTTATCGAAGAATTTTCGCTGGATAAAAAGTTTTCTACATATAGCCTATAGGCTACAGATTAACATGCTTTGTGAAGTAGCCTAGCTTGCATTCACAAGCAGTCAGCGTGTTGCCGACGTCAATTTACATGCAAATTCCTACTATGATAAATTCGTATTCCCAACTGAATAAATACTGCACTTGTAACCACAAAAATGTTTTGCTAGATTGAAGTAGTTGTAACTAAGATATCTGTAATACAAACCTTTTTAAATCTGTAGATTAATGTTGTTTACCGATTTTTATAAATCAGATGTATGCTGTTGCTACGGCAACGTTAACCTCTACCTTAGAGACGGATTTATGGCTCGCAGTAAAAAAATATTAGGCTACGCATTGCACATAAACACCATGCGCTTTGCTAACTCCGTGATAATGTAACTATGGCTAGCTATATAGTTACCTCGCCACGTATTGCATTTGCATTATCTTAAAAACAATGACAAAAGTTTATCGTAGCCAGTTAGCCCACTATTTGCAGCATACCTACGAGGCGAAGTAACGTTAGCCGTCTGCCGTAGGCTACAGTAGCCTAACGTTAGTCACTGAGGAAAATAAAGTAGGTAGGCTACATTCGTTTACTTTATTAATTCACTTTATTTATTCCACTTATTTTCTAAAACGTCTTGGACTCTGAATTGACCGGTCATGTTTGCCATTCCCAGGTTGCGTAGCTAGTACTAGCTGGCCAGGCAGGCAGCGCATTAATTTAGAACTGTGATTAAACTTGTGACCCGGATGACTGACCGGTTATACAGAATAACGACCAGTCATTGACCAATCAGAATCGAGTATTCACCCATACCATGGGATAAGTCCCCGTAAAGCACCATTGTTGAAAAAACGGCATGTGCAGAATCGGTTACAATTTGCCAAGGAACACATCGATTGGCCCAAAGAGAAATGGCATAACATTCTGTGGAACTAAAAGCTATTAAAAAATATTTGCACTTCATTCACTTTTTTTAATGCACTGCTATTTATTTGAACACAACTGTAAGTGACGCCCCGTGTATAAATATAGAGGTATGTCCCCTACATTTTTGGTACCCCGTGTATAGATTAAAATGAATATTCCCTACACTAGGCTAATTAGTAAAATCGTGAGTTCATGGGTGGAAGAAACATGGCAGGACATTTACTTTCTGACCCCTGGACTTTCCACCTCTGCAAACCTGGTAGTAGCCTACAATAGGCTACATTGTGCCAGGTTAAACGTTGGATTGGATCAGTTGTGTTGGACTGCTGGAAATAAATTAAATCCTCTCTTAAAATGAATGAAGACCGCAAATGAGTCACTGGATCGGTTTAAACTTTTAACCTGGCTCCGGTACTTTAAGCGAACATTAAGGCATTGCTTCAAAAAGTCTATCGACAGCCAGATTCTATTCTATATGTTATACAAAATGTAGGCTATTTGAAAGTGAGTCGGCTTCGTCATACAAAAAATCCAGGGTTAAATCTTAAATTAGCTTGCTATGACCCCTTAATCTCGCTTCGTACACCCCTCTGCTTTGTGAAATCCCCCCCAGGCTTCCATTTATTTAGTTTTTTGGAAAGCGAAATTACTTTAAGGTTGAGATTTTGTATGACGAAGCCGACTCACTTTCAAATAGCCTACATTAACATTTCTCATTTTGTATAACATACAGAATAGAATCTGGCTGTCAATAGACTTTTTGAAGCAATGCCTTAATGTTTGCTTAAAGTACCGGAGCCAGGTCTTTTCATTTATTTTAAAAGAGGATTTAATTTATTTCCAGCAGTCCAACACAACTGATCCAATCGAACGTTTAACCTGGCACAATGTAGCCTATCGTAGGCTACGACCAGGTTTGCAGAGGTGGAAAGTCCTGCCGTGTTTCTGCCACCCATGAACTCACGATTTCACTAATTAGCCTAGTTAGCACCTACCTCTTGGTTGAAGAATTGTGATAATTAGCAAATCCAGGTGATTGGAACAAATGATTTGGGAGGACTTTCACTTTCTAAACCTGGATTTTCCACCTCGCAGGTTTGACCTATAGCCTACACAGCGTAGCGCTGGCTAGCTAGCTCCTGACTGTGTGTTAGTTAGAGAATAGCGTATTGGTATCTGAGTCAGTGTAGCCCACTTGTGAGTACAAAACAAAAACAATACTACGTCATATCACACTGAACAATGAACAAAGGCGACCATGTCAGAAGAAAACAAGAAGCATTTTAGACAATGAATATGAATGAATACCGTTTCTTTCATAAAACAAGAATACTCTATAACACTGCTCAGATTCTTCATCATTTCATCCATTAAAACTTAAAATCATCCTGAGAGCATTTAGAGTCATGTCACGTTAGTATCAAGCATCGACTGTTACCCATCCCAATGCTATGCTCCCCCTAGTGTTCATTAAGTGCTACTGCACTACACCTGTATGAGGCCCACCCTGCTTGCTTTGATTGATAGGAGGACCATACCCCCTCATTTACATAGTTTGAAAATGAAAACGGAAACGGAAACGAAAACGAAAACGCAAACGCAAACGCAAACGGAAATTAAATGTTTTTAATTTTCATTTTAATTTTGGGCTGAATAATCCTCCATTTTAATTTTCCATTTTTATTTTTATTTAAATTTAAATTTAGGGCTGAATAATCCTCCGTACTCTAAGCGGCTCATGTTGAATGAGATGGTACCGAGCATGGGGTGTTTATTCTACATGGCATGCACAGCTACTTCTGATATAATGTGGCTTAAGAGGGTGAATAATTCCTCCGAACATGACAAGCACCTAATTAAGAAAAATTAAGAGCTTGTTAAAATTCTGGGATTGCAACTGTGGTTGCAACGAAAACCAGCATACACAGGGGTCCCCCAGGACCAGTTTGGGAACCCCTAGCCTAGGGAATGCCATAGTTGGCGGTCAGCAGCACTTGCCTTGAGGTAATCGAGCTTGATGTTACATCTCTTTAGTGTCTCTTTCAGCTGATCGCAGTTTTTGCCAGACTGGTCTTCTGCTGGCTGCTGGGAGCTGTCCATAGAGTACCTGGTGGGGTACACGGGATTCAGGTCTTCGGATGACATGGCCCACCCACCTTAGTTGTCTCTGAGCAAGGGTTGCTACAATACTGGAGGACTGGGCCCACTGGAGGATGTCAGTGCAGGGAATGCGGTCCTCCCAGCTGATGCTAAGGATGCGTTGGAGGCATTTGATGTGAAAGGCCTCAAGATGCCAAATGTGGCCCCGGTAGACTGTCCAGGTTTCTGAACCATATAGCAATGTTGAGAGACATACTGCTTGATAGACTGCAACTTTTGTTGATGTCCTCAGGTTTTGGTTCGCGAAGACTCGAGCGCAGTCTACTAAAAGCAGGTTGATGCGAGCCTGGATGTCATCATCAATTGAGCAATTAGATGTTAGTATGCTGCCAAGGTAGCAGAAGTGATGGACAACCTTAAGGAGGGTGCCTTCAATGGTGAATTCTGGTGGAGTGGGGGAAGGAGAACTCTCTTGGACAATGACCTCGGTTTTTAGGGCATTGATCCGAAGGCCCAGCGAATGGTATACAGAGGACACAACGTCTAGAGCATGTTGCATAGCAGCAGGACTGTGGACCAGGAGAGCACAGTCATCTGCATATTGCAGCTCCCAGACATTGCAGATAGTAGTCTTTGTCTTGGATTGAAGACGTCTGATGTTGAATAGGCTTCCGTCAAGACGGAACTGGATTTGTACACCATCCTGTGCCTTGAGGGACTGGTTGGAGAGGAGTGTGACTGCCACCAGGAAGAGGTTGAATATCACTGGGGCAAGCACATACCCCTGTTTCACCCCTTCATTTACAGGAAATCGTGGTGATTGCTGACTGCCAACAAGTACACGTGCCTGCATGCCATTGTGGAATTGTTGAAGGATACTAATAAATTTGGGCGGAATGCCAAATGTCTTGAGTATGGTCCAGAGAAATTTCCGGTTGACTGTGTCAAGAGCTTTGGTGAGATCAATAAATGTGACGTAGAGGTCCTCGTTTTGCTCCCGACACTTCTCTTTGATTTGCCGTGCAACAAAGATCATGTCTAGTGTGCTCCTTTCTTTCCTGAAGCCACACTGTGTCTCTGTTAGAATATCCTCAGTGATGTAGGTTGTGAGGCGAGACAGCATTTGTGATAGGACCTTTCCAGCAACAATGAGAAGAGATATGCCACGCCTGTTTCCACACGTTGATTTGTCTCCCTTCTTCTTGCAAATGGTGACAATGTTGCAGTCTTTCCACTCCTGTGGGATGGTCTCATTCTTCCAGATGTTGTGGATCAGTTTGTGCAGTTGCCTTGTTAGGAGGTATCCTCCCTGTTTTAGGATCTCAGCAGGAGGTCCATCTGGGCCAGGGCTTTGAGACTTCTGACTGCTGAGAGAACCTCTGTGAGGTTTGGGGGTTCATCAAGCAGGGTAGCTAGCCGGAAGTCTGGCAGTGCTTGGATTAGCTGGCAGAATAGATGGATTAGCTGGGTTTCTGCTGTTGAGGAGAGAGTTGAAGTGCTGTTGAGGAGAGAGTTGACGTGGTGTTGAAACAATGTATCTATTTGGAATATTGTTCAGCGCAAGCATGAGTTTATCCAGGCACTGTTATTCTGTGTTATTGAGGCAACTCCTAAAAGAAGTTGTGCACAAGCCATGTACATATAATTGCATTAAATAAAGGCTGCTTACATTAAGCATATGACTCTGTTAAGCTATTTCATAGGAAAGCTTTAATATCGAGATATGTATCGTATATATAATGTTGTAATTGTGATTCTGTGATTTTATAATGTTTTGTATTTTAAATTGTATTTTGTACGGGTTTTACATCTACCTGCCCTGGAACTGCAGATGGAAATTAGCTAGTAGCAAAAAACTGGAGCAAAGCATCTCTTCTCATTGTTTGAGATTAATGTTTGGTACATGGTCCCTGGCAAATAAACACAATAAAATAAATTAAAATAAATATCACCGAAATGTGGATGTGGTGTTATGACTTGGGCATGTATGGCTGCCACTGGAGCAGCAGGATGAATGCAGAAGTACAGAAACATCTTGTCTGCTCAGATCCAAACGAATGCATCAAAACTCATTGCAGTTTTTTAGGGCCAAAAAGTGTAATGTTCTTGACTGGCCAAGTCAATCACCCAACCTCAATCCAATTGAGCATGCGTTTCACTTGCTGAAGACCAGACTGATGGCAAAAAGCCCCCAAAACAAGCAAGAACTAAATAAGGCTGCAGTACAGGCCTAGCAGCACATCACCAGGGAAGATATCAAGCGTCTGGACTTCAGGAAGTCATTGATTGCAAAGAATTTGCAACCAAATATTAAATATGATGACCTTATTTAAGCTTATGTTAATTTGTCCAATTACTTTTGGTCCCCTAAAATGGGGTGGGGGGGCTATGTATAAAAACGGCTAAAATTGCTATCGTTACATTCACCTGATGGATGTAAACACCCTCAAATTAAAGCTGTAAATGTCTGTACTTTAACCACACTGTTCCATTTTAAATCCAAAGTGCTGGAGTACAGAGTCAAAACAAAAAATGTGTCACTGCCCTAATACCTTTGGACTGCACTGTATATACAAAAAATGTAGATGTATGCTGATGTTTTGAGTTTCAAAGTGCTTTATACTCAAAGATGTTCTGTATCAAATAACTAAATTAAGAGATTCATACATACTGTTCAGCTTCTTGCACTGAAACATTTCTCTCCTTTTCCAGGTCTATTTTGTTACCTGTATAAAATTTAATGAAAGTCATTAGTAACAGGAATGCATGTTCTCGCTCTGATCATACCAATTCGGCTCAATCGGCTATGTCCCATTTCAACAAGAAAATGATTACATAAAATATTATGCATGTTAGTATTGATGGTGAAAAAATGTAAACTGGCTTCAAATCACAGGAATATGACCACAATTGCTGTTCCCAGGGTCTGAAATTAAAACCCGCCAAATGCGGGAAAATTTTGGATGACTAAATTGGGGTCACCCACCAAGTGTCTGTGTGTAAGTCAGAGTATTTTTTTTGCCCCTAATGCCTGTAACAAATTATTTACACTGAAAAAGTTAATAGAGTTAATTGCTCAAAAAGCAATAAAGTTTTGAATAATAGCTACAAAACTAATATTTTTGTAATCGTCTCTTTAAACTCAAATATAAACATAATTTAAGTAATTAATACATTTTTTAAATTAAATAATGCATGCAAATATTTTTGGCCAATAAAGAAAAATTCTGGCTTGTAAATTTTACATTACACCCTTGACAGATGAGCCAAAAAGTTAATTTCGGACACTGTTCCAGTACATAACTTGTTCCATCTGATACATAAATCTCGTTCCATCTGATCTGCTAACCACCAAGAGTGAAAATATCAAAACACAGTGAAAGGATTGAAATGAACGAAATGATTGAGAAGGATATAACTCATTTTGACTTTGGAATTTTGCCAGCCAAATACACCAAGTGACAGGGACTACAAATCCATGCACTATTACCAGCAATAACTAGGCTCATGGAATTTTCACAACCTTTTTCTTTCCTGTATTTTTATCTTCCACCCACATCATCCTGATAATGGCAACTTTTCAATTCATATTTTAATAATACTGTCCAATTATGTTTGATTAAAGAGACTCAATTTAATGAGAATCCAAAGCTGTTAATTGACAGAAGTCCTGGTTCCTTAGTTTGTGTGATGCAGTCTACCTGGCAGTACACTAAAGAGAAGACTTGACGCTTGTCATTCAGCACCAAAGATGTGTGGATGTTGGGGATGCGAGTGCTTTTTACTTGTATAGTAGATGTTTTGTTTTTTAATAATAATAATTAAATGCAATTTAGTATGTGTTTTGAAAACATGATATTTTTACCATTTCTGCAGTTTTGCTCCATTTCACATTAAATAGACTGTGAACATACCATACCATAGCTGGTAAAGAGCAGATAATCTGGGATTGCGGGCGTGAGCGCCGCGGTGGCCCTGTGGTGAAAGCTGTTTGAGTCGATGCAGTTGCACACCGAGAACCCGGGCCCTGCCAGATCCGAGTATGACCGGTGCCTTGAGGGAGTGGCAAATTGGGCAGCCGCTCCCGGGGTGGGTGGATGGACTCAGCAGAGGAGAATCGTCATGCACATGGCGGCTCCATGCTGTGCTGGAATCACAGGCAGGGGCACCAGGGCCACACCTTGAAGACGACGTAGCGTCCTCCTTACCGCCAGCCAACGGGGTTGTGTTGCGGCAAATTATCAGTGGTTGGGAACAATTGGCGGCCAAATTGGGAGAAAATGTGAAAAAATCTGAAAAGATTGCAGGCAGGCCTATGTGAAAAAAAGGGGGCTTACAGAAGATTTGTGTAAGCTTAGGATCAGTTTCTAAAATATACCAATGTTGTTGAATAATCAACTTAATCTGGTGGATTTCAAGGCCATATGTTAGGGGATAAATCACTGAACATTCCTTCTTTTTCTTTGGTTTTTCCTGTCACTGAACTGTGCAAAACAAAAGTTTGTCTCTGCAAGATTAGGCAAATTTTGGAATGCTAGTTTGCAAGGCTTTCAGGTGACCCCAATACTCATGTGATGAGCCCTCATTTATGATTCTGTGAAGAGAAAGTTGCTCACATCATCAATACCATCACTTTAAATTTCCTCTTCAATTACAACTGCATGACTGATCTAATCCAAGTCATTTCACTGCAGCTACCCATGACTATCAGCTTTCTTCATTTTCCTATCATATGTTTCAATCTGTGATTCAATGCTGAGACATTGGAAAAAATGGGACACATTAATTATTTTAGTAAAGAAATATGTTTCAGTACTATATTATTATACTGTCAGTATTTTAATAATAGATGCATTTGGGTAGAAAGAGGAACTTACCTACTATACATAAACATATCTCATTTCCCAACATTTTTCGTAATTCTTTCACCCAGTTTTTCACCTATAAGGCATAAACATACACACTTTAATGCCCTAAACTGTGAAATAATCACAAACTGTCTAAATAAACTTTTGTTTAAAGCGTATCATGTCTCATTGAGGAAGACTATCAAAAGATTATTTTCTCATTTCCGATTTTACACATGCATTATTGTATGGAGTGAGATTAGCAGCAATGTTTTTGCCAGATATAGTACATCATAATTAAGGAGGTTTTAGGCCACCGGGAGTTGCTGGGTAGCTCATCCCAATTTGAACTGTTCTAGTGCTGTTCTAATGAACTGTTGAACTATTCTAATTTAATCTGAAAGTTAACGTTGCTAGCTGCAAAGACGTTCTGCTTGATTTAACTAATAAGGTGAATTATGTTAAATGTTAATTATATTTGAAATAATAATATAAAATTAATATAAAATTTCTGATATAAAATGTCTTATTCTTCCGTCCCTGAGCCCACTGACCGAGAAGGCCCACTGGAAGAGTGGAGTTGCACTGTATTTTTTCTCATTTAAAAACCTCTGCCTATTTTACTGGTAAAATAAATCTGAAATGATATTACAGGAATAATAGGAACCATCACATAATGGATAATTGATTGATAGGCTGGAGGCCATGTCATTTCAATGCAGCTTGTGTTCCTCGCATACTCCTTTGTAGGGTCCCTGACTTGCAGGAGACGGGGGAGGGGCTTGCCTACTGCCTCAATCCATAGACCATAGAATATAGGGTAATAATAGACCCATTTCATGTTTGTAAACAAAAGAGGATGTACACGCTACCATGGGGCAAAAAGTGTATGACCTTGGTAGGATATCACAATCAATACTATTATTAGTATTATTATTAGTATTGACGTCATATGGCGCTGTAATGGTGACATGTAGTCCAGCTGTCTCTCGTGTTCGTGTTTGTTAATTTGAATGTATTTTGTTGTGTCAGGCTTTTATCTTGTTTTTTTTCATGCACTGTGTGTCTTGTGGTGCGGGGAGGCGGGCTGGAGATTTTTCGGGGCACTCGTTGGGCTAAAACAATATTGCTTGTTTTGATGATATTGACGAATTGTCTAGTCGGGATAATTTTGTTTGTGGTCGTCACCATGGAGACGCATTCGCAACATATGCTCGGGAATGTCCGTTGGAGCTCGGGATCTGCAGCAACAAAGTTTACCATCGCTCTTCACCGGAGTTAAAGATGTCGGGACTGATCCGGGAGTGCAGGCGGTCTTCAAAGGGCAACCGTGGAAGGGAAGGAGAAGATGGTGTGGGGGAGGAGCGAGGCGACGAGTGGGAATGCAGTTCGGTGCTCCATTTCCACAGTGTACAGACTCAGAGACCGCAACACTGCGTGTATGGAGGAAAGTCGTGGAGTTTGTGTGTTGGACTGCTAAATGACACTGCACATCTCGGGACAGCGGGGGCTATTTTTAATCATGGCTGTATTCCATTTTAATTCACTTAATTTGATATTGAATGTCTTTATTTGGTGTGTTTGTTTGTGTGTTGTGTGTCTGCCCCACTGTCTATGTCTTTTTTGTTGTTGCTGGTGGCTACAACTGAAGTTCCCTAAAGGGAAAATAAGTTATTCTATTCTATACAGACTTGATCATCAATGATTTAAAGTAAAACTATACAAAATATAGGTGGCGTTAGAAGTCTTATGACAACTTTTTTGTCTAGCAGCTGTATTTAGATACTGTAGAGAGTGCGCTAAAAGACCAGCCGGGCGGACCGGGACCAGAACACACACACTATTTAAGCAGTTCAATGTTACAGAGGAAAGCAATGACTGACCCCATATCCTGAGATACAGCCCTAATTATACCCCCCATATGCAAATTCCCTGTGTAACTGATTCCGCCAATGAGTAGCCAGCTAGCTAGCCAATCAGAACATACAGCTAGCTAGCTAGCCAATCACAGCACACAACAATACACACAAAAAGCACGGAGCTGCGCTAGCTTGCTTGCTGGTAGTAGGTAAGTAAGCAATAATGACCGAGTAGCCTGACATTATGTAAGGAATAAACCATGATCAAATTCTCTCCCCCCGTCCTGACCTCGCCACCACTCCTCTCTCAAATGCAGACTTTGATATGTTTGTTGACGGTTCTGCCAGTCGATGTCCCCTCACAGGTGACAGTCAGGTTGGCTATGCAGTAGTGACACAACACCAGGTTCTGGAGTCAGCCCGCCTTCCTGGACATCTCTCAGCACAGGCAGCTGAACTATTCGCTCTTACACGCGCTTGCCATTTGGCTGAAGGTAAATATTTTCACTGACAGCAGATATGCTTTTGGAGTTGTGCACGACTTTGGAACTCTTTGGCAGCATAGAGGCTTCCTTACCTCTACAGGGAAAACTATACAGAATGGTCACTTAGTGAGCTGCCTCCTACAGGCAATTCTTTTGCCTGCTGCCATTGCTATATGTAAGTGCTCCGCTCACACAAACCATACTGATGCTATCTCTCAAGGTAATGAACAGGCTGACTTGACAGCCAAGACTGCTGCAATCGCCCCCCCCCTCACACAACTCTCAATCTGCTCACACAGGCTACTATTCCCACAGACACTCCATTGGCCTCTGTACAGGATTGCCAAGCTGGGGCCACACCCCAGGAAAAGGCCAAATGGAAGCGAGACGGCACCTACACTGATGGGGTCTGGCTAGGCCCTACTGGTAAACCCTGTTTATCTCATTTTTTATTTCCCTATTATGCTAAATTGACTCATGGACTGGATCATGTGTCAAAAGGAGGGATGATATCTTTGATGTCCAGACACTGGGACACAAGCGGATTTTCTACTTATGCAAAAAAAACTTTTGTGAAAAGTGTGTTATCTGTGTTGTAAATAATGCTGGGAGGGGTCAGAAGGTTCCAAATGCGGCCCACTCGGCTCCACAGGAGCCTTTCGAGTACCTGATGATGGACTTCATTGAACTTAACCCATGCAGGGGTAAGAAATATTGTTTGGTGTTTGTTGACATGTTTTCAAAGTGGGTTGAAGTTTTTCCTACAGGGAAAGCTGATGCTGCAGCAGAGGCGAAAGCCATACTAACAGAGCTTATTCCTAGGTGGGGGATCCCGAGGAAGCTGTCTTCAGACAGAGGCTCACACTTTTTAAACAAGGTGTTGGACAAAGTGACCGAGCAATTGGGGATCAGGTTGAAGTTCCATTGTGCTTACCACCCTCAGAGTGGAGGGGCGGTAGAGAGGGCAAATGGAACCATTAAGAACCGGTTAACTAAAGTGATGGCAGAGACAGGTCTGGATTGGGTCCAGGCCCTGCCAATTGTCCTTACAGGTATGCGGGGGAGGGTCCACGCTGCTACAGGGTTGTCGCCCTATGAGGTCATCACAGGGTGGCCCATGAGGACTGGATGTCACCCCCCAGGGCTGATGCTGGACAAAGAGCTAGCTGACACTCGCATGGTGAGTTACTGTGTTCAGCTAACCAATGTTCTGAGATCTGTGCATCAACAGGTGAAAGCAGCTCTCCCAGACCCAGCCAGCGGGCCTCTACATGACCTGCAGCCAGGAGACTGGGTGGTGATAAAAGACTTCAGAAGGAAGAAGTGGCACCAGGTCAGGTGGAGGGGTCCTTTCCAGATACTACTCACCACGCCCACAGCCGTGCGAGTGGAAGGCCGTGCTTCTTGGGTCCACGCCAGCCACTGCAAAAGAGCTCCACCAGCGCCAAAGGAGGGATAAGGGTGAGAGACCCACCTCGACCGACGCACAGGGACGACTAAGTTCTCACGGAGTTTAAAAACTCAGAGAACCACCACTTCAAGGAGCACGTGACAGTAATATCTGCTCCCAACATGCCAGACGACAGCAGGAACACCGAGGGGTACAACCCTTTGAGAAGATTAGGCTGCAGCCTGAAGGTAGGCCTATTAATATTAGGCCTCATTACACTCATCACTGTTCTGCCCATTATCCTGATTCATGAGACATTCTACACCATTAACACCAGTGAACCAAACGGTACTGTTGTAATGACCAATAGGACTAAAAGGTATGTCACCACCGGGAATGAAGCTTGGCTGACACCAGGAACTGTGAAGCATCATTATGCTACTAATTCTTGGTGGCGTTATGCTGAGTGGACTGCAAAACAGCACTTTAACCGGTCTTGTTATGTTTGCTCTCACATGCCTCATTCCACAGCAGGCCCTCTTCTTCAGGTGCAGAATCTGAAGAACGACCTCTCAACGTGTTTGGTGGGACTGAGTTCTCACCCAGGTGTGGGAATACGGTGGGATAAAGCTGATTTCTCTGTGCCATTAAATCTGTCACTTTTGAGTACTCCAGTAGTCAATACAAATTGTTCTTTCCTGAAAGATTACCTAGCATGGCCACAGGTGTCATGGAAAATGCCCGGTCCAGTCGTACTTAAACATAATATGAAGTTTGGAATGTGTATTATAGGTAATGGCTCTAATGAACTAGGTCAAAATGAATCACTTACTAATTGATTGAGTATATTAGGTAGATTGTAACAGAAAATTGTTAGTTATCATGATATGATAAAAGGAGGGAAATGTGAAGGAATTTTCTGTTTTACAATATGTGTGTATTATCATAGAGACAATCACATGATTATCATTAAGCATTTAATATAATAGATCAATTACATATTGAGTTAAGTAATTAAATAATGTATTCTTTGTGAACACTGAGTAGGTCATGGTTCACTCCCTCTGTGTCTCTCCTTCACATTCTGCTGAGACAGGCAGTCTGTGAGGCAGATGTTTTCGTTACTTGTTTTGAAGGTTATTGATAGTTATAGAAAGACAAAACACCAAGAAATGGATACCCTTGTCTCTGTATGTTTAGAAACCGCCCCTTGTGGCAAATCAGTAAAGCAACGATATTGTGTATAAATCTCCTCTGTATGCTGTTTCTAGATCAGAGAGATTCTGATGAGATTCTCTCTCATCCTAAGTTTATCTCCAATAAACTGAAATTCTTTTTCTTATTCTATTACATGGTTTTGTTGTGGTTCTGTTTGGACAGACTTGCTCACTGTGGGTTGAAAGGGAAAAATCCACGACACTTACCGTGCCCGAAGTACATTATTTTCCAATAACGGGACAGCCCGTCATGCTTTATTTCCCTTATACCACAGTTACCAACAACGATTATATATTATTCACTTTTATATTTATTGATATTTATCAACTAATCAGTTGAAATTTAAATATCCTTCGAGGCCCTTTCGGCATGTTGTTTTTCCGTTGTCTGGTTGGTAGTTCTATTTTGGACCGAAAACATGTTGTTGTTAATTCTATTGCTGGTTACTAGTTCTATTCAGTCCGTTGTTATGCAAAAACCAAAAACGTCTTGTCGTTAGTTCTGAAACAATTGATTCTATAGGGAAAAAAATAGTTTCTTCCCGTTTTTATACCATAGAATTAGCACCAATTTTGGTTATTTTTGTCATTAGTTACATTTAGGAAAATCACATGAAACCACATCTCAATTTACCTCCCTCTCTCTGGCTGTATCCCAAACCGCATACTTCCATGCTCCGAGCACGCATAGCGAGCACGCATCCATCTTGGTGTGTGAGTCCAAAAAGTGCCGGAGTACGGAGCACGGATAAAATACCCGGATGCGTGCTCCGTTTGGTCAAAATTCGAAGTATGCGTGCTCCGACCAGAAAAACATCCCATCATTCCTTTCGAGAAAAAGGTCAAGAGACTCAAGACCAAAAATTTACTATCGTAATGGAGGATGAGAATATTGACGGTGCCTCTCCCGAGGCTTTCTACAAATGTAAGTAATTTCAACATTTTTATATGAACATTTTCACAAGTTTGAAATCATCTGGCACAGCACTATTTCTGTTAGTGTTTTAATACTGAGCAAGCTCAATAATTAAGATAACTTATATTTCCAGCTAGCTAGCTTTCGTTATGTAAATTGCAATGCAATTTGCTCGGTAACAGCTAGCTAGGTAACGTTCGCTAACATTAAATGACAGTACTAACGTAATATCTATATTAGCCAGATAATGGCGTTAGTCGTAGATATTAGGGTTGCAAATTCTAAGAAATTTCCTTGATCGATAGTCGTCAACGTTAATGAACAATCAATCGATAACAAAACAGCTAAAAATAGCTTATGACATAGAAAATACAAAATGCATGTGTTTTTCCTCAATCAAAGCTTTATTGAAACATTTGAGAAATACGCCTGTTTCATAGCATAACACAAATATAATTATGAACGCTGTTTTGTTTAAGTATAATATTTTAATAAGGCACGGGAAATTGCGCTCACTCTTCCGAGGCGAATCAGTGACTAACACGTACGTCTATGACATATACAAAAATAAGATGAGCCTTAATTAAAAACTTAAATTTGCAAAATGATTATGAAATAGATAGACAAATAACGTTTTTGAAAACTATAATAGGTTCCCTCTTGAAATGAGAAAGCTACGACAAACTACGACAGCTCAGGCCTCAGTTTAAAACTTAAACTGCATAAGTGCAGTACATACCTAGGCCTGCTGATTTTAATATAAGAATATAAGCATGTTTACGTTATCAGGGGTGAGTCGTGTGCGCAGTCGGTTTACAGCGAGACCAGCTGCTGAAAATACGTGTTCCGATGGGGCCGATGTCCCAGGCACGCATAAGTAGCGTGCTTCATGGTCGAGTGAGTCTTCTTCTGTGTAAAGTTAATAGCATGTTCAGTGTTTCCCCTACCATCACCTTGGCCGGGCGGCCCGCCCGGCCAAACTCACGTGCCGCCCGGCTTGGACAAGAGGGAAAATAAATAATTTTAATTTAAAAAAATGTTTTTATATTATTCTTTTTTTATATATAATCTTTTTTTAGTTTTTTTTTATGTAGCTGCAATATTTCCCTTACCGCAGAATGCTGGAATGATCAAAATAGCATCTGGAAAAACCCTTGGCAAAACAGCTTCGGTTTCCCATTAGGCCTAATTAAAATTTTCAATGGCCGCGCTGATATTATGAGGGTGTAATTATAGTTTCCGCCTCTACGCAAAATGGCGCACTTTCGTCCGTTTCGCTATCTGACCAGAACTCTTACATTTTAGTTTAGAGTAAAAGCTAATACTGCACAGTCGCGGATCTATGGGTGGGCCTGGGTGGGCAAGCTGTCAATCTGGCCCCCTTATGTTTAACTTAATGATTGCATTTCACCAACAGCTCCCATTGACACAATTAAGATGAGACCGCAAATAGTTCAATTTGATCGTTAAATTTGAAATGGTCAATCGATCAAATTATTAACGGCAATTAATCGATCAATGATTAATCGTTAACACCCCTAGTAGATATAGCTATTCCGAAGCACGAAGCATATATTCGTATTCAAATTTATTCCCATATGCTATAACTGACTTGCTAGCTAGCTGGATATCAACCCACTGACTAGCTAGCGTCGCACTAGTTACCGTTAGTTAACTTCGCTATAACACTAACATCACTTGTGTTTAATGCTAGCTCATGTTAATATTTGGTATTGATGCATTATATTTTCTGGTTTTCAATTTGTGACACTAGGGACATAACGTTACATGTGTAGCCCCAGCCATGGTCCCTCTTGTTGGGGAGCATCCCAACGAGTACACGGATTGCCCGTCGGGATAAGCGGAAGACTGGCTGGAGATCCTGGTCGTCATCAAAATATTTGGCAAGGATGGGGACATTGACAATGATCCTGCCATAGGTTGTAAGGCTCTCTCCCTAGAGACAAATTTCCCAAGTTAATAAATATACTCTGCCTAACTTCAGTGCGTCTGTCTATTTGTGTAGTATTGACACCTAGTGGTTCAGATTGGAAACTTCAAACGGGGAAAACTACATTAGGAGTTTGTAAATGAATAAAGTGCTACAATGTGAATGAACAGCACAATATGCGATGTAAAATAATAATAATTACATTTAAGTTTAATGATATGTAATGTTCACCAGTGTAGCTAGCTAGTCGGCTGTATAAGACAACCAACGTCGGTGCTGACAAGCGCAATTGTTCTACGAAGAGAAGCCCTCCTCTTCACCCCAGCTCTCCGGATGGCTTGCTTTCGTCGGATGCCGTTTTAAATAATGATCCGCCGTATTATTCTGGCAGCAGCCCGTCTTTTCTCCGTTTCAATGGAAAACAACCCCAGAAGCAACACCACCGCCACAAACATGGCTCCATTTCTACTAACTGCGTACCCAGTTGTTCACGCTCTGGTAAACAGCGCGAAAATAATCAAAACACAGACGATTGCTTACAATGCGAAGACTATTTTATTATGGGGTTGATTGTTTACTTAAAGGTATCCAATGATGTAATGAATAGGCTGTCTTCCTGTCGGAACAACGGAAGTGCATCTCCAAAACAGAAAGACTGACCGCGGTTTCCAAACATTGACAGGACTTTTGCCTAACTGTTACATAAAACATACATACATATCCACAGCTTACTGTGAACTACAGTCAACATTCATTACTAGGGATAGCTGCTACATTGGGAAGGATGTGCTTTGTCTTGTCTGTTCTGTAGTGATCTTGATGTCTCTGTATGCACTTTTTGTACGTCACTTTGGATAAAAGCGACTGCTAAATGAATGTAATGTAAAACAACTTAGAAAGAGAGAGATGGCAGAATTAGAAAAGGAAAAGCCTTTATCTGACGAGGCCAAAAGAGCAAGAAGAGAGCAATCGAGCGCAGGACTCAATATCACAATTCCAGTGGGTCAGAAGTTGACACCCACTAAGTTGACTGTGCCTTTAAACAGCTTGGAAAATTACAGAAAATTATGTCATGGCTTTAGAAACTTCTGATAGGCTAATTGACATTATTGGAGCCAATTGGAGGTGCACTTGTGGATGTATTTTTAGGCCTACCTTCACAAGTCTGGTTCATCCTTGGGAGCAATTTCCAAATGCCTGAAGGTACCACATTCGTCTGTACAAATAATAAACACCGTGGGACGACGCAGCCGTCATACCGCTCAGGAAGGAGACGCGTTCTGTCTCCTAGAGATGAACATGCTTTGGTGCGAAAAGTGCGAATCAATATCAGAACAACAGCAAAGGACCTTGTGAAGATGCTGGAGGGAACAAGAACAAAAGTATCTATATCCACAGTAAAATTTGTCCTATATCGACATAACCTGAAAGGCTGCTCAGCAAGGAAGAAGCCACTACTCCAAAACCGCCATAAAAAAGCTAGACTACAGTTTGCAACTGCACAAGATCTTACTTTTTGGAGAAATGTCCTCTGGTCTGATTAAACTAAAATTTAACTGTTTGGCCATAATGACCATCATTATGTTTGGAGGAAAAAGGGTGAGGCATGCAAGCCGAAGAACACTATCCCAACCGTGAAGCACGGGGGTGGCAGCATCATGTTGTGGGGGTGCTTTGCTGCAGGAGGGACTGGTGCACTTCATAAAATAGATGGCATTGTAGGGACAACAGGAACTACAATTCCATACGGTCCACAGGAGGCTCCTCCTCCACGTTGGAAGTCACGTAGGACGTTGTACCAGTTGTGATTGCCGCACTGAAACGTGATACTGCACAGCGGAATGCGTGACTGGCAATAAAGTTTATAAAAGGGGCAACACGGCCAGTTCTCCCCAGTTCTTCCGGGTATCAGTCTTCCGCTCAGCTCGACAGGGCCTTCACTGTCTCGCCTCATGGCCCCGTGCGGCCTACACGCTCAGGGAAGAGTCCTGGCTCCACAAGGAAGCATAGCCGTTCATGACGCCGATCCAACGGAGTGAGGCGGGCTTATCGGCCACGGAGGACCGGAGACGAGACGCAAGGAGGCATCGCGAGCACCCGGTGGTCAAGAAGAACCACCAAGCGGACCACACACAGCCCCTGATCTTGCAGCAGAGCACCGCCAGTGAGTCCCCAAAGAGGCAAGCGGTCTGCAGTAGGATGACGCTGCATAGTTCGGGACAAATAATGCGACCGGCTCCATTATCCACCCCTACGAACTACAACCCTGACGACAAAAGAAACCTGTTCCAGGGACCCAAGATGAGGCGGCCGGTTCCCCTATCTATCACAACCCTACAAACTGCAACCACAGGATTGGGCGACCGGTTTTTCCCTTTCGTTGTGAGTGTGCAATCCAACTGAGCAAAAAAACATTTAAAGGACTTTGATTCAAGTAAGGCTGTAACATGGGCATAGCTTATTAGTTAGCAACCGCAACATCTTTGTGTCTGGATGTATGTAACTACTATTGAATGGTTAATGTGTGTTATGTAAAAGCACGCACGCACACATACATACACACATAGTTTGTTGTACATATAATCGTGCTTTGCTTTGTTTGGTACTTTGTGTTCAATAAACTATTACATTTTCCAAGATTGTCTGTATTAATGTTGCTCTTGTGTTGAACTGAGTCAGCCAATGCTAATTGCAGAGATTCCCCAAAATGCCTTCACATTTACATTTACATTACATTCATTTAGCATAAGCTTTTATCCAAAGAGACGTACAGTAAGTGCATACAGAGACATCATCAAGATCACTACAGAACAGACAAGACAAAGCACATCCTTCCCATAATGTAGCAGCTATCCCTAGTAATGAACATTGACTGTAGTTCACAGTAAGCTGTGGGTAAATCAGCAATACTACACTTATATTCTAAGTACTATTATAAAATATAATAAACAGACAGGAAAACACGGGGAACTAATAAACACAGGGAACTGATATTCCTAGGTTAGGATATCAGTCAAGGTGGAGTCTGAAGAGGTGTGTCTTCAGGCCTTGACGGAATGGGGGCCTGAATAGGGGCCTGTCCTATTGGCTGCAGTGTAGGCCAGGGTCAGAACTTTGAACCTGATCCTGGCTGCAACTGGCAGCCAGTGGAGTGACCTCAGCAGGGGGGTTACATGTGAAAATTTCGGGAGGTTGAACACAAGCCGGGCAGCTGCATTTTGGATCAGTTGAAGAGGCAGAATGGTGCAGGCTGGTAGGCTTGCGAGCAGGGAGTTGCAGTAGTCCAGGCGTGAGGTGACCATGGTCTGACAAGAAGCTGGGTGGAGTAGGTGGTCAGGTTCACCTTATAGCTGGATCATTTATATTAATTTGGTATCAACGGAGTACATAATATTGTGATTTTGCTGAGACAATTATTAATGTGTAATTTTATTGGTAATTCATTTAATTATTAATTCAAGTTACCCATTTTTAGTTGGTATATTCTCTTTTGAGAATATATACATTTTATGAGACTGATTTATTATACAAAAACTATGCCACCAGTTGTATAAGGATAGTAGTGGCGTATTGCAGTACATAAGTGACGCCCCATGTATAGATTTCAATGAATATTCCCTACATTTTTGGTGCCCCGCGCGCGGACTCTGATCATTGAGAAATCATATTACTAATCATCTTGCTCACTGCTATCAGATTCGTACGTGTCCCCTACAGCATCATGAGGAAGGAAAATTATGTGGATATATTGAAGCAACATCTCAAGACATCAGCCAGGAAGTTAAAGCTTGGTCGCAAATGGCTCTTCCAAATGGACAATGACCCAAAGCATACTTCCAAAGTTGTGGCAAAATGGCTTAAAGACAACAAAGTCAAGGTATTGGAGTGGCCATCACAAAGTCCTCACCTCAATCCAATCGAAAATTCTGTCAGGAGGAATGGGCAAAAATTCCAGCAACTTATTGAGAGAAGCTTGTGGAAGGCTACCTGAAACGTTTGACCCAAGTTAAACAATTTAAAGGCAATGCTACCAAATACTAACAGAGTGTATGTAAACTTCTGACCCACTGGGAATGTGATGAAAGAAACCAAAGCTGAAATAAATCATTCTCTCTTCTATTATTCTGACATTTCACAATTTTAAAATAAAGTTGTGATCCTAACTGACCAAAGACAGGGAATGTTTACTAGGATTAAATGTCAGGAATTGTGAAAAACTGAGTTTAAATGGATTTGGCTAAGGTGTATGTAAACGTTCGACTTCATCTGTAGGCTATATAGAAGTTTTCTATATAGTTCGGTGCCTTGGACGGGCTTTTCAACGGTGGCGAGAACTCAAAACAGACATTGAGGCGGCTTTCTTCTTATTTGACCAGTAAGTAATTTTTTATTATTTTCGTTAAATTAATTCGTTTTTTTACAAGCACATGTTTCTACTCACTATTGTTTCAATGTTAGCTACCAGAACCAGACGAATGAAACTAACGCTAGCTGCTAACGTTACACACTCAGAGTAACTCAGTAACGTTAGTAGACCCAGACTAGTTGCTACATTGCTGTGGTGTAAGATAACGTTAGCTGTATCAGATCATGATGGGGTGAAAGTAAGTGTATTGTGTTGAGTCACTACTACCAAAACGACCAGACTTTGCTATTGTCCATTTTGCATTTATAACAGTTTATGAGGTCGTCAATTAGAATTCTATAATGCACTTTAGAACAACCACACCGATGTGATCGATCCTCCACACCAAGCTGCAGCAATGCCAGCTAGCTAGCTAACCAGGTAGCCATGTGCACATTGGCTTGACTCTGTAACTTTATGTTCTTTGGGCAATGTATTTTAGTTTTACGGATGACAATACATGCAGGACAGTATAGCTACATTGGCTATCTGCTACTTTATTCTGCAGTGTTTTATTGTTTTCATGATGAGAAATGTAAATGTAAACATTTTGTTGCCGACTTCAAAAGTTTGTTTCATAGGTTTGCTTACTAGTTTGTAGTAATTAGCCTAGATAACATTGCAATCTCAGTAGAGCAGGACAGGACAGTATGACGGTGAAATTATTTGTATGTACACATTAGTGAAAAAATACCACCGTGTAGAGGCCGCTAGATCCTGCACACAGCATCTTTAAATGCTGGTTTTGTGTCAGTAATAAGTGAGAACACAGAGCTAGACAAAAACTGAAAGCATTTTGGTTCATGACAACCAAAGATGTGAACAGCTGCAAAAAAATAAAATAAAAAAATAGAACGTAACATGAGTCACAAATATGGCCCAATTGTTAATTATTCCATTTCAGTTAAGTTTTTCACTAATCACATTCCACTGTACTACATAGAGGAGATCAACTCCAGTTGTTGTGGACCAAAATGTTTTCTGATTTCTTCTTAAACATTTGTTGAAGTGTAATCACTTATTACTGTTATAACAGCGACATGTCATTTATGATTTATTACCATTGCATAAAAATATGACTAAGAGGCAATTATGGTTGATTGACATAGGCTAATTATAAAGAAAAACAAGTCACCATATAAAATGTATACGTGGCACAAGATTCAGAAAACAGAATAGATAATCAGGTTAGGAACAGATGTTGTGGTAGCAAACATGTGGCAGCTGTTTTATCTTTTCTGGAAAACTGGTGTTTCCTGTATATCGCCACCACCTCCCTCACCCCAGCGGCAGCTAACCAACTGCAGCTACAATACGTTATAATCGAGTGCAAGCTAACCATCGGAAACTGTCACTGTTTGATCAGTGGCAAGTTGATAACTTTTTAAATTTTTAACGTGAATCCATCTGAATAATATGGATATGATACAACACATTAACAAAGAAGCAGCTTGAAAATTATAATTTCGTCTGTTTGAAATGATAGACTGTAGCATAACCTCCTAACGTTAGACAGATAAGCTTGCTACCTAGGGTTACTAGCTTTTCATCTTTTATTTCTGCTTAACTTTCGGTCAAAATTATTTATCCTTAGTTTCACTAACAAATAAGGACACTGCTTCCTGAAATCGACTGTATTCCATCTAGACAGACCGTATATAAAAGGGCTTGCCGTCTGTGCTTCTGGGTCATTCGATGTCATGATGTATTGATTATTGATTGGCACGTTATGAGAAAATTGAGGGATTGATGTATTATAATAAAAACCTATTTTGTTGGTGTTCTGTTTTTCTATTCATTTGCTTTTGTAATGTAATTACAATGGGCGACAACACAGTAACACTCGGCCAGAGTGATAAATACAACTCCAGAGTCTTATTAGACTAGGCTATAAATCAACTTTCTTGACTTACACAGTAGTAACCTATATGGGCAGTGGGCCTAATGCAAGCTATATTTGAGAAAATGCATGGTTGAATGCAACGAAGACGCAATGCACGTGGGGTAATTGCAGGCTAAATGCCCAATTCATTTTAATAAAACATTTGCATTACGTGAGCTTTTCTTGCCATTCTTATTATGATTGAGAATTATTATTATATAGGCTACATTCAACAAGTCTACAGCCAGTAATTAATTTGAAATGTGCAGATAGCCTTAGCCTATATATTGATCATCAAGGAATTTTCCTAATTATTGATGCCAAGTCTAATAAACAAACATAGAAAGAAATCTTTCACTCATTTAGCCACCTTGAAAATAATCTTGCTGTTCCCAATTGCCCTCTCTATCCTTACCTTTTTCAACTGTATTACAGAGTAATAAGTTGTGGAAGAATTTAACAGATTGTCTTCTCTCTTCAAGATGACGTATTTAGAGTGTTTTTCTGTACGCGTATTATTTTCTTGTCAGCACCAGACCTTCCAGGAGTGCTGCCAAACACTTAAACTCCTATATTTTATCAGTTACTTTAGAAAGAAAGAAGATACTGCTATTCATATGATTCTAGGTCTCATCTCTTTTCTTCCAATAAACTGCTGAGAAAGTGCGTATTCTCAAAGAACGGTAGACTGCCGGCCCTTCTCTCCACGATATTAAAACTTGACCTTCATTGAAGTCTCTGTGTAGAACTGAATTATTTCTCGACAAATTATAATTATTTATTCGACACGTAAACTCTTCAGTGGTTTTAGTTTATTTACACTGTTTTTTATGCATTAGGCCTACAGAAGTCTATGTGATTCAGAGTAATTTTGCTGGCTAGCAATGCTTCGTGCGCAGTTAAAATTTGAATAATGAAACACTTTGAGCTCATAATCGACAACTGTTTAAGTAATCTAACTAAATCACAGAGATACAGTGTGTCTCGAAATGACTGACAGAAACAGAGTTCACTAACTAGCTGGCCGTTGTTTGCGTAGTGGCGGAATTAAAAGTGCCGTCTGAGATTTTACCAATCTTTTTTATTTATTAATTCTGTTAAGCAGCAAAAAATATATAAAATAAATACTTGATGGTGATCACTGGGGTCCTGCCAAGTATCCATTACATATAGTTTAGCAATATGACTAGGACTTACATATGGCATATTCACAACTATATGCACATATGACAGTGGATCATACAACATTTTCAGTCAGTTTATCTCCTGGATAAGGAAGCTATTGTTTCCCTAGCTACGAGTATAAACAGGCTAACCCAGTAAAATTGAATACTTTTGAATGTAGGCTACGAGGTGGTAAGAAGACCGAAGGTAGGCCATTTAAACGTGTAAAAAGCCACATGGAATACTTGAAACTTGCGGCTCAAGAATTCCAGCTCATTTTGTAATTATAGCTAGGCTATATTTCTGCAGAATGCGTTGTCGTGGAATACAAAAAGTATGGGTTTGCGTTCAATAGGTACCCTTTGTCAATTACTTGTGGTTTTTATCTTTTGTGCAGAGTAGAAAATAGAAGGTTGCTTAGTCTACTTTAAAACAGGGATATCCTTAACAAAGCATTACAATGTAAACTCGCTTACCCCCTTCTTTTAGGTGATGTGATGTTGAAACAAATTAGATAACTTTTCAAACCCAATGACATGGGCGTGCCAGAGGGTACAGCAGGGGTGCATAATGCAGCACAAAACCTGTTCTCATATCAAAGAGCGTATGTCTCATATGAGCAAAGCGCAGAAGTCCAGAGCACCGGTCTGGTGAATAAAACTGTCCTGTCCCACTAAGAAATCCTCCTTGAGTCTGAGCCAAACACTCGTTTTGTTTGCCCTTGAGAATAGTTGTCTGCGTTATATGCATTTGGAATAGTTAGTTAGGTAAAGTGTTTATTTTTTCCTTCTTATCCCTATACCAATTTTATCCCTCTCTCAATCTCTTTCCCCACCTTTTTATCCATCCCTCCGTGGTGGTAGCTAGTAACATTACTCCTTGCACAGCTCATTATCATGGAAACGAACTCATCACTCACACGTCGTTTTTACTTGTTGCACATTCGTCAGATAATATATCGAAAAGAATAGTTAGCTAAGATTTAGCCAAATAAACCATGCCTTGTAAATGGTTTTGTCGTATTGTTCAGTGGCTGGTTACTAGGGTTGTTCGATGTCAACAAATTTCACATCGTCACATCGGCCAATCAAACATCACCGATGTCCGATGTCATCGGCTGCTTGCGAGGGGGTGCATTTTTTTATTAGGCTATAGCAATATAATTTGTTAAGCAAAGCATCGCCAATTATTTGTAGCCCGTTTAATTTAGTAATTTATCATCGACTATTCAAATGTTTTCATAAACTTCATAAATAAACTTTCATGTCCTTCTGAATTAAAACGCAACTTTTATGATTTTTTTTACAATTTGTAGCCTATGGTTGATTAAGCTATACCTACATCTTAAATCGGTAAAAAAGCCCTGCATCTCACCATGACCGGACCGGTAAAGATGAGCAAAAACGTCAATGCTTCATTTTATTACTGAGACAGTAAAATGACAGACTATAGGGTATGTTTCTCACCTTATCCGACAGTGCCAGTGGTCAGCGCTGGGCTGGTAATCTGGCATACCGGGCATTTTCCCGGTGGGCCGACGCACCTTGGGGCCGATATAATTAAATGTATAATTTTTAATTAAAAAAAATAATAATAATTTTTTTGGCCAACGACCGGCCCATAAAGCAGGGACAGCGGCTCATTGGTTCATTTTCTATACTGACACTGGGCTGGCCCAATAACATCTCTTACTAGGCCTCACCCCTCCCCCTCTGTCCTCTGTTTCTCGTGTCAGATGCCGTGGCTCAGAGCCAAAAATCTGTGGGTGGATGAGGGCGTTAAAATGGATAAACAAAAGCGCAAGGAGGGTGCGGAGAAGTTGCGGGCCAAAAAAAAAATCTAGAGGCGGATGTCACCAAATGTGTAGAAATAACAACATGTTTGCTGCAGGGGCTGCAGTAGCTTCAACATCTACAGTACCCGACATTGTGCAGCAACAGGTGGAACTTGGAAGGAGGAGAGGTGGCTGGTCATGGCCACTGCCAGGCAGAGGAGCAGGCGTGTGACAGGGGAGCCGAGGAGGGACAGAGTGAGCATGACAGGGCCGAGGGACAGCGTGAGCAGGAGCAGGAGGAGAGTGTAGTTGAAGCGGTAAGCATGGTAGCTTCATGATTAACGGACTCGCAGGGAGGTAGTGTGTGCACCATGCCATGATGACAATGATGATGATGAGTAATTAAATTAATTTTGATGATAATAAGATAACATAATCGTAACGCTATCATAAAGCGAGACCGTCACCTACGATATGTTAAATAGCGAATTGAATTATCATTTCCTTTTTGTCATGGATCATGCGATTGCAACAAGAAACTGCTAATGCAAATGTGGTTTTTCATTTTCATTAAAATTATGGCAGGGTTGTGTCGTAGAGGGCGAGAAAAATTAAATGTGAAACGGATTTGCATTAACATTTTCAAATTGTCAGATAAAGTGCGTACATTAACTTCCAAATGAAAACGCAAAGTGCACCTTTTTCATTTTCATTTGAATTGTGTCATGGGTTTTGCGCACATCGCATGTAAACAAAATGCAATCGCCGATTTGCATTTTCATTTGAATTTTGGCGCCGATATGCTTCCATAGTTTGGGGGAATAGTACAGTAGGTACGCATATTTAAGGGGACCGCAAGGATGGTGTACTGGCGGGTGGTGTCCGACCGATTGTGGTGGGCCGGTCTGGGGCAAAAATGCCAGGGCCGATTTTTTGTCCCAGTCCAGCCCTGCCAGTGGTGGAGCGCATTCCCAAACAGATGGCCCTTAAAGGGATAGTTCGGAATTTTGGACATAATGTCTCATTTACGACTTACCCATGATGTAGTTGATTGATGGAAACCATTTTCAGATAATTCCATGCTGTCCCTTCTTTTGGACATACACACATTGCTAATGCTAGTGCAACTCTAAGGAAACTAGTAGCATCCACTACCAAACGCACTTAAACACTCCACAGTGCACCCAAAGCAAATAAAATACGACGACAGTCTATCTGGGTTATTTTCAGTCATTATACCATCATTTTTTAAGTCAAACTATCGTTGAATCCTTTACTTTGTGCTGACACAAAGTAAAGGATTCAACGATAGTTTGATGGTATAATCACTGAAAATAACCCCGATAGACTGTCGTCGTATTTTATTTGCCTTGGGTGCACTGTGGAGTGTTTAAGTGCGTTTGGTAGTGGATGCTACTAGTTTCCTTAGAGTTGCGCTAGCATTAGCAATGTGTGTATTGCCAAAAGAAGGGACAGCATGGAATTATCTGAAAGTGGTTTCCATCAATCAACTACATCATGGGTAAGTCGTAATTGACTACTACTAATTGAGACATTATGTCCAAAATTCCGAACTATCCCTTTAACTTGTTGCACGTGTAATTTGGAGATGGCACCTTATTTCGCTTCACCCCCCACAGTAAGAGAAAAAGAAATGCACAAATAGATTGAAATGGCGGTATTATTTCTCAGTCATAGCTTACGAGAATGAGGAAAAAAAAGCTCATTCTTTTTTACCAAAGCTGAAATTTGGTTGATGAGTAGATCTAAGATATCTGTTTAACTGGTGTAAATTTCAGAAAAAAAGTTAACTGTCCACATGGTGATCCATTGACAAGACGGACGGTTGTGTTTTTGATGGCACTTGGGTTGAGGCCGTGGATTTAGACCACACCACTACAATCCTGAGTTTATTAGCTGACTTTGAGATGTATATTATGTATACTATACCTTTTTATTTGACATTTTTAGAATCCTTTTTCATCTCTTTAAAGTTGAATGCCCTCCCCATGAATAAAAATAAAAATATATCTTTATTTTATAGTCTTTTCTGTTCAGCTTTACCAGAATGTAAATAATTTGATGGCACTGTATATATAATAATAATAATAATAATCATAATAATAATATTAATTTTGGCACTAATCTCACTCCATAGTGTCGCTCCACCTTTTCACATTACACTTTTCCAACTACGGCATCCGTGCCATAATGGGAGAAATAATTGGTGGCTCATGAAAAGGGGACTCATCCTTCAGGACAGGTTCAAGGTTCTCTGTAGTGATCAACAGTCTCTTTCCTACCTTCTGAAAGGAGTCCTCATCTGTGACATCATACACTAAAATGGCTCCATTGGAGTCTCTGTAATAGATTGGCCCAAGAGCGTGGAATCTCTCCTGCCCCGCCGTGTCCTGTATTAGCACAGAGGAAACAGCGAGACAGAGAACAGTACCATTTAGTTGACAGAGGGAAACCCTTGTCCAAGAGAGTGAGAACAATGTGAAGACTGCAGCAATGGAATAGCTCATTCTTAATGCAGGTATATAAAATTTTATAATTTTAGGAGTTATGGATGGCACATTCAGTTATAGAATATTCCCTTGGAACAGTAACAATGCTGAGTGCCATAAGCCCTGGGGCCGTATACACCAGACCGGCACATCCGGGTACTTGACGGTTCAACCCCCTATATGGGGGGAATACAAAAGGAAATATGTCCATTCAACCCAACAGGATTTCCCTGAGACACAACAAAACAAGCACATTAGCACGTGATAAGCTGCAACCATACGCCCAAGTATCTGTATGTGCAGGTATAGTCTATTGCAGAACTATCGGACAGACCGAGTGACTTCTACTAGCTGATGGTCACAGCTAAAAATTGACTCCAGTAAATGTAGAAGTAGAAAGTCCCCAACACCAGTTGAGTAAAAGTACAAAAGTATCTGATTTAAAATGTAAGTACCAAAAGTAAACGAACATTACCGGTTTAACAATTTACAACCTTAACGTTTGCCCCATCACCCAGTAACGTTAGTAGCTAGGTAGCTAATGTTACATGGGCGAATGGAACACTTAGGGCCAAACATACCTCACGCAAATACACAAACGCTTCGAGCTACGCAAACAGATTTTCTTTTCCAATGACATTTGTGGAAGACACACCAGAGGAAAGCACAGATCTAACAAGAAAGTTGTTTACTGTTGTTGCCTTCTATAGCGTCCCTCGCTACAATGCTCTGGTTTGTCTTAAACAAATGTCATGGCAAAAGAAAAACAGTTCGCGTAGCTTGAAGCTTCCATGTTCGCGTATTTCTGTGAGGTATGTTTCAGCCCTTAAGGTTAGCTAACGTTAGTTTAACAAAAAATATCAAGCAACTCAAAAACACACTGGCCATATTTAACGTTAACACTAGCTAGTTAAAAGTAACATGGAAACGCATGCTAAATTTAACAGATAATGTTAGCTATAACGTAGTCAGTTTACCAGATAGCTAGCGTTAGCTAACTCAAAAATACCAACGTTATCATTTGATCGGTAACTTCAATTTAACAGATAATCCGCACAATGTAATGTTACGTTAAGGCCAGTTCAGACCAAAGATTTGCGACACAACAAAACCGTTTTAGAATGTTGCGGAGGAATTGGAGTGACCTACCCTGTCTCAGAACGTCCCATGTTGGCGCTTGCCGTTGCAGGCGATTCACCTAGTCTAAACGCAGGTGGCGAGATTTAGTTAGTATTTTTAGCAAATCAGCATGCAGTCTTACCCCAGAAGTGATGCTGTCTCTGTAATTCGTATTTTGTCTCCAAATCAACGATGACACCAGCTGTTCACAATCACTACTTTCATGTTTTTCAGATTAATATCGCAACCAGGAAGTAACTACGCTAACTCAAAAACACTGACTCTGGGTAACCCGGATCACGTGCTGCACACGTCACTCTGGGTAACCCGGATCAAGCGTACAACAAAGCAGCAGAAATAATAAAGACAGACAGACCGACCACAGAGTGACTTATACTAGCTGCTGGTCACAGCTAAAAATCACTGTATAAATAAAAAAGACAAACAATGAAAGATGTTTTGACATGTATAGAACTAAATGTCTACCGATTATATTACACTAACCAGCATCGAGCGGGCAACATACAATGCTAAATTTGACTTGATTGGTCTAGGGACATGCCCCTGGCTTCAGTCTTCCAAGTTCCAGCAAAATAAACATCAAGAAGTTTCCTTTTCTCCGACAATTCAGTGTGGTAACGTCACTGAGACCCCATATTAGTTTGTTTCTTAAGCTATATATGTAGTTGCTACATGTTCCAATTTTGAGAAGTGTAAAACAGATCACACTTATGTGCTGGTTTTCGTTGGCATCTATGGGGTCTTCCATGGTTGCTAGCATTAAGCTAATCGGGAGTCGAACAGCAGTTAGGCTAACTGTATTTCTGTGTTGTTTGATTCCGGAGAGGAACAGCTGGTATTGTGTATGCCAGTGATCATCAGTAAACATGTAAAATGTAGCGTTGGCCTCTGAATGCTTCTTAGTTAGCTATCTGACTATCTATATCTCCAGCTAGGCTACATTTAGCCTAATGAGGGCAAATTAAGCATGGCTGGTCCGATCAGAAAAGTGAGCTCTCAGGTTTCGGCCACCGTTATCGTTGAACCCTGCAGTTCTAACTATCCATAATGTGTTTGATGTTTATTTACCTGTTAGAAAGTGCTTTCCACAGACATACATGGAGATGCAGGATCCCAGTTTCCTTCCACATACTCTCTCCTAATAGCCTGTAGCATTTTGTAGTTATTTTCTTTTGGTTGTTTGTTTTTTAGGTGTGGTTGTGAAACCACACCTTTTGTTATTCACCATACTTATTATTATTCCGCCACTTTTTGAGAACCTCCTACACCATTCACACCATCCATACCTCATATTATACCTTTATACACCCTCCAGGTTGCTATTACTTTTTACCTTTATACCATATACACTTTTTCAGATAATTGACCTTTTATCACCAAAAAAATGAATGGGAGTCAATGGGCACATTTTGAAAACCAATGCAATAGAATGTGGATGCTGTAACATATTACACTGCTTATGACATCACAATGCCTTCCTCTACAACACTGTTATGACCCACCAAAAATCATCTACTATCCCAGATGATTTGACATTGGTCGTGTTAAAGGTCCCATGACATGGAAATTGGAGTTTACCTACTTTTAGCATTTATATGAAGTGTGGCATGATACTTATGTCATATTGGTGCTAAATCTGTGCACAATCCACGTAGAAAAGGTCTATTTTCATTCAAGCTCAAAACTTCACTAGATCGGCTGCCATATCGTAATCGATGAATTCTCTAAAATCGGTATAAATGCCATATCGGTCGGGCTCTACTTTCTATGCCATTTCCAGCTGCATGTCATAGTCCTCCAACGTAATTATGGAGGAAAAAGAAGCAGCAGATGGCTTCACATGGCTTTGGATGACATACATGGAAGTGTGTAGACTCACTCGAACTGACAGAGGGAGAAAAAAAGTGACTAAAATCTGTCAAATTCAATTTTCATGAGAATAGAATCCCACAAACAAAACACATTCACAAGTCTTTTATCTACTGTATGCTACAGGATGGTTAAAAATTAATTAATTAATTTGAAAAAACTCTTTTCGCCTCACTTTAAAGGGGAATCTCCACTTAAAGGGGAATCTCACGAACAATTATGTTTTATATGTAGAAAAGTAGCTCTCCTGATTAAAATGAGCCCAACTCTCTACCTGCAGTGAGAGCAGAGATATAGACTCTTCCCTCTTCATCCGTTTCTTGCTCCAAAGATTACAAGTGAAATTGCGCCCGGCCCTACTCATTGCAGCAAACCTTTCCATTTCAGTTGGCATTGCGGTCCAGCTACCACACGTACACCACTAGTTTACCCGGCCAAATCAGTCCCGGGTCGGCAGCGCAGGCTCAAAACAGAAGCCTTCCACCTCCGATTCAAGTAAGATTTCAGAAGGTGTCGTCATCCAGTGTATAGTCCAGAAAATCATTGGAAGCCCTTGTATTGGAATAATCGGTACCAATTATACTAATAATTGGTAACTTAGCTAAGAACTATTTGAGCTAGCTCACAAGCTAATACTGTTTACGGTTGTAATAGCAGGTTCCCCGCCTCTCTCTCTCTGTGGCTGTGTCTGAATCAGAGCCCTATATATTGCGTCCTGTCTGCTCTGTACTAGTGTACTGTATACTGCTTACTGCATACTGTTTAATGACATGCTGTATGCGAAAAACATCCTCCATACTATTATCCATACTAGTTACAAGACCCTTTGGAGCCCCATCCTAACATTCAACAAGGCTGCCAAATTCCATCCATTAACCCCTTCTCGCTTACCCCCTAGTGGCCATGCCGCCGGTGCGCCGTGATATTGCGCAACTGAGATATTCATTGCTCCTGCAACCAAACTATGAGCAGAAACAACAATGTTCCATGTTCTAGCTTTATTAGTACACAATTCATGACAACTATACCAAATACAAATTATCCAACTGCCACTATTGTCATGTAGCTATCCATTTAACAAGCAACCCCCCACCCAGTCTCACCTGCAACTATAACGACCCATGCATGACATAGTGGACAATAGAGTTCATAATATTTTTTCACCACCAACAATTTGTATTCCGTCATAGGAACAAGATGACCAACAATAGCCCAAACGTATGCCAATACACCCGTGAAAAGCCCTGCTCACAAAATATCAAAATAAACAAGTGAAATTATTGTGTAATTATACCACGTCATTCTACTATCAATATCGCTACTAAATATGAAATTCATATACAATCCTACCATTGGTTTTACTAGGGCTGCCCCCAAATAGTCGACTAAACCATTAGTCGATTAAAAGAATTTGGGTCGACCAAAATTTTAATTGGTCGAATCGTCGCAGTGTGAAAAAAACGCGAGAGTGGAACTATTCATTCCGGGCACTTGCAACGAACAATTGGTGTCTATTAATTAAGGAATAGATCAGTTGTATAGAATGTCTCAGAGAAAATGAAAAGTAGGCTATGTGAGCATTTTGAGCGTCTAAAGGATGACCCCAAAAAAGTTAAATGTAAACTCTGCAAGCAACATTTCGCCTATCATTCAGCGCATCTTCTCAAAGGCCGGCTTCATTGTCAGCAAAACGTGGAACTCACTTATCCTGAGCAACGTCAACAAACTCGTGTTCCTCACGCATAATATGAGAAGACTGCGATCGGAGGAAAAACAGCAGTGAGTAGGCCTAATGTGACGAGGTTCGCTGGTCACAAGTAGGCTAAGACACTTTTATGTTGCCAATATAGATTATAATGAATCTTTCGTTTGGCCTGTTGTAGATTTTTGTCTTTTAAGTGTTTCAGTTTGCTGTTTTTTATTCGTTTGTTTATATAATTTATAGCCTATTTATTTGCATTTTAAAAAGGAAATAAAAGATTTTTTTCTCCATTTTTCAAAACCATCCTAGTTTTGATAACCATGTTAAATTAGCTACATTGTTTTTGCTCATTCGTATCACCGGACAAAAGGCGGCTTTTTTATTTCGTTATTCACAATTTTTAAGCTGTGTGTTGTTATAAAGAGTGGAAGTAAAAATAACAATGTTAAATGTCTCATTGCTTGTTGTTCCGCCATTAATTTACCGCATTGTCTATGCCGTTAATAACCTACAGCGCGGGCCATAAGCAAACCGATGCCGTCAATAGGCAGCGCAGGCCAGCAAATCGCAGTCTGTGCTTGTAGCTATAATTGATATTTTAAATGGTCATAATGACGGTTTTGTATTTCTCTGTAATATAGCAAACACATTGTGAAATGTAATACATACCTGCGTTTGCTTTTACGTAAGGATGCGCATTTATCATGCCATAAGAAAAACGCATATTGCATTGCATTGTGTTCTCTCTAAAAACACTCATACTGTAATACAATTTGAAAATTGAAATGTAAACGGGAGCGGATTGCATTTCGCTCTGTGGCCATAGCGTGCCGCACGGGACGTGACAAAATTCAAAGCAATACACATGTGATTGTATTTATTTGACCTGCAGAGCGGTCTGTGATTGCATTTAATATTGTCACTGACAAGGCGGAGCACTTCGATAAATGCAATCAACTGTCCAATCATAGTCCGTGGGGCAGGGCGGGTGGGGCGTGGGGACGAAACAGTGCGAAGAAGTCCATCGTCCTCGGTTTAGTGTGTGTGGGTAGCCGAAGTTATCTTGCAAGTGAATCGATTACTTGAGATTCATGCTGTAGGCCTATAAGGTTTTTTTATTTTATGATGTATCTTATTAAAACTAATGTAAATAAGAGGCCGGCGGTGGTGAATGAGAAGCCGGCTTGATTCGACGAGGCTGGTAACTGTGCCTAGCATAGCTATCCACTGGATTTGCGAATGACTTGGCTGGTCACTATCATTGCTGGTAACTCACATGCCTAGCATAGCTACCCAGTGGATTCGCAACTGAATTGGCTGGTCACTAGCTGGTTACTCACGTAGGCTATTATTGTTCCGACATCAGAACATGATTTTACTTTAGCATGTAGAAATGGTGGGTTTTATGCATTTATTGTCTGACGGTGGCAAGATGAAGGTTGCGGCAGAATTTTTGGGGTTTAAGATGGAGCCCGACCGATATATTGTGCCAATATTTGCGCTTTTTGGACCATACTGTATCGGTAGTCAAGGATGACAGTGGCTGATATGAACGACCGATATAGGCTATTTGTAATATTTTTTATTTTACCTTTTTTTTTTTTTTTTTTTTTTTTTTTACAGACACATCCTGTGGTTCTCGCTACCCACAACATATCATGTGACATGGAATCTTCACTCAGTCAGAGAGCAGCACTGCCGCTGAATGAAAGGAACAATAACTAAGGTATGTTTCTCTTGCTAGCTAATTGAATATTGTAAATAAGTGTATTAACACAACAGTAATGTTATAGTCATTTAATTGCAGTCATAATAAATGTTTGCAAACTGCCAATGAATATAAACTACGATAACATGGCTAGCTAGCTATCGGCAAGCTAACCAACAACCAGTAACGTGAGATGCATCCACACACCTTGTTGTGCTCTTTTACTTAGCACTATTACTTAGCGAACGTTATCATTCATGAGTAGGCTACCGATTGAGATATAACGTATATATTTAAGACAGTGTGCATTTAGATTCACCCCAGTATTTTAACTAACAGAGGCATTTATTTTTATATAGAATAAATTCATGGGATTAACGTGACCAACGTAAGGTGACAACGACATTTGTTTTGAATAGCTAGCTAACAGTAGCTAGCTAATAACAGCTCTTGGGGCCTGTTTCACAGAGAAGAGTCTTCCTGCAGACATCCACCGTGAGGCCCCACGTCAACCGCCAGGCCCCTTGGGGCCTGAGCGTTGATCTGGAAGTTGCGTCATGTGCCCTTGCGTCACTTCCGACCACGTGTCAGGACCTTTTCGTTACTTCCCTATTCTGTTTGCGAACACAACAAATGAGCCAGACACATCATCTTTTGTCGATGCAAATTTGTTCTGTTCATAATAAGTGGATTTCAACGAGCCGACAACTCCCACCAAGGTAAATGATGCCAATGTAATGTTGAAACCAATAACGTTAACATTAAGCAGCAGACAACAACTAAATACTAGGAGTTGGCTAGCTAGCTCACGTTAGCAAATTAGCACTAATGTTACTAACTTGTGTGCTGTTTTTCCCATTGATATGTTTATTTGTAGCGCAGCAAACGTTTACATTCGTGAGAAGTCATGAATCATAATGGATGTGTAACGTAACTAGCTAACAAGCTAATGCTAAGTAGTAGCTAGCTTTCTAGCCATTAGTGTTTGTCTAATGGCGGCTAAGTAACGACATACTTTATATACAATACGATATATTGTTTGTTTTACAAACATTAGCACTTCAATTAACGTCAGTTTTATGCGTGTTGCTAATGAAACGTTAACGTTATGTATGTAACGTGAGCCCCCTTCTGTAGTTGGATACTAGCTCTCTGTTCTCAAGTTGGTCTTTTAATGTTAGCTTACTAGCTACCAATGTTTTTTGTGGAAGAGGGGGTGATAAATGGATCCTTTTGGCCTGGTCAGTCAATAGTCACCCAAGCAATGGCAACCTTGGATCCCCAACGCTATCTATAAAGAATATAAACGTGACTGGGAGTGAGCCAGTTCATGTTTTTATAGTCACAATCAGAATCAATTCATGAAATTCAAAATATAATTACAGATAGTCAACATGCAATGTTATTATTGGCAATGATTACTTGTACGAACGTCTTAAGTTATTGTACTGTATTAAATATGAAATATGATGACATGGCAATCTGTGCGAATCACGACAAAGAGCCATTTTAAATGTTATTGTACTTACACTGTTATGATTTTATTTTATTTTTTTTAACAGATGCATCGTTCCATTCTGCAGGGAAATTCAACTTTGCAACTTGACAGATGCACAACCTGCTGCAAATTGTATCACTGTCCACTTTAACAAAAAACAAAAGAATAGCTGATCCCTTCTCTGGTCTGGCTTCCCTGTAATGATGTACACATGTATTATCTTTTGTCATATTATCCAATGTCTTCGGTGTTATATCTACTGTGTATTACTGGAGTTTAATAACAATTGAAGAAGAAATTTCCCATTGTGGGATCAATAAAGTACTACTACTACTACATCCCCAGTGCTTTCAACATGATTCAACCACACCTACTAGCTAGAAAACTACAAGTCATGCACTTACACCCATCCAGAATATTGTGGATTCTAGACTCTTACAAATAGGCCTCAATGGCTAAGACTGCCTAGTCATGTTTGATAAGATACCATCTTAACACATACAGGTGCTCCCCAAGGCACAGTCTTGTCACTTTTTCTTTTTACATTATACACAGCTAAGCTGACTGCAGGAGCAGTTATGCCTCCTGTCATCTACAAAAAGTTTCAGATGATTCTGCCATTGCAGGATATACAGGGGGTGGTCAAAATATCGAAAACACCAGTTTTCCAGAAAACATAAAACACCTGCCACATGTTTGCTATACAAAACCTCAACCTCTGTTCCTAACCTGATTATGCTGTTTTGTGAATGCCATGTGTACATTTTATATGATGACTTGTTTTTCTTTATAATTATGCCAATTAACCATAATTGCCTGTTAGTCATATTTTTTATGAAATACTAATAAATCATAAATTACATGTCAGTTACTGTTACATCAGTAATAAGTTAGTGCACTTCAACAAATGTATAAGAAGAAATCAGAAAAAAGTTTGGTCCCCAACAACTGGAATTGAACCCCTCTATGTAGTACAGATCTATTTAATTCAGCTGTTCACTTTGAACAGAGGTGTTCACTCCCCACAGCTGAGCAGTGGTGCACATCTCTGGTTGTCATGGACCAAAATGCTTTCAGTTTTAGCTCTAAAGTGTTCCCACACAAAAGCAGCATTTAATTGACAAATTTGTATTATTTGATATGATAAATTTCTAATTATGATTCATTATCAAGCTAATAAAAAAAGACAGAAACTAAAATGTATACATGGCATGCCAGTCATAAAAGAGTGTAGAAAATATAGTTAAGAGAAATATGACATATAGCCACTGTTTTTTGAAAAACTGTTTTTTCAGTTTCTGGACCTGAGGGAAATTGATCACTGTTTCATGGTGTAGTGCTAACCTTTTAGAACTCAATACTTCCAAAACTAAAGAGCTAATTATTGATTTTAGAAAAAGTGAGTTGGTGACACCTGTAGTAATCAACACACCCATCATTGATTCTGTGGAATCTTATAAGTATTTGGGTGTTTTTATAGACAACAATTACAATGGAAGGAGAATACCACCATTGCTCTATAAGAAAGCTCAAAAGAGGCTATTTTACTTAAGAAAACTGAGTTCCTTTCAAGTGTATATTGCAGACCTTTTATCCCCGTACACACGCCTGAGATCCTCGGGAAAGAAACTTCTGGTCATTCCGAAATCTAAGCTAAAATCAAAGGGTGACTGGGCCTTTGCTATTAGGGCCCCTCAACTTTGAAATGCCTTTCCCAAGGAACTCAGGCTTGCTACATCAGTAATTTCTTTTAAATCCCTTCTTAAAACGAATTTTTTTAGACAAACTTTTAACTGAATTTTAATTAACCATGGTATTTAGGCATTTTATTGTACTGTATTTTATAGTAGTGTAACGATTCATGCGATGCATCGATGAATCGATTGTCAGTCCTACCGATTCAACTAAATCGATCTGCTAAAATAAATAAATAGAATGAATCGCTTTGGCTTCACCAATAATCGATATAAATGCTTTAAATCTTATGAATCGCGATTCTTAATTATGATTATTGTTTTAAGACTTAGTTTACACATTTTTTTGTGAAATGCAGCTTGGTAATCCGTAACTCTGTCATCAGCTACAGTGTTTCCCCTAGATTTTTTTTCAGGCCGGGCGGTGAAAGTGCGCCATTTTGCGTAGAGGCGGAAACTATAATTACACCCTCATAATATCAGCCCTGCCATTGAAAATTTTAATTAGGCCTAACGGGAAACCGAAGCTGTTTTGGCAAGGGGTTTTCCAGATGCTATTTTGATCATTCCCGCATTCTGCGGTAAGGGAAATATTGCAGCTACATAAAAAAAATAAAAAAAAAGATTATATATATTAAAAAAAAGAAGAACAATATAAATTTCTTTTTTTTTTTTCATTAAAATTCTTTATTTTCCCTCTTGTCCCGCCCGGCCAAGATAATGGTAGGGGAAACACTGAGCTAGTCAGCCTGCAAGGAAGTACCGCCAAGAGTTTTTTTTCCCCTCACCCTCTACTGGTGCATTTCACCCACTCACTCACCCACCCACTCACTCACTCTCACCCACCCACCCTCTCACTCACCCACCCACTCACTCACTCTCACCCACCCTCTCACTCACTCACCCACCCTCTCACTCACTCACTCACCCACCCTCTCACTCACTCACTCACTCACCCACCCTCTCACTCACTCACTCACCCACCCTCTCACTCACTCACCCACCCTCTCACTCACTCACCCACCCTCTCACTCACTCACCCACCCTCTCACTCACTCACTCTCACCCACCCACCCACTCTCACTCACTGACTCTTAACTCACCCACCCACTCTCTCCCCTGCCAGCATGTAGCCTATTGAAAAATGTTCAAAATAACTGAGCCATGTTTAATTACATTTTTGTATTCAGCATAAAATATTATGCAGGACTACTTTTTTTATAGAATAAATATGTTTAATAAGTAATTCTGTTGTCTGTTTATTTTTTCACCTTTCAGAAGAATACAGATAGTCTCACTCGCATTATTGCATGTTTATTTCAGGGATATAGAATTTTGGTTAAAAGTTACTGAATCGAATCGTGGTTTACAGAATCGAATCGTTCCAAAAAAAAAAAGTGTCCTTGAATCGAATCGCCAACTACTGAATCGTTAATCGAATCGAATCGCTGTGAAGCCAAAGATTCACACCCCTAGTATTTTACCTTCATTCATTTTATTTTTTAGATATTTTGCCTATTCTCCTGTTATTTAATGTGTTTTTAAGCGGTGCAGCCGCTTCTATACGTGACATGTGTGTCCGTCCGTGTGTCCGTCCGTCCGTCGCATGAGATTTAAACCAATCAGGAGTCGCCTGTGTGTCACATGCCCGGCAATACAATAGTAGCTTGAGAAAAGCATGCCCAGCTTCAGACAGCTCTATCTCAAAACTATCTTAAAAACTGTAGTCGTGGTCACAAGTTAGAAAATGGGTTTGAAATTGAAATTACCAGCTGCCGCTAGAGTGGAGTTTTGAACATTCCACCATTTGTGTGAATGGGGAGCATGGTTTTCAAACAACACTGAATATTTTACAAACTAAAAATGTCACAGCTTAAATATTTACACCGTAGAAATCCTGGGAACCACATGAACATTTTGATACATATTATGTCTGTGTACCTTAAAAACTGTAGTTGTCATCTCAAGTTAGAAAATGGGTTTGAAATTGAAATTACCAACTGCCGCTAGAGTGGAGTTTTGAACATTCCACCTGTTAGCAAGGTGAGTCGCCGTAGCAACCCCCCAAAGCAAAATCAATACAAAATCTACCACCAGTGTTCTGCTGGACCCAGTCAGTTATGGAATGGCCCAACAATCCATGCACCCTCTTGTTGAGTTTGGAATTCCATTGTTATTGTTCAAGTAATAACTGTAATCTTTCCTGTTTGTTATCAGAGTACTAACTGTCATATGTCCTGTTTCTTCTGAAATACCAATGGCTGTCCTTTTATCTCCAATATCACCAAACCAGAGGCCATTGTTTTTGTACATGTAAACAACACACACATTTTCTATTGCATTTTTTAATATGATTGCTCATAAACCTGCACCGTTTACTTCAACACCTGGGTGTGATTTTTATTTGACTGTGAAGCACTTTGTAAACTTGTGTTAAGAAAAGTGCTATACAAGTACAAATAAAAAATGAATTTTTTCCACCTTTGGGGATGAATACAGTACATTCTCTTCTATTCGATTACATTGTATTCAGTTTCCGTTCCACCTGAAATGAGAGCGGAGTTCCTGTTGCACCTTAAAAGTTTATCACGAATTGTCGGCAATGTCAACGAATCGCTTTTTTTTTGACAAGTAACGTTAGAATTAATCTAATATCACACTGTGTTATTCTGAGTTTAAATGAGAGCAGTAATCTAATATCACATTGTTATTCAGTTTAAATGAGAGCGGAGTTGTTAAACCTTAAATGCAATAAGCAACACCGTTCGGAGTTTCCGTTCCTCTACGTCAATGTTACGCAACTTCCAGATCAACGCTCAGGCCCCAAGGGGCCTGGCGGTTGATCTGGGGCTTCACGGTGGATGTCTGCAGGAAGACTCTATTGGTTTCACAAAGCTTACGAAGTTAGCTGAATAACTGCACTGAGTAAAACCCTGAACCCTCCCAAATCTGCAACATGGACTGAAGAAAAAGACCCGTTCCGGGTTTTTAACTCAGTAATTCTGCTTTGTGAAACAGCCTCTGCTCAGATGAGAGGAAAACCTTATTGTTATAGAATCTATGTTAGGGGTGACTGGGGACAGTTGCAACGATTGTTTGCATTACTCTCAATTACTCTCAATTACTCTCAATTACTCTCAATTACTCTCAATTACTCTCAATTACTCTCAATTACTCTCAATTACTCTCAATTACTCTCAATTACTCTCAATTACTCAGATTATTTAGACCAGACCAACCAAAGTTTAATATTTAAAATTGACATATGTCTACCAATTACCCAAACCTATACCTATACGTTTAAAGATGATCACGTTTCACATGTAGTTCAGCAAAATTTATTTTAATGGAAGTCGTCAGCCTAGGGACAGTTGCAACATGTAAAAAATACATTAAACTGTCACCTACAAATTAACTTTTGCCTTTTGTCTCAATGTCACTGTCAGGTGACACACTATGATGCAGTTTCAAAAATGTCCACCAGATCAAGGGCGCTGACCCATGTACTGTAGTTCATATCTATATTTTCCTCAAGGACCCATAAAGTCCACCATATTGGATTTTCCGCTAATTTCCATTTTTTGTAAAACACTTAAAATGCTACTCCTCCTAGAGAATTTGATGGATTTGCACAAAACATGGTATATACCCTCCTTAGACCATGCTTCATAAAAGTTATATACAGAATTTTGATATTTTAAAGGATAACTTTCTGTCAAACGGTTTTGGAATTATTAGCATTTTTGTAATGAGCCACGCCCACTGAAAATTAATTGGCTTGTCATTCGGCCATTTTTTGACTGAGGCCTTTGAAAAGGTACGTGAGATGAAATCACATACCAAGTTCCGTGCAAATTGGTCAAATTTTGTAGGAGGAGTAGCATTTTAAGTGTTTTACAAAAAATGCTAATTAGTGAAAAATCCAATATGGTGGAATATATGGGTCCTTGAGACAAATTTGTTCCTCATAAGCAGAGGGAACTGTAATGAGGCTTACATGGGAAGACAACAGTTGGCATATTTGGGTCAACTATCCTTTTAAAATAACTATATTAAGACACATTTAATATTGCTTTCTGCATTATAAAAAGCGGGACCTGATATGGCTGCTTAGCTTGGGGACAGTTGCAACAACATGTTGCAACTGTCCCTCACAGTTGCAACATGAGAAAACCTCATGTGCTAGCTATACACAATGACATTGACACATGCTAATCATGTCAAATAGAAATCAACAAAACAATGATTCAAACTAAGTTTGGATTAATTCATACAGAAGGTCAGGACAGTATGACAAAAATATAGCTTGTGAACAAAATTACTTTCATACCTCCAAAACAAGCTTTTGTCAATAAATGTAGAAGCAAAGTTTGAATGTGGCTCCTTTCTTCCCGATGGAGGGTCTAATTGAGCATGTGTAGTATAGAGTGTCATCATTCTAGCATGTTTCTGATTGGAGGAATAAGATACTGTTGCAACTGTCCCTTGTTGCAACTGTCCCCAGTCACCCCTACCAGTCATCAAGCTAACGTTAGCTAATGGCCTCCTACACACTAGGGTCTTAGTTTCGAAACGTTTCAGAAATGTTTTAGTTGGGAGGTTTTCGCTAACGTTACCTTGACCTGTTTCGTAGGCTACACGTTACTCGAATGCATTCTGTTCCGTGGTTTTCGAAACCTAGAATGTGCTCCACACAGCACGTTATTGCCGTTTCCTTGACAGCAGATTTTATCTTCTGCATTCCTTGGTAACTAGCCTATATCGACATTTAACGTCACAGTTTGAAAAAAAATTAAAAAAACAACATGGATCCTTTACCGCTTTCCAAGTATTTACGGAGATGAAACGAGTCTCCTCCTCCGTCCAAGTTAAGCCACAATCGGTAGCCATAATATAGAGAAAACATACGAAAATAATAATAATTGGGATGGCAGGTATGCCATCCGCCAAGTTACGGCTTGGTGGGGCATGCCCCATACCTATACAGCACCGAGAGTTTGGCACTTTTCAGGGTTTCCTACAGAAGTAACCACAATGACCATAGACACACAGCCCTTAAAAACATTAACTTCTGTATGTTCTGACCTCATGTAACCACACAGCATTCAGATACAACTTCACACATCCACACAATAAAGCCCTAAACTTGGGTTATTTTGCTTCTTCTTCTTCTTCTTCTTCTTCTTCTTCTTCTTCTTCTTCTTCTTCTTCTTCTTCTTCTTCTTCTTCTTCTTCTTCTTCTTCTTCTTCTTCTTCTTCTTCTTCTTCTTCTTCTTCTTCTTCTTCTTCTTCTTCTCCTGCCAAACTGCCTGCCTCCGTCGCGATGTTATCCAATGGGGAGAATTATTATTTGAGGGTATGGTCCGTATACCTGCTCATCAAGCTTATCGTCCAATAAAAATGCTTCATACTAATGTTTTTTAATGTTAATATAGCCAATGGCCTCATGCTTTCCAAGAAGCTACTGTGGCTTAGTGGTTATAACTGCAGTCTCTCACATAGTGGATTGTGGGTTCGAGCCCAGCAGGGCACATGTGTATTTTCCACAAAAACAATGTGCAAACTGTTAAGTACTTTTAATTTCTTAGACTGTTATTATTTTCACATTGACACATTAACATATGTTTATTGCAAAGGCAAAAGAGGTTTACAATATTAACTGTTCAATGTTTCACTTGTATTTCACTTGTACTTTATCACACCCTCCCCAAACCGGACGCTCACTTTTGTTTGGTTTGGGGAGGGTGTTACGCTCTGCTCTTGCGGTCATGACTGACTGACTGACTGACTGACAGGAAACCCCTTGCCTCGACACAAGGTCACCATAAAATTAACTACTAGGAAAATTAAGAATTTATGATAATAGCCTACATTAAGAATTGAGGATAGCCTCTTTTAAGCTGCAAGCCTAAAAGCGATCGGATTTATAAACCGCCAATTCCCCAAACGTATCATATTCATGGTTAGTCACTTATAAATAAATAGCCTCCGAATGTGGCTCTAGTCTACACTACTCTGCTGATAATGTAGCTTACTGCAAACACAAGAAGAAGAAGAAGAAGAAGAAGAAGAAGAAGAAGAAGAAGAAGAAGAAGAAGAAGAAGAAGAAGAAGAAGAAGAAGAAGAAGAAGAAGAAGAAGAAGAAGAAGAAGAAGAAGAAGAAGAAGAAGAAGAAGAAGGAAGAAGAAGAAGAAGAAGAAGAAGAAGAAGAAGAAGAAGAAGAAGAAGAAGAAGAAGAAGAAGAAGAAGAAGAAGAAGAAGAAGAAGAAGAAGAAGAAGAAGAAGAAGAAGAAGAAGAAGAAGAAGAAGAAGAAGAAGAAGAAGAAGAAGAAGAAGAAGAAGAAGAAGAAGAAGAAGAAGAAGAAGAAGAAGAAGAAGAAGAAGAAGAAGAAGAAGAAGAAGAAGAAGAAGAAGAAGAAGAAGAAGAAGAAGAAGAAGAAGAAGAAGAAGAAGAAGAAGAAGAAGAAGAAGAAGAAGAAGAAGAAGAAGAAGAAGAAGAAGAAGAAGAAGAAGAAGAAGAAGAAGAAGAAGAAGAAGAAGAAGAAGAATAATAATAATAATAATAATAATAATAATAATAATAATAATAATAATAATAATAATCTCTGGTATGTACTTTCTTAGTAGTATCTACGGTTTTCTTTCTGGCTAAGATTCCTGGGAAATATGCGTTGTCCAATTAAGCTTGTTCGCCAACGTTACTTCCTGCTTCTCGTCAGGAAGCAGAAACAAGCTAGGCTACTACGAAGCAAATCAACATGCATTATAGCCTACATTCATTGCACTACAGAAAACTAAACTAAACCTAGCTGTCCGGTACCAAAACATTTCCCGCAGGTAACGTTCTACACTACCGGAAAAAAAACTGCTGTACAGAAACTCACTAGCTCGCTCACTAGCTCGTAGCCCACACATGGAAGGTTGGAGTTACGCATCCGGCAATCCAGTGTTGAATAGCCTAACGTTAAATGTATTTCATAGAATACTAATAGCCCTATTTTAAAACAGTATTTCCATATTTTACTGATGCAAACTATTTAGGCTGTACTAGCTATTTAGGCTGTATGTCTTTCAGCTAGAATGTGTTTGCATCTAGCCCATTGTGCATATATGTCTCCATGTAGACTTGGTTCATTAATTTACAAGCTTCTTCATGATCCATAGCTCAGGTGGTGGTGTTCATTGTATTTCATTACACATTAAATACTGCTCATCTACAAACTCTTTTAATGTAATTGTGTGCTGTCTGTAATAGGATAACTGTTCTCATTCTTGTCAATAGAGGGCGTTATGGTTAAGCGAATGTCTGCATACATTTCTTTGGAAGGCATGTCTCTCTCCGTGTTTATCTTCATGCATTATTCATCATTAGTTAGCTATAAAAAATAAGTGATATCAGATCAAAAACGTCTACGACATAAAAAAAGCCAAGTTACTCACGCATAGCCTACATAGTGCTGTCCATAAGTTCTTAATTCCAACTTGCAAAAACTAGGCCTGCCTTTAAAAGTCTTGATATCAAAATGTGGCCAAGTTACAACTAACAATATTGCCTATCGTAGCTCACACTAAATAAACTAGCTCTATTCCAAAGCAATGCTATCCAAACTTTCCTAAATTATTTAATGCAACTTGGCCCTGTGTTTCTTCGTCTTACCATCTCAAGAGAATGTGGTCAATGAAACTGTATGTGCCACATCAAACTGCAAAATGAAAATAATTTATAGTGGAAATACTCTGATTCAGATGTGTTGCACTTAGAAATTAAACAGAAAAATTACTACACTATAGGGCATGTTTGAACAATTGCCTGCATCCACTGCTTTGGGTCAATGAAAAGCACAGAATGAATAAAATGTATTATTTATTTATTTATTTGGATTTCTATCAAAACCTGTGTGGTCCTACAGAGCATAGATATCCTTGTGTTCACAAAATTCTGTTTGCAAATATCATAAATACTATTATGTTAAGAAAATTGGTACTATTACTTATTTTCCACCATCTGACCCACAAACATGTCTGGATACGTTTGTAAAAATGCTTTACGTACGCTATTTTCTAGGTAAAAATATTACTAATTTTTATCTGCATTTATTTATTCATCACCCCTTTCTCTATTGTACATGATGTTTCTTCATATAAATGTCTTTTTGTGAAGAATGCTGTAGCAGCAGTTAACATTTTAAAACCTGTACATTTTCTAAAGTAAACTTGCCAACAAAGTACAACCATATCCTTTCTGGAGTGTAATTATTCATCAACTGTTGAAAACATTCATTGAAATCATACAGTGCATCCGGAAAGTATTCACAGCGCTTCACTTTTTCCACATTTTGTTCTGTTACAGCCTTATTCCAAAATTGATTAAATTAATTTTTTCCCTCAACATTCTACACACAACACCCCATAATGACAATGTGAAAAAAGTATTTTTGAGATTTTTGCAAATTTATTAAAAATAAAAAAATAAAATTTCTCATTTACATAAGTATTCATACCCTTTGCTTTAACATATTTTTAAAGTATCATATTTCATATTTGGTCGCATATCCTTTACATGCTGTTACTTCCTGAAGTCTGTGACCATCAACATCAAAAAACTGTCGATATCTTATTTTCAGGTACTGTTACAAGCGATACTATAACCATCCTCCATTGTTTCAGGCGTTGGTTTAAAAAGGCTTTTAGCTGCTGCAGAGCCGAGATACACCATAAAATCTGAGAAGTTCTACTGCACAGAGAAGCTGCCTGAAGTGTATGGCAAAGTGGTGGAAAAAATAAAACTGCTTCTCGCTATGGAAAACGCTGGAGACATTGCATTCACAACAGACTGCTGGTCAGACACCACTGAGGCACTGATGAGCTTGACCGCGCATTTTATTGACAAAGAGTGGAAAAGAGTACAAGTCGTACTTAAAGGGTAAGTTCGCTATTTTGGACCTTGGACCCTATTTGCGGTCCGTCTTCCATGAACCTGACCCATGAAGTCCATTTTTCCGCTGATCGGTCCAGTATTGAGTTCGGTACAGATTTCCTGTAGGCTCTCACTGGGCTACAATGGAAGTGAACGGGGCAATCAGAAATGTTATGGAAAAACAACGATAAATGTGCTTTTATAGCTCAGTGTGTATTCTTACGGTCTCAGTATGCTCTCCTGTGAAATGTAGGCTATCGCAAACGCAAACCGAACGTTGAAACAACAGTTCCATTTGAAACAGAACTATTTCTCCGACCGCACTACCTCGCACTGACTTCGGATAACATTACCTGCGCAACTTCAGCCTCTCTCTCTTCTCTTGCTCTCTTATCCATCTCTTGTAGTTCCGTGTCCGTGTATTCTGGCTCAAATCTGTAGCCAGTAATGTCAGTCAAAATCGAATTCTTCGTCTTCGTAATCATTATAGTCATCCATCATTCAAGTTTTTTTGTGGAAATTGTAGCCTACGTTGCTGCAGGTAAACAAACGCAGACTGTTCAACTAGATAGTTTCGTAAACGGCCGGCACACCTTCCCGCTCCCCTACCCCCGACACATAGTACTCCGCGGGAGCAGCGAAAACAAGCAACAGAGAAATGCTTACTTCCAAGCCATGCCAAGCACGTAAAAATGTTCGGATTGAGATACATTTCACAGGAGAGCATACTGAGACCGGTAACAATACACCCTGAGCTTCCCGTCTCATTTATTGTACATGAAAGCACATTTATCGAACATTTCTAATTGCCCCGTTGACTTCTATTGTAGCCCAGTGAGAGCCTACAGGAAATCTGTAGCGAACTCAATACTGGACCGATCAGCGAAAAAATGGACTTCATGGGTCAGGTTCATGGAAGACGGACCGCAAATAGGGTCCAAGGTCCAAAATAGCAAACTAACCCTTTAATGTGAAGGCAATGTCAGGATCCCACACTGGCGAATATATAGGCAGCCTATTTTTAGAGATGCTGAAGGAGTGGGCTATTGACAGCAACCGCGTACTGCTGGTACTACGTGACAGCGGTGCCAACATGGTAAAAGCGATGAGGATAGTGGACATGCCAGGCCTCAGCTGTAGTGCCTACATGTTCCAACTGGTAGTACAAGATGGCCTTCAATCAAAGAGGGCTGTATTGGATATCATTGTCAAGCTGAAGAGGTGTGCCACTCACTTCAGTCACTCTTATCTCTGCCAAGCAGAGACTTCAAACAATCCAGGAGGAAGTTGGCCTCCCTGTTCATGCCACCCATCAGGCCACCCCAACGAGATGGAATTCAACATTACACATGCTCAAAAGAATGCAGGAGCAGAAATTAGCTCTCACCCTGTACTCTGGGGAGTACAGGCTTTTACATGCCCAACTGTTGATGAGTGGGACATCGTGGACAAAGTCATTAATACTTTGACTCCAGTAGAAGAGATTACTCTGGAATAGGGTTGTCATGATATCCAATAATATCGGATACGGCGATATTTGAAAATATCGCAGAGATGACTGTCTGTAGCCACGATATAAAAAAAAAAAAAATATTTTAAAAGGTTTTATTATTCCTATTCAAAGGACAAAACATGCATGCATACTTTTAAATAATAATATTGGTCGGAAATAATACCTGAGTTTACATTTCAAAATGTGTATAACTCAAAATATTTGCATTACTGCATGTGCAGTGGCCTGCCCGACAAATCTGAGTGTTGCGTCCTTTCCCGCTCCATTTTCTATTTTAGTTCTGATGCCTCGCAAAAAATTCTGTATGCTTTGTTTTTTTAAATATTTGGTTCGGTTGTTATTATTTTGTTACCATTAGCCTATTCGTATACTGGTACTAATTAATTACCTGATGCGCAATGTTAACAGCAGAGTGAGGATGGTTATTACATAGATTTTCCCATTTCCAGTGGAAGGTTAGTGTAAGGTAGGAAGTAGGATCAAATTACTACGTCTGATCGCTTGCTTTCATCCTTGCAGAAGGAGCTAGTGCAATAGATGTAACAGCCACGGTGTCAATGTATTATCCTATCTTGTGACTGCTCGTCATCATTAGTTAAGAGAAAGCAAGAGAAGATGGCTGATCTTATTTCAAAGAAAAACACCACTTAGCCAAGCTACAAGCCCAATGATAACGGAGAACCAGCGAATGTCGATGAAGGTAACATGCCGTAAATGCATTAAAAAGTCGTCACAACTAAGGATGGGAATACAACAAAGATTTCCCATAAAACATTTTCGCTAACTACACAGTCATTATGGGGGCATTATAACATTATGCCTATGAGAGCCTACAGGAGATGGCAATAAATAATTTGCCATATGCAGACATAACAGCAAACCTTGCATCGCAACATTGTTTTGTGGACATAGTTCGAAACTTAATAAATTGACGGTCGCTCATCATGTTCATCATTCATTTTGGAGCGATCTATGAAGTGTCTAGCTACTAAGGTACGAGAAAAAACTTTTGTGAGATGAGTGCCAGTACGGGATGTTGCAGTTGGCATTCATTTATATACGGATCCAAAACGAAAAAAAAACATTTGATTCTCGTTTTTCAATTTCTTTTTAAAATGAATATAGCATAACCATTTGTTTCTTGCTTTTTCATTTCTGTTTCTGAAACGGGAAACGATAGGCCTAAAAGTACACGGATCCAGAAGCAACACTAAGGCTGCTGCAATTAGAACTCAATGTTGCCACACGTGGTAATTACTTCTGTTCACATTGTCATTAATCCACTATAATAATATACGAACGATAATATTTAATATCACAATATTTCTTAAAGGCATATCGACAATATGAAAATGGGGTATTGTCACAAACCTACTCTGGAAATGAGTAAGTTGGATGCTTCTGTCTCGTGTATCATACCCACAACTGAAGTACTACGGCAACAGAGGGTCCAAACCATAGAGGTCCAAACACAATGGGAATCCAAAACGCTCAGAAAGACAATGCTGGACAGTCTGAAGAGTAGATTTGCAGCCATGGAGGAAAGAAGAGAAGTAGTTTTGGCCTGCATAGTGGATCTTCGCTACAAGCAGCGTCCTCTGCCAGACACAACAAAAAGCTTGGCCAAAACCTGGCTCTAGGAAGAGTAAGCAGCAGCAGCACCGAAGTAAGCAGCAGCACTGCAGCCACCAACATGGAAGAGAATCCCACAGGGGAGGGTCAGTCTCAGAGTCTGTTAGACAGCCTATATGATGACATGCTGCTGAGACAGCAGGCACAGCCAGAGCCACCTGATGGTCTGCTTGAAAAGCTGGAGCGGTATTTGAAAGAGCCCGTTCCGGATCGGAAATCAGGTTTGTTAAAACTGAGCTTTTTTCTAGAATAAACATCAATGTTTTATATCCAGATAAAAAAGTAATATTATTTTTATTATCATCAGGTGACCCTCTGCAATGGTGGAAGCAGGACAGCGGGCGCTTTCTGAACCAGTCTTCATTGGCCAGGCGGTTCCTGACTCCGCCACTCTCCTCTATCCCCAGCGAGAGGGTTTTTAGCACAGTAGGGAACATTTATGAGGACAAGAGGAGCTCCCTGGCAGGTGCAAATGCAGAGAAGCTATGCTTCTTGTTTTACAACCTGCCCCTAATTGACTGGCAGTACTGAAATAGTCAGTAATTGATACTCAACAATTCAACATACAGTACTGATGTTTATTTAGCTATTTATTATATTTGTATTTATTCTTTATTAAAATGGTCAGTAATTGACTTACTCAAAATAAAGTACCGATGTTTAATGATTTATTTTATTTTTTTTATTTATTGAAATGATCAGTAAGTTACTTAAAGTACTGATGTTTATGTTGCCATTTATTTCATTTATATTCTTTATTTGATCACAGTGTTCATTTATACAATTATTTGATGTTAATCATGTTAATATTATAATAACTTTATTACAAAAAAACTTTACATTATTAAATTATTTGTTCAAGAAAGCAGTCTTCTGAGTACCTTCGCATAGCCACATTGGTGCTAAATCTGCACAATCCACGTAGAAAAGGTCTATTTTCATTCAAGCTCAAAAGTTCACTATACCGGCTGCCATATCGGTAATCGGTTAATTCCCCCCCTCTAATATCGGTATCGGTCGGCTCTAAGTTACGATGTAAATAATTTCAGAGAAATATGCAATTGGGACGTCGACCACTACCACTAGGGGGCCACCGTGGCTAAGATATTCATAATCGGCTTGTCAAATTTTTTGTCATTTTAACCCATTAAAACTAAAAACCCTAGTTTCTAATTAATTACAATCTACTGATTTCATTTCCACGTTGAAAATCTGCTTAAAAATTTTAATGAGCAAAACCTATCGAGCGTTACAACTTATGATAGGCCTATTCCACAGAATAGGCATCTTTCTCGGTAGCCCAGTGGTAAACTTCCTGTTTACAAATCCAGATCTCGGTCTGAATCCGACATGGGGCAGAACTTTTTCTCTTTTGGATCTCAGTGGATTTGGTTTCCAGTAGCTTTCGATTTTATGTCCACTCACGGATATGATTTCTCTAACTTAGCCTCCAGCCCAGCATCAGAAAGTTTTTGCTGCAGACGTGCGGAGTAATATTAATCAGATCAAAAATGTCTGCGACGTAAAAAAAGCCAAGTTACTCACGCATAGCCTACATAGCGCTGTCTATAAGTCCTTAATTCCAACTTGCAAAAACTAGGCCTGCCTTTAAAAGTCTTGATATCAAAATGTGGCTAAGTTACAACTAACAATATTGCCTATCGTAGCTCATACTAAATAAACTAGCTCTATTCCAAAGCAATGCTATCCAAACTTTCCTAAATTATTTAATGCAACTTGGCCCTGTGTTAATTCATCTTTGCATGTGTAGAGATTGTGCCTCATGGAACAACATATGATTTCAATGAATGTTTTTCACAGTTGATGAATAATTACACTCCAGAAAGGATATGGTTGTACTTTGTTGGCAAGTTTACTTTAGAAAATGTACAGGTTTTAAAATGTTAACTGCTGCTACAGAATTCTTTACAATTCACAAACACATTTATATCAAGAAACATCATGTACAATAGAGAAAGGGGTGATGAATAAATAAATGCAGATAAAAATGAGTAATATTTTTACCTAGACAATAGCGTACATATAGCATTTTTACAAACGTATCCAGTCATGTTTGTGGGTCAGATGATGGCAAATAAGTAATAGTACCAATTTTCTTAACATAATAGTATTTATGATATTTGCAAACAGAATTTTGTGAACACAAGGATATCTATGCTCTGCAGGACCACACAGGTTTTGATAGAAATCCAAATAAATAAATCAATAAATACATAATAATAATACATTTTATTCATTCTGTGCTTTTCATAGACCCAAAGCAGTGGATGCAGACAATGGTTCAAACATGCCCTATAGTGTAGTAATTTTTTTGTTTAATTTCTAAGTGCAACACATCTGAATCAGAGTATTTCCACTATAAATTATTTTCATTTTGCAGTTTGATGTGGCACATACAGTTTCATTGACCACATTCTCTTGAGATGGTAAGATGAAGAAACACAGGGCCAAGTTGCATTAAATAATTTAGGAAAGTTTGGATAGCATTGCTTTGGAATAGAGCTAGTTTATTTAGTGTGAGCTACGATAGGCAATATTGTTAGTTGTAACTTGGCCACATTTTGATATCAAGACTTTTAAAGGCAGGCCTAGTTTTTGCAAGTTGGAATTAAGAACTTATGGACAGCACTATGTAGGCTATGCGTGAGTAACTTGGCTTTTTTTACGTCGTAGACGTTTTTGATCTGATATCACTTATTTTTTATAGCTAACTAATGATGAATAATGTTTAATAAACTTTAATAAATTAAAGTTTGGATAGCATTGCTTTGGAATAGAGCTAGTTTATTTAGTGTGAGCTACGATAGGCAATATCAGGGTTTGATGTAGGCCGCGCCATTGCACCATTGGCTCCCAAAAAATCGTAAATGACCGGCTAGAATTCGATGCATGGGCCCAAATGACCCCCTCCCAGATTGTCTTTGGGGGGAAATTAAAACGTTCAGTATTACAAATATTTCTGCAGTGTGTATTTCTCAAGCGTTATTTTACAACTAACCTGAAGCCGGCGCTATAGTTAGTAGACTAGTTCCTTTTAGTTTTACGAATTCGTGCGAAAAGCGAATTTTAAAAAAAAATGGAGTCGAACAAGAAGGAGACAGAGAGCGATCGGGGAGTTTTTTTTACATTTGCGAAAGATGGAGTTGGGCATGAACAGACACCGGTAGATAGAGGTAGCAGAGGAGGGGGGTGCTGTGGTGGTTGCGGATAATGGAGGTGGGGTGGTGGAGAACGGAGGAGCGAATTATATAGAAGAGGCGGCTAACGAGAATCGAGAGGCTAACGTCACAGCAGCTAGCAGCGAGACGGTGGATCCGTCTGCAAATAATAAATCAAAAAGAAGCTTCCCAAGAGAGTGGCTAAAAAAACACAATTGGCTGAATTTTGACTCCGATAAGATGTACTGCAAAGTGTGCATTAATAAAAGCAAGGCGAACTCCTTCACCAGTGGGTGCGACAATTTTAGAACCTCGACCCTTGAGCGCCACGTCAAAAGCAAGGACCACCGGGATGCGTTGATGGAGTCCGATGGGGAGAAAGCAATGCAGTCAATGCTACAGAGGGCAATGAACGAGGACGAGGAGGCAACTATTAAAGCCCTTCAAACTGTGTACTTCATGGCAGTCGGCGCAGAACAGCTGGTGGGCTTTGGATCCGACGGTGCTGCGGTAAGTCCACCGCACTGTCATACAAAAGTGAAATTGTGTGAAAGTCTAGTTAACATCACTCTAACGTTACCCGAATATAATATAATATATATCACAATATTTAATATGTGACCTGCTCTCACAGAATCAGTCGTTTGGACTCAAAAACAGAGACTTATAGCCTACCGGAAAGAGGATAATGTTAGCTTTCCAATGATACCAATGTTAGTTTTCTACTCCAAATATCAAGTGAGTCATGCCCTATTACATATCGGATGTCACCATAGCATGTTCTGAAGAAAAAAGCCTTCAAAGTTTGCAGTCAATTTTGTTCACTAGTGACGTTAGCTAGCTAACGTCAGCTAGCTAGCTAGCTGGCCCATTTCACTTCACACACTTTGCCTAGCTCTATCACAAAATAGCCTAAGCTGTAGCTAACAGTAACATATAGCTAGATAACTTTAGCTAACTTAAAATAGGGAAGTGGATAAGTGCTTACCAGTAGTAATCTATTGAACCTGGTCTCGCTTTTTCACTAACTTTCACTAGCAAGCACTAGCAAGAACGTTCGAATTTCGCCGCGGCAGCTAACTTCAACACAAAACCATCTCTTGTTTCTACGCTTCAAAATGATATTTCCCAGGCGAAATTAGAAATAATTCATATATATTATGAAAGACAAGGCTTTGTTTTATTAAAATCTGTTAAAAGCCCAAAACGGACAAAAATCACGTTTTGACATAAAAAGGCATTTTCCCGTAAATTAGCCATTGCGACTTCCGACTGATTCTGTGAGAACAGGTCACATATAATAATAAGTTTAAAAAATTGCATTTAAATTGCTTAAATTGCCTGTTAACTAGCAATATCCATTTTTTCTCTTCTTGTCTTTTAACAGGTTATGACTGGGAAACGATCTGGTGTGGCAGTTTGAATGAGGGAAGACTTCCCAAATGTACAAAACATACATTGCATCGCCCATCGGCTGGCCCTGGTCACCAGCCAAGCATCAGAGAAGATTCCGTACATGCTGAAATTTCAGGAGATCATCTCAGGCTTGTACTACTATTTCAAACACTCCACATTACGTGTCGCTAAACTCAAAGAGATGGAGAAGGTTCTGCATGCCCCGCAGTTAAAGATGAAGGAGGTGCACAGTGTGCGGTGGTTTTCCTTTTATGCTGCCCTCAAGGCCCTGTACAGGTGCTGGGAGCCTCTGGCTGTCATGCTGGAGCAGCAAGAAGAACCTAAAGGGAAGGGGATACTCAAGAACGTAGCCTCATTCAAATTTTTGGGTGCGATGTCTATGTTAATGGATGTCATCCCAGTTCTCACCCAGCTGAACTTGGTGTTCCAGAAGACAGACTTAGACCTGGTGGTGGTCAACCCAGCTCTGGAGGCTACCAAAGACCAGCTGAGACACCTCCTCACACATGATGGTACTCATGCACTGAAGTTCTGTGGAGAAGCTGGAGAGACGCTGAAGCAGTACAAAGGTGTTGCTGTGACAGACTCGGCCACTCAGCGTCGGAAGGTGAATACAGTAAAAGTGGACCTGGTCACAAACATGTTGGAGCAGTTGGAGAAAAGGTTCCCAAAGGAGGCAACAGACATTGTTTCAGCCTTCTCTGCCCTGGCTTTTCCACACATTCCAGAGGAGCTGGAGAGCTACGGAAATGAGAAGGTGGAGTTCCTCATTGAAACATATGGGAGCTTTGTCAGTGCCCAGGAAACAAGAGCAGAGTGGCTCTGCTTGAAGAGACTGGTGGTGACAGAGAAGTACCCCTGTGGTAAGATAGGGAGGCTCTACAACATCATTGCAGACCATCATCCATCATCATTCCCAAACATCCTCAAGCTGGCTGGGATTGCCATGGCTCTACCAGTCCACACTGCAGATGTTGAGAGGGGGTCAAACAGTTCCGTGCTCAGAACAGCCTCAAAACCACTCTCCGTAACCGCCTGGGTGCCAAAAGGCTCAACACCCTGCTCACACTCAGACTAGAAGGACCACACTGGAGTGCATTCCCATATGGCAGGACCATGGAGCTGTTCAGAAGGGTGAAACAAAGACGGATTTTTTCATGAATTAGAAAGAGGGAGTGGACATCTGAAATGAAAAAAAAAAACGTATGCACTAACTTATGGGGAGGGAGAGGGAGGGAGAATCATGGTAGGGAGGGAGGGAACTCATTGTGAAGGGGAAAATGTGAAAATATAAATCTGAGTATTAAACATTAGGGGAGGGGACTCACTGTGAAAAGGGAAAATATTATATAAAAGTTAATGCTATAAAGAAATACATTTGAAATAAATGTAATATTGTTTACTGACTGTTTTGAGTGTTAAGCAACAGGGGAGGGAGGGAGAATGAGAGGGAGGGACTGCTTACTGTGAAGGGGAAAATTTAAAACTAAGCTTAGCTAGCTCAGCTGTACTGAGTATTAGGGGAGGGAGGTAGGGCAGGAACTTACTGTGAAAGGGAAAGTTACATTAAATAAATAAATGATTATTTAGTTAAGTGTATTAAATTAATAACATGTATTGCTATTCTTTATTTTAAAATAAAAGTAAGAGCAAATCTACTTTACCTGGCGTTTCTCCATTTTTTTCATATTGACCGCGACATTTGAGAATGACCCCCTAAAAAAATAGCATGGGGCCAATTTGACCCCCTCTAAATGAATCCTGGATCAAACACTGCAATATTGTTAGTTGTAACTTGGTCACATTTTGATAGACTTTTAAAGGGAGGCCTAGTTTTTGCAAGTTGGAATTAAGGACTTATAGACAGCGCTATGCAGGCTATGCGTGAGTAACTTGGCTTTTTTTACATTGTAGGCGTTTTTGATCTGATATCACTTATTTTTTATAGCTAACTAATGATAAATAATGTATGAAGATAACCACGGAGAGAGACATGCATTCCAAAGAAATATATATATCTGGCAGCAGAGTGATGGTTTAAGGCTTGTTTGATACGTCAGACCCTTGATGACTTAGAGCCATTTAGCCAACCATGTGTTCCATACTGTTCCAGTGTAATTTACAGCTAAATCTAGTCCCACCCCCCAATTCCCATAGAGATCCATTCAAATCCAGAGATTATAGTATCACTTGAAGGAGTACCAGAAAATAAGATATGAAGAGTTTTTTGATATTGTTGGGTCACAGACATCAGTAAGTCATGGCCTGCAATATGCGACCAAATATTAAAAATGATTACTTTATTGTACATTATGTTAAACTGTCCAATATTTTTTGATGTCCGAAAATGGGGGACGACGACGATGACTATGTACAAAAGATTCTAAACGGTTCATCCAATATGGATGAAAATACCCTCAAATTAAAGCTGAGTCTGCAATTCAACCACATTGTCATTGTATCCTTTCAAACTCAAAGTGCTAGAGTACAGAACCAAAAAAACAAAAAATGTGTCACTGTCCAATGAATTATGGTGCTCACTATATGTATGTAGCATTTTCCTGGCATATTATTTTATTGTAATCTTATCGTACATAATATAGACTGTGAGAATGTTTCTTTTAATGTATGTTTTGAAGCACAACATTTAATCTAGGAACATACAGATGTTGTGTATTTGTGTATTAGGGATTGTGCAGATGTGGCCCTGATATCTTTCTGGTTCTGTAGATGTCTTGTAACAATAGTGTCTCGGAATCAATCAGGCAGGGGCTAGCACCTCACTCCCCAGGACAACTCAATGCAAATGTGTGTGTTAGAACTGTATAAAAACACAACTAAAATGAGTGTTCCTAGAACATTTTGTAACCTTACATGTGTTCCCGTGGCCGGCTGTGTAAATTGAACCTTCCCGTCTTTTTGTTGAAAACATTGGGTCTGCCTCTTCAATAATACAGAGGTTTTAACATTTCGAATTGACTAACATAGACTATGGCGTATTAGTATCTCCCTGGGCTATATTTGTCACTTAGGGCATGGAGAATACTCATTCCAATTTACTGTGTGGTGACATATGCTAGATTAAAAATGTCCTTGGTGTGATTATGAATGGCAACATCTACAGAGAAATATCACCCCAGAGCATACAGCAAAAGATTACATACTGTAGAATACAGGAAAAAAAATTTTTATTGAGGTACAAGAGTGAATGATTAGGCTACATATTCAGGTGTATGTATCAGTGTAATAATGTTTTCAATTTAAACCATCATAAGAGGCAAATGTATGCATTATAATGGACAAAAACTATTTTATTCGTTTTATGGTTTTGGATAAGTTTGTGGACCCATAGATATCTATCCCCCTAAACTGATTAAAATATAGTGATAGTTGCCACTTGAAAATAATGCAAAAGTGAGTTTTATGAGCCAAAACAGTTGATTTGTACTTAAATATGATTATATTATGATTTACAGCAGTGCACAATTCGGATAGATTTGGACACACTAAGGGACAAAAGGGTACACTGCTGACATTTTGCATCATATATCTTTAGTAGTTCTGCATATCGCCCCCAGATTTTGCACACTTGTGGACTGTGTGATCAAGGAAGTTAGTTTTACCTGGTAAAACAGGTAGTTTTACCTGTTTTACATTTGTCGCTCTCAGTATTTCATTGCAAACTAAAGAAAAACAACTTTGTTTTGCATTTTTACCAAGATTTCTTTGCATTTGTGGCACTTTATTTTGACATAAATTATGAAAATAAACTAATCTAAATTAGTATTGTAAATGGTACAACTGTCTTTCTTAATTTAAGCCATTTTCCAAGGTTCTGAGATGCTCACACCTGGAGTTATAAAACCTTAAATAGAACACCCTCTAAATATTGCTGAAAACAGGGCAGAGAATTACAGACGACGGAAGAAAGCTCACCCATATTGCGAGATTCACTCTTTTGCCTCCAATGTTTAACTTCTTTGTAAGGAAGGATGCCTGTAAGGAATGAAAATACAGATGAGCATATGTTTAAGCATGGCAAGAAGACTGGTTTTGTCTGCACTGGTTTATCTACATGCTGAAAAACTAGTTAATCCTACATTTTAGTAAACCCCTAAATTTTAAATGGAAGCTATATCTGGATCTTCTGTAGAAAAGATATTCAGTGCAACTGGCTGGCTAAAGCACTAACATGGATAAAGTGATGAACAATCTGTAGGATTCACCCTTATTTAAAGAGTTTGAGTACTCAATGTGAACATATAAAAGACCCTACTTCAAAAACAGATTTTTGATAGTCAAACAATTAATTATTCATAGAAAGCATAACCTATTAATGGCATACAATTATTTTCCTTTTTCCTTTAGCATAATACATAAGCTGCCTTGCAGTAAAAGATTAGGCGAACAGGGTCATTTGAGGTCAAGTGTCCGTTTTTCAGCATGGCAGTGACAAGAAAGGTTTTTTCTGAAGAGGAAATATGTTGCATACGAGAATCATATTACAATATTAAAATGTAGACATCCCCAGTCTACACTCTAAACACTTGAAAACATAGTAAAAATCATGCAAAATAAGGGAGACAGAAAATAAATGTGGCTGGTAACTGGGAAGGTTGGAGTTGTTAGTGTTAACAAGACCGGTTTTTCAGAGAGCAACACTGCTGCAAACAATTTATTTACTTTTCAAAAGTTCAGTTGGCAGCAGCAGCACACTTGACCATACATTAAGAATAAGTGCCCAACATAGCAATGCAACTTAAAATCAACATAAGGAGAGTTAATTTCAAATTTTAGTCAAGTGGACTGTACTGCAACCTTGCTGATACGTTTGGCCTAAGTTCAGATGCAGCATTGCATTATGGTTTGTTAGCTAGAAAATCTTTCTTTAAAAAAATAAATAAAAGTTCCTGTGCATAAAATACAAGCATGATTTTATCCACTTTATAAGGAGGAAATTTAGTTTGTCCTGTTTTGAGGACTGTAAGAAATGTGATTATTGTTCCTTCTGTATGTTCCAGTTCTTCTCTGCCACCTAGGATGTACCGAGACATCTGTGTCTCTACTTTTTATGCTGTCTGCATACCGCACTACCGGCTTATAAATGCATTTTCAGGAAACCAGTTGGTTGGGTTAATAAACCAACCATCTGGTGCCCTATCTGTTTTGTGGGTGGGTGGAGGAGTAGGGCTGGGCGATAAAATGATAGTGATGATAAAATTTGCCACGATAACAATGATAAACTTTATTATTATTTATTTTCGATAAAACTATCATTTGCATCCTTTTCTTCTACTTACCCAAATACAACACGAACAGCCAATCAGAAATAGACTTGCATGTTGCTGATGCGCCCACCCACTCAAAACAACGCTACTCAGGGTGACCACGTGTGTTTAGCTGACATCGGAATGAGTCACAGGCGAAAGCAACAGCGAAAATCACTGGCGAAAATGGCAGTTAGTAGGCGTTGGTTGACGTTAACTTGTCCAACGTTATACGGAAATAATTTATATATTGGATCAACGTTAAATGTCCAATATATTGCTCTAACAAATAAAGCGTCAACATTAGGCGCATCTACCTTACGAACTGTCAGTAGCTATGGCTGAAAGTTATATTTCTCCTAGCTTGTTGTGCTCTTATTAGTAGCGGAACCATGATGGTAATAAAGCTAACTGCGTGTTGGGGTCGCGTAAATCTTTGAACATTCACTTGGGGTCACATCAGAAAAATGTTTGGGAACCCCTGGCGTAAACCCAAAGAATCTGGCTCAAAAGTGTCTCTAGTGGTAAAATGTTAGGTACTGCACGTCCAGTCTGTCATTGACCAGAAACTTCCTCCAGCTGACGTATTCCTCCCAGTGACGAAATTTAAATCTGTACAGCTACGCCCTGAAGTATGAGTGAGGGAGGGCTATGCCCCAGCTATAAAAGCTAATCTCATCCTGATCGGAATAAAGAGGTGATTTAACGTCCCAGTGACTAGGCAAGACAAAGAAAAAGGACAAGATAAAGAAAGAACAAGCTCACAGTTGAACAAAGAGGCTAAACTAATGAAGAAAAGAATCAAAGGAGAACATCTGGAGGTTCTGATGGAAGGCGTGAAGGGGGAAAAAAAATCTGAAGTGGAGAAAGCAATGTGAAATGAAAGGGAATGTGCAACATACTAACAGCAACATTGGACATGACAAACAAAAGTAGCTAGAGAGTGTGGTTGCAAAAGCAATGTGCGCAACCTCAACAAAAAATTTAAGACAAGAGAAGAGCAGATAAAAACACAAAAAGAAACCATTAAAGGACTACGCCAAAAGATAAAAGCTGCAGAGGAAGAAAATGAAATGGCAGAGAAGGCACAAACAACATTTGAGGAAAGACAGATAGAAACAGAGAGCTTGATGAACACAAACGCAAGAAAAAATCTACTGTTCACAGTTGTCGCAAGAAAATAAGAAAAATCACAGAAAAACAGGTAAAAACAAAAAAAAAAACTTGAAGACAAGAAGGAGCTGGAGCAATTAAATGCAGAGACGTGATCAACACCTTTGAAGACGGGAGATAAAATAATGAAATCCGGGAGGCTGTAATGGATCTCTTGTCAATTAATGTCTCAATGAGAAAGATTGATGTGGTGATCAAGACCGTGCTGAACAAGTTGGCTGGGCAGGATGTCCAAAACCAAGCAACTGGCTGAAATCCCAGCTTCTGCTTGAAGCCAGAGGTCTTGCAGACATCCGGCTTGGAGAAGCCCTTCTCACCAACAGCGGGAACTGCTTGCATGGGGATGGAACATCTAAATTCCACAAGCACTACCAAGATTTTGAGGAGACGTTAGGCTGTGGGAAGACCATGGGTCTTGGTCGAGCAGGGAGGAGGGGACACAGAGAGCACTATGGAATCCTTCATGCATAGGATTAAGGAGCTGGCTGGTGTTCTTAAAGAGGGGACCACAGAGGAGAACATGGCAAGATTAATAAATCTCACTTAAGACAACAATGTCAGACCAGGGTACAGTAACCCCCTCGTTCAACAGGGAGTTACAAACACTGAGAGATGGTCTCCTACCAGTGGCAATAGACAACTGGGAGAGTCAGGATGATGTTACCAAGTCAGAGCTAAGTTCAATGTCCAATTTGTTTTGTAAAATGCACCTCATTGCCAACCTAGAAGAGGAAGCAAAGAAGGCATTGAAGACTTTTTAAGGTGTCGTGATATAACAGGGTAAAAACAAACATAGCTTCTCCACCAACGAAGCTGGGGCAGCCCACCTAGTTAGAACCGCTTGCAAAGCCTTTACCACCCGTGGCTCTGATGAGGCAGGCATGCTGGACTCTCACCTTGACACTTGGCCTGAAAAACCATATGGTGACTTTCATTGGCAACAGTCAACATCTTACGCCACAACGCTGCAGTTGATGCCCAAGAAAATAATTTTCTGGCTGATATTAGAGCACTGGGCATCATTAACAAAACAGTCACAGGCCCCTTTTGGAGACTACTGAACACTCCTGAGACCAACATCCTCAGCCTCAACCAACACGTTCTCACCATCAGGATTCAGCTAGAGTGATGGAGTAAAGATGCCAGCTCTCTTCTGTAAAGGGAACCACTGTTCAGCCCAGACATCGCTGAGCAGCACCAGGACATCATGTTTGAGGAACTCTTCAAGGAGAGTGCAGATGAGGAGTTCCAGGTTCCAGGCGGGGGGGGAAGAGTACTGGGATCCCTCAGCTCAGATTCAGGCACATGCCTCAAATGTCCCAACCACCAACATGCTGTTTGAAAGGGATTTTGCTGTTCTTGACCTTCTGGTGAGACAAGAGCAATCTGCCAGGACCATCTCACATGAGGCGATGGTTATGTGGCTGCATAACAAGACTATGCAATGGCTGGACAACTTGACTCCAGAAAAGAAGGAAGAGAAGCATGGCCCGAAAATCCTCTTCAGATGTTTTGAAGAGGTACAATGCAAGAAAGGAAGATATAAAAAAACAACGTAAAAAAAAAAATCTCCTAAAAAAAACAGGAACAAAAAAGAGAGAGGGAGAGGCGGGACAAGACAAAGAAGGTTGCGATCACCAACAAGATAGCGAAATTGGGGGGTGTCTGGCGATCTGCCACAGATATGAATGTCAAATTTACACATCTTGGAGGTGATAGGGAAAAAGCACAAGCCTTAGTCACTCAGTTGCAGTTCCATAAGACTGTCCTTAAAGTGATACTGCAGTCAAAAACCGACTTTTCCCGTTGAAAACCGATGTTTTTGGTTAGATTATGATCGTACACAACTGTTTATGTCCGAAAATCTCATGTTTAGTCAAAATGGTTTTTTCTGAGTTTTTGTGTAGGCTTACCAATACACTGGTTTCCGGGGATTCGTGACGTCACAAGATCCTTAACATAAAAATGGGTGGAGTTCAGGTGGTCCTAGGGGTGGTCTCGGCTGGGCACGTAGTATAAAAGCAGGATTTTTTTTTCCTCTTTGTGACTGAGACCCTTGTACTGCTAACTAGCTAGTTCAACTTCAAATGTGAATTGTTTTGTATTACTGCTAACGTTAATATTACGACTTATATGGAGCCACATAGAGTTATTCATCTACAATGTCTTACTATTTGGTATCTTTAGCTAACTTGCCTGCATTATGCCAAGGAGTCAGAGATGTATCGTTCCTCTGTGCAACGCCACCGGCTCTGTTAGCTTTCAAAATAATCTGCTGAGAGACCCAGCACTACTTAGACAGGGGCTTCAAGCTATCGGTGTAGAGCACGCGGACTTGCCCAAGAAATAAATAAATACCTGTGTATTTACATAATACCTACATTGTAATCTGTGGGAGGTATACTGTATTTACATGTGCATTTTGTAATCATTACATCAGCTAAGTAAAATCGCTTAGTACAATATACCTATATATGAGTTACATTGTACTTGTGATATTATTGTGTAATTGCACATGTATTGGCCACTATTATACAGTTGGGCCAAGCATGCCCGACTACAGCAGTATACAAATCAAGAATAGCCTCATAACTACGCTGACATAACGTTACCTCGGTAACCTCATGGCAACACAAGTTTTCTGGTGGGGACAGGTTAGAGCAGTGGCCACAAGCACACCTGTTGGGACATTAGTTTTTTTCTGTTTACATGCAAGTTATCTGTACAAGCTACAACAAAAATGCTTTTGCAAATGGTTGACATTACTGAAAGGTAATAGCTAATGTGGGGTTGAAGGCAACCGATTGTGTGAGCTATCTTGGCTATCTTTTATGAATACGTAACGTTAGCGAATAAACGATAGCCAGGGTGAAAAGGTGGGTCTTGAGACGGACTGGAAGATGGTGTGTTAGTCAGTAACTCGGATGGAATGTATCGATAAGTTAGGTAATGCAAGGCAGTCTATTGTGTGTGAGTTTAGCCCCCGTTTGGTCCAGAGAGAACTGGTAACTTAGCTAGCAAGTTAGTTATCTTAGCTATCATTTATGAATAATGTTATCTAATAAATGATAACAATTCTCTTCGGACCAAGTGGAGCTATGAGGGCGCTTGTTCAATATACTAACGTTATTGTGTGATTGGGTTTTGCTGTGTATTTGAATGTATTCAATAGTAACGTTACTTTAGGCAGACAAACAAGCTAACAGCTAGGTAACGTTAGCTTTACTATTCGGTTACATCCCCGGTCCTCTCCTCACAAAGTCGTTGCTCAACCAATACAGCCAGGGCGACGGCTGCTGCTGCTGCCAGTGGCTTGAATGAATACAGCTGTACTGCCCGAGCAACATCTTCGCGAGGAGAGTCTTCCACCACGAAGGAATCCTCTTCCTCCACTTCAAAACTCCCTGCAGTACTGCTGTCACTCTTGTTGCTCGCGATTGTGTTGTTTGTCTACTACTGAGGAGAGAGCAGGAAGGGGGCTGAGTCAGTTCACCAAGACACACCCTTTCACTCCTTGACTGTATGAATATTCATAATATGACTACCTGGCATCATCACCATATGACCACACCTACTCACGAGTTTCAGTTCAAATTGAAGCGGTAAAAAAGGCCTTAGAAAAGGCTCTGCAGTATCTCTTTAAAGGGGAACTCGGGTTATTTCTTAAAGTTCTATATCGATTCTATATGTTTAATGTGAGTCTTGAAGCTTATCGCACTAGAACTGCGCCTCCTAGTTCTTTTGTTTCCTGCTGTTTTCCAGACGCACTGCGTCGCGCTGATCACATCACTGGTGCAAATCAAGCAAAGATTTTTAGATATGACAAGATAGGCAACTGGCGCTTTTCCCCATTGGAGGAGTGCGCAGTAGTGTTTTCAGTTAGCTTAGCAACTAAAGTTACATAACGTAGGCTTGCTTGCATCCATAGGTGACAACCCATACGGTTAGCCAGTATAAAATATGGGTTTTCCACCTTTTCGAAGGTATACGGGTGTATAAGGTTATGATATGGGAAATCTAGTCGAATATGTTTTTCCCCCCCCAAACGTTTTCCAACATAGCTAATGAATTTAATCGCAGAAATCACATTTTCTTTCTCCCTCTGCTATTCTCTTGATTTCTGGCCGTTGGAAAAGCAAGTAGCGATTAAAAAAAGCAAATGCACTTTATGACAACGAACCATGAAGACGTAGCCCACAAGACACCCAACAACTAGGCTATCTAACGTTAGTTAACCTAGTGAACAGTTATATAATTATGACTGGACAATGTTCATGTTTATGCAATTCTCACCAAAATTAGATTATGTTCCGTGAAGTTTTAATGTGGTGGCTATGACTCTATTTAGCGAAGTTACAAGTTTCATTGTAAATTAATTCATGCCCAACTTAGCAGTCTTAACGTTAACTGTTACTAGATATACAAATTAAGATGAGAGCTAAGTTTATAACCATACATTAATGGTAACGTAGCTTAATTAGGCATGTTATGTGGGCTAAAACTGCATTAAAAGTGCCACAAGCTCATGCAACAGGACTCATGGTGGTATCTATGTATTTCTCCTGCACTCGATTGTAAGTGTGTGGGGTGTCTCAGTGACTGTTTAACTATTTTAAAATGAGAACCTTGCTGAATTTGTTACACAGTCATTATTATGTGAAGCTAAATACAGTAATATATTAAATAAACTTCAATCAGACAAATACCTGTGGTGGCGAATGATTTTAATAGATAATGTTATAGAACATTAGATAGATAATGTTCTATACGGCTTTTAGTGAATTTACAGTTTTGCGGGCGTAACAATAATGGCAGCTCTCTCCAGAGGTTAACACCTATGCCACATCTGAGTTGGTTTTCGTTGGATAGTCAAAATCATAATATTGAAATAATATTGAATAATTATATTGAAATTGTATATTCCTTACTTATAAATTACTTACTATAGCATTGCTTTGTTTGTGTCGTTAAATATTTAGCATGTCACATTTTGAGGAACTGCAAGACTCTGACGATAGCTTCTTGTCAGGAGCAGGAGCAGTGAAACTCTTTTGAACCGCTGTACACCGACAAGCAAATAGCCCAACGGAGAGCCGAGTGAGCTGCACGAGCAGAGGGCGACGCCGCCGTTGCCACAGGCATGGAGAACACAAACTTCCCCAAGCCATTGCGAGAACCACCAATACATGCTGGTGCACTTGTAGCAAGTGTACTGTGATGGCTGAAGAAATTGAATGTCAGTGCTGCCAAGAGAACCATTATTTGGCCACAATTTTGGAGACTATGGCTGGTCCTGAAGATGAGGACTGCATCACATCACACGCAGATTTTGGGGGACTTGTCGGGTCATGGATGGTAGAAACGATGTTCTGGAAACCCAACAGGGACTGGAGGAGACGGCAAAGAGGGGCTGGGCCAAAAGGAGCGCTTTCTTTAGAGTAAGTACTTACTATGATCAAGAGGAGGCAATATTAATTTGGGCTATATTGAATAGATTACAGTTTAGTTTATAATATGCAAAATTAGTAAAAGAAATGTAGCTCTGGTAACCTACAACATAAATGTTCTTTTTTTCCCATAGCTATGCTTTGGAATGGACATCTGGAATTGTTATTGACACAATAATATGGCTACTGTACTTTTTAGTACAGTATGTTGAATGTTGAATAGGCCATTTCGTTTTTAGCCTAGCAGTGTTTCCCCCAGGTTGTCTTTGTAGGCGAGGTAGAAATGTTTACTGCAAACCCGGAGATTTATCAATTGGGTTGCAGATGTATGCATGTTATCTTTCATTTCTAATTGCTATTAGCCATTTCTTGCACATGTTCAAATCTTTAATTGAAAGTCTGTGGAACGCATGTCCTTTTGCACTCATGCACTGAGCAACAATACACCCAGGCATTTTCAGTCACAGCCGTAGACTACTTATTTTAGAAATTATTCCTCGTGAATCAGAGAGAATTTCAATAGTATGAAGGAACTGAGGCTTTGAGGGGCGTGGTGAGTTTGGGTAGCCGACAGCAGTAGGCCTACGGTGCTGCTGAAGGTACAATTTCGGAAACTATTGACTGCAATAGTATTTGACTGCATTCAGTTTCAGCTGTGCGTTAGTTAATTGAACTGTTTGTAGCGTAGTCACTGTGTAGTTGAAGTAAATTGCAGCATTAGCGGTCAGTTGTTAACTTGCTTTGTGTTTTTAGGCCAGCTGCTAGTCTTTTGTGTTCATCCATCCATCATCAAACCCACTTATTCCTGGTCAGGGTCACGGGGGGTGCTGGAGCCTATCCCAGCATGCATTGGGCGAGAGGCAGGAATACACCCTGGACAGGCCGCCAATCCATCGCAGGGCACACACACCATTCACTCACACACTCATACCTATGGGCAATTTAGAGTCTCCAATTAGCCTAACCTGCATGTCTTTGGACTGTGGGAGGAAACCAGAGTACCCGGAGGAAACCCACGCGGACACGGGGAGAACATGCAAACTCCACACAGAAAGGCCCTCGGCCGGGATTCGAACTCGGTACCTTCTTGCTGTGAGGCGACAGTGCTAACCACTGCACCACCGTGCCTCTTTTGTGTTGCTAATTGAAAATAGATTCACCTGAGTGAACTAGCCCTGCAAGCAGCTGAGTGCAATCGGGAAATTAGCAAATAAATATAAATTAAAACAGAGGCTGTCGTAAATACGGCAGCCTCATAGGCAATTTGTCTGAACTATCGGTTTGTAATGATCTTTCCCCACCTAACCTGTCTTATCACCCCCTACCATGTGTCTAACCCCCATTCCTCTGTGCTCCATGCCTCGCTCCAGGAGGCCCAACCACCGCAGACGCTGTCCGGCTAACCTGGTCTGCCCACCACTGTCCTCTCATAAGGAACTCTCAGTGGTGGGTGGACTATGGAACTGCTGGTCAGCTGTCCAGAAAGCTGACTTCATCATTGCCTATGCCAAGGTGAAGTCCCTCCACTTCCTGGCTCTCACTGAGACCTGGATCACTCTAGATAACACAGCCACTCCAGCTGCTCTGTCTGCTGGCTACTCCTTCTCCCACACCCCCAGGGCCTCTGGCAGAGGCGGGGGTACTGGTTTGCTCATTTCCACATCCTGGAAATTCTCTATTGCCACTGTACCCTGCCTGAATATCTCCTCCTTTGAGTTTCATGCAGTCATTGTAACTCACCCATCTGCACTTAAAGGATAAGTTCGCTATTTTGGACCTTGGACCCTATTTGCGGTCTGTCTTCCATGAACCTGACACATTGAGTCCATATTTTCGCTGATCGGTCCAGTATTGAGCTAGCTACAGATTTCCTGTAGGCTCTCACTGGGCTACAATAGAAGTCAACGGGGCAATTAGAAATGTTATGGAAAAACAACGATAAATGTGCTTTTATAGCTCAGTGTGTATTCTTACGGTCTCAGTATGCTCTCCTGTGAAATGTAGGCTATCGCAAACGCAAACCGAACGTTGAAACAACAGTTCCATTTGAAACAGAACTATTTCTCCGACCGCACTACCTCGCACTGAAAACTTCCGCAGTCTAGCTACGTTGTAGAGAGGCCGCTTGAAAAGCAGTTGATCACAAATCCTGACCTCCCGTTGGAGTTTACTAGCTAGTAGCCTACAGCAGAACTATTTGTAACGCAGTGTTTGTAATCATCATTTGTAATAATTTACATTACCTGCGCAACTTCAGCCTCTCTCTCTTCTCTTGCTCTCTTATCATCCATCTCTTGTAGTTCCGTGTCCGTGTATTCTGGCTCAAATCTGTAGCCAGTAACGTCAAAGTCAAAATCGAATTCTTCGTCTTCGTAATCATTATAGTCATCCATCATCCAAGTTTTTTTGTGGAAATTGTAGCCTAGGATTCGTTGCTGCAGGTAAACAAACGCAGACTGCTCACATAGATAGTTTCGTAAACGGCCGGCACACCTTCCCGCTCCCCCACCCCCGACACATAGTACTCCGCGGGAGCAGCGAAAACAAGCAACAGAGAAATGCTTACTTCCAAGCCATGCCAAGCACGTAAAAATGTTCGGATTGAGATACATTTCACAGGAGAGCATACTGAGACCGGTAACAATACACCCTGAGCTTCCCGTCTCATTTATTGTACATGAAAGCACATTTATCGTTGTTTTTCCATAACATTTCTAATTGCCCCGTTGACTTCTATTGTAGCCCAGTGAGAGCCTACAGGAAATCTGTAGCTAGCTCAATACTGGACCGATCAGCGAAAATATGGACTCAATGTGTCAGGTTCATGGAAGACAGACCGCAAATAGGGTCCAAGGTGCAAAATAGCGAACTTATCCTTTAACATTGTTGTTCTGCATAGGTCCGCTCGGCGCCTTCCTGGATGAACTGGACAGTCTCCTGAGCTCCTTCCCTGAGGATAGCACCCCTGTAATCCTACTGGGAGACTTCAACCTCCAACCAGACAGTTCCCAGCTATCCAGTGTCACCTCACTCCTCCACTCCTTCGCCCTCACTCAGTCCCCATCGCCTGCCACCCATAAGGGTGGTAACCAACTGGACCTTGTACTCACCAGGAGTTGCGCCACATCTGAACTCACGGTGACCCCCCTCCACGTGTAGGGACAATAAGAACTACAAGTCCATACAGTCCACAGAAGGCTCCTCCTCCACGTTGGAAGTGACGTAGGACGTTGCAGCAGTTGTGATTTCCGCACTGTAACGTGATACTACACAGTGGAATGCGCGACTGGCAATAAAGTTTATAATAGGAGCAACACAGCCAGTTCTCCAGGGTTCTTCCCGCAGTTTTCTTCCGGGCCAGTTGTCCGCTGAACGTGTCTCGTCTCTGGGCCCGTGAGGCCTGGAGCACGCCCGGGGTCCGAGCCCTCGCTCTACAGGAAGCATCGGCAGCCCGTGGCGCCGACCCAACCGAGCGAGGCGGGCTCATCTACCCCCAGCTATCGGCCACGGAGGACCGGAGACGAGACGCAAGGAGGCAACGCGAGCACCCGGTGGTCAAGAAGAACCAGCAAGCGGACCACGCAGCCACTGATCCTGTAGCACAGCACCGCCAGTGAGTCCCTAAAGAGGCAAGCGGTCTGCAGTAGGATGGTGCTGCATAGTTCGGGAGAGATAATGCGAGCGGTTCCATTATCCCGTATGAACGACGAAAGAAACCTGTTCCAGGGACCCTAGATGAGGTGGCCAGTTCCCCTATCTATCACAAGCCTGCAAACTCGCCAACACTGGAAAAAGGCGACCAGATTTCCCCTTTTCACTGTGAGTGTGCGATCCAACGGAGGAACCTATTTAACGGACTTTAATTCAAGTAAGGCTGTAACATGGGCAATAGCATATTAGTTAGCAAAAGAAACATGTTTGTGACTGGATGTATGTAACTGCTATTGAAAGGTTAATGTGTGTTCTGTAAACATTTTGTTTGGATGGTTTTATGCCATCCACCGTGCTGCGTTAGGTTTAATGCATCCACGCACAGACCGTATCTTGCATGTGATCTATCTTTAAACACTAACCAGCCGTAATATTAACACTGCACGCTGATCTCAACACACACGCATTTAAGCTTACGGCTATCCCTTATGCGTGTGGTATGGTTCAAGCGCCCCCATTAGCTAGCTCCAGCAAAAGCTAGTTTCAAACCTCCCTCCATCTTAGTTTCTTTGTTCTCATTGAACACGTGTCCGTGGCAACCCCCACACGTAGGAGAACATGGAAATACCACACGCGGCCCAACGCGGCCCAACGCGGCCCAACGCGACACACACACACACACACACACACACACACACACACACACACACACACACACACACACACACACACACACACACACACACACACACACACACACACACACACACACACACACACACACAGTTTGTTGTACATTATAGTAGTGAATCGTGCCTTGCTCTGTTTGGTACTTTGTGTTCAATAAACTATTACATTTATCCAAGATTGCCTGTATTAATGTTGCTCTTGTGTTGAACTGAATCAGCCAATGCTAATCGCAGGGATTCCCCAAAATGCCTTCACCTTCTAGCTGGATCATTTATATTCATTTGGTATCAACTGAGTACATGATATTGTGATTTTGCTAAGACAATTATTAATGTGTAATTTTATTGGTAATTAATTTAATTATTAATTCAAGTTACCCATTTTTAGTTAGTATATTCTCTTTTGAGAATAATATATACATTTTATGAGACTGATTTATTATACAAAACCATGCCACCAGTTGTATAAGGATGATAGTGGCGTATCGCAGTACATAAGTGACGCCCCGTGTATAAATAGAGGTATGTCCCCTACATTTTTGGTACCCCATGTATAGATTTAAATTAATATTCCCTATACACGTATCGGACCATTTCTTTATCTCATTTTCTATCTCCTGCCCACTCTCCCTCAACTCCGCTAACAACCCACCCACTGTTATGTTCAGGAGAAATCTCCGCACCCTCTCGCACTCCTCTCTCACTACTTCTGCACTCTCTGCACTTCCTCCTCCTGCTACCTTTGCTAAAATGCCTATTGATGTTGCCACCTCTGTGTTTAACTAATGCCTCTCTCAGTCTCCAAATCACTATGTCCTCTTGTCTCCAAACCAGCTCGACCATCACCCCCTTCCCCGTGGCTGACGGATTCTCTCAGATCCAGCAGAACCATGCTGCGAGCCGCTGAGAAAAAGTTGAGGAAATCCAGATCCCCAGATGACCTGGCCTCCTACCACACTCTGCTGGCAGCCTTCACAGCTGCAACCACATCAGCTAAAACCTCATTTTTCCAGTCTAAAATTGATGCATGTGTATCTAATCCTCCCTGCTCATCCCCCCCTCCACCCCCTTCACCCTCCTCCCTCTCTGCAGATGACTTCCTGACCCACTTTGAGGGGAAGGTGGCCATGATCCGGAACTCCTTCACGCATCCGGTGACACCCCACATCCCCCATACTGAACGCATCGCTACACTGTCGTCCTTCAAGATTCTGGAGGACTCAGATGTGCTCCAGCTGGTGACGTACCATCGCGCAACCACCTGTCCACTAGACCCCATACCTTCAGCAGTCCTCCAGTCTATATCCGCTGAGCTTCTTCCATATCTGTCCTCCATTATCAACACCTCCCTAATCTGTGGCCATGTTCCTGCTGCCTTTAAAACTGCCTGTGTAACCCCACTCCTTAAAAAACCTAGCTTGGACCCCTCTGATGTCAGGAACTACCGTCCTGTATCTCTCTTGCCCTTCCTGTCCAAAACAATTGAACGTCCTGTCCTTAACCAACTGTCTGTTTTTCTCCACCAGAACAACCTGCTTGACCCGCATCAGTCCAGCTTCAGAACCGGCCATTCCACTGAAACTGCTCTCCTGGCTGTGACTGAGGCACTCGCCACTGCCAGAGCCTCCTCTCTCTCCTCTGTTCTGATTCTCCTTGACCTGTCTGCGGCATTCGACATGGTCAACCACAAACTCCTGATCTCCACACTCGCTGAGATGGGCATTTCTGGAACTGCCCTCTCTTGGTTTGTATCGTATCTCACTGATAGATCCTACCAAGTCTCCTGGAAGGGTTCCGTCTCTGCTCCCCATCCCGTCTACAGGAGTCCCGCAGGGATCTGTACTGGATCCTCTGCTGTTCTCTATGTATACTAAGTCTCTTGGCTCAGTAATTCATTCACATGGCTTCTCATACCATAGCTATGCTGATGATACTCAACTCTTCCTCTCTTTCCCTCCCTCTACCTCACAGGTTAAGGGGAGGATATCTGCTTGTCTGACTGACATCTCTGAGTGGATGGCTACCCATCACCTGAAGCTCAACCTTGACAAGACAGAGCTCCTCTTCATGCCGTACAAGACCTCCCCACTACATGACCTCTCCATCACCGTTGACGGGACCGTGGTGGCTGCCTCCCGCTCTGCAAGGAACCTGGGGGTGGTCCTGGACGACCGGCTGGACTTCAAAGAGCACATCAGGGCGACGGCTCGGTCCTGCAGGTTCCTCCTGTACAACATCAGGAGGATTTGAGCGTACCTGACCACCTACTCCACCCAGCTTCTTGTCCAGACCATGGTCACCTCACGCCTGGACTACTGCAACTCCCTGCTCGCAAGCCTACCCGCCTGCACCATTCTGCCTCTACAACTGATCCAGAATGCAGCTGCCCGGCTTGTGTTCAACCTCCCGAAATTTTCCCATGTAACCCCCCTGCTGAGGTCACTCCACTGGCTGCCAGTTGCAGCCAGGATCAGGTTCAAAGTTCTGACCCTGGCCTACACTGCAGCCAATAGGACAGGCCCCGCCTACCTGCAGGACTTAATCCAGAACTATGTTCCGGCTCGACCACTTCGCTCTTCTACAGCAGGGCGACTGGCACTTCCCCCCCTCCGTGTCAAAGGCTCTCGCTCGTCCCGACTGCGGAGTTTTTCCACCTTAGCTCCTCAGTGGTGGGATGAACTTCCCATTCCCCTATGTTCTACTCAAACCCTGCCTGCATTCCGTCGAGGCCTGAAGACACACCTCTTCAGACTCCACCGTGACTGATATTCTAACCTAGGAATATCAGTTCCCTGTGTTTACTAGTTTCCTATGTTTTTCCTGTCTGTTTGTTATAGTTTATAATAGTATTTAGAATAGAAGTGTAGTATAGCTGATTTACCCACAGCTTACTGTGAACTACAGTCAACGTTCATTACTAGGGATAGCTGCTACATTATGGGAAGGATGTGCTTTGTCTTGTCTGTTCTGTAGTGATCTTGATGACGTCTCTGTATGCACTTATTGTACGTCGCTTTGGATAAAAGCGTCTGCTAAATGAATGTAATGTAATGTATACAATGTTTCCGATTTTTATAGCTAAATTATACATCGCCGAAATCAGAAGAACCTGAAGATAATGAGGATGGCATCCCTTTAGTCATATTAGACTTTTCTATCAGCGAATATGATCAATTTAGAACCTTCCATTATAGGCTACAGTAGGCTATAGACCTGCAGCTGGAATTATGCTGCCTTCAAGTGCTTTCGGAATTATCGGAAATTACAAGTGGGGAAAGTCGATAATTTTGCTATTAGACAGACAACAAGCGCTCATTGAATGACTGGAGGTCAATGGAGTTTTTACAAAACAGTTTACTAAACGGATCATTATCAGACAAGCCTATGTTATGGAACTTTAGTTGCTAAGCTAACTGAAAACACTACTGCATGTCTGATCACTTCCTCCAATGGGGAAAAGCGCCAGCCTATCTTGTCATATCTAAAAATCTTTGCTTGATTTGCACCAGTGACATGATCAGCACGACGCAGCGTGTCTGGAAAACAGCTGGAAACAAAAGAACCAGGAGGCGCAGTTCTAGTGCGGTAAGCTTCAAGACTCACATTAAACACATACAATCGATATAGAAGTTTAAGAAATAGCCCGGAGTTCCCCTTTAAAGCAGACGGGAGAAGGGAGCAGACGGGAGAAGGGAACAGACAGTGACCAGGCATGGAAAAGTTCATGTCTTCTCTGTGGAAGAGCTGACATCAAATCTGGCTGAAATTTTGCACATAAACCAATTGGAAACTGAAGGAGAGGAAGAAAATGAAAATGATCTGCAGCCTGCTGTAACTTATAAAATGCAAGAAGAAGCCATGACAAGACTTGTTGAAGAGAAAAGGAAATTGGCAGAGAAACTGAGTGTAGCAAGGAAGAGAAAGAAACACAGAAAGAGAACATCAGTGAGTTCATAATACTATGCATCACTTATTATATAAATCATTTTCATTATATGCATGGATTAAAATCACAATTTTAATGAACTCATCATATATTACTACAAAACATGTTCAGCACAAAGAAGGCACTGCTACTTATAACAAGTTATAACTTAAAAAAATGGGTGAATGGAGCTGTTTAGTGTCTTTAATCAAGATTTTCACAAAATAAATTAGCACATATACAGATCCTTTCTAAAATAATAAGTAATTTTTCCAACAATTGTTTGCAGACAGATTATTTCATTTTTAATTCACTATATCACAATTCCAGTGGGTCAGAAGTTGACATACGCTAAGTTGACTGTGCCTTTACATTTTTAATATTTGGTCGCATATCCTTTGCATGCCATGACTTTCTGATGTCTGTGACCCTACAACATCAAAAGACTCTTGATATCTTATTTTCTGGTACTCTTACAAGCGATACTATAACGTCTCTGCATTTGAATGGATCTCTTTGGGAATTGGGGGATGGGACTATATTTAGCTGTAAATTATGCTGGAACAGTATGAAATACATGATTGGTAAAATGGCTGTAAGTCATCAAGGGTCTGAGGTATCAAACAAGCCTCAAACCATCACTCTGCTGCCAGATGTGCAGTAGATATGGATGGATCACTTTAAGGGTTGTTTCTCCTGACAAATTTTCCTATGGAACTCTATGAAAAAATAAGTCAGGAGAAGAAACCCTTCAAGTTATCCATCCATATCTACTGTATTTCTGGCAGCAGAGTGATGATTTAAGGCTTGTTTGATACATCAGACCCTTGATGTCTTAGAGCCATTTAGCCAACCATGTGTTTCCATACTGTTCCAGAATAATTTACAGCTAAATCTAGTCCCACCCCCCAATTCCCATAGAGATCCATTCAAATGCAGACACGTTATAGTATTGCTCGTAAGAGTACCAGAAAATAAGATATCAAGAGTCTTTTGATGTTTTTGGGTCACAGACATCTGGAAGTCATGGCATGCAAAGGATATGCAACCAAATATAAAAAATTCACAGTCAACTTAGTGTATGTAAACTTCTGACCCACTGGAATTGTGATATAGTGACTTAAAAGCGAAATAATCAGTAAACAATTGTTGGAAAATTTACTTGTGTCATGCACAAAGTAGATGTCTTAACTGACTTGCCAACACTATAGTTTGCTAACATAAAATCTGTGGAGTGGTTAAAAATTAGTTTTAATGACTTCAACCTAAGTGTGTGTAAACTTCCGACTTCCACTGTATATCATCCAAAAAATCACTATGAGACATCATCCCTCCAAGTGGGCATGATGACCAGAATTTGAGGGTCTGGCTCATGGACTACAGTAGCTACACTATCAATACTCTGTGCTGATACACCTTGATGGAGAGCAGGCTGATGTTAGCGTTAGGGCTGATCAATTTTCCTGTCTTTCGAGGATTTTGGAAAACGCAAACATTTCACTTAAAACATAGTATTTGTGATTAATACGCTCTATGGTTTATCGCTGAAAAACTAACCCCTTGCACCTGGAAGCAAACAGTAGCCTACCTACCCAAAGAAGGTGGCGGAAACTAACAGGTTAAGATAAACACATAGAAGTCTATGACGAACGATGTCCACTAGTCTAAATTGCATTCCGTTGGCGACACTAATGCCACCAAGGTATTACAAAGCAATTATTCCATAAATATAATTGGTTTCGTTTGTGAGTAAAATAGCTCAATTCTGAAACAGGAAAAAAAATCAATCGATTCCCACTGAAAGCAGACCTAACGTTACTCCCTCTCTGCATTTTGTTAGTTGGCGTGGACAGAAAATCCAGCGGCTTGCATCTCTCGATGTCCATTCCCCGTGGGATACAACGGATCTAACTAGCTAACGTTACTATCCAGCTACTGCTACACCCAAACAAGCCGTGCACGCTGACTCAGTCACAGGACTCAGAACACCAGCTTGCCAGCGTTAGCTAGTACTTTAAAACTAGACGCTGCTGGGCAAGCTAAGCTCAGCCAATACAGAAAGCACTACATTCACTCCACGGTAGATAGCTGCATACACTACAGTATTTAGCAATAATTTCTCAGAGACATGTAACGTTATCATAATATCTGATTACGTTGTAGCACGGCGTATGTCCATGTTCGTAATATAAACAACTTGTTTAACCCTCTCTTCTCCGAGAGATATTAAGGACAGACGCAACAATAACGTTACAAACCTGCAGCGTGGTGATATGTTTGTCGTTGAATTTGTTTTCGCAATATCGCAGGACAAGTGACGTTTTCCCAACACAGCCCTCGCCCAACAAAACCACCTTGAAAGAATAGGTTTTGCTACCGCTTCCCGCTCCACTGGCCGCCATCGCTAAATCCTTCCACAAACGTAGCCCACTAGAAACGTAGCATGCAAGTCACATTAGTTAATACAATTGATAGATGCGAGGAAAAATCCGGGAAAGTAATCCCTCTTTACGAAGTGACGATTTGGACAGCTGGCTAACAGTATTCACTGACTCTTTCTCGCCGTCTAATGGCGTCTCATCCTCAACGTCATGCTCCTCCAGTGATCATGTGAACTGAGCAGATTTAGAAAGTGTTGTTTTTCTCCTTGCCCAAAATTCGTATTCGTATCCGATTGGTATAGCTATAACACGTCTACTCCAATAATTACCAAGCGCGAGGTGGAAGCAGAGAGAAAAGAAACCATCTCAGCGTGGGTCAATAGGTAGGCTAATGTAAAAATGCACATGATCAAATGATATTAACCCAATAAAATCAACAAGCCATTTAGTATCTTAACTGAAATAATCTTATTGTTTATCTTCCTGCCCCTCCTCCGGCACAAAAACAGGCTTAAAGGGGAATTCCACCGGAAAATTATGTTTCATGTGTAGAAAACTGATTAAAATGAGCTCTCAAACAAGCGCTTACACTTTATGGGCGGTGTCAGACAACGCCAGTCACAGCTTGCCACTCCCACTGAATACAACGGAGCTGAGGGGCTGGGCCACAAAACTATGTAGCTACCCTACGTTGTGACAACGTTGCCAGAAGGTTGTGACAATGTTGGTCGTGACATTACCATGTGACGACGTTGTGTTAAAGTTATGAATTTGTTGGTGCCGAGGTTACGTTGTGACAACGTTGTACAAATACGTTGTAGCCTATATTGTAATTTAATACGCGATTGGGTGACGTTGTGACGACGTTAGTGGGGAACGAGCTGGCTCCCGGAGCATCATGCTTCAGTGAGGACACAAGAGTGGAGCCTTTGCGGAAGCTTTTTCTCGGAATGCGTGATGTGTATAAATTATCCATCACTCTCCACATCTGCTATGTCGCAGGCACACCCCTCCAACAATGCAATTTTACCGTTCCTTTCCATTTATTATAAAGCGCTAATCCAGAATGACAATCATTCTTTATAACTAACAAAAGCACCGTTTATTCATGAAAAAATAAACTAAACATTATAGTTAAGCACGTGAGCATAATATGACGATGACGCTTTAGGCCGCGATCACACCGGACGCGCTTATGCTTGAAAACGCGAGGAGCACTACCTGTCTTGATTTTACGAAAGCCTACTCTGAAAAAGCAGTTGGAGGCGTCTTTTTTTGCTATTGCTAGGCAACCGAACTCCGTTCCTGTCAATCACTTAGCTGACGTTGTTAACGGTGTTAGCGAACTAAGTTTACCCGAAAGTTTGCTTCGTTATTTGTATTTAAAAAGCCGTGAATAAGCGGAGTGCATTGGATCGCTTATTTTTATCATGGTATTCACGATCATTGAAATCATATAACTCCTGGTGGGCTGGAAACGGCAACTAACCCGCACGCACACGCGCACTGCTGCGCTTCACTTCCGCTCCCATTACCGCGGTTCTCACCGTCCGCGCACGCACGGCAGGCGGGCGGACGGCTCGCGGGCGTGGAGCTGATTTTTCCGCTCCGGGCGGAATTTTCTGGCCATCCGCATGCGCAATCTCATAGAAATACATTGTATATGTTCAATATCTGCATTATATCACCACATTTTAATGTTTTTCAACCTACTAATAGTTTTACTATTGTTATAAATTATTTTAATACATATTATCTTTTAATATAGGCCCTAATGAAAATGGGAACAGAGACAATCACCATTGTCCATTGTGGGATGAATAAAGTTAGCTAAATCAAGTCATACATTTTGCATATAACCAGTTATTCTCGTTTTATAATGCTTTTACTTTATTATAGTATACATATATATATACATATATTCAATGAATTAACTCTATGCTTACTTCTGTTTTTATTATACTGATATCACTGTATCGATTTAAGGTACTACATAATCAAAATAGCTGCTAATTCTGCTAAAATTAAATGTTTAGAACATGTTGATTACTGTCTTAAATAAATAATATTAAACAAACTTTATAAAGGAGGCATTGTCTCGTTTGATACATTTAGCTTTAAAAAACAACATTCTATATAGTTTAGATATTTGTTTTAATATAATCAAAAGTGTGATCAAAGTAAAGTGTGATCAAAGCAGTTCATGGGGTGTAGCTACCCACATTCTTCTCCTCCTCAGGAGCATTTGGAGCAAGAGGTAAACCATAATTGCCTTCCTCATGTTTACAACTCGTATTGAAACAAACAAAAAAACTACTATATTAATATTGCGAGATAAGGTAATCACTCAACTGATTTCGTTATACTGACATAATTACATTAGCTATAGGCTACAAAGTAAAAATCAAAAGTAGGCCATTTGCTGCCAGCCAGTGAAGACTTGTTTGTTGGTCTGATTCATGTGTAGCTATTTTCCCATGTACTATATATTGACAGTATGCAAGTTTTCATTTAAATTAACCTGTCAAGCAGTAAGACATATGTAATAGCAATATTTACTTATCCATTATTAAGCAAAGCTCACAAATCCGGAATGTAGACTGTTTGTTTGTATAGCGCGTCTCGTGTCGTTCATGGAATGCGCTCGGAAAAAGCAATAAAAGCGTTCAGTTCTGCTCAAATCTGCGCGCGCAATAAGCGTCTGTGCGCTTGGAGCGTCTGGTGGGTTCCAGGCGTAACCCTGGTTTCACATTGGCCGAGCATAGGCGGCAAGTGCCCTTGACATCAATGGAGAGTCGTTTTCCGCTTTGCGCTCTGGTCAGCAGGCTGCGCTGCGCTCAAAGTTCAACCAAATTCAACTTTGACCCCTCCAGTCGCTGACCTTTCAAAGCGCAGCCAATAGCTAGAGAGTGGGCGGTACTGAACGGACCAACTTCGCGAACGCAAAATGGATGAGAGATTGATTACGTGCGTGACCGAATTCCCCTTGTTATATCAGTCGAACTTGCGGGACTACCGTGATGTAAATTTAAAAAACTTTGCATGGCGAAACATAAGTTTTCAGTTGGGGCTACCAGGTTTGTAACAAATAAGCACTACTACATTGATATCTACCAGATTATTACCAGGCTGCGCTAGCTCGCTACGTTAACTATCGATAGCCAGGATGGCATTCTATATTACGGTCAGCAGATAAGTGTTTTTTGTTTGTTTAGAACGATATACATTTCACGTTCGAAAGCAATTAGAAAAAGTGGAGAAGAGCAGAGACCCTGAAAACGAGTGGCCAGCGCTCTCCCTGTCCTGGTTCAATGTGGATCACGTTAAATTAAATCACATGTAAATAATAACCGGATTTTGTGCTTGTATTTGTGCTTGTATGTGTAGAGGAACAATGCAGGAAAAGGTGGAAAAACCGATATATGAGGGACCGATATATAAAGGAGAGGAAGCCAAAAAAAAGTGGTGCAGGTGGTGGGGAAATTTTTTTTTTGGAAGTTTATGGCTCCAAACTCACATACATGAGAAAGATTCTTGTAAAATGACTGGTATAAAGTCACTTTTAAAATAACCCGTCCCGGATACGGATATGTATTGTTTTTGCTGCTTCGCTCTCTGCTTGCGCTGACCATAGCGGCAAAATGGCGCTCTTGCCCGCCCGATGTGAAAATTAGGATTGAGCAAGGAGAGGTTGCCTCGTTTCCTCCATCCTTGTATCTGATCCTTGCATCCTTTCCTTGCGTCCTCCGTTGGGCGGTGCGAAGGAGCGAGGAAAGGATGCAAGGAGTAAATATAAGCGATTGGAATGAACCCATAGCCTAGGCGTCATCTCCACGGGGGAGATCCACCCCATATCTGAGAAAGTCCTCGTCCCCTCCCAATTGTTACCTCGCGCCCGGAACCCACCAGACGCTCCAAGCGCACAGACGCTCATTGCGCGCGCAGATTTGAGCAGAACTGAACCCACCAGACGCAAAAAGGCACAAACGCTTTTATCGCTTTTTCGGAGCGCATTCCGTGAACGACAGAGACGCGCTATACAAACAAACAGTCTACATTCCGGATTTGTAAATACGGCTATTACATATGTCTTACTGCTTGACAGGTTAATTAAAATGAAAACTTGCATACTGTCAATGTATTAGTACATGGGAAAATAGCTACACATGAATCAGACTAACAAACAAGTCTTCACTGGCTGGCAGCAAATGGCCTACTTTTGATTTTTACTTCGTAGCCTATAGCTAATGTAATTATGTCATTATAACGAAATCAGTTGAATGATTACCTTATCTCGCAATATCAATATAGTACTTTTTTTGTTTGTTTCAGTATGAGTTGTAAACTGAGGAAGGCAATTATGGTTTACCTCTTGCTCCGAATGCTCCTGAGGAGGAGAAGAATGTGAGTACACCCATGAATTGCTTTGATCACACTTTACTTTGATCACACTTTTGATTATATTAAAACAAATATCTAAACTATATAGAATGTTGTTTTTTAAAGCTAAATGTAGCAAACAAGACAATGCCTCATGTACAAAGTTCACTTTATATTATTTATTTATTTGGGACAGTAATCAACATGTTCTAAACATTTAATTATAGCAGAATTAGCAGCTATTTTGATTCTGTAGTACCTTAAATACAGTGATATCAGTATAATACGATACAGTGATATCAGTATAATAAAAACAAAAGTAAGCATAGTCTTAATTCATTGAACAAATATATATAAATTTGTATACTATAATAAAGGAAAAGCATTATAAAAACGGGACTGGTTATATGCAAAATGTATGACTTGATTTAACTTCATTCATCCCACAATGCTGATGGTCTCTGTTCCCTTTTTCATTAGGGCCTATATTAAAATATAATATGTATTAAAATAATTAATAACAATAGTAAAACTATTAGTAGGTTGAAAAACATTAATACGTAGTGATATGATGCAGATATTGAGCATATACAATGTATTTCTATAAGATTGCGCATGCGGATGACCAGAAAATTCCGCCCAAAAATCAGCTCCACGTCCGCGAGCCGTCCGCCCGCCAGCCGTGCGTGCATAGCCGGTGAGAACCGCGGCAATTCGTTAACATGGGAGCGGAAGTGAAGCACAACAGTGAGCGTGCGTGCGCTTGAACTTGCGCGTCTGGTGGGTTCCGGGCACGACACAAATGCATAAAAGCGCCTGTATTCGGCTATAGCTAGCTCATGTGCGTGGTTGGGGTTGTATACCTTATTCAGTGGGCGAGGCAGCAATGTTGCTGCATTTAGCTACATCATTGGGGGGATATAATAGATAAACAAACTGTAGCAAAGCAGTGTTTATTTTCCGGCGGCACGCGCTGCCTGTTGCAATTATGTAGACTGCGTAGGGTAATCTAATGTTGCTGAGTTGGCTACATATTAGGCTACTTACAAATAGATTAATGTCTCCATGCAAACCGCAATGTGAAGTAGCATACGTTGGGTGCGTCCCAATACTCAAAAAATGCATCCTCCTTTCCTCCACTACCACCTCCCCTCTATTCCGATCTTTGTGTCCTCGCTGTCCCAGTGGATGGAGTCGTTTTGCAAGCGGGAGGCCTCTCGGCCATGCCCGAGTAGGCGTGTTCTGCACTTGTTTCACAGTAGCCGGGCGTTGCCGCAGCCCTTTTGAATGACGTCAAACGCTAACGAGTGAATTAGTTATGAGGTGAATTAGTTCTCGGGATTCTGAAATTACTGTAAATTGTTATGTTTGCATATACTACGTGATGTTTACTTAGATCTAATGTAACTGATTACATATTAATTAGTGTCTCGACACGAACTGCAATGTCAGGTATAGGCTGCATGCTTATACAGTAGCTAGTCCTACATGCGGCTTACTTGAAACTTACAAGATATTTTGCAGTTTTAGCCTAAATGGGCTGACCGTGCGTAAGATTGGCTCTGAGACTCATTGTGGTCTCAGCGTCTGTCAAAGTTATGATAGGACAAATTCATCAATATTCAACGGCAATTTTGATGACGATGAAGTGGATTAGCTGTCCCAATTTTCTTCACCGCTGCTCGGGGTGCGTCCCAATACTCGAAAAATGCACCCTCCTTTCCTCCACTACCACCTCCTCTCCTCCATGCCCTGGAAACTGATCTTTGTGTTTTAATCTAATGCTGATTAATTACGTATTAATGGTCACATATTAATTAATATCTCGACGCAAACCACAATATCAGGTACATTGTATACTGTACATGTAAATACTTGTACTCAAATGCTCAGGCAGTTCTGCATACTTCCGGGTGGGAGAGGAGTGGTAGTGGGGGAGTGGAGGAAGAGGAAGGGAGGTGGGGAGTGAAGACTATTGGGGCTGCCTCCCAATACTCGAAAAATGTACCCTCCTTTCCTCGACTACCACTTCCTCTCCTTCGTGCCCTGGAAACGGATCTTTGTGTTTTAATCTAATGTTGCTTAATTACGTATTAATGGTTACATATTAATATCTCGACGCAAACCGCAATGTCAGGTGCATTGAATACTGTACATTAGGGCTGCACGATATTGGAAAAAAAAATTCATTGCGATATCTTTTTTTTTTTTGCGATATATATTGCAATAATTTCACCAGATACATAGTCTCTACTTGCACTAATTTAACCATGATTCAACCATGATTTTTGAGGGAAGCAATGGTAAGGTAGGTGTTAAGACAGAGGATGTAATTTTACAGGGTCTGCTTACGATCTGTGTTTGCTGCTGCTACATACAAATCTAAGTGACTGCTGTAAACCGCCTGTAGATTACGCACCCCCCTTTTTCCGGTGGAAAAGGTGTGCGGAAAAGTAAAAGGAAGTGGAAGTGAGCCTGTGACGGAGACTGGCTAAGATTGGATAGCCTTGTGGAGTGGTTACTCACGGCATGCTTGCTATTGAATCAATTCAAATGTCCAAGCTGTCCTCTCCAATTCTGGCTAAAATCGGAGCATGAGAAGCGACCACGATGGCCCTTAACTGGGAACCTATTGTTTAGCCGTCTTTTTAATTCCTTAGGTTTAAAAGTGGAAATCTGGAAAGTGCCAGGGGGTTTAGTTAGAACATCCTGCTTAGATGGTTCTACTCTCTCGTTCTTGGGCACAATGCTTAATGTGTCCCAGACTGTTTGAGCCTCATTGCATAGTTCAAGAGCTGAACTGGCCTCTTGAAAACAATGAAACATGGGTTCGTACACATGGGTGCAGGTTGTACACGAACAGGGATCTGAAGGCTTGATCTTCGTCTAAGCCTGGCCCGTTTCTACCTTGGAAGAAGGCATTTTTTAGACGTTGTTAGTAAATGTGGGGTGGTTCTGTGCAACCATGTTTCATGTCCACAGGTTTGATCATGGCTACCGCCTGATCAAGCTGGGGCATGTATTCTGCTACTAATGCTTCACTGAGCTTAGGGTAGCTAGAATGAACAGTGGATGGATGTTCTTCCATGAATCTCATATTGATAATATGATAATATGATTCTCCGGGGGGAGATTTCTTTGGATTTCCTTTTTACACTCTTTAACCCCAAGTACGAGGGTTGATGATTATAAAGTTTAATACGTTTTTCAGTGATCCGCTCGGTTAGAGGTTTTCCAGATGAGTTTGACCTCCTCGTTCGGTTGCCTTGGGCAGACCAGATAGGCAGTTGTCAATTTGTCTGAGGTAGCTCTTAATGCTATATTCAGTGTTCTTAGGGTTAAACTGTTCAATATCCTTAGCCATGGATTCTAGCTGTTCAAAGCGAAGTTCATGCGAGGGTTCCCAAAGTTGCTTATTTTGCTAATGAGACTCGCAAAGCCTGGTTCGGTCCGCTGGGCCCAGCTACATTTTTAAGGTCCAACCCGACCCGGAGAGCTCATCGCTGATCTACGTGAGTGGGCTCTGTCAGGTCAATATGAAGGGGGAAAGGAGCCATTCGTTATCATTAAGGTGACAGTGGAATGGAGGTCACAGACACCATGAAATGTAGGAATGGCCATAAAATCCTAAAAAAGTACCGTTCTCACATTAAATGTACGTACACAGCAGTGTAGTATAATGGTTAGGGAACTAGGCTTGCACCTCTGAGGATGTAGGGTCAATTTCCAGGTGGGGCCACTGCTGTTGTGTCCCTGAGCAAGGTAATTAACCTGAATTAATTCAGTAATTATCCAGTATTTTAAAATAATGTATGTTGTGTACATCAATGTGGATAAGAGTGCACTATTAATTGTCTAAAATGTAATGTAAATATAAAGAAATTGAAATATGAAATATCTAAAGGCCTCTAACTGTTAGCTAACTGCATGTAATCTGTAGGGGGGGGGGGGGGCATGTTGTTGTTGATAACAAAAAACAAACAAAAAAAACTAGCATTTCAAATATGCTGTTTTAACTATTTCTGTATACACATATTGATAATATGATTCTCCGGGGGGAGATTTCTTTGGATTTCCTTTTTACACTCTTTAACCCCAAGTACGAGGGTTGATGATTATAAAGTTTAATACGTTTTTCAGTGATCCTCCTATTAAAAAAACAATATTAAAGTAGCAGCAGCAACTTTGACTGATATGGATGTTAATTAAAAAAATAAATAAAATGTATTATTGTCTTTTGTGCGTTTATTAGGAATTCATCGTTCAATGAAAATCTTTTTGATATACATTTTGCCATATTTTGATCCAACATAAATGACTATATATAAGGAACAATAATCCCTAACTCATATGAACATATGTGCTATAGAAATATCTGTATCATACATGTTTATATCTGGGAAAATATATGGGACATATTAAAATGGCCATTTACGATATATTTAGAAATATATGTTGCATATACAGATCCTTTCCAAAAAATTAGAATATTATGGAAAAGTTGTTTTTTTTCCCATAATTCCATTCAAAAAGTGAAACTTTCATAGATTATAGATTCATTACACACAAAGTGAAATATTTCTAGCCTTTATTTGTTTCATTTTTCATAATTTTGGCTTACAGCTCCAGAAAACCCCCAAAACAGTATTTCAAGAAATTAGAATAGTGTGTCGAAAATCAGCATTTACTTCAGTTATTTCAGAGAATGAATGTTTTAGACTGAGTGTCACACTCTAATCATCTAATTTACTCAAAACACCTACAAAGTTTTTCTACAGGTGTGTCATTAAATTGGACAGGTATCTCAGTTTGATTCAGTATGGGGAAGACTGCAGACTTGACAATTGGCCAGAAGACCATCATTGACACCCTCCAGAAGATGGGTAAGCCACAAAAGGTCATTGCTAAGGAGGCTGGCTGTTCACAGAGTGCAGTGTCCAAGCATATCAATAGAAAGTTTAGTGGAAGGGAAAAATGTGGCAGGAGAAGGTGCACAAGCAAAAGAGATGACCGTAGGCTTCAGCGGATTGTCAAGCAAAGACGATTCCAAAATTTGGCGGAGATGCAGAGGGAGTGGACTGAGGCTGGAGTCAGTGCTTCAAAAACCACCACGTACAGAGTGTGACACTCAGTCTAAAACATTCATTCTCTGAAATAACTGAAGTAAATGCTGATTTTCGACACACTATTCTAATTTCTTGAAATACTGTTTTGGGAGTTTTCTGGAGCTGTAAGCCAAAATTATGAAAAATGTAACAAATAAAGGCTAGAAATATTTAACTTTGTGTGTAATGAATCTATAATCTATGAAAGTTTCACTTTTTCAATGGAATTATGGAAAAAAAAAAACTTTTCCATGATATTCACATTTTTTGGAAAGGATCTGTATGTACTAATATGTGACAATTTTTTATATCAGTGAGAGACATACATGAACATTAGGGCTGAGCCGAATGCTTCGGAGCTCCGAAGCTTCGTTCGTTGAATTGGGATTCGGATCCTAAATTCAGATTTGAATAGCTTGTTTTTTTTTTCTCAAAAAACAACAAAAAAAAAAAAACTCAACATTTTTCCCCCTCAAAAAAGAAAAAGAAAATGGATGGTTTACTGGATGTTTGTCAACATATAAGTGTTTATTCTATACTGATTGAGCTTTGAATCGCCTGGAAGTTTATCGAACGTACAAGGGATGCGCTGCTTGCTAGCGTGGTTCAGCCTTTCACGTGACGTCTCCACATTCGCTACACTCAGTACGCTGTTGCTCAAAGCCTGAGGTGAAGTTACAAGATGTCAAAGAAATCAGCGGTGTGGAAACATTTTAATATTACTGCTGACAATCCAAAAAAGGTCGAATGCCAAATATGCCAGCATTAATTGGCATACCATGGTGGAACTACAAATTTGACAAACCATTTGAAAAATGTAAGTAGCCTAATTTATATATCTTCGTCAGAGTAATAGCCTAGCAACATTAGCATTAGTTAGCCGATCTGACTAGGCTACATTTCATGATTAATTCTTTGTTGAATTCTGGTCCCTTCTCCTTCCCCTGGCCCACGCATACTTAATGAATTATCAGTTTTGCTGTTATTGAAATGTTTGTGAGCTAATATGTGGAGAGACTAGATCAGGCAATAATTAAAACAAGGTACAAAGCCAGCAATACCACTCTGGCTTACGCTTTATTCTGGTATGGCCTGGCCCAGAATCTCCACGTAGTGCCCGTAGGTGTATTAACCAATTTTAATGTATGGAATCCTAATAGTATGAGGTAGGTCAGCATGATGTTTGTCATGCCACCCCTGTTGACACACACAGACAGACAGACACACACACACACACACATTTACACCTCTAATAGCTACCCCACATTGTCTGTTTTCTGTGTATAATCTCTAGGCTGCTCAGGGCTAGCCCAGGATGAGCCATATGGTCCATTAGAGGTCCTACAGTGTCTTTAGGGTGCTAGGCCACCACGAGCCTGGAACTGTCATGCTCACCTCTCCAGAACCTCCCATAAATGTTAAAGATATTGTGGCTGAGAAGGGAATGTTATATGATTTACACCTTTTACATGCACACTAAACCAACTGTGACCAATTGTGCCCTGTGGATGAGGTCATTGCATAGAGTTCCCTAGAGGGTGCTACTGAGTCGGCATGCTGTGATGATTACAGCTTTGAGATGTAGTCAATTGGGTGTCTTCCAACCTGTCAACCAATGACCAGGGAATGGGCTTCTAACCTGGATGTGGTTTCTAACCTGCTTGCCATTATTTTGAATACTGCCACCTGTGCAAAAGGGAGAAAACAGTTGGCAGGAACCATGGCTCAACTCCACAACTTTTATGCAGAGCCATCGATGCAAATCAATGGTGCAAAAATGCGAGAAAGACAAAATTAGGTTTTTTAAGAATTCTCTCACAAGTTTAATCAAGTGAATGGTGGTGCATTTATGTCTCACTTTCAGAAACATGCATTGACAATTTTTCACTGCAGATGGCGATAGATCAATTATGTTGGATTGGTGATATTCTGCCACCGCAAAGAAAAAAAGTTGACGACTTCTGTGAGAAATGGCACTGCCCATGCAATCACTAAATTTAAAGTGGGAGGGATCAGAGATAATCATCCCATATCTATGGATCATTGTCATCCTGAAAGTGACCACTTTCATCAGGATAGAAATGCTTCACAATAGGGTCATTCCGTGTCAAATCAACCAGTGGTCCGAGTTTTGATGAAACTCCAGCATAATAATCCATTGTATGAAAAATTTGCCTCATACGACATGTCGTTTCCGAGATATGGCCTCCTGAAATTTGCTCAAAATCTCCGTCTTTCACGCTCGCGAGTCGTGAAAATGCGCAAATGTGATTTTTCAAGGCAACTGCCAGCATTTATCAAGTAAACGACAAACTGTACACATGAATATGTGATAATTTAACATTTATAGTGTATGGTTTAAAGTACATGTACTATTCTGTTTGATGTCTGATACATCATTTGACACTTTTAAGTAGTAACGTAACTCTTAAGACTTATGTGAATTCCCGATATGTTAAAATATGTGTACTTTTCAAAATGTTATCTAACCATGAAGAAGTTGAGTACCAAAACATAAATTTGGTTGATGAGTAGATCTAATAATCTGTTTAACTGGTGTAAATTTCAGAAAAAGTTTTAACTGTCCACATGGTGATCCATTGACAAGACGGACGGTTGTGTTTTTTACTTTTTTTCACCTGGACCCAACTTTGGATGGATGTCATTCCTTTACAAATGAATTGATTAGCCTGTACTTGCTTGTGACCATAGACATACACCTATAGATAATACATTTGTGATATGGGATGTATATGTCCACTCGGATGGGCACAGGGTGACCTCGAAAATAACCAAAAACATGTGCGACTGAACAAAGTGGCTACTTTGGGTGCATACAACTTGAAAAGGGAAGGGGGTAGTAATCTGATGTCATATTCCTGCAATTTGGAAGAAAGTAAGTTAGAATACCAAGTTTCAGCTCTATAGCTGTTACCAATCCCAAGTTATAAGGTTCCAAAGTCTGAAAAAATCACATTTTCACGACTCGCGAGCGCGAAAGACGGAGGTTTTCAGCAAATTTCAGGAGGCCATATCTCGGAAACGACGTCGCATGAGGCTAATTTTTTGTGTGTGTTCATTTTTCACACAATGGATTATTATAATGGAGTTTCATCAAAATCTGAGAGGGTCATGCAGGAACTTTTCAGAAAACTGGTTGATTTGACATGGAATGACCCAATAGCATGAAGGTGATCACTCAAAATGCCGTTATATTTATTGCCATTAACATTTCCCAGTAGACTGTTTTCTTTGCACCACTTTATTCACAAATGTGCATTTTTAGGTGTAATAAGGGGTTTATGCACTGCAACCCAGCCATACTGTCCCCCTGTGAAGTTCTTGATGAGACTGTATGCTTACACCTGATATTTGCAACTGATGCAAAGTTGCTTGTATGTTTTCCCTTGCTTCTCAAACTAATGCACGGATATCAGTCAAGGAGTATTCACTTTCAACGACAAGTACCCCTACTGCAGTTGACGTCTTTCCCTCAGACTTCCATGCCATCATCACCTTAGCCCAGGGGTGTCCAATCTTACCCGAAAAGGGCCGGTGTGGGTGCAGGCTTTTGTTCTAGCCCAGCACTATGACACCTGATTCTACTTATCAAGGTCTTGATTGAAGAGCACGATTAGTTAATTAGTTGAATCAGGTGTTGTAGTGCTGGGCTAAAACAAAAACCTGCACCCACACCGGCCCTTTCCGGATAAGATTGGACACCCCTGCCTTAGCCGCTGTTCCTCATGCAACATCAGCAAGTTCTTCTTCACTGAAGTTCCTGCCAAAAGTGCTCCAGCAATCTCGCTATTCAAAGTCGCTCATTCTCATTTTCTAGTCACGGTTGTCAAAATAATGGACAACTGTGCCAGTCTATTTTTTTTTACATGACCCTAAGCATGATGGAATGTTAAATGCTTTACTTATTCAGGAACTACACCTGTGTAGAAGCAAAAGCTTTCAATATACTTTGCATCTCTCATGTAGCGCAAGCATCATGGGCGTAGGATTATGGGGGGACACGGGGGACGTGTCCCCCCCAATGTTTGGAAAGAGTCGAATTGTCCCCCCCAACCATAATTGATCCCTCTCCCATGTAAAGCCTACAGTCAATAAAGGCTGCAACAACGGTAAAAAATGACTTAAATTTATGCGGAAAGATATGTAACGCCGTAAACATAGTATGAATTATCGACCCACCCCCTCGCTACTTCAAACAGTAGCAATGGTTTATCTCATGGCCACGACAAGTTCGAGTTCATGAAAGCACAAATTGTATATGTAGTCAACAATTAGAGGTGATTGCTCAAGCCGATAATAGCCTACTATGGACTTCAGTTCCCATAACCCAGTGTTTTGTGTAACGTTATGGATATGTTATAATCAGGTTGGTTGTAATGGAGAAGTCAGACCGCAAAAAAAGACGAGAAACTTCACGGAGTATGAAATCGAGACGCTCGTTACGGGGGTATAGTCAGCTGCAAATATGACTTGACCCAGAAAAAATTCCAACAAAAGGTTTCTCAATGGTTTATTGTAGTATCAGATGTACTTAATAACATACTAAAAGTTTACCAAAGTTTGACTACTAGAAAGGCCTGATTTTCAAAATGGCGGCCACCAGGTGATTTCTCACATTCTGTGGTTCAAAACCTTTGTTTTGATAAGGAATAAATTCATTACTACTGTGTGGTACTGTAAAATTAGTCAAAACAGGGCTACCACGTGAAGGCTCAGTACCGCTAACCCCTTTATTATTTTTTTTGTCTTTTCTTTTTTTATATTTATTTTTTTATAATGCTTTTTTTTTTTTAATACATTTTATTGATTTTCAAAAACATATATACACAGACATAAGACAATTACAAAACAGACACACACAAAAAAACAACGGCAAAAAAAAGGACTAGCGTGACACAAAAGAGAAATCTACTGCATTCTAGTATTAGGCCACTGGTTTTCAGAGAAAGAGGGTAAATAAATTCATTAAGAAAAAAGAAGAAGGGAATTTTGATTCAATCCAGTCCAGTTTTTATGAAATGGGATTCACTCTGAAAGTTAATCTACCCTATTATGTTTTTAGGGTTATTTTTTAGTTGTTTTTATTCTGGTTTATGTTATGGTTATGTTTTTTAACTGTGATCTTCACCAGATTTACCATTAGTCGTCACACTCTTCCTCCCATAGAGGTTGATTATGTTGATTCTCACAATTTTCAACTTGACATGGTCCACAAGCAGGCAGGCATGGTAGTCCGTATGCCCTGCAACTGCACCGTTGTGTTCGGCAGGCGGTTGTGCAATTACAGTGGACCATCTGCAGGAGGTTTTCTGGGGCAGCTGTTTTATTGGTCATAACTGGCACAAACCGATTGTCTTCCAGTTTCCATCCCCAATCCACCGCGTTCATGTCACTCTCCTTCTCCATCCACACCATAATCTGGAAATAGACTCTTTGGCAATGATATTTAGTCGAGGACTCAGTAGGAGGGAGACGTTCTGGGGTAACAAATGACTTGGCAGTAACGATTTTCTTGCTAAAAAGGTTGTAGCGCAAAGAGGCAAGTGAATCGGTACTCTTGCCACCAAACAAGACTGCCATTGCCTTGCTCCCATGGTCCTTTATGACACTAAGCATTTGTGTGAGAAACATAAATTTGTAGATATTATGAAGAGGAGGACTTCTGAAGGTTGAGTTACCGTGGGGACAGAGGGGGCCCCTCCGGTTGCCAGACAGCGGGAAAATAACTGTTCCCGGGGAGGGGGGGGTGTAGTCAAAGATTAATTTTGTTTGAGCCAAAATGGGATAAAAATAGTATAGCTACCTACAACATTTCAATGATGCAAGCAATATCAAATGCCAATATTCTCTTCCACCACCTTCTGAATTGCTTAAAATGGTGACAATTAGTTTTGTCTTTTTTTTTTTTAGCTTTTTTGAGGATATCATGAAGCCTTAATATAATAATAAAAACATCTAGAAGATATTTATTACATATTAATTACCTTATTTAAATTGAAATGGGTCATGGGTGACCATTTCAGAGGGTTTACACACACACACACACATCTTGTATTTCACAATTATATAATCATGTCAGTGCAATTGGGACAAGTCCAATGGATTTCTAGGCCCTAAGAACATGGGGTTAGACACAAAAATTACTTGTCTAGGTCAAATAATGAAGGAGTTACGATATTTTAAGGGTTTCTTGGCCATTTTGGACGCCATCTTGAAAATGACACCTTTCTAGTGGTCAAACTTTGGTAAACTTTTAGTATGTTAGTAAGGACACTTAATACTACAAAAATCTGTTGAGAAACCTTTTGTTGGAATTTTTTCAGGGTAAGGTGTTTTTTTTTCATATATGCAGCCGCCTAGTAGAGCAGATGGTTTGTTTGGTGTATAGGCGGCCTTTGCTACGTTTCATCCGTTTCACCTGAAATGGTCCTCTCAACTGAAAATCAAATCAAAATCCCCACAGTGAATAAAAGAACCGCCGACCCAGATGTTTCCCCATTCAGGTAGGCTAGGCTACTGTAGGCGCTGTTCCTAACCTAGCTAACTACTCCTTATTTTTCTACAGTCTATGCCTTATATACGTAAAAAAAGTACGTTTTTTCATAACAACAATGAATGTATTACAGCCGCGAGTGCAATAACGTTAGGTAGGACTGTGGAAATGTCGACGTTGCTGGACAATTGAAAATAGAATTTCTTCAGGGTTCATCAGAAAACAGTTGCAGCTTCTTAAATGTAGGCTATTTGGTTCCGTAAAATGTTTATTTTATTGCCCTCCAGTGCAACATGAGAGGCTGTTGTATTCGCAAGCGGCGACACTGTAAGAATCCTGCATCGGAATTATGAGGCTTTTCTTAAAGTTGTAATTAGCCTAATTTAGAAGTTCAGAGAAATGTGAATACCATAATTGGGATGTCAACGACTACCACTAAAGGCAGTGGTTCTTAAACTCGGTCCTGGGGCCCCCTGCATATGCTGGTTTTCATTCCAACCACAATTTGAAAAGGTTGTTGATTTTTCTTAATTAGGTGTTTTTCATGTTTAGAGGGATTATTTCCCTTCTGAAGCCACATTATGTTAGCAATAGCTATGCATGTCATGAATAATAAAAGTCAAATATTCACATTGTGCTATATTGCAAGCAATTACAAAAAGAGAGGTAAAAATGTTTTAACTGAACAAATTAAGCAAATTAAAGACTGAGGTGAATCAATAGGCTCCTAATTGGTGAAATTGTGGACACATTGGCAACTAAAACTAGAGACTTGGTAAATAATGAACAATTCAAAAGACAAAGCAAATGATAATGAGCCAAACCTGCATTGTGTTAATAAGTTTAAGGAAGAAATTAAGGAACTTAAAACACAAGTGTTCAACTACTGAATTAGGAGCCTATTGATTCACCTCAGTCTTTAAATTGATCAGTTAAAAAAAATGTTACTTTGTATTATTGTTTGCAAGATAGGACTGTAAGCACAATGTGAACATGGGATAGTCTTCATGGTATGCATAACTATTTCTGACACAATTAGTCTTAAGAGGGTAAATAATCCCCCTAAACAAAAACACCTAATTAAGAAAAATGAACAGCTTCTTAAAATTTTGGGATTGCAATTGTGGTTGAAATGAAAACCAGCATACGGGGCCCCCAGTTTAAGAACCAGAGTTTAAAATGTTATAAACGTATCTTATCCACTAATGTACCGATTAGCCTACCATAGCTTTAGCTTTATATGAAAGCATCTCAAATCTCACCTAGTGCTTTGAAGAAAAAAAAACTTCTCCAAAATGTTCAGGAATAAAATATTTTAGTATATATATATAAATATTTAATATTTTATTTTAGAAAATGCCCTGTGTGAGGTTGTGTAGAAATGCAGGAAATTAGTTTTAAAAGGCTAAACTTTTTATGGGGGAGGACCCCCAGACCCCCTGATACTTTGTTCCTGCCTTGTTCCCCACCAACATTTCTTGATTCCCCCCCAATCAAAGCAGTCTAGAAACAGCCCCGACCACAGCAATTTCTCAATTATGTTATTTTTGATCAGATTACTTGTATTAGATCTCCAAGTGTAATAAACAATGTTGGCGATGTAGAAGACGCAATGCACTAGGCTACAATGTGCATTGCTTTGCTCACAGGAATGGTTGAGGGCCTAGGTCCAATAGTCATGGTTCGCTACTGTTGAATGGTATATTATTAGTGTCCCCCTCCATTATCATCACAAAGAAAATTTACTGTTTGTGGTCCCCCCCAATGTTCAAATAAAACCTATGCCCCTGGCAAGCATTTCCTTTATTTTGGAAGATACCTGTAACTTTGTGTCACTCAGACCTCATGCAGGTATCTCATGGGTGTTTGACAGGTTTTAAATTACACTGCACGTCATTCTGGGCATTGGTGGTGAATCACTCATAAGTGTTCAATTTGGGTTGAGATCTTGTGACTGAGACAGCCATGGCATACAGAGACTACATACAGGTCTGTTACTACTGTGGCCTTTCCCATACAGGTCTCTCATTAATGTGAATGTGGAGCTGATGACTATTTGAGCAGTAGGTTCCCAAGCATAAGCAAGATTATACTGCACGTTAAAAATGCAGAATTTCAGATTTTATTTGAGGGTATTTACATTCATATTGGGTGAACCGTGTTGCAATTGTAGCAACAATGAGGTATCAAAATGAGCATCAAACCATAACTCTGCTGCCAGAGGGTTGTTCCTCCACAATATCGTATATCATCATGATTGCCCAGCCCGAATCTACAGTATAAATCCACAGTCTTCTAAGGCCGTTGTCTTACTGGCTGTGCAAGCTTGGAATATGAAAATGGACACTTACCCTGAGGTAAATTACTACATTTATTGGCTTTTACAGAAATGTTCAAAACATATTCTACATACAGTTGATTCGGACATTGGATGGTCAAAAAAAGTCACTTTTTCCCCTTTTTTAAAAAAGTTTCATGAGTTGTTGCAAACATATATCCTTTGTTTCTTGGAAGTGGGAACAAATTCAGCTTAAGTGTGGGCATAGGCCACACATTACCACAGGAGAGCTGCATCCGTACGAGTTGTATCACTCACTGACAGAAACGAGCAAACAGAAAGCAACTGATGCGTCATTAGGAGGAACAATGGGAACAGCTGGTGGTTGTAGCGATAACCCAAGGAACTTTGGCCAACTCATATACCTTATCCCTGGTGGGACAAAGCCAATTTTGTCCACCACTGCAGACTCCCAATCATAGTCAGCTGACACAGCCAAGGCAATGTCTCATCCACATGCCCCAGCCTGTCATCTCTCATGTCCATTTCACTGCCTTGGCCAGAGGCCCCAAGCCATTCCAGGCAACACCAAAGCGATTATAATGGAGGAGAACAGATTTACAGCATTGTTGTCGAGGATTGGTTTCCCACATATCCACTTTGTTGTCTTTGATTCACAGTTCACAACCTTGCCGATGATTTCATCATAACCTGGAAAGAATAAAAAGTGTTCAATAAATAAAAGAACACACATTTACCAGGTCCCTCTGGCAAATTTAACTGTAGTTTACAAAACTGTAATTTCAAATTCCCTCAGCCCATATTTTGATGTAATCCATGGCTGCATAACTCCAGTCCTGGAGGGCTGCAGTGTCTGCAGGTTTTTGGCTTAATTTAAGTCAATGATTGGCTAAAGAATCCATGCACCTTGTTTGCAAGGCCTAAATTAGCTGCTGATGGAAAGGAAACCACAATAACCTGCAGAACTTGTCAACCCACCAGGACAGTGCACCCCCTGAAGTAATCAGGCAGGTTCTGCAAAACAAAGTCCGTCTGTTAAATAATGAAGCAGAATAATCACAATTTTTATTTAATTTTGCTGAGTTAGATTAAGTTATGACACAATTTTTTACCATTTATTTTTGATAAATGTCAGTGAACTAAGGCCCGAAGTGTTTTAATTAAGCAATATCACACGAGATGGAGTGCTGTCATACTGTATAATAGCACAACCTTGAGTGTTCTACTAGCCTATAAAATACCTATCAAGTAATGATTGAGACAACAATAATGATTTTGTTGTTTATTTGGCTCCACCAACAAATATAGTTCCTTCAGAATACCATTAAAAAAAATTATTTTTTAAAAAGTGGAGAGATCCCAGCCGGCAATGAGTGTGTGATCCGAGTGATGTTATAATGTATATCAGCAATCATGGAATGCGTCTTGGCCAATCACAATGCATGGTCGGAACTGTTTGTTAAATATTTAATTATGTAATATTTAATGTGCAACTGTATCAATTACTTGGGCTGACAAACTTCTGGTCTGAGAAGGGTCAGATATGCAAGATTATACTGAGCACTTTGCTCAAGAGGAGAGAATTTTAAACCTCCTATACCAGTCTACATTCCTGGGAGTGCTACCATTAAATCCAAAATATCAGCACCTGAATATTGCATGTTGGCTCCAAGAATAGAGTCTAGCATTGATCCCAGTAGCCCCGCCGCTCCCCCATACACCACGATTGGCCACTGGGGAACCGCCAGGTTTAGGTCGTTTATGAATAAGAGCTGGGTGATGAAGTAAGCCACACCCACAGTCATCCCACCCAGTAAACTGGCTACTAATCCCACTGGTGTGACTCCCCCGTTTGTGCCTGTGAGAAAAGAAAAAAAAAACACAAAAATGCAGCAATCAAAAAAAACAACAACATTACACTTACCAGCATTGCACTTAACCTCTAAGAAGTAATAGCCTACTGTGGTTCCAAACAGCAATGTGACTGATGTATGTTCAGGATATTTTACTAATTTTCTTTGAAAGACAAAATCTTAATCTAAGTCAGTGGTTCCCAATGTCAGTCCTAGGCCCTACTGTGTATGCTGGTTTTCGTTCCGACCACAATTGCAATCCCAGAATTTTAACAAGCTGTTAATTTTTCTTAATTAGGTGCTTTTCATGTTTACAGAAATTATTTACCCTCTTAAGCCACATTATGCCAGAAATAGGTATGCATATATATAGAAGAAGTATCCCATGTTCACATTGTGCTATATTACAAAATAATTCATTAAAAGAGTTAAGAAAAGTATTTAACTGATTAAAGACTGAGGTGAATCAATGATCTCATTATTTGTGTGGACACATACATGGACACTAAAACTAACCATTTGGTAGATAATGAAGAATTCAAAGACAAGGGAAAGATAACGAGCCAAACCTGCATTGTGTTAATAAGCTTTACAAAATATTATGAGAGAACTTAAACATGTGTTCACCAACCTAATTAAGAGCCTATTGACTCATTTCAGTTTAATTTGATCAGTTAAAAACTCTTACCAGCTCTTTTTATGTAACGGTTTGCAATGTCGCACAATGTTAACTTAGGAAATTTATTTTATATATATATATATATATATATATATATATATATATATATATATAGCCATTTCTGGAATAATGTGGCTTAAGAGGGTCGTTTCTCCTGACTTAAGTTCAAAATCTTAAATCATTTCTCTAAACATGAAAAGCACCTAATTAAGAAAAATGAACAGCTTGTTAAAATTCTGGGATTGAAATTATGGTTGAAACAAAAACCAGCATACACAGGGGTGGCCCCAGGACTGATGTTGGAAACAAGTTACAGGTCTCTAATATCTTCATAGGTTTCAGAGCTGCCTGTGAAATTCATACTCCTTATTAAGTATTTACAGTTGAAGTCGGAAGTTTACATACACTTAGGTTGAAGTCATTAAAACTAATTTTTAACCACTGCACAGATTTCATGTTAGCAAACTACAGTGTTGGCAAGTCAGTTAGGACATCTACTTTGTGCATGAAACAAGTAATCTTTCCAACAATTGTTTACAGACAGATTATTTCACTTCCAATTCACTATATCACAATTCCAGTGGGTCAGATGTTTACATACACTAAGTTGACTGTGCCTTTAGACAGCTTGGAAAATTCCAGAAAATTATGTCATGGCTTTAGAAACTTCTTTAGACTGTGCCTTTGCATGCCATGACTTCCTGATGTCTGTGACCCAACAACATCAAAAGACGCTTGATATCAATTTATGAAAAGATGTAGTGTAAACACGCTTTAATTTCAGCCTACCACTCACAGGGTTCAACTAATCATTACCTTCATTGAATCAACCAGTGCTGAAACTTCAGCTTTTACTGTGGCTCAAATTAAATGTGCACCAGAGCATGCCACATATTGGTCGTAACCGAGTTTCAACAAGAATGCTAGCTTGCTTACCTTGACCTAGCCAGCAACAGCCATCTAACTGCAATGTCCATTCAAGGGCAGGGACTATTAGACAGGGTTCATTCACATTTTGACCAAAATGTGGCTGATAGGCATCCCATAACACTGACACATATCAGTAAGAGCTTTAGTAGGCAGCAGCGCCTAGCTAGTGCACATACTGCTTTCCCTTTTGTAGTGCAAATTTTAACAAATATTGGCTAACAGTCCTGAATCAGAATTTTGGGGTTTTCTTAAAAGTTTTAATTTATAATTTCAGAGAAATGTGAATACCATAATTGGGAAGTCGATGACTCATCACTAAGGGGGCCACTGTAGCTTGTTAATCATTGAACTGAGTGATGTGTATTAGCTGGACAGCTGCTTGCTTCCCGTTACATCACGTAGCCTACATGAGGAAGGTGCTCCATTCGTTTTAAAATTAGTTAATTTTCCTTCCAGCTTATATTGTGTTTATATCAGAACAGCCATGTGTGTTTTGTTTCAACATATTTAATGTCGACAAAATATTTTAAAACGGCTTTGTTTTCTCCATCAATGAGAAACGCAGTATCAGACCGGCTGTGTGAGTAAGCGTTGTGTTAAGGTTTGGAGAACCAAACGCGACCGATAAGGATTCTAAAAGCGTATCTAGAAAGATATACCACAAACGCGGAAGTAGCCGCACCAGAGGAGAGGGAAACAAAAGAATGGGAGCAAAACTTCCCTAGCACAAGCCAAATCAAAGCAACCTCAAAAGGAGGCGAGTCTCGATAAATAGCGAGAATGAATAACAAAAGAACATCATGCGCTAAATCATTAGGCGTAACAGGAGGTAGAGAAACAAAGCAAAACTCGATAAAATGATTGAAGAAAATGAACAGAAAATAAAACCTGTTATCCAGAGCTCTTGTGGCGAAAGAGCTAACACAAAAGGTAACAGGTAACAAGAATAAAGGGTACAGAGAAAGATTGGAAATAAAAGAGAAAACCAATCTAATCCTAATTCTATAACCGGACTTGCTGCATTTCTTATTCGTATGAACCAGAAATGCAGCGACAAAATTTTCTATACCTTACCGACTTCGTTGTCAACATAGCAAAGACGATATCGAAGTGTCAGAAATGTCAGGAAAAGTCCTGGGCTATTTATAACCGGCAGGAAACCCGAAACAGGAGCAAGGAATGATAGCTGAGCGAGATCCAAAAACCGGCATATTGACAGAAAAAATCCGATAGAGCGTCCCGACGACGCCAATTAGAATAACGACCAGAGAATCATCAGAGGCTATCAATAACCATGACAGGACCCCCCTTCAAGGGACGGCTCCAGGCGATCCCTCAGCCCTGTTTCTACAGAAATCCCTAATAAGAGCAGGATCCAAGATGTTCCTGGAGGGGACCCAGCAATGCTCCTCAGGACCATAACCCTCCCAGTCCACCAAAAACTGGTATCCTCTACCCACCCGTCTCTCAGCCAAAATACGCCGAACGGTATACACCGTACCTCCCTCCAAGAAGCCAGTGGAAGCGTTACGCAACGTATTATGGGCGTGTTCTGCCCAGGCGAGGTGACGACTCCAGGACGTGGGATTGGCCGCGGCCCGGCACCAAAGAGTGCTCTCCATACTTGGTTGGTGGGCACCGTCTGTCCGTTGGTTTTGGGATGAAACTTGGACGAAAGACTGACAGACGCCCCCAACAGAGTACAAAAGGAGCGCCAGAATTTAGCGGTGAATTGCGGACCGCAATCCGACACCACATCCAGGGAAAGGCCGTGCACCCTGAAAACGTGGTCTACCATTAACTGAGCCATCTCTGGTGCGGACGGCAGTTTGGGCAGGGCGACAAAATGAGCCGCCCTCGAGAACTGATCAACCACCACCAAGATAACGGTGTTCCCATGGGACGGCGGCAGACCGGTTACGAAATCGAGGGTGATGTGACTCCAGGGACGACTGGGAACGGGACGTGGACATAAGAGGCCCGAGGGAGAAAGCCGTGAGCCCTTGTTACGGGCGCAAGTAGGACACGCGGCAACAAATTCCCGCACATCGCTCTTGAGTTTGGGCCACCAAAACCAGCGAGAAATAAAATCTTTTGTCTGGTGAATGCCCGGATGAGCCACTAATTGAAAGGCGTAACCCCACTGGAGAACCCGCGACCGCAACTGAGAAGGTACAAACAGGCAATGGGGAGGACCCCCACCTGGACCGGGCTCGGAACGTATAGCCTTCTGCACAGCCGTCTCAATAGCCCACCACAATCTGAGCCACAATCTGAGAGCTAGGAACCACAAACTCGGGGCGTGACTCCTTGTCGGACCAGTCGAAAATGCGTGACAACGCATCAGTTTTAATATTCTTAGACCCCAGACGATAGGTCAGAATGAACTTGAACCTTGTGAAAAATAAGGACCAACGGGCTTGTCGCGAGTTGCGTGTCTTAGCCTGTTGGATATACTCCAAACTTTTATGGCCCGTCCAGACCGTAAAGGGATACTCCGCTCCCTCCAGCTAATGGCGCCACTCCTCCTATGCCAGTTTGACCGCCAACAGCTCCTGATCTCCAACATCATAATTTCTCTCGGCAGATGTAAGGATACGAGAGAAATAAGCGCATCGGTGAAGCTTGCGGTCCAGCGGAGAATGTTGGGACACAATGGCCCCAACCTCCAGCTCAGAAGCGTCGACCACTACCGCAAAAGGGAGGGAGGGATTGGGAGTTATAAAGAGGTTCGGTTAAGAACATCCTCTTTAACTCAGTGAATGCTGCCTCAGCCCTAGGATTCCACTGGAAGTGGACAGGAGATGTCTTTTTAGTGAGGGTAGTGTTATCCAGAGCTCTTGTGGCGAAAGCGGCAACCGTGCTAAAATTCAAAATGAATCTCCGATAAAAATGGGCGAACCCCAAGAAGCGTTTTACCTGCTTCACGGAATTGGGCGTAGGCCAATTTTTTCTGGGTCAATTACCACTTTGCCGTCCGCCACAATAAATCCTAGAAAGGTGTGAAAAGCGCATTTCTCGGCCTTAACAAATAGTTGGGCCTTAACTCCTTTGCGTAGAAGGTTACGCCGACGGGACCTTTTTGCTCAATTGAGACATTTGTGGCTACTGCAGCCAAACTAGTGGAAATCACAAACTCTGTGTTTTAACTTTATTGGTAGACGGTTCGTAACGATTTCTGCCGAATACGGAGTTTCTAAGTGTTACGTTCCTCTGTTTCTCTGCCTCCCCTGCTTTGTGTTTGCTTGGCTTTGGGCTGCTGTGTTTGTCTGTGTCTCCCCCACAGATGGAGATGCTGACTTCATGGTCCTACGTGGAGATCCTGGGAGCTGCGCTGGAAAAACGACGCACGCTGTTGCCTAGCAACCATCTCAGGGGGCTACGTGGAGACGTCGACGTCACATTGTGTGAAAGACGCCGTAACTGGGGACGACGAGGACCGTCGTGGAGCAGTGGGATTGGAAAGATGCTAGACTATAATACCCTGTCTCCGTCTGCATCACGAGAGTTTGAGTACCTGATGCTAGCAAACACCACGCAAGTTTTGCGCTTGCTTTGGTTAATAGACTGTCAGTAGTTTACCCGTGACTGGATCGATTGTAGCTGAATGACATCTAAGCTGCAGTCCCGCTAGACCAGGGAGAGAAGACCCTTCTGCCATCTGGACGTGAGTCTGATTTTGGACATTTGCTGCCTGGTGAGAGCATGCAGCCTATGTAGCCAAACTGTAAATATTGTCGAACAGTTATATGTTTAGAGAATAGCTAAGATAGTTTCTACCGTACGTCTCTGTGTTATTAAACATGTCTTTTAAATCACTTTGCGCTTGACTGGGTTTATCTAGGTTGTGGTTTGCGTTTAAGTGGCTTCGTGTTACCTCCACTACTGTACACCTGGTTATTGCAACACAGGTGGATTTTGGGACGTAACACTAAGTGTCACTATTTCCCCGTAGCAAGTCCATTTAACAAGCAAACCCCCACCTAGTCTATACCTACCCATGCGTGATATAGTGGACAATAGCATCTATGTTTGAGTTCATAAATATATTTATTCATCATATAAAATTAGATAGCAACAAGATAAACCCAACAATAGCCTGATCGTATGCCAGAAAAGCCGTGAAAAGCCCTGCTCACTAAAATGTCTCATTCTAACATGTATTCTACTAGCAATATATGCTACAAAATATGAAATAAATATACAATCCTACCATTGGTTTTACACATCGAGATGTTCAAAATTCAGTGGTCATTTATTGTCTGATACAATCGGTTTGAGAAATATACAACACTTTATACCGCTATTACACTATCTGAAACGTTGACGCGTAATACCCCCATGCCCTGTAAGCCTGTCTCATTCATTACAGTTCATTCTGGTTTAATTGTCGGCTTTTTATCCAATAGAGTACATTATAACCTTAGCAATAGCATATGCCATGTCTTTTTGGGTGCTTTGAACAGTTTACTACAGCCCAGCATAACGGCAGTTTTCGTTTTAACGGTCTAGTATTACGCAAGCTCTATAGAAAACGCATTAGGGAGGGGAGTTTCCCTTTTCCGATATGTGAGTATTTTTGCTGGCTCGCTGGCTACATATGTACGTTCGTGTTTCCACTTGAGCACTGTCTTCAGACGGATGTTCATTGAAGATAGAACATTTGGCAGCATTTTGCAGATGGAATAATATTTTATGTTCATGTTTTCGTACATAATATAGGCTATAGCGTATATACTAGTCTCTTAGGGCATGACAAATGCTCATTCCAATTTACTGTGCGCTGATATGTGGTAGATTAAGGTAAAACTTTCCTTGGAGTCATTATGAAAAGGAAAATTTAAAAATAAAAATAAAAAAACTACAGAAAAATGCAATCCCAGGACAAAAGTATACATACTGTAGAGTACAGGAAAAAGTGATGTTTTATTGAGGTAAAAGAGTGAATGATTAGGCAACATATTTAGGTGTATGTAACACTGTGATATCAATGTTTTTTTATCTTAAGCCATCAGAAGGAGCAAATGTATATGCTTTATAATGGACAAAACTAATTTTATTCATTTTATGACATGTTTTGCATAGGGGTTTAGGACCCATAGATATCTACCCCCCTATACTGATGAAAATATAGCAATTCCCACTTGAGAAATATGCAAAAGTGAGTTTTATGAGCCAAAACGGTTGATTTGTAGTTAAATATATCATATATTCTTTTTAATTTAGAGCAGTGCACAATTTAGCCATTTGGATAGATTTGGAAACACTAATGGACAACAGGGTACACTGCTATATTTAGCATCATAGACCTTTAGTAGGTCTGCATATCATCCTCAGATTTTGCAAAACTTGTGGACATTGGGATGGCAGGTATGCCATCCGCCAAGTTACGGCTTGGTGGGGCATGCCCCATGCCTATACAGCACTGAGAGTTTGGCACTTTTCAGGGTTTCCTACAGAAGTAACCACAATGACCATAGACTCTCAGCCCTTAAAAACATTAACCTCTGTATGTTCTGACCTCATGTAACCACACAGCATTCAGATACAACTTCACACATCCACACAATAAAGCCCCAAACTTAGGTTATTTTGCCGTTTTTCTCCTTCCTCTTCCGCTTCTTATTCTTCTTCTTCTTCTTCTTCTTCCCATTTTTCCTGCCAAACTGCCTGGCTCCGTCGTGATGTTATCCAATGGGGAGAATTATTCTTTGAGGGTATGGTCCGTATACCTGCTCATCAAGCTTATCGTCCAATAAAAATGCTTCATACTAATGTTTTTTAATGTTGATACAGCTAATGGCTTCATACTTTCCAAGAAGTTACTGTAGCCTAATGGATAGAGGTGTTGTCTCTCACACAGAGGATTGTGGGTTCGAGCCCAGCAGGGCACATGTTTATTTTCCACAAAAACAATGTGCAACTGTTAAGTACTTTTCATTTATTAGACTGTTATTATTTTCACATTAACACATTAACGTATTTTTAATGTTTCACTTGACGCTCGCTCTTGTCTGGTTTGGGGAGGGTGTTAAGCTCTGCTCTTGCGGTCATGACTGACTGACTATGGAAACTGAACCTCAACGTACGCTTGCCTCGGCCACCATTTCTTTATTCATTCATTTCCACCATTTCTTCATTCATGTGTTGCGGTATCAGATTGTTTTGGCTTACTGACTTCATAATTCAAACAGATAACTGGTAATATTGTGAAATTTCCTAGCCTTTGCAATAAAAAGAACATTCTTACAATGACGTGCACATTGTGTGCCTCAAAAAAAACTCGGGAACAGGTGGGGATCGAACCACCAACCTACTACACGGCAGTCAAATGCCTTAACCACTAAGCTACAGGAACGTTCACAGTTGGTATAGTAGGTAGACGGCCTGTTAAGCAGATATAGTGTACTTGGCGGATGGCATACCTGCCATCCCAACATGTATTTCTTTAGTGCCACCATGCAGATTGATTGGGTTAAAACTGCAGGGCTCAAGTCTTGATCTAACTCTCAATCAACCCACCAAGTTTCAGAACTTTATATCAAGCGGTTTTATAAGTACTAGCATTTGTGCGATAAGCCACGCCCAATGCAAAATCCATTGGCTTCTCATTCGGCCAATTTTTGACATACGCCTTAGTAAAGTAATGCGTGTATGTAGGGAAGCGGTTTCAGCACCTTGAACAGGTTTGGTGCAAATTGGTCAAATTCTGTAGGAGGAGTAGCATTTTAAGTGTTTTACAAAAAATGCTAATTAGCGGAAAATTGAAGATGGCAGACTTCATGGTTTCTTGAGGCAAATTTGTTGGGCAGGAGTAGCGGGATGTATCCACCAACTTATTTGACTGTAGATCAAACGGGGCGTCGGCAGTGGGCGTGTCAATGATTTTTAGTGAATTTTTAAATATTTTCTTATATTTGGATCTCTATAGCGCCACCACATGGCTCGATTGGGTTGATACTGGAGGTCAGGTCCAGATGTTACTCTTAAAAGACCTTCCAAGTTTCATAACTTTCTGTGAAATGGTTTTGGAATTATTAGCATTTTTGTGATAAGCCACGCCCACTGGATATTTATTGGCTCGTCATTCGGCCATCTTTTAAAATATCAAAATTCTGTATATAGGTTTTATGACGCATGGTGTAAGGAGTGTGTTTACCAGGTTTCATGTAAATTGGTCAAATTTTCTAGGAGGAGTAGTATTTTAAGTGTTTTACAAGTAATGCTAATTAGCGGAAAATCCAATAGGGCTAACTTGATGGTTTCTTGAGGCAAATTTGTTCAGTATGAGCAGACGGACCTCTATCCCACACTTTTTGACTCTAGATAAAACGGGGCGTATTCAGTGGGCGTGTCAATGATTTTTAGTGAATTTTTTTATATTTTCTTATATTTGGATCGATATAGCGCCACCACATGTCTCGATTGGGTTGAAACTGTAGAGGTCAATTCCTCATGTTACTCTTAATAGATCTACCAGGTTTCATAACTTTCTGTAAAATGATTTTGGAATTATCAGCATTTTTGTGATAAGTCACGCCCATTGAAAATTCATTGGCTCGTCATTCGGCCATATTTTAAAATATCAAAATTCTGAAAATAACTTTTATGAAGCCTGGTCTAAGGAGTTTGTGTACCTCGTTTCATGTAAATTGGCCAAATTTTGTAGGAGGAGTAGCATTTTAAGCGTTTTACAAAAAATGCTAATTAGCAAAAAATCCAATATGGCGGACTTTATGGGTCCTTGAGGCAAATTTGTTCAGAATGAGCAAATGGACATGCATACCAAATTTTGTGACTCTAGGTGAAACGGGGCGTCGGCAGTGGGCGTGTCAATGTCAAAATTTTGTCACGTGCACTACAGCGCCACCAGGTGTTCAATCTGCGTCATAATATAGAGGATTCAAGAGTTTGGGAATCCCAACAAGCGTGCCAACTCTGGTGATTCTAGGACAAACCAGCTCATGGGAATTTTAGGTGAAAGGGGAGAAGAAAAAAAAAATTAAATAAAATTTAAAAAAAATAATCTGAACAAAAACAATAGGGTACCTTCAGGTTCGCTGCACGGTCCCCTAATAATAAGAAGAATAATCTCTGGTATGTACTTTCTTAGTAGTATCTATTGTTTTCTTTCTGGCTAAGATTCCTGGGAAATATGCATTGTCCAATTAAGCTTGTTAGCCAATGTTACTGTTGCCAGAGAAACGTCAGTCCTGCTTCTAGTCAGGAAGCAGATACAAGCTAAGCTACTACGAAGCGAATCAACATGCCTTATAGCCTACATTCATTGCACTACAGAAAACTAAACTAAACCTAGCTGTCCGGTACCAAAACATTTCCCGCAGGTAACGTTCTACACTACCGGGGAAAAAACTGCGAAGGAATTTCTTTTACGCATCCGGCAATCCAGTGTTGAATAGCCTAACGTTAAATGCATTTAATTTTCTATAGAATACTAATAGCCATATTTTAAGCCACCGCCATGCTTCACTGTAGGGATGGTATTAGCCAGGTGATGAGCGGTGCCTGGTTTCCTCCAGACGTGACGCTTGGTATTCAGGCCAAAAAGTTCAATTTTGGTTTCATCAGACCAGAGAATCTTGATTCTCATGGTTTGAGAGTCCTCTAGGTGCCTTTTGGCAAACTCCAAGCGGGCTGTGATGTGCCTTTTTACTAAGGAGGGGCTTCCGTCTGGCCACTCTACCATAAAGGCCTGATTGGTGGAGTGCTGCCTGGATGGTTGATCTTCTGAAAGGTTCTCCCATCTCCACAAGGATACGCTGGAGCTCTGTCAGAGTGACCCTCGGGTTCCTGCTCACCTCCCTGGCCAAGGCCCGATTTCTCAGTTTGGCCAGGCGGCCAGGTCTAGGAAGATTCTTGGTGGTTCCAAACTTCTTCCATTTCCGAATGATGGTGGCCACTGTGCTCTTTGGGACCTGTAAAGCTGCAGAGATTTTTCCGTACCCTTCTCCAGATCTATGCCTTGACACAATCCTGTTTCTGAGGTCTGCAGATAATTCCTTTGACCCCATGGCTTGGAGTTTGCTCTGACATTCACTGTCAACTGTGGGACCTTATATAGGCAGGTGTTGGCAATCCCCAATCATGTCCAATCAATTGAATTTATCACAGGTGGACTCCAATTAAGTTGTAGAAACATCTCAAGCAGTATCAGTGGAAACAAAATGCACCTCAGCTCACTTTTGGGTGTCATATCAACTTGTGTACATATGATATTTTACATTTTGATTTTTAATAAATTAGCACAAATGTATAAAAACCTGTTTTCACTTTGTCATTATGGGCTATTTTGTGTAGAATTTTGAGACAAAAAATGAACTCAATCGATTGTAGAATATGTCTGTAACGTAATAAAACGTGGAGAAGGTGAAAGGGGTGTGCAGACTTTCCGGTTTGACTGTAAGTCCTTAATTCCAACTTGCAAAAACTAGGCCTGCCTTTAAAAGTCTTGATATCAAAATGTGGTCAAGTTACAACTAACAATATTGCCTATCGTAGCTCACACTAAATAAACTAGCTCTATTCCAAAGCAATGCTATCCAAACTTTCCTAAATTATTTAATGCAACTTGGCCCTGTGTTTCTTCATATTACCATCTCAAGAGAATGTGGTCAATGAAACTGTATGTGCCACATCAAACTGCAAAATGAAAATAATTTATAGTGGAAATACTCTGATTCAGATGTGTTGCACTTAGAAATATTACTACACTATAGGGCATGTTTGAACAATTGTCTGCATCCACTGCTTTGGGTCTATGAAAAGCACAGAATTAATAAAATGTATTATTATTATTATTATGCATTTATTTATTTATTTATTTGGATTTCTATCAAAACCTGTGTGGTCCTACAGAGCATAGATATCCTTGTGTTCACAAAATTCTGTTTGAAAATATCATAAATACTATTATGTTAAGAAAATTGGTACTATTACTTATTTGCCACCATCTGACCCACAAAAATGCTATATGTACGCTATTGTCTAGATACAAATATTACTCTTTTTTATCTGCATTTATTTATTCATCACCCCTTTCTCTATTGTACATGATTCTTGATATAAATGTGTTTGTGAATTGTAAAGAAATCTGTAGCAGCAGTTAACATTTTAAATGTTTAAACCTGTACATTTTCTAAAGTAAACTTGCCAACAAAGTACAACCATATCCTTTCTGGAGTGTAATTATTCATCAACTGTTAAAAACATTTATTGAAATCATATGTTGTTCCATGAGGCACAATCTCTTCACATGCAAAGATGAAGAAACACAGGGCCAAGTTGCATTAAATAATTTAGGAAAGTTTGGATAGCATTGCTTCGGAATAGAGCTAGTTTATTTAGTGTGAGCTACGATAGGCAATATTGTTAGTTGTAACTTGGCCACATTTTGATATCAAGACTTTTAAAGGCAGGCCTAGTTTTTGCAAGTTGGAATTAAGGACTTATAGACAGCGCTGTGTAGGCTATGCGTGAGTAACTTGGCTTTTTTTTACGTCGTAGACGTTTTTGATCTGATGGAGTTTATGATCCAGGAAATGTATATATATATATTACCCATTTCACTTAGTTTTTCTTTAGTTTGCTGAAAGCAACATATATATATATTTTTCCAAAGTTTCTTTGTATTTGTGGAACTTTATTTTGACTTAAATTATGAAAATAAACAAATCTAAGTTTGTATTGTAAACGGTACATCTGTCTTGTTTCATTTAAGCTATTTACCAAGTTTATGTGATGCTCACACCTAGAGTTATAAAGCCTTAAACAGAGCACCCTATAAATAGGTGAAATTTGCCATCTGCACCAAGGGGTTAAGCAGTGCCTTAAGAACCTGCATAACGTGTTTTCCACTCATTGCCCTTACGCATGCGCACCATATTATAGGCGTTGCGAAGGTTGAGTTTAGAAAAGACCAACGCCCCCTGTAAACGCTCAAATGCGGAATTCATGAGAGGGTACCTGTTTTTAATGGTGATATCCATTAGTCGATAGAGGGTCTCAGTCCTCTGTCTTTTTTTTTTTTTAACAAAAAAATAAAAACAGCGCTGGCCGGTAAAGTAGACGGCGCGATAAAAGACTCCTCAATGTACTGCTTCATAGCAGTGCTCTCAGGAACAGACAGGGAATACAGAGAACCCCTGGGTGGAACAGTACCCGGGTACAGCTCAATAGAGCAGCCATATGGTCTATGAGGTGGCAATTTGGTAGCGCAATGTTTAGTAAAGACCTCAGCAAGATCAAGAATATTCTGTTGGCACGCCCGTGGATAGACTAAAGTCAAGCATCCCTACCACCTTCGGTGTCCCGGAACAGGTGCCAGACGACCTGTCCCACCCAAAATCGGAGACAGAAAAATTGTCCTTCTCCATAGAACCCCCCACCGCAAAGGGATCCCAGGACAAACTCTCCTCTCTACTCCGAGCGAGGGAAGAGGAAGTATCTTGGTCGGAATGGGACTCCGCCTCCTCAGAATCACTCTCGGAGCTGAGTTCGGAGAGGTCAGGGACGCAGCCCGAAGAAGGGTAAATGACCGTATGACAATGAGATAGACACTGAGGAGACCACTGACGAATAAGGTTCCTATCTCTGCCCCAACTGATATGAGGGTTATGTAACCCTAACCACGAATGTCCCAGCACCAGTGGATACGATGGAGAGTCAATCAAAAATAATTTTATTCTCTCCGAGTGGCCCTGGAGAGAAATGCGCATCTCTACCGGATTAGTTCTCTGCTCAATAATTCCGGAACCCAAAGGGCGGCTATGGAGAGCAGTAACCTGACGGAAACTAGTGAGTCGGTGTGTGGGGATTTTTAATCTCCTAGCCCATTTAGCGTCAATAAACGACTCCACAGTTCCGGAATCAATAAAAGCGTTAATGCTAACCGAGCGTCCCTCCCAAAACAATTGGACGGGTAATTGGTCCGAGAAATAGTATTATTTTGTCTCACTGGGGACCTCGGTCTCCCTAGTGAGACCCCTCATTTCCCGCCAACTTGACATTGATCCTTCAAATGGCCCCTGCGTTTGCAGTATTGGCACCAGTACCTCCGCGGTTTCACTTCCTTAGATTGGTGGATGGACGACCCATCTATCTGCATGGGCTTCTACTGATCAGCGGAGGGATTGGTGGGAATACTGGGTGGAGTACCTACTGATAACGCGGATTTAAAACGGACCGGGTGGATTTTACCCTCACGTTCACGTTCCCTAATCCGGTTATCAAGGCGTATAGCCGTGGTAACCAGGTTACTAAACGTAGCGGGTGGATCAACAATAGCTAACGCGTCTTTAATGGGGTTGGACAAAGCTTGGAGGAATAATGATTTCAGTGGACCGTCAGGCCAGCCCGTCTCCCCGAGCCCGCACTCGAAATGTTATAGAGAAAGCCGCTACCGTGTCAGTACCCTGGCGCAAACTGGTCAATCTCCTGGCCGCCTCCTCACCTGTGACTTTGTGATCGAAAACCAGCTGCATTTCTTTCATGAGCTGAATAGGATCACGGATAACTGGGGCGTTGGCCCGAATTTGGGGGTCAGCCTAAGCGGGAGCCTGGTTATTAAGGAGGGACAAAATAAACGGCACTCGGGATTCTGGTGTAGAAAACCAGGAGGGCTGTGCTTGAAAAAATATCAAGCATTGTGTTAGAAACGGCCGGCATTTCCCCGGTTCCCCACCGTAACGAGGTGGTAGTTGGAGTTTGGGCTCTTTTAGGGAACGTGGCATGGGAATGGGAGGAGTCTGTGCTTGTGTAACTGGAGGAAGCTTAACTGCTACAGAAAGTCAGACTCTCTGTTAATTTTTGCAGACATTCTCCCTGACTGTGCAGTTGCTCCATCAACTGGCCCTGTTGAATCTGCAATTTTAGGAGCGCCTCCTCAGAGGTAATCGCTGTAGTGCCCTGGCTAAGTAGCGTTTTGTACAATTCCTTAGAAGTCGCTGGTCCTTCCATGATGACTTTGATATTCTGTAAGGGTTGTGTTAAGGTTCGGAGAACCAAACGCGACCGATAAGGATTCTAAAAGCGTATCTAGAAAGATACGCCACAGACGAGGAAGTAGCCACACCAGAGGAGAGAGAAACAAAAGAACGGGAGCAAAACTTCCCTAGCACAAGCCAAATCAAAGCAACCTCAAAAGGAGGCGAGTCTCGATAAATAGCGAGAATGAATAACAAAAGAACCTCACGCACTAAATCATTAGGCGTAACAGGAGGTAGAGAAACAAAGCAAAACTCAATGAAACGAGTGAAGGAAAAGAACAAAAAAGAAAACCTGTTATCCAGAGCTCTTGTGGTGAAAGAGCTAACACAAAATGTAACAGGTAACAAGAATAAAGGATACAGAGAAAGATTGGAAATAAGAGAGAAAACCAATCTCTAATCCTAATTCTATAACCGGACTTGATGCGTTTCTTATTCGTACGAACCAGAAATGCAGCGACCGAATTTCCTATACCTTACCGACTTTGTTGTCAACATAGCAAGTCATATCAAATTATAGACCGATTTCTATTCTACCTATAATGTCAAAGGTCATGGAAAAGGTGCTAGCCACTCAACTCACCGACTACTTAGAATCACACGGTCTTTTAAATTAATTTCAGTTTGGTTTTCGAACAAACAGAGCAACCGCGTCCGCAGTATTATATCTCACGGAATCAATTCGACAATCATTAAATGTAGGGAATATAACCGGTGCAATATTTATTGATTTTTCAAAAGCATTTGATACCGTTAATCATTCTATACTTCTCAATAAGTTAACAAAGTTCAATTTATCATCAACTGCAATAAACATGCTTTCATCATATCTATTAGAAAGAACACAACTGGTCCAAATAGATCAATTTAAATCCACTTCTACTACAAGCAATATCGGTGTACCACAAGGATCTATTCTAGGACCGCTATTGTTCATATTATATATTAATGATCTGCCCTCAGTATGCTCGTCAACTCAAGTGCTTCTATACGTGGACGACACCGTTATCTTTACCTCTGCACATAAAATAGATGACATTTATTCCAAACTTTCATTGGACCTACAAGCTCTTCACCACTGGCTTCACAGAAATCATTTAACATTAAATATAAAAAAAACACAATGTATGTATTTTCGATCCTCTCAAAAAACATTTTCGACTCCGCCCCCTATACAACTAAAAAATGAACCCGACTGTAACGGGTACCTATAAATATCGCGGCGTCACGCTTGACGATCATATGTCGTTTAAACCACATATTGAATACCTTGCAAAACAGCTAAATAAAAAACCTTTCGTCTACAATAAAATTCGGACATATCTTACACAAACCGTTTCAATTACATAGTTTCAATACATATTTAAATGCCATAATTCTATCCACATTATCATATTGTTTACCAATTTGGCCATCTGCTACAAAATGCACATTAGACCCAATCATTTGTCTTTATAATAGATCGTACAAAATTCACGCGAAATTACCATCTCGCACACATCATTGCACTGCCTTACAACAAATAAACGCTCTCACTTTTGAAAATGACCAAATATTACTGAATTTAAAACTTTATCATAAAATACAAAACAATACTTTTCCTCAGATCATTAGCAACCTATTGCCACGTCATTCCAATAACCGACAACAAAGACAAACGCGTTCCATCACAAACGCATTAAATCCACTTCAAAGATACAAAAACAATTTTGGTCAAAAATCGTTTTTCAATAGAAACACAGAATCATGGAATAATTTACCATTAAATATAAGGACAAACATACATTTTAACAACTTTAAAAAACAGCTCAAATCTCATCTTATAAATAACCAAATCTGTCAACACTAGACTAGAATTAATTTCAGGTCACGCTGTATTTGCTCCATAAACACTCACTTTTTTCTTTGTTTCTACATATTTCTTGCTGAAATGTCTCACATTTTAATTACTGCACAGCTATAGATTTTTTACTCTCGTCTTTTTTATTTTTTCTCATTTTCTGTTCATCTCTTTTTTTTTTATGCTGTAGGACAGGGAACCCTCTGTAAACCAGTAATGTACTGAGTAGGGCTCAAAGATTTTAGAACTTTTATGTACTATTATCTTTTTTCCCTGTATTAATAAAATAAAAATGAAATGAAATAACTAGTTGATCCCTCGGTATAACTTTCTGAATATTTGCACTGCAATGACCATGGAGATAACTTTTATATACACTACTGTTCAAAAGTTTGGAATCACTGAGACATTTTAATGTTTTTGAAAGAAACTGATACTTTTATTCACCAAGGTAGCATTAAATTGATTTTAAAAAATACAGTCAAGACATTGATAATGTTGCTATTTCTACTTTAGCAATTGTAGTAATTTTTACACAGTCCCCCCCCCCCCCCATTTTACGGCACCAAAAGTCATCATATTTAATATTTTGTCGAATATGCTTTGCATGCCATGACTTCCTGATGTCTGTGATCCAACAAAATCAAAAGACTCTTGATATCTTATTTTCAGCTACTTATTTTTTAGATACTATAACCTCTGCATTTGAATGGATCTCTATGGTAATTGGGGGGTGGGACTAGATTAAGATGTAAATTACACGGGAATAGTATGAAACACATGGTTGGATTAAGATTAGATGTCAGATATGCAGGAGATATGGATGGATCAGTTTAAGGGTAGTTTCTCCTGACTTAAGTTCAAAAGGTGAGTTTTATGGGGGCATTTTTGCCCTTTGCCCCGTAGTATATTTCCGATGCTGGGCTAATGACGTTAATTGTTAGATATCATAATTGTTTACTTTACTTGCATTATTGTTATTCAAACATATATTGCCAACATGGAGCAGTCGATAGCACTGTTGCCACACAGCAAGAAGGTCCCGGGTTGTGTGTGGAGTTGGCATGTTCTCCCTGTGTCCGCAGGTCAGTTTCCTCCAGGTACTCTGGTTTCCTCCCACAATCCATGTAAAAACATGCAGGTTAGGCTAATTGGGAATGCCGTTAATCTATCCAAATGGCTAAATTGTGCACTGCTCTAAATCATAAAATAATGAGATTTAACTACAAATCAAATGTTTTTGGTTTTGCATATCACTTTTGTATCATTTTCAAGTGGGAATTACTCTTTTCATCAGTAGATATCTAGGTAGATATCTATAGGGGGGTAGATATCTATGGGTCCATAACCTCTATGCAAAACATGTCATAAAATGAATAAAATTAGTTTTGTCCATTATAAAGCATATACATTTGCCCCTTGTGATGGTTTCAGATGAAAACATTGATATCACACTGTTACACACACTTACATATGAAGCCTAATCATTCACTCTTGTACCTCAATAAAACATCAGTTTCCCCTGTACTCTGTTGCCCTGGGAGGGCATTTTTCTGTAGTTAAAAAAAAAGTTCCCATTCATAATGACATAATGTAAAAAAGAAGATAAGCCTATCACCAATATTATGTACAATAACACTACAATAAAATAATATTCCAGGAATATTCCAATAATAAACCGGAAAATGGTGCCAAATTTTCGAGCTTCAATGAAAGTCGGTACATCAACCAGAAAACACGAGTGAGAAATTAATGTTTACACGTGTGAAATGCACGCAAAAATGCGAAAATAACCATATCTAACATAGCCTACTGGACAAGACAGTGAACGAGTGGAAAAACGTAAATATGTCGCCAGCGAGAAGAACCACAAATTACAAGCAGTACGTTTTTCATATAGGAAGAGAAACTCAGCGTTTTCTGTAGCTGTTTGCGTCATAGTACATTGACTACATTAAAAAATCTGTTACGCTGGGCTGAAAATTATTGGTCAAAGCATCCCAGAAAAAATGACAAACACCGTTGAAAAGTATATACTGTCCTCTATCGGATAAAACAGTTGTGAATAAAACCGGAATCACGTGAAATACTTCAGAGCTGCAGGTACAGTATATGGGTGTTGTGCACAGACGTTCGATGTTGTGTAACAACGAGCTAAACCGGTGATGAATTTCTCAAACAAATTGTCCAAGACAATAAATGACCACTGAATTTTGAAAGGGACATCTCTATGGTTAAAACCAATGGTAGGATTGTATATCATATTTAGTATCATATTTAGTAGCAGATATTTATAGTAGAATATGACACAATAATTTCACGTTTATTTTGCACTTGAGTGAGCAGGGCTTTTCACAGCTTTTTTGGCATACGATCAGGCTATTGTTGGGTTTATCTATAACGGAATTCTAATTTTAGCTGAATAAATATATTTATGAACTCACACATAGATGCTATTGTCCACTATGTCACGTATGGATAGGTATAGACTGGTTGGGGGGTTGCTTGTTAAATGGACTTCCTACGGGAAACGTGACAGTTAGAAACTCTGTATTCTGCAGAGTTGTCACAAATCATGTACTAATAAAGATAAAACACAGAGTTTGAGGTTTCCATTAATAGTTTGGCTGCAGGAGCAACAAATGTCTCAGTTGAGCTAAATCTTGGTCACTAGGCATCTGCGCAAACTAGTTAAACTGAGTGTAGACTAAATGAACGACATGAAGATTATCTTGTGTGACTGAAATAATGATAATTTCCATGACCTTTCCTAAACTTTTTGGATGAAATTTTTTCCCAATACTTTTCCAGGCCTGGAAAGAACAATTTTCAAATTCAATGACTTTTCCAGGTTTTTCGTGACCGTACGAACCCTGATTAGACTATGGTAATATGGTACTTGTGTATGATGGGGACCAATGAGAACGTGTCCTCTCAGCTGTTGACACAGAACAGACCCTACCTGCAGGAACCACCTGCCAGGTGGTGATGAGGCGGGGTGCGCTCCTGCTGAGAACAGGCCCAACCTCAGAGGCCCAGGTGTCTCCTGTGCTGCAGGCTAGCGCACCCAGCAGGGCCAGACACATCCAGGTGGCAGTGTACTGCTTCCCAAAATCCACCGGGATCTCTCCGGGGCCTGCTTCAATCATGTACAGAAGGGCCAGTTCAGTTGGGACACCGCCATTACAGAACACCTGTATCCAGTTTCTCTGTCCCCCTGAAAAACAAGAACTCAGCAATCTCAGTAAGGCATACAGAGAGGATCAGTGGTACCTACACACATGCTACATACACACAGGAAACAGGAAGCAATAGTGGCCCACCCCCCAAGCTTGGGGCTGCCCCCCTACACCCCCTGAAGGACTCTGACAAAATGTTACTTTTAAGAAGTTCTGCAACATTAAATTGCCATACATCCAACAGACAGCATTGCTGTAGGACTATACTCAGAAAGCTGGCTTTTCTTATTACTAATTAAAATGATTGAGAGAAACTGTCCAAATAATTGGGTTCTCTAAATGGATGGGTGAACAAAAGATATACAGAAACAATGTATACAGCTCACGAGCATTCTAACAGCAATGTCCCTCAAGTTGTGTCCTCTCCTACAGACAAACCTAGGGGATTAAAGGATGAAAGACTGCAGTTTAGGGCAAGCTGTGCCAAAGCCACTTGATAGTCTAATTAACCTAATTAAGGGTAAAAACCTGAACACCTTGGACTGTGATGTTTGTGCATTTATTCAGAGTGCAATGTAAAACATGCGAGCAACAGCAGATCAGTTAACTGAAAATTTCCACCTTGGACAAGCGCAGCCAGTCTATCAGCTAGAGTAGCCAGGTTATCAAAAACGATGGCCGCCCAACACCCTATGAACTGACTAGCCTGGTTATATGCTTTTTTGTTTGTCAACTACTTGTAGCTGTAACAGCTGAGTAGGTGAGACATCCTCCATCTATGTGAAATGCTTTAGCTCAGGGGTCATTTTAAGCCTACGGTTTTCAGGCGTAATAGAATGTCCCAAATTGTGCTACTTGCTTTGCTGGAATCCCGCTCTTTAACTTTTACTTTTCTATGGAAGGAGGAATCAGTAGCACACACCTTCAAGTAATAAACAACACAACAACAAAATTATTTAGCATTTTGGTAGACAGCAAGAAACTATGACTATATGATAAACTATAATGAATTTCAATAACTGCGTTTTAATTACTCCTGAGTCGGTTCGTATGAATGTGGCATTTGATACCATATAAGAATGCAGCTCCTTTCACATACAGTGGAAGTGCAGATTCAGTAGCTGTGCTGCTGCTGGGTGCATTTAATCTAACAAGAAACACTATATTTTTCAGTATTTTCCATGCCAGTTACCACAATGACAAATTCAAATATTTATGCAGTGGGGGTCAGGTAAAAATTCAATGAAAATGCAAACAACCACTTCCCTATGACACCAATTTGGGCAGAAATGTGGCCAGTGAGAATGTGATCCACTCTGCCATGTCATATGTGAATTAATGGACTGTCAAAATCACCTAACGGTGAGCTGTAGCCCACACAGCAAAGTAATTAATACATTACCTTCTTTATATTCTGCGTCTATCTTCCTCTTCACTTCACCCTTCCACTTTGTGAGTTTGGAAGAGGTCACAAAAAATGTCAACAAGGAGGAGAAGAAACTCATGTTGGCCATTGTAAGAATGAATCCAACTAACATTCCTGCAATAAAGATACATATACATTCTAAGTAATCATGACAGGCCTTGCATATTTAACAAAAGAAACACTTTAAATATCAATTAAACAATTAAATTACGTCTAGCAGTGCTTTTGTCCATTAGGGATCGTCATGCCTCATTGTCGGTAAACATTTTAAAACATGCATTAACTTTTTGAATACATATGCTTTGCAAAGCATTTTAAATACACTTTATCCATGGACTAGCAGTGGTATGCTGAGAAAAGTTAGATCATTTAAATTATTCACTAATGTCATGTTCACACTGATAATGGGTATGCATTTGAATTTTGTTTATGGTGGGCAAGCTATCAAACGATAGTTTGACTTGAAAAATGATGGTATAATCACTGAAAATAACCCCGATAGACTGTCGTCATATTTTATTTGCTTTGGGTGCACTGTGGAGTGTTTAAGTGCGTTTGGTAGTGGATGCTACTCGATACCTTAGAGTTGCGGTAGCATTAGCAATGTGTGTATGTCCAAAAGAAGGGACAGCATGGAATTATCTGAAAATGGTTTCCATCAATCAACTACATCATGGGTAAGTCGTAATTGAGACATTATGTCCAAAATTCCGAACTATCCCTTTAATAGGCAATGTTAATGTTACGTTTCATAGGGAAAAAATATTTCTTTTCAAAACCTACACTATATTCCTAAGGTTACAACCTTCTGGTTGATATTGTTGTTGCGCCAACAAAATATGAATATTAACATTATTGATTTAGATCATGTCTGCAGTGGTGCAGTGGTCTAAGGCGCAGACTTCCAGTCTTTCAATTCTCTATCGGTTGCTACACAGAAATTTAATTACATAGGGTACAATTGGCTATCAAATTCGGAGAAAATCAGAAGAAAAAAAAATTATAATTTTTTTAAAATAATTTTTTGTCATATACTAGTATAACATGTTTTTTGCATGTTTTCTTCCATGCCTGGAAAGACAGCCTTCTCCATTATAAACATGCCCTTATCACAGCTCGTTCCTTATATTTCTCTATTTTGATAGATGAAAATAGAAACAATCCTAGGCACCTGTTTAACACTGTTGCCCGACTGACTAAGAATCATGCTGATCCCTGTGTTTCAATCCCATTTAATAGTAATGACTTTATGAATTTCTTTGATGACAAAATAATAAAAATCAGGGACAAGATTCAAAGTTCTTCTACCACCCCTCATACAGGGTCTGCCCCTCCGTCCACTCAACACCTGGGTGCAGAATCTTCAGATGGACGGGTGGCCTATCTGAACTCCTTTGCTCCAATAGATCTCACTGAATTTAATACTATAGTAAATTCTTCAAAATCTTCTACCTGTCTTCTAGACCCTATTCCAACGAAGCTACTGAAGGAGCTACTGCCAGTAATTGGAACACCACTGTTGCATATTGTTAATGCTTCTTTAGCCTCTGGACATATACCACCGACTCTCAAACTTGCAGTCATCAAACCCCTTCTTAAAAAGCCAAACTTGGATATAAACGACTTGTCTAACTATAGGCCTATCTCAAACCTTCCGTTCCTCTCTAAAATAATAGAAAAGGCCATTTCAAAACAACTCTGGTCATTTTTGCACCCTAATCAAATATTGGAAGTTTTTCAATCTGGTTTTCGACCCTCTCATAGCACTGAAACAGCCCTAGTCAAAGTATTCAATGACCTACTCCTTGCTTCTGATAGTGGCTATATCTCTGTACTCATGCTTCTGGATTTAAGTGCAGCATTTGACACAGTTGATCACCTCATCCTTCTGGATAGGCTCGAAAATATTGTTGGCCTCCGTGGACTGGCTCTTTCCTGGTTTAGATCATACTTATCTGACCGATATCAATTTGTGCATCTTAACAATGACTCCTCCTATAAATCTAGGGTTAGATATGGAGTACCACAAGGATCTGTCCTTGGGCCTTTGCTCTTCTCTCTATACATGCTTCCCCTGGGACAAATCATTCGTAAACATGGCATTAACTTCCACTGCTATGCAGATGACACCCAGCTGTATCTATCAGTCAAGCCTGATGAAATTGTCCTGCTGTCAAAAATGGAAGCTTGTCTTATAGATATAAAGGAATGGATGACCCATAACTTTCTCTTACTAAACTCTGATAAGACAGAGGTAATGGTGGTGGGGCCCAAGTCCCTGAGATGCAAACTATCTGGCTATATGCCTAACATTGATGGAATTTCAATCACCTCAAGTGCTGTCATTAAAGATCTTGGTGTTACGTTTGATCCAGATCTAGTATTTGATACTCACATTAAAGACATCTCTAGGGTTGCTTTCTATCACTTGAGGAATATCTCAAAAATTAAAAAAATACTGTCCCTACATGATGCTGAAAAGCTAGTCCATGCTTTTGTTACTTCTAGATTAGATTATTGTAATGCTCTTTTGTCTGGATGTACACAGTCCTCTCTGAAAGGGCTTCAACTAATTCAAAATACAGCTGCTCGTATTCTCACGAGAACTAGAAGATTTGAACACATCAGCCCAGTGTTAGCTTCACTTCACTGGTTGCCAATCAAATTTCGAATAGACTATAAGATTCTATTACTTACCTTTAAAGCCTTACATGGGCTTGCCCCCTTATATTTAAGGGATTTACTTTTCCCTTATAATCCCTCACGAACGCTCCGTTCGCAGGGCGCAGGCCTCCTTGTTATTCCTAAAATAGCTAAAAGTACAATAGGTGGTAGAGCCTTTTCCTATCGTGCTCCTCTCCTATGGAACAAATTGCCTGCTCATGTTCGGGGTGCAGACACTGTCAGTCTATTTAAAGCTAGGCTTAAAACTCATCTTTTTAGTCTGTCCTATAGTTGAGGGGCAGGAGTGGGTGGCTGGCATTAGCTATAGAGTCGCTGGTGGACTGAGCGGTCTGTGCTGTCACTGGATCATTATTGGTAGTGTTGTGTTAAGCTCGATCGGTCATGGTCTAGTGGTGACTGTCTCAAGCCTGCCCTCATGGCTGTATTGGCCCCTGCCTCTGTTTAGCCCTTAGCTATGCTGCCATAGCCTTATTCTGCCGGGTTTCCTTATCGCAGCAGACACCTCTGTCTCTCCTGCTGCGCTTGTTCTGCTACCATCTGAACCCCCTAACAATGATTTTTCTTTTTTTTCCTCTTCCCTGCTCTGGGCACCTGCCCGGAGCTCTAGCCCAAGTTTCCAGAGTTTCCCGCGTCTTTCCCGCGCCCCCCCCTCCTGGCCCGGAGCTCCAGCCCAAGACCAGCTAGGCGCCCCCCACCTGCCACTGCTGATCTCTACATGATGGAGTCATCTGAATCGAATACCTCCCTATGACATAATCAACCCATAGGCCAGTGGAGGATGGGCATCCCCCCAATAGCCGGGTTCCTCTCGAGATTTCTTCCCATCGGGGAGTTTTTTCTCGCCACAGTATGAGGGTTTTTCTCTCCTACTAGAGTTTTTACCTCTGCTATCTGGGGGCTTAGAGCTGGCTTAGAGCTGGCATTTCCCATTTCCCCTTTCCTCCCCTTTCTGTTCTGTAAAGCGTCTTTGTGACAGTCATCTGTGAAAAGCGCTATATAAATAAAATTGAATTGAATTAACTACTGCATCTAGCTAGACTAATTGCTATAACCACTGTAAGTCCATGGATAAAGTTTATTTAAAATGCTTTGTAATTGCTGGTAGCTACACAAGGTACAGTTTCAAATTGCTTCATGGGACTTGAGCCGTAATAGGTATCCGTTTCATATTTTGTACACGTGCAGACAGGAGGTTTGTGAACCAGAAAATGTAAAGTTTTACCTAATTCACATCATTGGGTATGTTTACATGCACACTAATACTCCGATCTGAACCCGGTTATGGCAATACTCTGGTTACTGAAATGGTCATTTTCGATTTTTTGGGGCATGTAAACACCTTTCTCCGGTTTCTTTCGGCTTTTCAAAACTACGCATGTCAGGCAAAAGAGGCGGTGTAACGTCAAAATGATTCCACCCGTCAACATTTGCTATGCCTGGGATTCCTTCAGCATCTCACTTCCAGAATTTTATTATTAAATTTGCATTTCACCGGTGAAAATATATTGTTCAGTGTTACGTGCTTGTGTTTGTACTAGTTAGTTTGTGGCTAGCACATTAAATAACTGAAATTATCGGGAAATTGGCCAGATTTAGAGATCGGTAAAGCTAGCTACTACAATAATATAAATCAACCACTACTCGCAATTAGCTATAAATAAGTAGCTATAATAATTACTAGCTAGCTATAATAATAATAATAATAATAGCCTACTAACGTAGGCTAAATCTTTGACGGGCGGGTCATTTTTGTCCTTACAACGGGAAGCAGTTAGTATACGTTTTCCACAGAGCCGATTATGGAGAGAATCATGTAAACGCGGCTTTTGGAGTAATCACATTTCTTATGTCCATGTGAACGCAATAAGTTAAATACTGGCGTAAGCTGATCGTTTCCAGTAATCGGATATTGCTGTGCATGTAAACGTACCCATTGACTCTCAGGGGTTCACTGTAAACTAGAGAGGTGGAACTTTAGGGGTTGTGTATTCACTGCCCATAATTTACATATGAATTATGAAAATAAATTAATTTAAGGCACGACAATAAATGGTACAAGGGTCTTCTTTAATTTAAGCCATTATTGGTGTTTGTGTAACGTTAACATCTGGAGTTATAAAGCTTTAAACAAAACAGCATAAAAAAGTGAAAATGGGCAAAATTAAGCCTCTGCACAAAGGGGTTATGCGCTTGTCACTAGGTAGGGATATTGACCATTGCTCCCATTGTGGAAAACATCTGAATTGCAGATTATTTCTACTATAAATGATTGCCATTTGACACTTTGATGTGAAACATGAAGTTTGCATGACCACATTAATTCTGGTAAAATGGAAAAACACAGGGCCAAGTTATATGACATCATTTAGGAAAGATTGGGTAGCATTGCTTTGGATTAGAGAGTTTCCTTAGTGTGAGCTACTATAGGCAATATTGTTTGTTGTAACGTGGCCTCATTTTGATATCAATGCTTTTAATGGTAGGCCTAGTTTTTGCAAGTTTGAATTAATGACCTACTGACTTTGTAGGCTATGCGTGAGTAACTTGCCTTTTTTTTTTTTTTTAAACGTTGAAACGTTTTTTGTTGAGGCCTAACAAATAGCATGCCAACTCTTAATTCTTATTCTTCTTTATTATCAATACTATTTTAATTAGTGCTATATTCTAACAACATTTAAGTTGCAACTAATTTATGAAAATAATACTTTAAAAAATGTATTCTCTTAATAATAACAATAATAATAACATTAATATTACAGACGAATATGAAGAATAATACATCAATAATGACGTTATAACAACATTATATTAATAATACAATAAACACTACTACCACTAACAGCAATAATAATAATAATAATAATAATAAACATAACCGAAAGCGACAATTAACAGGGTCGCTGCTTGGACACCTAATAATAAACCTTTACTTGATTTATTCTACTTCACCATGCTATAGCTTGTCAACTAAATGAACCATTACAATACTTACAACCAGGTCACCATGCTCATCATATCTATCATTTGTCAGGGAAGACCGGTTTAGCACCTTATCATACAGTACCACAAGACAATGCACAAACGTACATGCACTTATACAGTGAAAAGTGCAATCACACACAAACTCAAGAGTTTCTTCTGAAACTCTAAATCTAGTTCTTGAAAATGGGAATTCCACCGAAAAACAACAATAACCTCATTTAACAGATCCAGCTGATCACTCTTTGTGGCTGACCAAAACAATCTGTGAATAGAAATATCGGCATCGCAAAATGCAAATTTGGTAGAGTATACTTCAAAATGACATACACCTCTACCCTTCGTCATTTTTGAAAAACTATAATGGGCGGGTAAGTTGAATTTGGAGATACCTCCCCTCGACCTCCCATACTAGGCGAAGGTGGTGTTGAATGAGCAAACATACAGTCGCTCGGTATGTTCAGTAGTCTCGCTCAAACATTCTCAAAATCATCTGGGCGAAAGTGCCTGCTGTGGACCTGTGTCTCAGGTGTATGTGGAGGATATTTCGTGTTCCCATTGTTTTCTCTCTCTCATCTTGTGGTAGCTGATTAAAATAAATTCCTTCCTTCGCCGATGTTAAACCCTTGCAATTTGCCACAACAGTGAAGCGGCATTTTCTTTTCAGTAGAACTTAAGCACAAAACTAAACTCAACTGAACACCATACACCTAGATTTTTTTCTTTAGTGGCTAGCTTGCTAGCAAGTAGCAGAACAGTTTCCATGCCAAATAATAACAACCAGCCCCTACGCTTATATTCAGTAGAAGTGGAAAACCTGTGACTGGCGTTGTCTGACACCCACCCATAGACTGTATGCGCCTGCCCCGTAGTAGTCTATAGTAAAGCATGCAAAGTAGTTTGGGGCTATATCTCTGCACTCACTACAGATAGAGTTGGGTGAGAGCTCATTTTAATCAGGACAGCTACTTTTCTAGAAATAAAAGATACATTTTCGGTTTAATTCCTCTTTAATAATTTTTCGTTTTACACTTCAAGAGCAATGTTCAGGGTAGAATGACTGAAATGTTTTTGCATATTCTCTCTCCCTTTCCTTTAACTGTAGCCAAGCACGGATCAACAGACCAGAGGCTTGTGGGCACAAACATGCTAGAGGCCCCTGCCCCTGAATTTAAAGTGTAGCCTAATCGCATTTTATTTTTTTTGTAAGTAGGAGCTAGGCTTGTCACGGTGTTACTATTTAGACTTCCCTCGAAAACACCATTGGTACAGGGTAGGCTAAGCTATTAGCCTACTGGTATCAAACTCATTTAAACTGATCATTGGTCTCAACTTGTCTTCATTAATTTTCCTTGATGAACAAGAGTGCCAACGATCTGAATAATCCATTGGCAGTAAACACACAGCTTCTTTCTTTATGGAGATTAAATAACCTAAATTAAATAGAGAAAAATCTGTTTTAATCAGTAAGTACACTTTAAAAAATATATACCGTGTTAGCTTTCAGCACAGCATACAATAAAGGCAAACAAAACCTGCAGATCTTTGCAATGAATAGGCTATTCACCAAGTGTGAGTGCAGAAAGTAGCCTACATGTATCCACATTTTTAAATAATCTCGATAAAATGTGCACATTTTGCAATACAAATAAAGAATATTTTCTTTGAAATACAAATAAAGAAAATTTTATTCATGTTACTTGCCTAAATCCTAGGAGAACTGGCTTTATCTGATGGTAGGCTATTCCGTAGGCTCTTATGTAAATATGATAATAATGTGCTTATATTAATTTAGGCTAATAACGTCAAAGTTGAAGCCGGCATTGATTTATAAATTAAAAAAATTTTTTAGGACCGCCTCCCTAATTACCTTCTCCTTTTTCAGTTTTCTTTTGGTAGCTCGCTACTCCACCGTCAACATTCCACTTTTCTCCAACTAACTTCAGCGCAAGTTTTTTTTTCCTACAAATCACCACTCGTACAATTTGGTAAGTTTTTTTATCCTTTTCAGCGCAATCTCAGTAGAATGACGGCACATATAGTAGACTACGCCAAAAGTGACCTCATGATTGGCTCTACCACCCGACAACACCGAGATATAAGCCAATAATATATCATTTCAACAACTGGCTAAATTAGGCATGTAAAAATGGTTACATTCACTTAATACAGAATACAGATAGCTACGCAAAAGTGCACTGGGGGAGAATCACGTATGGAGCAGAAGACCCCCGGTGGCCACAAGGCCCGCGGGGCACCGGCCCAATCGGCCCGGGCCTTTCTCCGTGCTTGACTGTAGCTAATCCTCATTTGGATTTCTTTGTAACTTATTGGCTTTCCTGACACCTGTTCTGGCTTTGAAGTCTGTACAAACAGTTGTATTGGTGGGGCGACTTGAAAACCAAAGCTTATTGTTTAAGGAAGAAGAAGGCATATCCAGTAGGGCACATTAAGGGTGTATCTCAAATAGAGCCCAACCGATATTTGCGTTTCTGGACCACACTATCGGTGGTCAAGGATTACATGTGACTGATATGAATGACCGATATTGGCTTTTTAAATTTTTTTATACTGACACGTGGGCGCTCCTAGCACTCCATTTAGTGGTTCTCGCTACCCACAACATATCATGTGACAGGGAATCTTCACTCAGTCAGAGAGCAGCGCTGCTGCTGGAGGAAGACTCACTGAATGAAAGGAAGGAACAATTAATGTACGTTTCTCTTGCCAGCTAATTGAATATTGTCAATAACAATAGTGTATTAACACAACAGTAATGTTAGTCATTCTTTAATTGCGGTCATAATAAATGTTTGCAGACTGCCGATGAATGTAAACTACGATAACATTGCTAGCTAGCTATCGCAAGCTAATCAGCTACCAGTAACGGGAGATGCATCCACAGATCTCGTCCTCTTTTACTTAGCACCATTACTTAGCTAACGTTATCATTCATGAGTAGGCTACCGACTGATATATAACATAGGCCTATATATTTATGACAGTGTGCATTTAGATTCACCCCCGTATTTTAACTAACTGAGGCATTTATTTTCATGTTGAATAAATTCATGGGATTAACGTGACCGACTTGGAAGGTGACAATGACGTTTTGAATAGCTAGCTAATGGTAGCTAGCTAATGACAGCTCCTGGGGCCTGTTTCACGAAGCTTACGGAGTTTGCTGAATAACTGCACTGAATAAACACCGGAACCCTCCCAAATCTGGAACATGGACTGAAGAAAGAGCTTTTCCGGGTTTTACTCAGTGCAGGTTCTCAAGCTAACTCAGTAATTCTGCTTCGTGAAACAGCCCCTGCTCAGCTAACTTTAGGGTGAGAGGAGAGGAAAAACCTTATTGGTATGGAATCTATGTTACCAGTCATCAAGCTAACGTTAGCTAATGGTCTCGTACACACTAGAGTTTTAGTTGCGAAAAATTTCGGAAATGTTTTAGTTGAGGTCTTCACTAACGTTAGCTACCTTGACCTGTTCGTTGGCTACACATTATCTACTCGAATGCATTCTGTTCTGTGGTTTTCTAGACCTAAAATGCGCTCCACGCAGTGCGTTTCCTTGACCGCGGATTTTATCTTCTGCATTCCTTGGTAACTGTCGACAATTAATGTTACAGTTGAAAATAAACAATATGGATCATTTGCCACTTTCCGAGTGTTTACGGAGATGCAACGTGTCTCCTCCTTCGTCCAAGTTAAGCCACAATCGGTAGCCATAATATAGAGAGAGATAGCATGATAATAACAATAAAATAAACACAAATGTTCAACTGTCAAATTAACTGCGAAGATGTTTGAAATTCCGACGAAACTTGGGAGTACCATTCTTTAGTTATGACCCAAGTAAAATGATCTATAGGTAGGTTTCTATATTTTTCCTAAACATAGACTAGTGCTGTGTTCTTTTCTCAACATGCTCCACGCATCCGTCCACGCGTCAACCCCGCTGCGGACATAGGCGTGCCATCCGCAACAATCAAACATACATACTTCTTGCGTTCTCATCCAAGGCGCTTTTGGGACACATAGTCATAATACTCCAACACTGCACATTTTGCTTAACTTTTTAACTTTTGCTTCATCATGTAATTATTTCAATAGTAGTCAATAGTAACATTGATTTTGCTTTTATAGTTGCCTACTTGGGCATACGTTCATGTTGCTGGGTAGTAGGGTTGTTCGATGTCAACAAATTTTGCATCGTCACATCGCCCAATCAAGCATCGCCAATGTCCGATGTCATCGGCTGCTGGCGAGGGGGTGCATTTTTTTATTAGGCTATTGCAATATAATTAGTTCTGCAAAGCATCGCCAATTATTTGTAGCCTGTTTAATTTAGTAATTTAACATTGACTATTAAATGTGAGGAAGAATTTTTAGATATTATAAATGATCAGTTTTTGACACAGTATGTAAGCCAGCCTACAAGAGGTAATTCAATCCTTGATCTGGTGTTCTGTAATGATCCTGACAGAATTTTTAACATAGAGGTAAAAGAGTGACCATTCCGCAGTCAGTTTTAATGTACTTTGGCAAATTAGGATGATCTCCCCTAAGGCTAGAATTTTTAATTTTAGTCGAGCCAATTTTAAAAAGATGCAAGCGTAAGTGAGGTAGACTGGGTGCAACTTCTCGACTGCAGGACGGTGAACGAAATGTGGGGCATGTTCAAAAGGGTTATACTAGATGCACATTGTAAATTCATTCCAAAGGTGAGGAAAAGTAAGTTGAATAAGTCTGCACAGTGGATGACTAAAGCTATACGCAAGAGTTTGAGGAAAAAGAATAAACTTCATAAGATATACATAAATGGCAGTTCTGAGAGTAACAAAGCAGCATATTGTAATATCCAAGCTAAGGTTAAAAAAGAACTAAGGGTAGCTAAAAGGCTCTTTGAAAAGCAAATCTCCAAAGATGCTAAAGATAATACCTAAAAGATTTTTCAAATACTGTAGTAGGAAAAGGAAAGTTAAAGAGGAAGTGAAGTGCATTAAAAATAAGGAAGGAACACTGCTTTATAAGAATAAAGACATGGCTGATGCCTTAAATAGCTACTTTGTTGAGAGTTTTACCAGGGAATATAATTCTATCTGCTAATATGCCAGATAGTATATTCTGTGCTCAGAATGTCTTCACAGATATTGAAATTGAGGTCAATGTTGTACTAGATAAATTAAATAAACTAAAAGACAAATAAGGCAGCTGGCCTCGATGGCATATACCCAAGGGTACTCAAAGAATTAGGGGCAATCATCTTTAAACCTCTGGCATGTATTTTTAGACAGTCTTTGAAAACTGGAGAAATACCAGAAGACTGGAAGCAAGGACATATAATACCAATATATAAGAAAGGGGACTGCACTGATCTTGGTAACTATAGGCCTGTCAGTTTAACATGCGTAAGCTGTAAAATAATGGAATCCATAATTAAAGACAAATTTTAATTATTTATTGAAAATCATAACATCATACGGGATAGCCAACATGCTTTTCGCAAGGGACGGTCATGCCTGACAAACCTTTTAGCATTTTTTGAGGAAGCTACCAAGTGTTTGGATTGTAATAGGCTTACGATATTATATACTTAGATTTCCAAAAAGCATTTGATAAGGTACCACATGAGACTCATTAGTAAAATGAAGATGGTAGGAATTACAAGAAGCAGTTCAGAGTGGGTTTGGAATTGGTTACAGGATAGAACACAAAGTGTAGTAGTTGGAGGGACCTTATCTGAGCAGGGTACTGTGGGCAGTGGAGTCCCACAGGGATCGGTACTGGGACCACTGCTCTTCCTTATCTACATAAATGATCTCGACAGTGACATTGAAAGCACATTGGTTAAATTTGCAGATGATATGAAACTGGGAGGATTAGCCAATAGCTTGGAATCCACCAAAATAATTCAGGAGGATTTAACCAAAATTCAGAGATGGGCAGACACCTGGCAAATGAAATTCAACATGGCAAAATGTAAGGATCTACATGTGGGTAATAAAAATATAAGGCAGGATTACTTTATGGGTGGTACAAAATTGGAATGTGCTCAAGTTGAAAGACTTGGGGGTAATAGTTGATCAAAGCCTTTCTGGTTCTAGTCAATGTGCTGCAGCAGTCAAAAAGGCCAAGAGGATGCTAGGATATATAGCCAGGAGTATAGAGTATAAATTTATACCCACGTTATACAATACCCTCGTCAGACCACACCTAGAGTATTGTGTGCAGTTCTGGAGACCGTGCTATAAGAAAGATATAGAGGCGCTGGAAAAGGTTCAGAGAAGGGCAACTACACGAATCCCAGGTTTAAAAGATAAAGGTTATGAAGAAAGGCTTAGGATACCTAATCTCTTAAACTTAGCAAAAGGAGACTTAGGGGAGATATGATTGAGGCTTTTAAATTCATTAAAGGGATTAACAAAGTCAAAGGTAGGCAACTCTTCAAGGTAAGCTCAGTCAACAGAACAAGTGGGCACAATTGGAAATTCCATACAAATATCAGGAAGTATTTTTTCAGGCAGAGAGTGGTTAATGTATGGAATAGATTGCCAGGGCATGTTGTAGAGGCAGAAACCTTGGAGGTTTTTAAATCCAGGCTGAACACGGCACTGGATTTTATTTCATTTTAGGTAATCTATTTTATTTATGTATATTTTTAGTTTTATGAGTATTTTATGAGGTTTATTGTTTATTGATTGTTTTATTATAAAAATGAAAAGAATCTCACCGACGAGCCAAGTTGGGCTGAATGGCCTGTTGCCGTCGAACTCTTTTTTTATGTTTTACGTTTATGTTTTAAATGTTTTCATGAAATTCATAAATAAACTTTCATGTCATCTGAATTAAAACACAACTGTTTTATGATTTTTTATGATTTGTATGCAGACTATAAGGTATGTTTCTCGACAGTGCACCTATACAGTGGTGGAGCGCATTCCCAAACAGATGGCCCGTCACTTGTTGCACGTGTAATTTGGAGACGGCACCTCGTTTCGCCCCCCCCCCCCCCCCCCCGCATATACAGCAATGCGATCATTTTGAGAAGGCAATATTTCACTCCGAAAAAATTACGGTAAATGATGCAAAATAGTAATAGCCTAAATTGCTTCGGTAAAAGACAGCAAATGCACAAATAGATTGAAATGACGGTATTATTTCTCAGTCAGAGCTTACGAGAATGACGAAAAAAATCTTTCGAACGTAAGGCAGCTTGCATGTTAGCCTAATGCTTGAGCTGTTACAGTTGAAAACATGTGCCGTGATTGTATGAGTCGAAGTTTTTAGTTATTTGACAGAGGCATTCAACTGTATGAACATAGGATAAAACGTGACGTATTGTATAGGCTACATACGGTGAAATTAAATACTGTTTTGAAAGGACCGGTTAACGTTAAGCGTTTAAGGCTGTGTTTCCTATGCAATAACAAACTGAATGATAATGGGAAACAAAAACGTCAGGAATATTATGCTTACACGCTTAACTAAGGTTTTTTAAAAATGTTTTTTTGCCTGTGGCAGCATTTTTAGGGCACCCCTAGGTAAAAACTTTTTAAAACCAGGTGCGTATGCTAGACGTAGCCTAGCCTAGAAACAGCATGATACTCATTTCACAAGACGGAAAACCAGGCACTGCGAGCAACATATTATTATGGTTCTATTTCCAGTAGTAGTAGGCTAAGAATACAGACAATTTAGCCCTATGTTGTTAATGTTTGTAGTCATATATAGGGGAGTCTGCACATGCTGTGAAAAAAAACCTAACAACAAAAACTATAATTTTGGCGATGTTTGGCCAAACGTAAAAGTCACATCGTTATTGGCACAGCACAACGTCGATGTCTGATGTCATCGGCCATTGGCACAACTCTACTGGGTAGCCTAATTAATCCCTTTGCACAGATGGCAAATTTGGTCAATTCTCACCTATTTAGGGGGTGCTCTGTTTAAAGCTTTATAACTCCAGGTGTGAGCATCACAGATACTGGCTTAAATTAAACAAGACAAGTGTACCATTTACAATACAAACTTTATATTTGTTTATTTTCATAATTTAAGTCAAAATAAAGTGCCACTAATGCAAATAAACTGGAAAAATGCAAAAAAAAATAAAAATAATAAAAAAATAAAAATAAAAAAATAAAGTTTGCAACAAAATACTGAGAGCTACATAAGTGAAACAGGAAAATCTATACATTTCCTGGATCATAAACTCCATGTCCACAAGTGTGAAAAATATGAGGATAATATACAGAACTACTAAAGATCTATGATGCAAAATATAGGCAGTGTACCCTGTTGTCCATTAGTGTCTCCAAATCTATCCAAATGGCAAAATTGTGCACAGCTCTAAATAAAAAAATAATGATACATTTAACTACAAATCAACAGTTTGGGCTCATAAAACTCACTTTTGCATCATTTTGGATTTGCATCAAGTGGGAATTACTATCGTTTCATCAGTATAGGGGGGTAGATATCTATGGGTCCAAAACCCGATCCAAAAAATTAGTTTTGTCCATTATAAAGCATATACATTTGCCCCTTCTGATGGTTTAAGATAAAAACATTAATATCACAGTGTTACATACACCTAAATATGTAGCCTAATCATTCACTTTTGTACCTCAATAAAACATTACTTTTACCTGTACTCGACAGTAGGGCTGGACGATAATTTTCACGATAAAATTTGCCACGATAACGATGATAAACGTATGAGCGTCAGTTTCTTCTACTTACCCAAATACAACACGAACAGCCAATCAGAATTGACTTGCACGTTGCTGATGTGCCCACCCACTGAAAACAACGCTACTTAGGGTGACCATGTGTGTTTAGCTGACAGAGGAATGAGCCACCGGCAAAATCAACCGAAAATGGTAGTTAGTAGGGTTGGGTATCATTTGAAATTTTTCGATACCGATACCAAAACCGATACCCTTAATTTGATACGATACCTGCACAATACTTTTTCCGATACTTTATATCAGAGCTGCCCAACCCTGTTCCTGGCGATCTACCGTCCTGCGGGTTTTCATATCAACCCTAATTTGGCACACCTGATTCTACTAATGAGCAGCTCAACAAGCTCTCTATAAGCTGTTGAATGAGGTGTGCTTTGTTAGGGTTGGTGTGAAAACCTACAGGACGGTAGATCTCCAGGAACAGGGTTGGGCAGCCCTGCTTTATATGAAAGCTTTATATGTTTTACTATGTTTCTATAAATGATTATAATTGATTTCTGCACTATTTGTAAACATTTTCATTCTATTATCTGCCATTTTACAATGACATAATGATAGGCTAAGTATTAATCTGTGAAAAGTATGTCATTATAAAATGACTGATAAGTAGGCTATTATTCTGTGAACATTATGTCATTGTAAAATGACAGAATAAGCGCAACAAGAAAATAAAGTGGAATTTCAATCATGTCATTTCGTAAAATGATAGAATAGGAACAGAAGAAAATAAAGTGGAATTCCAAAACTGAAAGGACATCCATTTTGGAGATTTAACTGTATTGAAAGGATGCAACCCCTTTACTACAAAGCAGGTTACAACCACCAAACTATATTCGGTGGTTGCAGCATGGTGCTGTTCATCTCTTTTTTCGTTCTTCAGCTTAGTTCTACTTGTTGCCACAGTAAAGGGAGTTACGGAAGGGGTGCAATCAGCTACACTAACTTTCACAGAGGGACCTTAGTATGAAATGAAATAGGAGATAGAATAATTTCACAACTAGCTGTCTACTGCAAACGTTTATTTATGAAAGCTTTAAAGATACGAGATAAGCCAATAACATTAACGTAACTAACATCCACTTTAGCCAGCTACGCATACGTTATTAAGGCTATCGTTAATATCCGAACCAAAAGTTGTTTGTGAGAACAGAGAATATCTGCTATTCAATCATTGTCAGCAGTCAGAAGACCCAGCACTGGATGATCAAATGCTTTACCATATTCAATGTGTTACTGGTGTTTCATTTAATAGTAGCTTCGCAATGTTTGCATTTGATGTAATGGATTGTCCGCTGGCTGCGAAAATAACATTCACGTCGAGAAGTAGCCTACCGTAAAGTTTCGATACTAGGTAGGACCGACGTATTTTGGTCTTTTCGATACCCAACCCTAGTAGTTAGTTGGTTGAGGTTAACTTGTTCAACGTTATACAGAAATAGTTTATATATTGGATCAACGTTAGATGTACAATATTTGCTCTAACAAATAAAGCGTCAAAATCAGGCGCCTATCTTGCAAACCGTCAATACGGCTGAAAGTTATATTTCTCCTAGCTTGTGCCGTTATTAGTAACAGAACCATGATGGTAATAAAGTAACTTCACTAACGCTGCCTACACCTGCTGCAGACAGCCCTTCTGAAGCCAGAAAAAAAATCTCCATAATTTTTCTTACTGTTCATGTATGCTTACTGTTCATAGTAAATAACAAAGAAACGTGGACGGGCAATTGTGAATGCGATAAAGCTTAAGATTTAATCAAACCTTCACGACATTGTATAAGTTGACTTACTCGCGAGCAGGCGTCTGCTGGGTCCTAATGCTCATTTTATGTCGGAGAAGCGAGGATTAAGAAAAAATGCTGAATCCAGCAGTTTGTGAGCTGAGAATTAGAAGGTTATATCTGACATTTTTATCAAAAATGAGTTAATTACATAAAAGTATTCTTTAAGTGGTTCTTCATACATGTGTTAATCATTATTTATTTATTTATTTGGACAAAATATACAAAAACAGAAAGTTCTATCTGCACATCGCCCTCTGCACTTGGCATTATAAGGTTTTATCTGAAGTCCAATCACAGACATGATTATAAACAAAGTAGCCAATCAGAGAACGTTTTATTCCTGCCTGGGTTTGCAATATTTGAAACACTGATAAGCAAAGCATGTTAAGAAGGACAAACAGAAAAAACGTATTTTATAAGAAAGTGAGGGATAAGTTTAAAATAATTTAGGCTAGAGATAATTTATTGCAAATGTGAACTACATAACTATCTTTTTATCTAACGATAGCTAAGTTAGCAGGCTAGCTAACGTTAGCTAGTCGTCAATACAGTTTCAGTCATGAATAAAACTACTATTCATGGAGAAAATCCTGGATTGAAAATGCAAGTGTGAAAACAACTGGGATTGCTCACCACAGGGTGAAAACGTAGCTAGCTAGTTTGTTTCTAATTGTTTACATGGTTAGCTAGCGATAGTGTTCACACCTAGGGCTCTATCTTGGCGATCTTGGCACTTTGTCTAAACGCATGGCGTAAAGTGCATTTAGGGCATGTCCAAGTCCACTTTTGCTAGCTTGACGGCGTGTTTTTTTAGCGCTAAGCATGGCGCAATGTGCAAATGGGCTGAACCTAGTCTCTTCATTAATTATAGGTGTATCTTGGGTGTGACATGCAATAAACCAATCAAAATGTCATATCCCATTCCCTTTAAAAGCCTGCTTTTCCACCTTGGCGGATTGCTTATGTGATGGCGAAACAGACATGCTCGTGCGTGTTTAGTTCAATCAAGGAATAGGCTATATGGATCAATAGTATGATCAATATTATTCTGACTAACCATTATGAGTTCCCGGTAATTCCCGACAGTTCTGTTATTTTACAAAATATTGCGGTTAAATTTTGTTAAAAGCACCTGCACCAGCTGAGAATAAGCTACCAATGGCTTCTGTCTCACCTTAGAAAACGCCAAATTAGCATGCATGTTTAACAAATTTTGTTTGATTATGCAATAAAACTTTGTCAAACATCAATTCCATGAGGCTGTTCTCATGCAGTTCTCGAACTTCAGATGAAGCTTGAACTTCATTAGCTGCATTCTAATATTGATTAATAACACAAATACTGTTGTGTTGCCTTTATGATGACACTAAATACAATTTTTTTTTAAGGGTTGTTTCTCCTGACTTTTTCCCCCATAGAGTTCTATAGGAAAATGAGTCCGGAGAAATAACCCTTGCAGTGATCCATCCACATCTACTCCATATCTGGCAACAGAGTGATGGTTTGGGGCTCGTTTGATAGCTCAGACCCTTGATAACTTACAGCCATTTAGCCAGCCATGTGTTCCATACTGTACCAGTGTAATTTACAGCTGAATCTAGTCTCACCCCCCAATTTCCATAGAGATCCATTCAAATGCAGAGAGGTTATAGTATCGCTTGTAACAGTACCTGAAAATAAGATATCGACAGTTTTTTTGATGTTGATGGTCACAGACTTCAGGAAGTAACAGCATGTAAAGGATATGCGACCAAATATGAAATATGATACTTTAAAAATACGTTAAAGCAAAGGGTATGAATACTTATGTAAATGAGAAATTTTATTTTTTTATTTTTAATAAATTTGCAAAAATCTCAAAAAAACTTTTTTCACATTGTCATTATGGGGTGTTGTGTGTAGAATTTTGAGGGAAAAAATGAATTTAATCAATTTTGGAATAAGGCTGTAACAGAACAAAATGTGGAAAAAGTGAAGCGCTGTGAATACTTTCCGGATGCACTGTACACCAATCAGCCACAACATTAAAACCACTGACAGGTGAAGTGAATAACATTGACTATCTCGTTGTTATTTTGGTTCTGTACTCTCACACTGAGTTTAAAAGGATACTACAATGACAATGAGGTTGAAGTGCAGACTTTAATTTGAGGGTATTTTCATCCATATCGGATGAACCGTGTAGAAATTATAGAACCTTTCGTACATAGCCCCCCCCGATTTTTGGGCATTAAAAAATATTGGACAGTTTAACATAATGTAGAATAAAGTATCATTTTTAATATTTGGTCACATACCCTTTGCAGGCCATGACTTCCTGATGTCTGTGACCCAACAACATCAAAAGACTCTTGATATCTTATTTTCTGATACTCTTACAAGCAATGCTATAACGTCTCTGCATTTGAATGGATCTCTATGGGAATTGGGGGGTGGGACTAGATTTAGCGGTAAATTATGCTGGAACAGTATGGAATACATGGTTGGTAAAATGGCTGTAAGTCATCAAGGGTCTGAGGTATCAAACGAGCCTCAAACCATCACTCTGCGGCCAGATATGCAGTAAATATGGATGGATCTCTTTAAAGGTTGTTTCTCCTGACAAATTTTCCAATTGAACTCTATGGAAAAATAAGTCAGGAGAAGAAACCCTTGTGTTGCGGTCACGTTTTGTCTAGGGCTAGAAAGTCGCTTACAACAGGAGGCGGCTGGCCTGAAATGGTGAAACTGGGAGGAAACTGGGACTTACCTCCTCCAGGTCGCTTCACCGGTTTTCCGGGGCTAGCCCAAGCCGTCGCTCTGTCAGCAAAGAGCTCCGTGTCCGTTCGTTTTCGAGTTTAGTTTAGTTTAAAATCTAGTTTCTCTTGGTTAAGCATAGCGGTATCGTGAACCGAGGATCAACACTACAGCCTGGTCGGGAAACAAAGGGGGTTGTCAGTCGTCACGTCAGCAGACCAAGCACAGGTACATTTACCCACCCCTCGCTGCCCACCATCTTGGCCCTTTTAACAAGACAGGCCCTCCCCCCAATCACTGACCGGCACCCAATCAGGATATAAGGCATCATCCCAATTTCCTGAACCAGCCACCATTCCCAGTGCACAGCCGCCATGCCACTAAATGAGTGTTATTAATATTTATTGATAACTATCGACTAGGAGGCATTATTTCTATTATTATTATTATGCCCTGCTTCCTAACACAGGGCATAACAGTCCTCCCACCCTCACACAAAGAAAATAAACCAAAAATAATTCCATAACACCCACAAATTATTATTATTGTTTTTTTTTCTTTTCAAATCCTTATTAACATATGTAAGGATTATACAATTTTTTTTTATTGTTTTTTTTTATTTTTATTTTTATTTTTTTCGGTTTTAGATTTAACACACTCTACACATCTAAAGAAAAAAAATAACAAAAAGCAAAGCACAATCAGATTAATCATAGCCAAACATCCCAGCAAGTTTAGTCACAATCATATGGGAGAGCCTCAATATTTCCCCCTAGGTTCCACTCTGCAACTCTGGCCTAGGGAGTCTGCACTCAACCCAGACCACAGAAAAAAACTACCCCAAGAAAGTGGAGCGCAGCTCTACACCCTTCAAAGAGGTCACGGGACAGTCACAAACGGGATAATGCATCCGCCAGCACATTGTCTTTACCAGCCACATGCCGAACTACAAGGCTATATGGCTGCAAGATTAAACTCCATCTGAACACTCGGGAGTTTGTCACCTGAAATTTCGCCAAAAATGTCAAGGGATTATGGTCAGAATAAACTATGACAGGACCACTCACACTAGAAACGTACACTTCAAAGTGTTGGACCGCTAGGACCAAGGCCAAAGCTTCTTTCTCCACTGTGGAATAGGCTTTCTGATGGCGATTCAACTTTTTAGAGAAGTATGCCACAGGTTTTTCCACCCCAGCCTCATCTGCCTGCAAAAGAACTGCCCCTACCCCAACATCACAGGCGTCTACTGCCAGAGCAAACGGATGGCTAAAATCAGGGGCCTTTAGCACCGGTTCACAGGATAAGATGGCCTTAACCTGGCCCAAAGCATCCTGACACGCCTGGGTCCAATTCCACTTGACATCCTTGCCTAACAAGTTCGTAAGTGGAGCAGTAACGGCTGCAAAATTAGGCACAAAACGGCGATAAAATCCACACATGCCCAGCACACGCATTAACTGACGCCGAGTGGTAGGTGTGGGGAGCTCCACAATAGCCTGCACCTTCGCCAACCGCGGCAGCACTGCTCCACACCCTACCAGATGTCCAAGGTAGGTAACCTGACTCCTTCCAAATTCGCACTTTGGGAGGTTGACTACCAGCTGGGCCGACTCTAACCTGCCAAACAATTTCCGTAGATGTTCCACATGACTCTGCCAGCTCTCACTATATATAACCACATCGTCAATGTAAGTTACCACATTATCCAGACCAGACGTGACCAGGTTCATAAGCCGCTGAAAGGTTGCTGGAGCGTTCTTCATACCAAATGGGAGAACCCGGCACCGGTATAAGGCATCATGGGTAACAAATGCAGAGACATCTCGGGCCCTTTCTGTTAATGGCACTTGCCAATACCCTTTGAGCAGATCCAGTTTTGACACAAACCTAGCCTGGCCAATACTGTCAATGCAATCCTCAATACGAGGAATAGGGTATGCATCTGTCCTGGTCACTGCATTCACCTTGCGGTAGTCAATACAGAGACGTGACGTACCATCACTCTTAGGAATGAGGACGACCGGGGAACTCCATTCACCAGACCCTGGCTCTATGGCCCCGATCTCCAGCATGTACTCAACCTCCTCACGAACCTTCTCCTTCTTAAAAGGAGGCAAACGATAAGGGTGTTGCTTCATAGGCATCACCCCACCAGTATCCACATCGTGCTCAACTAGGGAAGTTAACCCTGGCCTATTGCGAAACAGAGAAGGATGTGCAGCCACCAGGGCCATCACATCCTGGGCCTGAGCCTTCAGCAAGTGCTTCAGCTGTTCCTGCAGCTGCTCACAGGCTCGAGAGTTGTCCAGCCGAGCACCCACTGGCTCTGGTGCTAAAAACCCCTCCTCTCTCTCTCTGTCTGAAGGCACCACTACAATACAACCAACAGGGTTAGCCGTATCACGCTCCACATACAACTTTAATAAGTTGATGTGACAGAGTCGCGTCTTCTGCCGCCGCTCTGGTGTACTAATGACGTAGTTACACGCTCCTACCTTCCTCACGACCATATAGGGACCACTAAAACGCGTCCCAAACCTTTCCCTGCCAACCGGCGTAAGGACGAGGACCTTGTCCCCAGGGACAAAAGAGCGTTGCACGGCCTTACGGTCATATTGCCCCTTCATCCTTTCCTTAGCTCCCGTTAGGTTCTGGGCTGCCACCTTCCAGGCTGCACTCAGACGATCATGAAATGTAGAAACATACTGTAAGATATCCCCCTGGGCCTGTGGCTCCAGGAGTCGCTCCCGCATTATGCTTAGCGGACTCCGGACCTCATGCCCATAAACTAATTCAAAGGGACTAAACCCTGTAGATTCGTTCACAGCATCGCGGATAGCAAACAAAAGAAAAGGCATTGCTGCATCCCAGTCCTTAGGGCAATCAACACAAAAAGTGCGCACCATTGATTTTAATGTCTGATGACACCTCTCGAGGGCGCCCTGGGACTCAGGGTGGTAGGCAGAGGACAATACCTGAGTGATGCCCAGGTCACACATGACATTCTGGAACACCCCAGAAGTAAAATTGGTTCCACGATCTGACTGGACCTCCTTAGGGAGCCCCACCCGTGAAAAAAATTGCAGCAAAGCCTCAATGACCACAGGTGCACGAATACTACGTACTGGCACCGCCTCTGGAAAACGCGTTGCAACATCCATGATAGTCAATAAGTACTCATTCCCCTTCTTGGTTCTGGGAAGGGGACCCACGCAGTCAATAATTACGCGTGAAAACGGGGCCTCCACTACCGGCGTAGGCTGCAATGGAGCAACCGGAATGGAGTGACCAGCCTTTCCAGCAATCTGGCAGGCATGGCATGAACGACAAAAATGACCAACATCACGGCGAACCGTGGGCCAATAAAATTGTTTTGACACGCGGGCCAGGGTCTTCTTGACACCTAAATGGCCTGCGAAGGGGGTCTCATGGGCCAACCGCAACACCTCCCCGCGAAAGCTGGAAGGAACTACAATTTGCGCATGGACCCACCAATCTTCATCCGCCGGGCGGTCTGCCGGCCGCCACTTCCGCATTAAAATATCTTGGTCCACAAATTCTCCGACTGCCATATCCTCACTCTCTTCCACCGTCACAGCTCGCTTCCACAGCGGAGCCAGCGAGGGATCCTGGTTTTGTTCTTGGATCAAAACCTCCCTAGAAAAATGGGTGGCGTCTGCCACCGGAGACGGGGAGAAACCAGAGCCTTTCACAGCAGAGGTCCCTTCCTCGCTCACAGCTTTCGCAAAAACAGTGCCAGCCAAACTAATGTGCTCCTTTTCCCCACTAGTGGCTGACACACAAGGTACCTCCTCACTTATGGGAGTCAACGCCTCACTAGCTTGGGTCTCGGCTTTGCGTGCCAGAGCACGAGTGACCACACATGCCGTAAACACCTCAGGATGTTCCCGTTCTAATTCCTGCGTTTCTGGGACCTCAAGAGGAGTAGAGACTACAACCGGTGTCACGCACACTTGTGACCCTGCTAGGTCGTTGCCCAATAATAAGCTAACGCCCGGCACAGGTAGTGTGGGCACCACCCCAACAGTCACCGGCCCCTTAACCACATTTGATTTTAGATGAACGCTGTACAATGGCACGCAATCATACTGCCCCCCAAGACCTTTAATGAGCGCAGACCTGGAAAAACCATCACGAGGCAGCTCAATCACCCCTTCCAGCAAGAGAGACTGTGCAGCACCAGTATCACGCAGAATGGTGATGGACACTTCCTCTCCACCCGAGGCCACGGACACCGTCCCCACGGAGGTGAAAGGCTGATAGCTTACTGAGGGCCCCTCTCTAGGACCACTACAGCCTATCCCCTCATCACGCTTAGTCAAGGAGGCCACCAGCGCCACAACCTTAGCCCGACTCTCCAGCTGGGAGCGTTGGGGACACTGCGACTGCACATGACCGGGCCGTCGGCAACCATGGGCAAATAATATCACGGTCCCCTTTCCCTTTTAAGCCGTGGACACCGGGGCTTAATGTGACCGGGTTCCCTACAATGATGGCACACAACAGCAGAATGAGACTTCTCCATCCCAGGCCGCTGAGCACCAGATGCCTTCCCTCCAAGAGGGAGGCCCCTTACCGGAGGTCTCTCTACCCCGGCTATGGTCATGGCTCCCGCCAGCTAGGCGGGCTAACCCCACAGACCCACCATGGATGACCTCATAAGCATCCGCCGCTTGGGGCTGCCTCCAGGAGGGTAGAGACCTTCTGCTCACTCAGATATATTTCAACCGCTCGGGGCACACTGTTCTTAAGTTGCTCCAACAAGACTAGCTCTTTTAATTGTGCAAAATCATATGTCTCTGTGGACTTTAGCCAGCGCTCACACGCTAACCCCTAATTTTCTAGATAAATCTAAATAAGACTCACCGTCTCTCCGTTTCACAGTCCTAAACACGCTTGCCGGTAAGCCTCGGGGACACCACCATATGCAGTCAATACTGCCATTTTTAGAGATTCATACTCCAAGCCCATGCGAGGATCCAAAGCCGCAAAGGCAACCTGCGCCTTGCCCTTTAAAACACTCTGCACCAATAATGGCCACTTGGCTTCAGGCCAGTCACATTCACGAGCGACAACCTCAAAAGCGTCAAAAAAGGTATCAATGTCCTCCTCTGAAAATTTAGGCATGAGAGATATAGCAGAGCGCACGTCGAAACGAGGCTCCAAGGTGGCAATCCCCTTAGCAGCCCTAGTTCGTTCCACCCTCAAACTGAGCCAATCGCTCCCGGGACTCACGCTCTTCTCTCTCTGCCCGAAGTAACCCCTTCCCCTCTCTGCAACAGCCCCTCTCTCTCTCATCATCTGCCCACCACTCTTCCAAGTCCAGCGTAGCCATAATAAGTTTAGCTAAAGCAGGTTTCAGTATACCCTCTGGTACTTCCACCTCTTGCTCTGCTGCTAAACGCACCAACTGATCTTTAGTGAGCTGTCGGAACTTGCGGCGGGTGGGTAATGCCATCTCCCACCACAGACGGTTCCATCACTTCCTGCCCGTCACTGGACATTTCAAAATCAATATGAACAACCACACACAGGAGGGGGAGAAAAAAAAAAATATATATATATATATATATACACATATACACAATATATATGTATACCAGAGCCGAGACCAGAGACCCTTCAGGAGAGAACACAAAGCTGAGGCGAAACTAGTGCCTCCACTAGGCAGACAGGTCCTATATTGCCAACCAATACCAAAGAGAGAAAAAAAAAAGGGTGCATATACCAAGCACTCAAATAGGCCTGCTGCAACGAGGTACCCAACGTAGTACGCGGAGGGCCCCCTGACGCCCCAAAACGTCAAACAAAGGCCACGCCCCACCGAACACGGGACCAAACAAATCAGCAATTACCGAAGAGGAGACAACACATCTCAACTCTTCTATGCGTTATACGACACTACGCTACTGTAAGACCAACAGCAGCCAAAAATTAAACATACAAACCTATACCTAGTACGTCCAATCCTATAATTTAATAGGCTCTCAATCGCTGACACCCCAAAACGCTAATAAACTTGGCAGCACGCAGGCGGAACACACACCGCGAATTTACAAACCAAAAATAAACTCCCTTATCTAGCCTTAAGGCTCAACTACCTCCCCAAAGAGGCTGGCTAATGCCGCTCCGTCAGCCTGCAGCCAAATTAAACGCGTTCAATACCCCAAACAATCAACACTGCATTAATGACGATCACCACAATTTGGGTTAACTACTAAGTCAAATAAATTTAACCTATGCGATAACTGTCCACAATATGCTCCCAGAGAAACCTAACTCCTAACGTTGTTACTTGCTTGTATTTGTAAGCCTAATCTAACAGTTTAATTAAATAACTCGTTAGTTAGCTAGGAAGACACACTACCCACCTAGCAAACGTGGCTTACAGAACTAGCTTACCCACAAAAGGACCCTACCTGTTTGGCTAGCTATCTACTAACCAAACAGCTTGATACTCAGATCCCGGACGGAGCCCCCAATTGTTGCGGTCACGTTTTGTCTAGGGCTAGAAAGTCGCTTACAACAGGAGGCGGCTGGCCTGAAATGGTGAAACTGGGAGGAAACTGGGACTTACCTCCTCCAGGTCGCTTCACCGGTTTTCCGGGGCTAGCCCAAGCCGTCGCTCTGTCAGCAAAGAGCTCCGTGTCCGTTCGTTTTCGAGTTTAGTTTAGTTTAAAATCTAGTTTCTCTTGGTTAAGCATAGCGGTATCGTGAACCGAGGATCAACACTACAGCCTGGTCGGGAAACAAAGGGGGTTGTCAGTCGTCACGTCAGCAGACCAAGCACAGGTACATTTACCCACCCCTCGCTGCCCACCATCTTGGCCCTTTTAACAAGACAGGCCCTCCCCCCAATCACTGACCGGCACCCAATCAGGATATAAGGCATCATCCCAATTTCCTGAACCAGCCACCATTCCCAGTGCACAGCCGCCATGCCACTAAATGAGTGTTATTAATATTTATTGATAACTATCGACTAGGAGGCATTATTTCTATTATTATTATTATGCCCTGCTTCCTAACACAGGGCATAACACTTGTTATGCGCTAATTACGCAATATACAGTTGAAGTCGAAAGTTTACATACACCTTAGCCAAATCCATATAAACTCAGTTTTTCATAATTCCTGACATTTAATCCTAGTAAACATTCCCTGTCTTAGGTCAGTTAGGATCACAACTTTATTTTAAGAATGTGAAATTTTAGAATAATACTAGAGAGAATGAGTTATTTCAGCTTTTATTTCTTTCATCACATTCCCAGTGGGTCAGAAGTTTACATACACTCTGTTAGTATTTGGTAGCATTGCCTTTAAATTGTTTAACTTGCGTCATATGTTTTGGGTCGCCTTCCACAAGCTTCTCACAATAAGTTGCTGGAATTTTGGCCCATTCCTCCTGACAGAACTGGTGTAACTGAGTCAGGTTTGTAGGCCTCCTTGCTCACACATGCTTTTTCAGTTCTGCCCACAGATTTTTGATTGGATTGAGGTCAGGACTTTGGGATGGCCACTCCAATACCTTGACTTTATTGTCCTTAAGCGTCCTTAAGTGTTCTTTGGCTTGCAAGCCTCACCCTTTTTCCTCCAAACATACCGATGGTCATTATGGCCAAACAATTCAATTTTTGTTTCATCAGACCAGAGGACATTTCTCCAAAAAGTAAGATCTTTGTCCCCATGTGCAGTTGCAAACTGTAGTTTGTGTGGCGGTTTTGGAGTAGTGGTTTTCTTCCTTGCTGAGGAGCCTTTCAGGTTATGTCGATATAGGACTCGTTTTACTGTGGATATAGATACTTTTATACCTGTTCCCTCCAGCATCTTCACAAGGTCATTTGCTGTTGTTCTGGGATTGATTTGCACTTTTCGCACCAAAGCACATTCATCTCTAGGAGACAGAACGTGTCTCCTTCCTGAGCGGTATGATGGCTGCGTGGTCCCATGGTGTTTATACTTGCGTACTATTGTTTGTACTGACGAACATAATTTGGTATTTCATAGTTTAGCAAATTGCTTTATGTAGCAGCACTAGCGTACAGTTGGATGTAGAACCAGACTCTCTGCAATCTTGCTTTTAAATGGATTACTCTGTTTCCGTATAGCTAATTTGCCAGATAGCCTAACAATCAAACAAATGATTTGCTCAATAAGCAAGACGAATAAGTAAATAAACTTGCGTTTTCATGCGAAGATTCTGCAGTTTAGCCAAGTGATCAGTGAACAGCACATATTTTTTCAGTTTTTCTAGCTTGAATGCACATGCGTTGCACTCAACACAGGTTCCAGCGATTTAAGAGGTTTTCGTTCAATATGCTTTCTAATGTTAAATTGTTTAGACTAAATCGAGTGCCGTCTGAAATTAATTATTCTTTAATGTGATGAGAAGAAAACGCAATCCGAACGTGCAACTAAGAGAAAACGTTGGGATTTTTTTGCCAGTTAATTATTCAGATTATTGCCATCCTTATTAAACAATCTCACGTTAGTTATCTCTTTGTCTTTATCACTTGTCAATCATTATAGTCCACATAATTGGTCTTGATTATTCAGGGAATTAATTATTTGATTTACATCAAGCAAAATAAATGGAAATAGGTTGAGAATATGTTCGGTTTAAATGCTTTATACTCCCCCCTTTTTCCAGTGCACCAGCTGTCATCTAGCCTACATATTTACATTTTGCGCAATTTTATATCACAAAGACAAATGCTAGCACACAAAAACCTGCTGTATTTATTGATATTTGTTATTCAGTAAATGAATTGCTTGACAGATAATCAATAGAAACAGGTTGAGAGTTTCATCCATTTAAAGGTACAGTGCCAGACGTTTTAAATCCCACAATATGCCACTGTGCAGCAGCATGGTTAACTTCCGAGTATAGATGAAGTGCGTCTCAATTCAAATAACTCGCTCCGCCCTCACTAATTTTTTTTTCTTCTCCCACTCGCTAAATGCAAGTGCTGTTTTACTGGTATGTGCGTCACATCCTCCCACGTGAAGTTTGCAAGTGAAGTTTACGAGGGTGGAGCAAAAACTGGATTGGGGACGCAGCCCCAGTGTTTCAAATTTTGAGTGACACAGGAAGATATTGAGTGACATGCATGATATTTTGGTCCGCAATTATGTCATTGCGTCAACATCCACAAGAAGCATAAATTAGCTTTCACTGTCCTTACCTCCCAATGCTCCACTGTGGTCAAGACTTTTGCGCTTCAGTCCATGTGAGGCAAGACTTAAGGGGATCAGAATCGAAAATAGCCATCGCCATGGGGATACAGGCTGTAAAGTGCCTGGAAAGTCAAATGGAACGTTAAGTAAACATACAGAACATAGATAAATACAAAATACTCTTAAAAATGTTTTCAAAATATTTGTCTGTAAGCCTGGGCAGTAGCGGCGGCAGGATTTACATTATGGTGGGCTAAGGTCATTTGTGAGTGGGTCAAGTTAATTAAGATTGAGAGAGTCCAATTCATTTAGTTTAAAATGTACAATACGCTGGTAAAGTAATAATGTTATTTTCATAAACAGAGTGCTCAGACATCCTTTCCTCATTTAGTCAAATAAAGGCTGACCTGTCTAAAAACACAAACTAGCCCATTTCCTGGTGAGCATAACTGCGCAGACTAGCACAACGTCACAAATCAAATACCTTAATGTATTGTTGCTTTTATTGCAACACAAAATAACAATCAGTATAAATTCATAGATATTCTGGCCTAATTTTTTAACCAAAGCAGTTAATGCATAGTCAGTTTTCCCCGATAACTTCAAAAACATTCACGTAACAACACTTCAGTGGACTTTTGTTTGTCTTTTAGCCTACTGCTTTCTTGTATTCATTTACAGTCTTAAATGTAACCAATTGTTTTTATTGCATGACAAAATTACAATCAATAAACATGACAGTCCTTATATTTTACTTAAAACTACAGCTTATTTAGTCTATTTTTTTCCACACTTAATTACACATAGGCAGGTCAGAAATAGCTAACAGGTCAGAAATAGCTTTGAATAGCTTAGAAATAGCTTTGAATAGCTTTTGATGACATTCTTTCAAAGGCTGTGTTTGTCCGAGTTGACACACACGCCTCTGCAATTATACTGTTTCTATTAACAATACCGCCGTTTCATTTGCCCAACTTCACACGTTACAAAATGCACGTCACACTTACAATTCCTTTTCCATATTTTTCAGTTGGTTGCGGTAGCTCTCATAATTCTTTTGGCAAACTGGAAAAGGGAGGATTTTTTGGATATTTTCGGATACGATAAGTTACGCAAAGCTAGATAACGTTTGAGGTTTGGTATTTACATCATGCAGGTTTGCTAGACACAGCAACTGTGTCAGACTACTGTACTACTGGAGTTGGCTAGAGCGTGCAGCAGGATCTTATCTGCTGTGTTCAGCTCTGATTGGCTCAGTCAGTAGATGCTACAGTTTTTTTTATAGGTCAACAAGTGTACTGCGTGTACCTCATAACGTGGCATGATAACGGGCCGTGCAGTGTTCCGAATTATGGACATATTTTTTATAATACATTTCCTTTTTGGATGGGCCGTCATAAAAGTGGGCGGGCCCAGGCCCCTCAGGCCCAATGCTGGCGCCGCCACTGAACCTGGCCCTGCAACTCTAGTCTTGGAGAGCCAAGGTTTGCTGCTTTTTGTCTTTAACGTAAAGTGGAATTCCACCGAAAAACAATGTTTGATTTGTAGAAGAGTACCTGTCCTCATGATTAAAATGAGCTCTCAGCCAATTATTTGCCTGTCTTGAGACCAGAGATATAGCCCCAAACTACAGCACATGTACCAGGTACCTGCTTTACTGTGAACAACAATGGCCAGGCGCTTACAGTTTATGGGCGGCGTCAGACAACGCCGGTCACAGGTTGCCGGACAAAGGTTGCCACTCCCACTGAATACAACCGGAGGGGCTGGGCGTTACTACTAGTCCCGGAAGCGGTTCTGCGAGAAAGGCTAACATTACTAGCTCGCAAGCTAGCCACTTGATGACTTACAGCCATTTAGCCAACCATGTGATCCATACTGTTCCAGCGTAATTTACAGCTTAATCTAGTCCCACCCCCCAATTCCCATAGAGATCCATTCAAATAGAGAGGTTATAGTATTGCTTGTCAAAGTACCAGAAAATAAGATATCAAGTCTTTTGATATTGTTGGGTCACAGACATCAGGAAGTCATGGCATGCAAAGGATAAGCGACCAAATATTAAAGATTATTACTTTATTCTACATTATTGTAAACTGTCCAATATTTTTTTATGCCCGGAAATGGGGGGGGACTATGTACAAAAGGTTCTAAAATGTATAAACGGTTCATCCGATATGGATGAAAATACCCTCAAATTAAAGCTGACAGTCCTGCACTTCAATTGGCTCATGTTGTTCATAGCCCCATGATATTATTATTAAAGTTTTAACACCTTTGTAGCAAGACCAAGCAACCCTGGGTTCGGAGAACAATTCAGATAAATAACAGAGAGTCAAATCAAGTCAAGTCAAATTTATTTATATAGCACATTTAAACAACCATCGTTGACAAAGTGCTGCACAGGTTACATAATAAAAGCACAATCAGTAAATAACAATAAAACAATAACCATCTTAAAAGAATAGGGACACAGTAAGAGATGCCAAGCTCAACTCAAATTGAACGCCAATGCGAAGAGGTGAGTCTTCAGGAGCGACTTAAAAATTGTAAGGGTCTGTGCAGACCTTATGTGAATAGGGAGGCTATTCCAGAGACTAGGAGCAGCTATCGGAAATGCTCGATCGCCTCTGCTTTTGAGCCTTGTTCTCGGGACATCCAGAAGCATCTGGTTTGTCGACCTCAGTTATAGGAGAGAGGGGTTATAGTATCGCTTATAAGAGTACCAGAAAGTAATATAGCAAGAGTCTTTTGATGTTGTTGGGTCACAGACATCAGGAATTCATGGCATCTATCGGGAAATTCCCTCTTTGAAAACAACAAGCCTAGCTCAGCTCGGACACCTGTATGCAGCCAGTGAGGAACATGCGTCAAGGAACGGCGAATATTGTTCTGGAGCATGCAGGTTGTTCTGGAGCATGCAGGTTGGCCTGCATACCGGACTGCCTCTGATTCTCAAAAGTGTGCGTGGCATAGTATGTGAGCAGGAGGTGAGCGAGGAGGGGAAGTGGACGTCATTTAATTAGAGTGATGATCACTATTAGAACGTTACCACTCCGCAAGCTCCAGTTCGCTCCGGTACCGCTCAGCCTAGAATGTCTTGCTTCTGCCAATAGTTCTAATTTCAACAGTGAAAGATGGAGTTTTGGAAATATTTAACAAAAGCCCCAAACAAACAATACAAGTAGGCTATATGCTAGTTGTACCCGCATAGTAGGGTTTCTAAATGCTTGAACTCCCCGGACGGCTGAAAGTTCCTAAACACTCTGATCAACTAAATAAAATTTTTTATATAAATGGAAAGAATGCTTCAGTTACATTTTGTTCGTAAGAATTTCTAGGGGGTGCCAATAATTGTGGCACACATGGTTTTGTTAAAAATAATTATTTATTGATGAGGGATTATTTTTTTCTCGGAATAAATTTACTTCAATTAAAGGTTGGATTTTTTTAATTTTTTCAGTGTGAGATTAAGCTAATTCATCAAAATGTGAATTTTTTATAACCCTTTTTACTCATCTTTACCAGGGGTGCCAATAAGAGTGGAGGGCACTGTATCTGTGTGCGTGACTTTGGATAATCTTGCTTAAAGCTGTTTTCGAACCTGAAGGTATAGCTTTGGGAGCGCTTCCTCAAAAAATTATTTCCGACTATATCTGTAAATCGGTAAATTATATCTGGATTGTTTTAAGCAGCCGCTTGAACCAAGCTTTCATAATAGTACTGAAACTGAGCGGTTATTTTTCTCCACGTCCCACTATTTTTAGAACGCAATCCATTGGCTTCGCTTGTACAGGGACAGGAACAGTGGAGATGCTGACAGGAGAGGCAACTGGCTTGCGTAATTTCACGCATTTCTCATATGTAATGCTGTTTGAGGCAATGAAAGTGACTAGTTGTGCTGCTAGCTTTGGTAATATTATTCGAACAGTTTACAAAAGACAGTGCTTTGTTCTGCGTCTGATCTACTGAAGCCAAACCATCTCCATATCAAGTGCAAGTTTTTTTTTAGGGGGGGGGGGGGGGGGTCGTTTTTTCTTCTCTGTCTCTATGGCTAGTTTATTGCTCCCAATACCAATAGCTTCCGAAACAGTTACGTCTGCAATGTGCTGCGTGGTTATCTTGCCACATATCTGGCCACATAAAAAGTGCAGTATGAGCAAAATGCGATATAGGTCTACTCGGATGTAGCTTAATTTTGTATCCCCTACAAAATTATACTGAATATTCAAATAATATCTGATATATCACCCAGCCCTACTCTGGCTGCGTTGCATTACACATGCTTGTACTCTAGTTAGTGCGCATAGAGCTCCGTAGTCCAGCCCACTTTGGTGATGAACGTCTGGTGCCACTTTTCGGAAAAAATATAATGGGAGTCAATGGACTGAAATTATTATTATTTTTTCTATATTCAAGCAGCTAGACGTTCAAAACACCCAAGAGAGAGGTTGTCACATTTTAAAATAATCTATAAAATTGGTAATTTGAAATTGTCCAACAAATAAACAACAAACACGTTTTCAAAAAAACAACTAAAACGACTACAACATCCGGGCTATTCGCTCACCACCACTGCTGGAGTGAAAGGCATAAAGCCGACACATTCGACATGGCCAGACTGATAGTGATTCTCGCCCTTGGTGATACTCTTAGTTTCACCTCCATAATAAGATAAAGTGATAGCCATTTTCGCTAGCAGAGCGGCCGGTAGCTACTTCTTTGGCCGGTAGCTACTTTCATAATAAGTTACAAGAGCAGACTGAGTGATAGCCATTTTCGCTAGCAGAGCAGCCGGTAGCTACTGCGTTACCTAGCAAAAACGGGTGCTGGCGATGTACGACCGGGGATTTTGGGTAGTGTAGTTATGTTTCTCAAACTCCGTTAATTATACGATTCAAGTTTGATTTAAACGTGGTGGTGAGTATACAATGAACTTTGTATCACATATATGTCAGTCTGGTTCATACAATGCCACATCATCATCATAAGGGTGACTGAAAGATCCCAAAGCGGGGGCAGGTAATGGCTTCCGGCAGTTTTCCGGGACCAGCCAGGGATAGGAGGGGGGCGGGACTACGGAGCTCTATAGCACCAATTTCTCACTAGTGCGTTCTGAACCCCAAGTATGCAAAAATCAAGTATATTCTAAAATCCCTGGATGTGGACTTCCGTACTTGACAAGACCCAGAATTTCAAGTTTGCATTGATGCACACTTGTATGGGTTTTTCGTTCCCAGAGATCATTGCGCTAATGATCTGTAGAACAATTACGTAACACAGCACGTAACCAAAACTGTCTGATGAGAGACAGCTTCACTCAGTTAATATATAAAACACTGCAACCAAAATTTCTGCGGTAGCCTAACTATAGCCTACAGATGTGCCGTTTTTGGACACCTCTGCAGATGAACGCCCTGCGCCTTTCTTTTGCTTAATTTATCCAGTTAAAATGTAAATGATAATTAGGGATGTCCCGATCTGATCCACGGCATCGGTATCAGGCCGATACTGGCCCAGAACGCTGGAACGGATAATGGAGGGGAGAAAAAAATATGATCTGATACGCACAGTGTGTCACATGATAACAACAGTAGTAACTGTTGCTATGTCCGTCAAGCTTTGTGTCCGTCAAAGCAAACATGGCGTTCTCAACCTTGAAAGTAGGCAAATGGTAACTTTAGGAACTTTTGGAAAAATTGATCTTCAATTTCATATTTGTAGTGTAGTTTATGCTAGCTGAAATGATTCAATGTAGATTTTATGATGCTAGGCAGCATTATTTCCATCACAGTCTCATTTGCTAGATAGCTCCCACAGTGACAGTGGAAACCTAATGGAACAGACATCAGCAGAGGGACTAACTGGCTTGGCATAAAATAGCAAACCATATCTCATTCATGAAGACATTATTGTCATCGGTTTGTTTACGAGATGGAGTCTGGTAACGTTAATGTTATTCAACGTTAGCGAACGTTAACGTTTTAAAAATAGATCTGCAAACACTAACATATACCCTATCTTACACCCGGCGCAAAGCGGCGCTAACCCAAACGCAAGTGTCTTTGCTATCTTACACCCGGCGGTAGGTTCATTATAACGCCTAACGCTCACGCCGTTTAACTAGCATGTACTCTTGCGCCGTTTGGGCATGTTGGTCTTAAAGGATAAGTTCGCTATTTTGGACCTTGGACCCTATTTGCGGTCTGTCTTCCATGAACCTGACACATTGAGTCCATATTTTCGCTGATCGGTCCAGTATTGAGCTAGCTACAGATTTCCTGTAGGCTCTCACTGGACTACAATAGAAGTCAACGGGGCAATTAGAAATGTTATGGAAAAACAACGATAAATGTGCCTTCATGTACAATAAATGAGACGGGAAGCTCAGGGTGTATTGTTACCGGTCTCAGTATGCTCTCCTGTGAAATGTATCTCAATCCGAACATTTTTACGTGCTTGGCATGGCTTGGAAGTTGCTTGTTTTCGCTGCTCCCGCGGAGTACTATGTGTCGGGGGTGGGGGGAGCGGGAAGGTGTGCCGGCCGTTTACGAAACTATCTATGTGAGCACTCTGCGTTTGTTTACCTGCAGCAACGTAGGCTACAATTTCCACAAAAAAACTTGGATGATGGATGACTATAATGATTACGAAGACGAAGAATTCGATTTTGACTTTGACGTTACTGGCTACAGATTTGAGCCAGAATACACGGACACGGAACTACAAGAGATGGATGATAAGAGAGCAAGAGAAGAGAGAGAGGCTGAAGTTGCGCAGGTAATGTAAATTATTACAAATGATGATTACAAACACTGCGTTACAAATAGTTTTGCTGTAGGCTACTGGCTAGTAAACTCCAACGGGAGGTCAGGATTTGCCTCTCTACAACGTAGCTAGACTGCGGAAGTTTACAGTGCGAGGTAGTGCGGTCGGAGAAATAGTTCTGTTTCAAATGGAACTGTTGTTTCAACGTTCGGTTTGCGTTTGCGATAGCCTACATTTCACAGGAGAGCATACTGAGACCGTAAGAATACACACTGAGCTATAAACGCACATTTATCGTTGTTTTTCCATAACATTTCTAATTGCCCCGTTGACTTCTATTGTAGCCCAGTGAGAGCCTACAGGAAATCTGTAGCTAGCTCAATACTGGACCGATCAGCGAAAATATGGACTCAATGTGTCAGGTTCATGGAAGACAGACCGCAAATAGGGTCCAAGGTCCAAAATAGCGAACTTATCCTTTAAGATGAGGAGTGGCCAGGATTCTTTTTGGCGTATTGCTATCTTGAGCCAGCAGAAAGCGCTTGGCTAGAACCACCACTAACCTGGTCTAAAGTCATGTCGCAGTTGTATACATGTTATTTTAACGGCGCATATAAGTGCGTCTACAAAGGCGTGTGCACAATGCGCGTACCCTCCTGTCTGTTACACACAGGGGCGCGCACAAGGATGATTAAAATATCAAAATTACAATGTGAAATAGTATTATTGTGTAGCCTATATCAAAAAATACATAATAATAAAAGGGTCCATAGCGTACCTTTCCCCCAGCGAAGGGGAATGCCATGCACATTAAATTGCTTTCAGCCCACTCCATCAACATCCAGGCGATGTGCGATGGTACGGGACAATGGCTATCCATTAAAAAGCAGCTGATAACACCTATATCAAGCCTAATGCGCGGATTGTCATTTACACCTAATGCGTCAATTGTCATTCACTGGAAAACTCGCGCACGGCAATAGATGGACATTTAAGTTCTGAAAATGCACTTCAGATGTCATTACAATACAGCTCTGTTTATCTATGAATACAGCCTGTAAGTAAATAGAATGGTTTGTGACTGAAAAAAGTTCAAAACCTTGTCCACTGAATATTGCATTTATTGTTTTTCAAATAGCCTAGGCTACAGCGGATTCGCTGTGCATAAGGTTTTTTCGATAGCCTATGGTTAAAAAATGGAGATGTCACCATGTTAACTAAATTGTAACCTTAGCTATTCTTCGTCCTTCATATTTTTTTAATTACAGTGACCAGGTTTCCATACTCTCACCGTTTAAAACCCAGCTGATTTCACCCGTTATTCTATAACTGAACAAAACGATTTTAAAGAGAACTAAGCGTCTAATTAGAAACTAAAACAAATTTGCAGCACGTTACACAATTAATTCACAATTAATTTTAATGCCATTCTCTGCACGTGCGCTGCATGTTCTCTGTTTCCCCTGCTGTAAGTCGCACGTTTCACGGTCTTCCTGGGAAAGTGGATTGTTTTAAAGGATTACGCTACGAGTAAAACAGGTAGGTCACATTTCCATAAACAGGACATTATTAAACAAGGGGAAATATGCGTGAAACATATGGGTTGCGAACCTGACAGCTTTATTGTAGGCCATTTAGTGTCATCATTAAGGCAAAATAACGGTATGTATGTTATTAATCAATATTAGCCTACTATGCAGGTAGCCTAATGAACTTTGCATGAAGCTTGAACTTCGAGAACTCCATGAGAACAGCCTCTTGGAATTGATGTTTGACACTTGCATTGCATAATCAAACGAAATTCGCTGAACAAGCAGGCTAATTTGGCATTTTCTAAGGTGAGACTGAAGCCATTGACAGCTTATTCTCAGCTGTTGCAGGTCCTTTTAACGAAATTTAACCGCATATATTTTGTAAAATAACAGCCCTGTCTGGAATTACCGGAACTCATAGGCTAATGGTTTGTCCGAATAATATTGATCATAACTCCATTTAGCCTATTCCTTGATCACACTAAACACGCACGAGCATGTCTGTTTCGCCATCAAGCAATCCGCCAAGGTGGAAAAGCAGGCTTTTAAAGGGAATGGGATATGACATTTTGATTGGTTTATTTGCATGTCACGCCCAAGACACACCTATAATTAATGAAGCGACTAGGTTCAGCCCAGTTGCACCTTGCGCCGTGCTTGGCGCCAAAAAAACACGCCGTTAAAATAGCAAAAGTGGACTTGGACACGCCCAAAATGGACTTTACGCCATGCGCTTAGACTAAGCGCCAAGATCGCCAAGATAGGGCCCCTGGTCTTTTATATTGATAAGCTAACCAAACGTCCAAATAAGTCCAGTTTCAGCACAGTAGCTAAGTGGTAACTGGCCAGCTAATGTTAGATGCGGTCGCTTTGACTTTAAAATGCCTAACATTAGTACAACAGCACAGTATTGATTTCACGCTACGGAAGTAGACATTCCTTTGTATTAAATAAAAATTCTGTCAATTTACATTTGAGGTGAGATTAAATTTACTGTTTCAAATGAAATGGCTCAAGCTAGAGTTTGATATTATTTCACAAACTATTAAATGTTCCAATACTTTGTCTATTTAGTGGCCATTACGTTATTGCATTATTCATGTTTTTAGCTTACTAACATTTTAGTTGGAGGTGGTCAGCATGTAACTGCAGCTCCACGATCATCAGCAACAGTAGCTAGTTGCACAGACAGCAGCAACAGGTGTTTGGGTAACGTTACTTGGGACTTGGCTTCCCACTAACAAATTGCGGGAATAACATGTTTGTTAGAGAACAGTGATTTTCTTTCCTTCTTTTAAAGTTTAATTTATTCTGTCCCTTTTTAGATAGAGGGAACGTACACAGTAGCTATAACAGCTGACGTCCGTTACGGATAGTGTGGAAGTAAGCTGTTTTGTGAAACTGTTCTGTAGGCCCAAGAAAGCCACATATGCAAGCTTTTAGATAAATAATTATATAATACAGTCAAGATCTAGTGGAAAAGTACTTTTTAAAATTAAAAATTAAAAAATTAAAAAACAAAAATAATAAATTAATTAAGAATAAATAAAAAATAAAGTTGACCTCCCAAGAGGGGGGGGTGGTGGCGGGAATTTTTAAAAAAATAAAAGAGAAAAAAAAATTTAAAAAAATAAAAGAGAAAAAAAATAAAAAATAATAAATGAAGAATAAATTTGTTATTTTTGTTTTTTTATTTTTTTATTTTTTATTTTAAAAAGAAACATGGGTGGAAGAACAAGTAAGACCATGAAAACACGGAAGGGTGAGACTTTAGACACCTCTCTCCTGCATGAGTGAATTATTTCAAACAGACTATGAGAAGACTATGAAAAAATGGGAAAAGTGGACCAGAGGTGGTCCCTTGGTATGACCTAAGGAAGATACTTTTGGGCTTCAATGCCTGCAATCAGTGGAAACAAGGAGAGTAAGGGCTGGAAAGGAAAGTTGCAAACTCACAGAGCCTAAATAAATGGAAGAATGAGTCTTTCAGATGGAGAGCGACTGTGGAGAGGAAGGAGGAGCACCAGCCGAAGGCAGACCCCCCAACCAGTGCCGTCAGAGCGACCACCAGACGAACGGCGGCCAGCGAATGAAGCCATTAAGGCTGCAGGCTGTATCCCCTATTGAACAACATTGGGAAACAAGAGGATCTGAGCCAGGGGCCTGAGACTACTGTGAGGATGAGGCCAGAGTTGGGGAAAGTGAAAGCGACCCTGGAAGTAGAAGATAATTTGGAAACCGTTTTAATAAGATCAAACGTTACAGCAGCAGGCCCAGAGGAAGGAGAATCAGAGACAGCCCAGAGTGACAGCCGAGAAAACGAGGGAAATCTCGCAAATAGCACACCATGCCCACGCCTCCACACACCTCATGGCGGGCCAGAGAATCAGGGAATGACAAGTTGCAAGAAAGAAACAGTCAAGTCGTCGGGGGGCACGTGAATCTGAAAGGAGCAGCAAGCTAGGATGTGCCACCGGATATCAACAGGCAATGGAAGAAGCAGAGGGAGGTGAGAAGTGAGAAGAAGGTGTGAGAATGTGAGATGTGAGAAGAAGAAACGAAACCGAAAGGAGAATCAAGAAGAGCTGGAAGAGACCCAAGGAGAGGAGAATATGACATGAAATGGAAAGTGAAACTAAGGTCAACTGCCCTTCCCAGAGATGAATCAAGCTCCTCTGATAGTGAAGAATCAGATGAAAGTACAATAAGGAAGAAAAAGAAAGTGACAAAGGAAATGCTGAAACAAACCCTAAAGGAGGTGAAAAAAGCAGAACAAGCATTCTTGCGCGAAGGAGGGTACTCACAGCAACGAGTTCAAGAATTGAAGCAGGTCTACGATATCAGTAGTGATATCCAGAACAGTGCCAGCAAAATCCTCAGGAAGAGCGGCAGAAGAAGAAGAGCACCTGATCGATACAATCCAGGGGAAGAAGGAGACGAAGAGGATGAAGAAACCTTCCTGGCCCCATTGCAAGTCCTACCCCAACCAGGGAGATAACAGCCACTCATTAAGTACACCCCCATGGTCATCAATGGACCTGGAGAACATGGTTAAGGCCATGGATAACGAGGGTAGAGATGAGGACGACTAACCTGCCCCTGTGCATGGGAGATGTTAAGCAGCTACTAGCAAGATGTGTGGGGCACCAGGTCGCGGAAATAATGGACCTGGCAGGCCTGAAAGGAATTATGGACACCCAACAAGATAGACGGAGAATCATTCAACAGAAACAGACCAGGTGTGTGGGCCGCTTTGAGGGAGTTGTTTCCACATAAAGCGAACCTTGCAGAGATAACGAATGCAGAACTAAAAGAAGGAGAGGACATCCATGATTTTATCAACAGAATGCAGGAGACATGGAACACAAACATGGGACAGCCATTTGATGCATCGCAAGGAACATCGACAATGTTCTTTCACATGTTGTGTAAAGCATTGCCCGAACCAGTGATAAAGGCCCTAAGCAAGGTTGTGGGGCTTTCCCAGGAGAATTGGGATAAACAAAGAGCCCATCTTGTCCACCACATGAAGCTGCACAGGGAAAATATGAAGAACTCAGAAGGGCGGAATAAATCTCTAAAGAAGAAGCTGTTACTTCTCCAGATAGCTGAAAAGGAGAAAGAAGAACAGGGAATTCAAGCAGCAGTGATAACCCAGCAGATACAGGCACCCCCACTCTCACAACAAGTCCAAGGAGGACAGGGGCCCATCCATCGAATGGGCAGGACCAAATTTCCAAAGGCCAGTGTCCCCATGGACAAACCAGGGCCAGTGACAGCAGAAAGGAGACTGCTGGAAATGCGGAAGGATGGGACACTGGGCCAGAAACTGTCAGAGAGGAAGAGGAAGGGGAGGATTCCAATCAAGAGGCCGCATGAACCAAGGAGCAAACCCTGGGGGGTGGCCCCAGACAATGCCATCACATCAAGGACCCGAGAACCAGATAGCAATGACCCCACAGCAAAACATGTTTGGGCAGTAGCAGGAGGGATGGCAGCCACAACAATAATGGGGGATGAGTCCCCATCAGAATCCCCATCAATAGGGATGCCTTGAGAATCCCACACCCCTAGGAGCAGAGGGAGAGTGTCAGGCAAGGGAAATGCTATCTATAACATCCAGCTGTGCCACAAATGAACCACGAATTGATATTCTCATAAGAGGGAAAACATACAACTTTTTAATAGATACTGGGGAAACCTACTCCTGTATTGGTCTGGATGGAGCACATTTGCCACTTACAACACATCATATTAAAGCAAAAGGATTTTCAGGGATGACACAAACTGTTCCATTTACCGAAGAGCAAAAACTGTTAGTGGGGGAGCAGCAAATTGCGGCAAGACTCCTATATACCCCTAACGTACCCGTAAACTTGCTAGGAAGGGATCTGCTGTGCAAATTGAATGCCACCATTTCATGTACGCCTCAAGGGCTGATCTGCACGTTTCCTGGATCATCTGGACAATATGTGATGGACATGTTAAACAAGGAACAGGGTGGCCCAGTAGCCTACAGATACAACTGAAACCAGGCATGATGGACAGATCCTGTGTCAGCAGGAAACGATTATGCAGATAAAGCTGCTAAACTAGCAGCAGAGGAGTTGGAGTACTGGCCTACAGCAGATCAACAGGTGCTTCTGAATGTAGAGGCACAAGAGGCTTCTACAGGGTCAGAAAAGGTGGAATGGGAAAATAGAGGATGTGGGTTAGATAAGTCTACAGGAATATGGCGGCAATGTACAGGGAAAGCAGGGAAAGCAATCGCACCAAGCGTAATAGAGGTCATTTGCAGAGCTGCCCATTGGTGTTGGCCACTCTGCAAGGGGGGAGATGATGAGAAATACAGAAACATTGGTTTATCCCAAAACTAACAGAACATGTTACTAGCATGATATCAAGATGCAAAATTTGTCAGGAAGTAAACAAAGTAAACATAAAGAAAAGGATACCGACTACACCAGGCTCTATGCCACCACCGGTGGGTCCATTTACCCATTTGGTAATGGACTATGTAGATATGATCGATCGTGCGGAAGGCAAAAGATGTTGTCGAGTAATCATTGATATATTTTCAAGATGGGTAGAAGCATTCCCCACTGCGCAGGCGGATTCTAAAACTGTAGCTAAAGCCTTGGCAAGAGAAATTTCCCCAGATTCGGGGTCTGTCAGACCCTGAGCAGCGACAATGGTTCACATTTTACGTCTGATATGGTAGCAGACGTTTGTAAAATGACAAGTATACAGCAGAAATTTTCATGTGTGTACCATCCCCAGGCAGCGGGTATAGTAGAGAGATGCAATGGAACACTAAAAAAAATGAAATTACAGAAAATATTAGCACTACCATTACCATTAGCACTACCATTAGCACTCATGGCCATGATAAATAATCAGAATAGATTTATCCATTTGACACCCCATGATCACACATATCACATATACTGACTACAGTACAGGAAGAAAAGAACAACTCAAAGGGGACATAATAAAGCCCCAACTGACTAAAGGCCCTTAGGATAGATAAACCAGACACAATAGATTAAGGAGAAGGGCGAAGAAGGTAGGAGAAGCCTGAGTGAAGTGCTAGTAACCTCTCCTCAGGCGTCTCAGAATATGGGCTCCTAAGAAGAGGAAGAAGACATTACAAGTATAATCCAATTCTTTTTATATAATCTTTGTATAATTATAGTGAATCAAAATTAGATGATCATTAAAAATCACTAAATACAGTAGTCTTTTGATTAACTTTTTGATATTTACTTTTTGATAGATCCTCTGTTAATCAGAGGAAGTATTAACTTAGTTAAATTATGCATGCATGAAACTAATCAACTACAGATGTTTATTTTTATCATACAATTGAAATGTCATAACATAACCCCACCACCAGGTGAAGTATCAACAAGAGTGTGAGACCGAATGGTCTCAAAGGGGGGGATATGTGGAAGTAAGCTGTTTTGTGAAACTGTTCTGTAGGCCCAAGAAAGCCACATATGCAAGCTTTTAGATAAATAATTATATAATACAGTCAAGATCTAGTGGAAAAGTACTGAGATGGGGGGTGAAGAGAGGACGCAGGATAGTTCTCTGTCAGCAAGGACGAGGGCATCTAGCACACCAGTCAAAACAGGAATGTTTTCCTCCTGTGTTCCATAACTAAGCTGATAAGATAGATCATGCTGACCGAACAGGTGGGAGAAGAATAAAAAATAAGGGAATTAAGGAAAATTTCATGGTCTGATTAAAAGGCACAGGAGGAAAGGTCACAAACAATTTTATTTGATAGATCAAGAGTGCCCCCAAGCGCATAGGGTAAGAACAGGTCATATAACATATTTATTTTTTGCCTAATTTGTTATTGGATAAAATAAGATATTATGAAAGGGTGTTACCACATATTATTGGTGTATTAGTAACGTAAAGGAGGAGTTATGATATTATATAAGCTAATGTTTGTTTTTGTTCGGGAATCCTCTGCGTAGGTTTAAGGTTCCCACGTTGAATCAACGTTTAAACGTTTAATAAAAGATTAAATTTAATAGAAGACTCTGCTATTTCCTTCATCTTTATCTTGAGAATTCTTCAACTCGAAAATCCATCTCAAATTGAACCTAATGAGGAGAGAGTAAAGGACTTCCCTCCGCAATAGCCAAAGCTAAGGATGCGATTAACGTTGCTCGGAAACCGGTGAAATAGATTTTGATTTTGATATATTTTAAGTCAATTGGCAACCATTGAGTAGCTAGTTTCTTTTTTCAGTTACGGTAGCTATTAACACCAAAATAAGGGTAACGTTAATGTTAACTAACGTTAGCTTTTTACCTTGGAGTAAACATAATGTTAGATGTGCCAGGTCATCTCCGAGGGGTTCAATTGTGAATGAGGTCGCCCACATAATTTTATCCACAGTGTACACCTTTCCTTGTTTGATTTGGGTTTTGGAAATGGGAAAATGATGAAACTAAGTTATAGTTTTGTATTTATTTATTTATTTTTTTAACAATGCTGAATGCTGCTGTTTAAATAGTTTTAACTTTAAACCTGTTGGTCGCTTTAAGTACTGCAGTTTAAGTACTTTTTTTTGTGTTTGAATAAAGGGTGGCAGTCTTTCATAACCAACTGTTGTTGTGGACTATATACTGGGGAAGTATTTGTTTGTTCTCCATTTGAGTGAGATGTTTTTAGGTGGCTAATTGGCCATCGTGAGCAAAGTGCTTCCATATATTTTATTATTATTATTATTTGTTCAAGAGTAAAAGAAAGTATCGGATATCGGTATCGGAAGTGAAAAAGTGGTATCGGTACATCTCTAATGACAATACTGTGGATTGTGGTATGCGCTATGAACCATGAATTGTAGATTGTTCTACTGATTGTGGTCGACCATAATGTAAATATTTTTCACTGGCAGGCAGAGGGTGGGATATCTTTCAAGTGTCACGAAGCGGAGTGCAAGGTCTCATACTCAACAAAATTTCCCTATGGTGTCTTAATCACGTCTCTTAAAAATATGCTATTATTTAATATCATACTATGCTGTCGCTTCGAATCGTGTCACTTGAATATCCCACCCTCTGCCTGCTTTTTACCTCTTTATTTTATGGTCCACCTTAATCAATAAGAACAATTAGCCTACAATTCATAGTTCATAGTTTGTATGCTCGTACCACAAACCACAGTATTATCGTTTTAAATTTAATAGGAGAAATTAAGCAAAAGAAAAGCGCATGCCGTTCATAGCAAATCAAATCGCGTAGCTTTTATCTATCACCAAGGGGGGTTCTGCAGGGGAGTCGAAAAAACGGCACAAAATTACACCGGCTCCATAGTTAAATAAGCATACATTTTTCCTGAAACTGTACCGTTAACTGAAGCTGAGCTGTGACAGATACTGACAGCATGACCTAAGCAGTATAAGTATAATATGTCGGCATTATATTTAAGGCATCTTGCTCTTCCGTTTTACTGCTGGTATGAGATGATTTGGCCTGATTCCGCCACTGCTTACGGCTGTCCGTAACTGAGATAAAACGATTGCCTCATATGATTCACACAGAAGGTAGCTAGTTTCACCATGGCAGTAATGTCTTAAACAATGAAAATGCTAAATTTGGCAAAACAATATTTATTGTAAATAATGCCATGCACCATAACATTTGTAGTTAATTTCAAATGTTTTGGCCTAATGGTGCTAACTGTACCGTAACTAGGTTATCGAGTAAGGTCATTCGTGGAGGTGATTCTATTGTTTTTCCTGTGTAAGGTCAAAGGTACGCTATTCTGCTGACTACGTCATCAAGTGTGTTCCAAAATTGAAGCATACTTGCGCTCTTGCATACTATCAAGTGTTTTCTAGCTAGTGTAATTGGAAGAATGTACTATCTAGAATGCAAGTATGCATAATGGAACACAGCCCCTTTAAAAAAACAAAATAAAAACCGTAGGCTACACAAAGCCTAGCCTATGGCTATGATAACCGTCTTTGGGACTAAACAGGCCACTTTTTAGTTCATAAAACTGAAAAGTAAGCTAAAGATATCCAGTGAGCACAAGTGGCTTACACTAGGCTAGGCCTACTAAGTTAGTTCACTATTTTTAATAGGCGCTTCTTTTCTGTAAGTAGGCTATAAACTTCGAAGTATTTTTTTTATTCTTGTTTATTTATGTATTTATTTTAGTATAAGCCGAAGTATGCCTCCTTTAAGTGTATCTCAGTGGCACTGCCTGTAGAGGCAGGCTACCTAACCAGACTTTCCCTGTGCTTTTTTCGAGCTGCGACGTTGTAGGCTATGTTCGAATCCCACCCTTTTCGCATTAGCCTACCCTAGGCTGTCCAGTAAATCTGAAAAGCTTTTAGACTTATTTTAAGAAAGTATACTCTATGAGAGTAGGCTACTTATAAACCTTTGTAGGGTCCACCTTGTTCCCTCAACCTATAATTGTTTTATCAAGTAGTATAGGCTATCATTTGATATCATTAAAGACACCCCAGTATCACTAGGTCATAGAATCCAGGGGAGAACCCCAACAGTGCATAGGCACTCAAATCACTACAAACTAAATAGGCATACCAAATAAATTTTAAAAATACAAAAAAGTGTAGGCTAGAGACGAGAGGAATGGGAGCGAGTCACGCGGCAAAAGAAGAAATTTTATGACAACGTTGTCATAAAATTTCTTCTTACCGTGAAAAACGACGACATCGGACAGATGTTAAGGTAAATCTATCACCACGGCACTTTCGCCACAAGTCAGCAATTATACCGGGAAATGCCCTCTTTGAAAACAAAAAACGAATAAATATAAAAAGGTTAGTCTGTTACTGCATACCCGTTTTTGCTAAAGCTGCATCATAGCTATGATAACGCGGAGCTGTCAAAACTATAAAAGCACGGAAACCCTTTAAAAAAAACAAAATTAAAACCGTAGCTAGGCTACACGTAGCCTATGGCTATGACAAATAAGGACTAAACAAGCCACATTTTAGTTAATAAAACTCAAGTAAGCTCATTTAGATATCCAGTGAGCACAAGTGGCATACAGAACTAGTTTACTTTTTTTTAGCAGCATTTTTTTGTAAGTATAAACCGAACTTTTTTTTTTTTTTAAATACAATTTATTTGATTTATTTATTTAAGTATGAGCCGAAGTAGGCTATGCCTTCCTCGCGTGTCTCCCCCGTGGCGCAGTCTGTAGCGTGGCGTACGTAGGATTCCCGTGCTCTTTGCGACATTGTCGGTTCGAATGCGATCTTTCCTCTTGTCTCTACACTGTGCTGTCCAATAGCTAAAGCTCAAAGGCTATTACACCTATTTTAAGAAAGTATAGTCCATTTTAGTACTTATAAACTTTTGTAGCCACAATTTCCTCTATATTCTCAGCTACCTTGAATTGAGAGAAAATGCTGTTAGCTATAAGTTAGAGTGAAGGAAATGTAGAGACCTAGCTACTCACTCCAAAAGTCTCTGGGACCTCAGGCTTCTCTGTCGAACATGAGGTAGAATGCGGAGTGCTTGGTGGTGATCTGTACTTTGGTGCGCAAGCCAAACATGGCTGCACTGAGGTCCCAGTTCCAAGGATTCTCTTCCACCAGTTTGGTGAGAGTTTTGAAACATATTGACATTGTTATGAAATATTATTTCGATTGTAAAGCATAGCTTATGATTGCGATGTGTGACCCAAATCACACTGCTTAATACAATACCAAAATAGAATACTTAACAAAGTGACTATAGTACCATTTAGTGGTGTAAATGGGTCAAGGTCAGTTTAGTGTCAAGTCCACATTACTTTGTCACTGTCCCATTCATTCTTTCAACCAATCCACTGGTCTGTGGATGGCAAGGTGCGCAGAAGCTCCTCTCGATGTCCAGCTTCTGGCAGAGAGCCATATTCAGCTGAATTTAATGGACAACAGTCAGTTAGTACAAAAGAAAACTGAGTGAAGGGAGCCTCAGCCATGTTTTTGGGTAATGAGACGGACTGCACAGGGATGTCATGATTGACTACAAGACCAAGTGGGCTGAGGCATATCCGCTGAAGTCTAAGAAAGCCGAGGATGTAGCACAGTGCATTGTAGAATTCTTTGCACAGTTCATTGTAGAATTCAAGTTTGGGCCACCAAAACACATTCTCACCAACCGAGGAGGGGAGTTCAGGAATAAGGTGCTGTCCTATTGTCCTATTACAATGCATTTTCAATCATTTCTCAATATCTTTCCCTGTGCAGTCCGTATCATTACCCAAAAACATGGCTGAGGCTCCCTTCACTCAGTTTTCTTTTGTACTAACTGACTGTTGTCCATTAAATTCAGCTGAATATGGCTCTCTGCCAGAAGCTGGACATCGAGAGGAGCTTCTGCGCACCTTGCCATCCACAGACCAGTGGATTGGTTGAAAGAATGAATGGGACAGTGACAAAGTAATGTGGACTTGACACTAAACTGACCTTGACCCATTTACACCACTAAATGGCACTATAGTCAGTGTGTTAAGTATTCTATTTTGGTATTGTATTAAGCAGTGTGATTTGGGTCACACATCGCAATCATAAGCTATGCTTTACAATCAAAATAGTATTTCATAACAATGTCAATATGTTTCAAAACTCTCACCAAATTGGTGGATGAGAATCCTTGGAACTGGGACCTCAGTGCAGCCATGTTTGGCTTGCACACCAAAGTACAGATCACCACCAAGCACTCCCCATTCTACCTCATGTTCGACAGAGAAGTCAGATATCCATCTGAGGTCCCAGAGACTTTTGGAGTGAGTAGCTAGGTCTCTACATTTCCTTCACTCTAACTTATAGCTAACAGCATTTTCTCTCAATTCAAGGTAGCAGAGAATATAGAGGAAATTGTGGCTACAAAAGTTTATAAGTACTAAAATGGACTATACTTTCTTAAAATAGGTGTAATAGCCTTTGAGCTTTATTGGACAGCACAGTGTAGAGACAAGAGGAAAGGTCGGATTCGAACCGACAATGTCGCAAAGAGCACGAGCATCCTAGTTAGGCCACGCTACAGACTGCGCCACGGGGAGACACGCCAGGAAGACATAGCTACTTCGGCTCATACTTAAATAAATAAATCAAATAAATTGTATTTAAAAAATTTAAAAAAAGTTCGGTTTATACTTACAAAAAAATGCTGCTAAAAAAAGTAAACTAGTTCTGTATGCCACTTGTGCTCACTGGATATCTAAATTAGCTTACTTGAGTTTTATTAACTAAAATGTGGCTTGTTTAGTCCTTAATTTGTCATAGCCATAGCCTAGGCTACGTGTAGCCTAGCTACGGTTTTTATTTTGGGTTTTTTTAAAGGGTTTCCGCGCTGTTATAGTTTTGACAGCTCCGCGTTATCATAGCTATGATGCAGCTTTAGCAAAAACGGGTATGCAGTAACAGACTAACCTTTTTATATTCATTCGTTTTTTGTTTTCAAAGAGGGCATTTCCCGGTATAATTGCTGACTTGTGGCGAAAGTGCCGCCGTGGTGATAGATTTACCGGCTTAACATCTGTCCGATGTCGTCGTTTTTCACGGTAAGAAGAAATTTTATGACAACGTTACATGTTAACGTTACAATGCATTAACCTACAAAGCAGAATTCAACGTTAACCATCTAACATTCCCAATGGTAGCAATAACTTACCGTAGTATGTGCTGGCGGTCATAGAAATGATCCAGAATGAAAGCGATATGGCCAAAGTCGCGCACAACACAATCATGTCAGTCATCATTTTGAAATATTCTTTCATAACGATGTGTTCTTCATGCAGCATCACAGCTGAGCGAAGAACCTAGAACATTACACAACCCCGTTAAAGACGTGGGTATTTCAACGTTATTGTAACAACAATGTATTATGGCAAGCTAAAGTTCGCTAGCTAACGAAGAGTAGCTAATTAAAAATGCACTTGTACAGGCGAAAGCGATTACGTTAGCCTATGTAATTTACCGAAGTCTTTCCCTCATGTTGTCAATTTCAAGATGCGCCATTTTAACTCAGTCTTGTTGCCACGAACAACAAAAGTCAGTCGCAAGGTGTGCAAGCTCGCTACACGGCAATACAAAACATGTTTTAATCTTGATTAAACTAAGTTAAGTTTTCTTTTGCTGAGTAGATTTGGAGCTCCTGTTGGCTGACAATGTAATATGCATCCGGTAGGCTACATGTAATCAGCCTACGACGCGCAATTTAGTCTTTAAATCGTCCGGATAGGCTGATACTAGCGGCACAAGTTATCACGTTAGCTAGCTACACCTCCAGTTAATATAGGAATCATGCTGTGTCCGAAATCACTCCCTCGTTCACTCATTCACTATTCCCTACATCGTAAACACTCAATAGGACACTATAGGGAGTAGTAAATTGAGAATTCGGACACTTCATGAATCATAATTTTATGCCACCATTGACAGGTGTGGCTTCTCATAAATGTTTTTTACGGCACGCCTGTCCTCACATCTATCTAGCCTAAATAAAGTTGTGAATGTGTTGTCATTTTTATTTATCTTTCTCTGTGTATCTGCTCGAACGTCTGCGCGAGGAAAAGTTGCGTTTGAACTGTTAACCGTTACCATTTTAATTCAGTTAAATGTTACGTTACTGTTATATTGGTTAGCAAGCTACTGAAATTACTGAACTAAAATTCTCTACATAGTTGGCTATACTAATACTGAGACAGATAGCTAGGCTAATCCACTTGCGAATGAGGAGACGTCGTCGATATGCACAGTTCACGGAAAAGACGCCGGCACTCCTCAAGACGTCGTCGTAATCTCTAGGGCCCAGTTGTTCAGAAGTAAATTAATCTGATCGGATTTCGGCTATCGGATTGGATCAAATCTTGAAAATGTATTGTTCAAAAGAAAAAAAGGATTAGATCACGTAATCCAGTCTTGGTTTTGATCTGGATCAAACCTTCAGTATGTGTTGTTCAAAACTTTTTAGTAGGATTGGGATAGCCTAACGTTACCTTTGATCCAAAAAATCAAGATTATGCTGATCCCAGCAGAAGGGTGGATTTCAGGAACAAAATGTAATAAAACTTTAAAATTAAAATAATACAACATTTATATCATGTAGTAGCCGATATATACATTTATTTATATTTTGCACTTGATTTGTTTAACCGTTACAGTGATAAAGTAGACATTAGGCTACCTATTAAGCCTTTCGGTAATGTAAAAAAAAAAACTTTAAAAAAGGATTTTATCACCATAAAATAATCCCCCAAACAGCTGTCAATATCAAACAAAAATAATATATTTAATTTTAATTGTCATTTATCACTGTATATTAATTACAATGACACAATCATCAGAGATTAACCAGTCAAAAGTAGTTTCTATCAATTGCATCCATAAACGTTCTTTACTTTGTTAACTATTGGACATTTAGCCTTTTTTTAAATTTAAAACACGTGTTCAAAATATCCATAATGTAGCCTATTTGTGAATAATGTATATTTGTTTGTTTTTATTTATTTGTTGTGGGTCAGATGAGGCGTCTGACTGTTTAAAAGAAAGTGAAAATGGAAGAGGATGTTTGTATTGTTTTATTGTGCTCTTTTCTGTCTCTTCAAATAAAAACACTTAAAGTGACCCCACACTGGCTATTCTACCTGTTGTTCTTTACATAGCTAGTAGCTTACATTGTGATATGTTGTCCCATTTAGAGCACTGGTAATCTTGAAAGGTTTGTATCTGGATCAGGGTGATCCAATCCAATGTTGCTTTGAAAAACCAGCACAAAAGTAAGATGGATTACCTGATCCTGGATAGCAAAACATGGGATTTCCAAATAAATTTTTTGAACTGGGCCCTAAAATGAAATTTCCTTTTATTACTCTTAGCTAATGCTGCACTAGTTTTAGTGGAGGGTAGCCTACACACGTTTACGAAATACCACCTTTTCCTCTGGTAATTAACAGTGTACTCATCTACCAGTCTAATATCCATTGAAATATACAGCTAGGACACCCACTTCCTCACTAATACCCACCTCAGTCACTCCAATCCTGTAATGCTGGTATCTGAAATATTTTTCTCAGCTCATATGATGAATTCTATTTTACTAGTATGTTTACATCCACACTAGTATTGGTTCATTCCACAAACATCAATGTTTAGACTGCTTATGGGGAGCTCATTATTGCATTAATTCTTCATCCCTCCCTCAGCTACCCTAACATTACTGACAAACACTTTTTAGATACACTTTAGCTAGATACCACTGTATTGAGAATACATTATGTACAAACGTTAGGTCATAAATAATCATATCAGAGGAAGGTAGAACATTCTGAAGCTTAGCCTATCTATCCAACTGTCAGTCAATATGTTTTTTCAACCCTTACCAAATTAACCAACCTTCATTTTCTTTGGTCAATATTTATTTATTAATTGCAATTAGAAAGTTTTTTTTATTCCAAAAGGATTACAGGCTAATGCAGGCCTCTTCACTGGTTAGTAACCTGGAGGAGAGAGAGATTATTAATATTAAGATACTTCATTCAGTTTAATGTGTAATCCGTTTTTCTTTTCAGTTGCAAAATGACTGTACAATCAATCACCATGTACCTGTAATGAAGATCTATTTTGATGGGGAGAGTGAGCTGCACACATACAACAGGCTATCAAGGCAGACCCTGGATCACCTTATCCAGTCACTGCATAACCACTCCGACCATGGCTGGGGGCATGTTGCGGCTGTGTTAGTGTTTGGTTTCTGGCTTGCAAGTGCAACCTCATACAGAGTTGTGTCACGGGCATTTGACATCCCTCGCTCCACAGTGCACAACATAATCCACAGAGTGGCAGAAGATATCTTGGCAATCCAGAGGCAGGTTATACGTTTACCAGGGAACGAGTTGGAGGAAATTGGTGCTGGTTTTGCACATCTTGCACACTCTGCTGCCTTCAGCACTGCAGTTGGGGCCATCGATGGTTGCCAGGTCCGGGTGAAGCCTCCCCATACTGACAGCCAGTGCTACCTAAATAGGAAGCTGTGTTTTTCAATAGAGCTTCAGGCTGTGTGTGACCATACAGGCAAGTTCTTGTACATCTTTGTCGGCTATACAGGATCTGTCCATGACTTTGCGTGTCCTCAGAAATAGCCCCCTCTATGTGGAGCAGCTGTACCCACCTGAAGGCCACTGCATCTTGGGAGATGGAGGCTACCCCTGCTTGGAGCTGCCAATATGCATTTTGACCCCATACCAGGAGCCAGTCAGAAGTCTGGTGGCAGCCTGTTTCAACACCCACCACAGCCGGGCCCGCAATGTAGTGGAACGGTCCTTCGGGATGCTGAAAATGAGGTGGCGCACAATTTTCTTAAAAGCCCTGGAGGTCAAACCAACCTTTGCCCCCAAAGTCATTGCCTGCTGTGCCATTCTCCACAACATCTGCCTCACCAACGGGGACATTATTGAACCAGCACTGGCTGCCTTGAGGCCAGAGAATCACGTGGCATCACTCTTGGCGGAGCCTGATCAGCAGTGCGGAGAACGACGCAGAGACCGCCTTGCAGCCGCTGTCTCTGCACCTGTTGCTCTTGCGCCAGTCCTATGGGATCATGATTACATTTAGATTCCATTGAGTTAAAAAAGTAATGTACAAGAGTTATATTGTAAATATGTCAAGTTAGTGTTTATGAATATTATTCTCAGTTTTTCATAAAACATGCTTCATATTAAACCAGAACTTTGTTTTTATTGAATTTTTTGATTTTAATGAAACATTTTAAACATTATTATTATTTTGTTTAATAAACATGCTAAAGATTATAATAGATACTACACTAATAACTATGAATAATACTACATAAATACTAATAAAAAACATTACATAAATTTACATTTTATTTAATTATTTCAACTATGTTCTCCAATAATTTAAGTAACCTCTCCTCCCTTTCCTCATCCCTACGCTCTCTCTCCCTCCTTAACCCTCTGTCTCTTAGGAGCTGGCCCAGGTCTCTCCTCTGGCTGGCTGGCAGTAGGGTGGGTCTCCAAGGGGCTGACCCAGGCTGAGGCAACCAGTACAGGTGGCCGATTGGACGGCTTCTGTCCAATTGCCTCATCCATGGCTGCAAAAAAAAAAAAATTCCGCCCGGAGCGGAAAAATCAGCTCCACGCCCGCCCGCCTGCCGTGCCTGCTTGGCCGGTGAGAACCGCGGCAATTCGTTAACATGGGAGCGGAAGTGAAGCGCAGCAGTGCGCGTGTGCGTGCGCTTGTGCTTGCGCGTATGGTGGGTTCCCACTGCTGCGCTTCACTTCCGCTCCCATGTTAACGAATTGCCGCGGTTCTCACCGGCCACGCACGCACGGCAGGCGGGCGGACGGCTCGCGGGCGTGGAGCTGATTTTTCCGCTCCGGGCGGAATTTTTGAAAATGCTTTTTCTTTATTATAGTATACATAGCCTACATACACAATACACAGGTACTACATAATCAAAATAGCTGCTAATTCTGCTAAAATTAAATGTTTAGAACATGTTGATTACTGTCTTAAATAAATGAATAATATTATAACGGACTTTATAAAGGAGGCATTGTCTCGTTTGCTACATTTAGCTTTTAAAAAACAACATTCTATATAGTTTAGATATTTGTTTTAATATAATCAAAAGTGTGATCAAAGCAGTTCATGGGGTGTAGCTACCCACATTCTTCTCCTCCTCAGGAGCATTTGGAGCAAGAGGTAAACCGTAATTGCCTTCCTCATGTTTACAACTCGTATTGAAACAAACCAAAAAACTACTATATTAATATTGCGAGATAAGGTAATCACTCAACTGATTTCGTTATAATGACATAATTACATTAGCTATAGGCTACGAAGTAAAAATCAAAAGTAGGCCATTTGCTGCCAGCCAGTGAAGACTTGTTTGTTGGTCTGATTCATGTGTACTATTTTCCCATGTAGTATATATTGACAGTATGCAAGTTTTCATTTTAATTAACCTGTCAAGCAGTAAGACATATGTAATAGCAATATTTACTTATCCATTATTAAGCGAAGCTCACAAATCCGGAATGTAGACTGTTTGTTTGTATAGCGCGTCTCGTGTCATTCACGGAATGCGCTCCGAAAAAGCAATAAAAGCGTTTGTGCCTTTGCGTGTCTAGTGGGTTCAGTTCTGCTCAAATCTGCGCGTGCAATAAGCGTCTGTGCGCTTGCGCGTCTGGTGGGTTCCAGGCGTAACACCTGTTTCACATTGGCCGCACAATAGGGGTGGGCGATACTGCAAAATTTGGTATCGATCCGATACCAAGTAAATACAGGGCCAGTATTGCCGATACCGATACGATACTTTTTACCAGTAGCGAATGCTGGGTTTACAACTTTGGCCCTCTACCAGGGTCCAGCGCCTTTCTCCTGTTTTCTGCGCACCAGTCAACAAGTGATTCTCTCTCTCCCTGTATGTATAGAAACCCGCATCCGTCAGACTTAACCAAATAGTTGCACCACTCTCCCACCTCGCATAGCCACCTTTCTCTCTCTCTGTGTGTGAGTGTGCGTGCTCGTCTCGCTCGCTCTATCACAACGGACACGTGTATAAATGTAGTTTTATTTTGAAATTTGTTTTATTTTGAAAATTGAACGGATGCTCTATGCTGTTTCTAGCACTTGACTTCCTGTCTGGTGCGACCAGCCAGCGCGCTGCTGAACTCACAGCATAATAATGAGCAGGCAGGGAAGGAGGGGGGGAGGAGCAAAGTGAGCATGAGCGAAGTGAGAGAGGAGCGGTGTTTGCACAACCACTAGGATGTAACGGGAGTTGTGTACTGAACGTAGAGAAGAGAAACTGAAACTTAAGTATCGATCTCATCACGCAAGTATTGATCAATACCGATACCAACGTTGGTATCGATACTATCGATATTTTGGATCGATCCGCCCACCACTACCGCACATAGGCGGCAAGTGCCGTCAATGGAGAGTCGTTTTCCGCTTTGCGCTCTGGTCAGCGGTAAGCGCAGCGCAAGATCCACTGCCTGCGCTGCGCTCAAAGTTCAACCAAATTCAACTTTGACCCCTCCAGTCGCTGACCTTTCAAAGCGCAGCCAATAGCTAGAGAGTGGGCGGTACTGAACGGACCAACTTCGCGAATGCACAATGGACGAGAGATTGATTACGTGCGTGACCGAATTCCCAGTGATATATCAGTCGAACTTGCGGGACTACCGTGATATAAATTTAAAAAACTGTGCATGGCGAAACATAAGTTTTCAGTTGGGGCTACCAGGTTTGTAACAAATAAGCACTACTACATTGATATCTACCAGATTATTACCAGGCTGCGCTAGCTTGCTACGTTAACTATCGATAGCCAGGATGGCATTCTATATTACGGTCAGCAGATAAGTGTTTTTTGTTTGTTTAGAACGGTATACATTTCACGTTCGAAAGCAATTAGAAAAAGTGGAGAAGAGCAGAGACCCTGAAAACGAGTGACCAGCTCTGTCCCTGTCCTGGTTCAATGTGGATCACGTTAATGTGGGCAATACTGAATGAAATTAAATCACATGTAAATAATAACCGGATTTTGTGCTTGTATGTGTAGAGGAAGAATGACTGGTATAAAGTCGCTTTTAAAATACCCGTCCCGGATACGGATATGTATTGTTTTTGCCGCTTCGCTCTCTGCTTGCGCTGACCATAGCGGCAAGATGGCGCTCTTGCGCGCCCGATGTGAAAGTAGGTTTGCTCTCTGCTTGCGCTGACCATAGCGCCAAGATGGCGCTCTTGCGCGTCGCGATCACACCGGATCCGCTTTAACAGCTCTGGGCGCCTTTTTTCGAATTGTTTTCAATGATTCTGAAGCGTTTTCCACGCTGCTTTTGCGCCCCGGGCGCCTCGTGTTTATCCTCTCCAGGCGCCTCGCTGTTTTTCGAAAAATGCTCGGTGCGCACAGGGTTGAAATATCTCATCTTGAAGCGCTCTGAGGAAAAATGCGTGCCACGTCACTGTCATTCTTTTCTCCTCTGTCCAATCGCACGAAAGTAAAGGCGGGTCTTGATTCTTCCGTTATTTCCGTTGTAAACAAAGATGGAGGAGAAGTTGGTCGTTGCCGTTTCAGCCTACCCGGAACTGTATGATTTCACAAATCGTGAATACCACGATAAAAATAAGCGGTCCAAGGCATGGAGACAAATTGGTGCCATGATCGATGTCGATGGTAAGTTATTTTCTTTATAAAAATGTATAAAAGCACAATACTGTTCAGAATAGGCTAGTTGGTAACGGTAGTTAGGCTACAAGTAAGCTTGCAATACTAACGACATCTCACAGAGCTGTGTACGAAGTTTACGTTAGTTAACGCCAACTCTGTCTGTATTCTGCTTTAAAGTAGCTAGATATTTTGTCTATATTCCAACACTGCTGGATGGTTGACCATTGATATGTTTATACTGCTTTTTGCTAGAGGAGGAATGCAAGAGAAAATGGAAGTACCTGAGGGACAAATATATAAAAGAAAGGAACACAGAGAAAAAAGAAAAGAGAAGTGGTTCAGAAGGAGGTAGTCAGCAGAAGAGATGGAAGTTTTCAGCTATAATGTCGTTTTTGGAGGCTCATATTAAAGAGAGGGCCACAAGCTCCAATCTGAAAAATAAGGTTACATCAGAGAGTAGTGCTAATGACACGGTTGGGAGTTTGCTGCTTCCTGTGGTGTCATCAGAGGTAGGTGTAGCAAATGTTGGGCACGTAAGTTAACAGAAAGTGTAGTAAACGTACAAGTACAATAGCATCTTGAAAATCACAGTGTCCGTTGGTGTCATATCTCTACTGATTAGAAAGTGAAATGGGTCTAGTTAAATAATTGACTGAGCAACTGCTACAGGGGCATTGCACTGTGGTGCTCTGACCTCTCTAATTTGGGTGGGTAAATGTGAAATGAGTCTGACAAATTACAGTTATGACATTGACAATTAAGTCCTATTCTATGTATTTTCCTTTAGTCTGAAGATGGGCAATCACCCTCCACATTAATCCCTGAACCCCCCCCCCCCCCACTGTGGAAATCCCCTGTCCACCCTCCTACCTCCAAAGGGAAGAAGCGAAGAAGGGATCAAGAGGAGCAGTTAACAGAATACCAGCGCAAGCTGCTTGCTGTTGTCAACAAACCTCTTGACGAGGATTAGCACTTTTTTATGAGCCTCATACCAGCGATGAAACGCTTACCTCCTCAAATTAGCGCTGAAATTAAGGTAAAATTCATGCAAATTATAAATGAGGCTGAATTTCAAGGTGAATTTTATGTTCAAACACAAACACACACACACGCACACACAAACATACAGTGGGCTCCACACTTACTGGCACCCCTGGCAATGCACAAAAAATACTTAAAAATAAATAAATAAACAATATAATTAATGACTTAACACACTTAAATGAATAAATTATTTTTGTTGCTTCCATTGAAACATTAAAGGGGAACGCCGGGTTATTTCTTAAATTTCTATAGCTATGGATTTTATATGTTTAATGTGAGTCTTGAAGCTTACCGCACTAGAACTGTTATCTATTTATCTATATTTATTTATTTATTTATATATATATATATTTATCTATCATATCATATATTTATGTTTATCTATCAGCGAATCTGATCAATTTCAAACCTTCCAGTATACAGTATAGACATGCAGCTGGAATTAACCACCACTGACGTATATCAGCGTGACACAAGGGAACCAGGAGGCACAGTTCTAGTGCAGTAAGCTTCAAGACTCACATTAAACATATAAAATCCATATAGAAGTTTAAGAAATAACCCGGCGTTCTCCTTTAAGTACAGTATTTCTTACATGTTGGCATTTGGAGTGTTATTTCTTTTTTTTGTAGTTTTTTTTTTTTCATTTCCAGTCAGGGGTGGCAATAATTCTGGAGCCCACTGTACACACACAGTATTAATTGCTGAATTGTTTTGTTTTTTTCTATTAATTTGTATGTAAATAATAATAATAATAGTGATTCCAATTGAATTGTGATGACATGTTGAAATAAATTTCTGCCCTTTCAACTGATGGGTCTTCACATGGTATTCTCTGAGTCAGATTTTACAATGTGTAACAGGATAACACCATATGTCTCAGAACCTTATAATACTGGTAGGAATAAGTAGGAACAGGTTTAATAAGCATCCCAGGAACTCTATTTTATAGGAATATCATTGCATCTTTGAGTGAAATGCTAATTGAACACATTTAATTTTGATCTCTCTCCATTTTCTATTGTTTTCAATAATGGTGTTTTTAATGTCTGGTTTATAATGGTAAACGTTTAATGAGTTTAATTAAACTCATCAGTTCAACCCACGAAGACTTACTGCAGTGCTCTTAATATGTCCTTTTGCACTGGAACAAGTGTAAACCAAGGTTACAAATTAGGGAGAAAATCCTTGGAGTAGAAACTCAATATTGGTAAGTATCAATAGAAAGCTAAGAATCTCTTATTTTTAGTGGTGTGGGGTTAATGAGACTGATTTTAAATATTCAATTTATTGCTATTTGTACGTATGCGGATACATTGGAATGTTTTGGTCTGGGAGCATTCCAGCATGCATACACACACCAGTATTAACATTCAAAAATCACACTAGTCTTTAAAAAAAGTTTAATGGACATTGTAGATACTCTTTCCTGATTATTTGATGGCTCTTAAAAGAGCCTTTGATGTTGATGTCTGACATCATTGGTGTGTCAAACCACTGTATGCTGCCATGGCACTTCACCAGTTGGTGACGAAAAGTAGGTGGTGAACTTCTCCCTCACTGCCATTGCATCTCTGGAAGCGTTGTTGCTGCTAAGCCGGGAGATATCCTGCATCCCAGTTGATGACTCTAGATGCATGGCTGTGCTGCTGGGGTCCTCTTCATCTGCAGAGTGCCAACAGATGAAGTTGTGCAATATGCACGTTGCCTTCACCACAACTTCAGCAACCTCAGGTGAGACACCGAGGACCCTTCTGTAGAGCCGCCACTGTGAGGCAAGGATCCCGAAAGCACACTCCACCATCCTCCGGGCTCGTGACAGACGGTAGTTAAAAATTCGCTGTTCTGGTGACAAGCGTTGCCCGGGGAATGGCCTCATCATGTATCTCCGCAAGGGGAATGCCTCATCTCCCACAAACACGTAAGGCATGGCTTCTTCAGCTCCTGGGAGAGGTTTGTCTGCAGGGAGGTCCATGGCTTGATGGAGAAGGGATTGGCCGAATGTTGAAGACACCAGTGTACCTCCATCACTGCTTTTGCCGTAGGCCCCAATATCGACTACTCGGAATCGGTATTTTGCATCCACGACCGCAAGGAGAACGATGGAGAAGGTGCCTTTATAATTGTGGTAAAGGGAACCATTATTTGATGGAGCTTGGATGGCAACATGCTTCCCATCAATGGTACCTACACAATTTGGGAAGTCCCACAGTGTTTGGAAATCCTCTGCAATTTCTTTCCACTCCTCCTTACCAGGAACCGGCATATATTCCTCCACCAGGCTCGTCCAGAGGACCTCACACACCTCCCTGACAATCTTAACCACAGTGGAGAAACCAACCCTATAGCTGAATGCTATAGAACGGTAGGAGTCCCCAGTGGCCAGAAATCTGAAATGTGACAGGGGAGTTGCATGTGTTTAAATACAAGTCAAATGATAATGCGAAAAAAATAATATTTTGCAATTTGCAACACATTTTCAAAGAAAAAATAACCCATATTGTAAAACCACATCTACATTTCAGTCCGTAAGTATTTGGAGAGTGACACATTTTATGTTGTTTTGGCTCTAGTCCAGCACATTGGATTTTGAAATGGATCAGTGACTATGAGCTTATAGTTTAGACATTCAGCTAATACTTATGGACTGCGCTGTATATTATAAAAATGTACAGTTGCCTATTAAGTAGCTATTTCACTATCATTAGGGTACTGAAATGCTTTGTTCTCGGTACAGCTAACTGGCCATCTATATGATTTATTCATTATTCAGTTTTACATTTTGAAATTGCATATAGTTAATTTGTTTTCTTTACACTAAAAAAAGATAAAATACATACTTTTCTTGTTAACGAAGCTGGAAATGATATACTATATTGTTTGTTGTGGTTTCTTGAACAATTCTTGGCTAATGTACAAGTACCTTTAACTGAATGTACCCTTTCAGTTCTGTAAGTCTCCCAAGTAACGATTACAGCACCATCTTGTGGAAATTGTTGGTAATTGGTTAGCGAGCGGTCTGATCTCTGCTCAGCCTAAAATATTGCTGTAACCTATTGTCGTGAAGACGAAGCTCTTGAATGAGTTGATATTCCCCCTGTTGTTTTCTTTTTTTGAGAATTTCGTGGACCCAGATGGACCTTTCTTTGTTTTTTAACTCTTTTTGTCGGTCACTCTCCAAAAGAGCAAACGCAAGTGCTCTCCTCTTATCCATGGTTTCAAAAATATAACGGACCAAAATGTACAGTTAAATTTTATTAGTTCGTTTAATGTTGTAAACGACGTCAGCCAAGTGATTGACAGGTGTGAAGTACAGTTGCCTAGCAACAACAAAAAAGACACGTTCAACGTTTTTTTTTCGAAAATTAAAAACAGGAGGCGCCTCGCGTTTTGAAGCCTACAAAGCGTGTCCGGTGTGATCGGCCTAAAGGCCGGCATACACTGTGCTATTTCTGCCGTCCTTTACGATTGTTGCATGTCAGACTGTGCGATGCAGCCACGATAATCTATTGTCTTCGTTGTAGTCAGACTGTGCGATAAGATCCAAAGCGTTCTATAATAAGTTCAGAGATTCTATCCTACGATTTGGCTAAAGTAGCCTCCGTCATCTGATGTGGTCAAATACGCACTCCAACAGACAGTCTATAACAAACTGTAAAGCAATGGTTCGCATGGGAACACTCCTACAACAATGTTGACCCCATACAGAATAATCAAACACTGTCTGTCTTTTCTGTACAACAAACACAATCTATAGCAGGCTAGTCTATAAACCAGTACATAGGCCTATAGGCTATGCGATCTGGCTCCTAATATGACCAGACAAAGTTGCGAGACGCTCAACGAAAAAGTCATTTAGAAAAGCAAAATGCCTAACGGATCGGAATCCAATTGACCTCCAGTGGACAGGCAAGGAAAATGAACGTTAAAACTCAGCACGCACACAGCTACGAGATTATAGGCTATATGGCCTAACTTTCAACAGCCACTTGAAGTTGAACGCATAACACACAAAACAGTTGAAACACACAAAAGGTGGGCACAGAAATCATTTTTAAAAATATAAACATAACTTAGGCCTACCTTTGATGGATTTGAATTGGCGTGTGAAAGTTTTCTACATGACAACAGGGCAGGGCTTGGTGTTGAAAAGGCTATGGTTATAATGTCATCATTGTCCAAAGATAATATTTCTATAAAGTTCCCTTGGTTAATAGCCTCCTCCGTTTCCCTGTGCCCGTGGAGTGGAATATCCTGCTTTGCACATGTTATTAACGTTATGATGTAATACTTTCATATGCGGTTTCTCTATGAATGGAAATGTTGAATGCGAGACTGCGTTTCACCGACATTTCAGCACAAAAATGTTCACAGGGAAAACTGCGCTGACTTAGCAAGTGCTAGGCCTACACGATGCTGTTTGCTGTTCTCGTGTTTTGAACAAGCCTGCCTAAAATACTTCCACAAACTCTCTATGCACCGCCGGAAAGTGTCTGCAGACTTTACAGTAGCGTTACGCTGCGTCCCTACTAGTTTTACTGTAGGCTAGGCTACTTCACCTCCCCTGGTAGCCTATTATCTTGCGCGCAAGCTCCGCGGTTTCGCAAAGCTCGGCGGCCCGAGTCTGATCCGGCTCCAAGCTGCTTGTCTGAATCTCCCACAATCGTTTTTTTTTTTTAATTTAAAAAAAATTAATGAAGTGATTGATAGGCTGTTTGTTTAGCCATGTTAGCTACGCCAATGAAAACTAGCTAGTAGCTAACTTACTTGCAGTAGGGACCCGCACTACGTGCATTGACGGCGTATAAACCTCTGGCACAAATAAATTGTAAGACTAAGAGTCACTGATAGCTAAATGATAATCAATTGCATCACATTCACAAAACTTTCTTTTTTCAGGAGTTTTTTGGGGGGAATTAATATAAGAATATGGCAACATTGAACACAGCTAGCCGAGCATTCATTCACTTGTTTGTTCATCCAAGATGGGCTGGGGCGAAATTTACTGAAGTGAGAGATGTGCTTCAAAGGAAACATTCTTCCTTTCTTCGCTTTCGTTAAGGATATTACATTGGTAGTGACAAGTTTCTCAACTTAGTTTAAGGCTGTTTATTTGGGACGCGAAATGGTTTGAGAGCGCTTGCAAACCGGTAACGTTATAGAGAAAACAAAGGAGTTTGTCTCTTACTTCATGCGTTGCTGTTCTCCTATTGGTTGTCCATGAAACTTCCAGTCTGTGGTCGTAGCAGCGGCCACACTGCAAGATTTTGGGCCGAAATTTCTGACACTGTCAGTCTTCCGTCGTAGGCGAAGATTCACAAAATCAGCCGTCGGAGAGTATGTCACACTGAGCGATCTAAGACGGGCGATTTCGGCCACGACGAAAGATTCTTCTACGATTCGCAAATTTTGTCTGGGACTGAAAAATCGTGGCAGAAATCGCACAGTGTATACCGGCCTTAAGGCGACGGTAGAATTTTCGAACGATCGTATAAGGAACTGTAGGCTAGTTCACGAGAGCTTAACGTTAGCTCGCATAGCTCGTCCAACGATGTTGGCGTGACGACAGTAGCTACCGATAGGAGCTAGGAAAAAGTCAAAGTGGAGGGGTCTGTGCATATGTAAATGAGATAACGTTACTGTAATCCCTCACAAATATCACCAAAGCACATGATCTGTACAAAAGACATTGATTGAACTTTTGGGCATTCATCGCCCTAATAACGCTGACAGCTAGCTAACGTCAGCTAACGTTACAGTGTGGAACACGGGCACTTGTTCTCTCAACTATAATGGCCATGCTAGCTATATTGAATCCAGCATATATTCGTTGCTAACTTTGTTAGGGTTGAACTTTACAAATAAAGGGCTAACGTTACTAGTTTCATACTTTATACAGAAAAGGCTATCGATAGCTTTCTACTTTCAGACGTAACCCTTTCCAGCCTAAGCGAATATTGGGTCAACATTCTATTCCATTTTATTTCTTAATGTGCGTTGCAAAAATGTTTGTAGTGTGATCATATGACATCAGATACCTAAACTTGATATACCATTGTAAACAGGATAACTGGGGCTTTCAATTGATATAAAAATAATAGGATTACTTGATGGCAATATCATCAATTATGGAAATACATTTACCAACTAAATTTATAAAACATTCTAAATGGCTATTTTCTAATGAGAAACCTACTATTTTACCCATTTCATGTTCAAGATAGGGGGAAACTTACAGTGTATGATATCTTCACCATTGTGTGAGTCATATAGAATAGAAATCAGAATAGATTTATCTTCTACTGCTCAAAAGTTATAACCACTTCAGTGATGGGTAAGAAAAGGCTAAAATAAACGCTTTAGAATGTTAGGTTCATTGAAAATATGACGTGTATGCAAAACTGTTTGTGGTGTGATCATATTATGTTACACCCCTAAAGATAATATACCATTTTAAACAGGATAACTGGAGCTTTATATGCTTACTTTAACACAATATCATCAATTATATCAATTATTAAAACAAATCACAAAATAAATAATAATAAAAAAAACTTTCTAAATGGCTATTCTCCATGAGAAACCTATGTTTTTAAACATTTCATGTTCAAGATCGAGGGAGACAAACTGTGTGGTATCTTCACTATTTTGTAAGTGATATAGAGTAGAAATCAGAACAGATTTATCATTTACTGCTCAAAAGTTATAACATCTTAGTGATGTATGGGAAAAGGCAAAAAAAAAATTTTATTAGAATGTTAGGTTCATTGACATTTCACATTACCACTTATCCATACTCCTAATGGGTCACTGTTGAGAATCTGTTGATATAATGCAAAATTGAAAGACACATACACTGAAATATACAATTTATGTGTTCAATGAAACACACTTTATTTAAAAAAAGATGTATAACATAGTGAATGGATGAACTAAGTAAATGGATAACATTGCAAAACAAATAAAAACAAGATACAACCCATGGCAAATATCAGTTTAGATACCCGTAAAATTAATGCATTGGATTTATTTACAGTAAAATCATTAATGTATTAGTACAGATACAGCAGACAAATCTATGGCCAAGCATAAATACCTTCAATATATTCAAAAATCAAGAAGATAACTAAGTGCATGCATGCCCTGATGGTCCTCCGTGTCGTGCTCTGCAATGACCCTCAGCACCTCCTTCTCTTCAGGGACTGTATCAGATGGCTAAATGTCCATTCTTTGCTGCAATACATAAATATGTAATCATTTACCATTTCATTAATCCATAACATATCATATAAAACCATTTCTGAGTAATTAAAGGGCTGTATACTTGCAATAACATCATCTTACAGCAAACGCTTTATGCTTATGTCAGGAATAGATAAAATAGCTATTCTGGACACAAGCATAATGTCCATCCATCGCTGTAATAGATAAATATATTATCAGTTGCCATTTCATTAATCCATAACATATAAAACCATTTCTGAGTCATTAAAGGGGTGTATAGTGAGAATGACATTTTACAGAAAACACTATGCTCCAGAATAACGTTAGCCTAGATAAAAAGCACAACAATAACACAATGTTAGACTACTTAGCATAATGTCCATTCATATAAGATATTGTTTTGAATGAACAGACCTAAATCATCAGTGGCATTGGCTCAACTGAATGATGTCTTTTTGTCATATTTGTCTAAACAGGCTAATCTTGCTCAAGTCAAAAACGTGAGTCAGAAAATAAAACGTGAAGCTGACGTTACGTTAGGAAATGTTTGCTGTTTAGTTCCCTTCTCCAGTAAAAAACTAGCTAGTTAGTACTTGCTATTGATAAGACTAATAGTTGAGTATAACATTTATAAAGCTAGCAAGACAGACAGCAGAGCTAACGTTTCAAATTAGGAAAACAAAAACGCAGAAAAGAAAATGGCTGTTCGCGCGGCGAGACGATGACAGCTCACTGTTAGACTAACGTTATTTGTTTTAGCTTTAGTTCGCTATTATTTAGTTATCAGAGTCTACACTAAGATACGGAAAATATTCACATCTAACGTTATCACTTCACTTATTCATTGTATGACAGACTTTTTCACAATTTAATCTCGAAACGAGCTGGGGGGACAACAACACAGTGGCATCATTTGAAGCTAGAGCCGAACGTTAGCTACCTTAGCGAATTTCAAGTGAAAATATGAGAAAGTCTGCGGTAGAAATCAGGATTTTATTCAAAATAAAATAGTTTCTGAAGTAATATCTATGGTTAATTATTATCTTAAATATTTCTTACCTCAGGGGGTTTACTGGCTTTCCCTCAGTTGCAGTAAAGTCTTCAGACGATAATCTTCTGTCCGAGGAGGTCCGCTCCGCCCGCAGTGAAGTAAATGGAGATTTACGAGGTTGACGTGAGATTTTATTTAGCGGTCTACAAATACATCCCCGCCCACTAAGCTCATGAACCAATTATATGCAATTGTAGCTTATTTTGTCATCTGTAACTAGCATTTTTCAAAAAGAAAATCAGTGATTGGATGGCAGAGCTATTATAGTCAAACCATCAGAACAATTGTACTGAAATTAGAACGGTCCGGCTTTATATACAACGCTCTGTGCTCAGTGTGCTGCTCGCTCAGAAATGAAGCTGGCTCGAGACTTTTCAGTTACAGAAGATGCGACGGACGCAACCATTTTTTTAACATTGAGGGTGGCACAGCGAATTATAAACTGGTGATTGGAGCAATTTACATCAACTTCGAAGAAATATCATGAATGTTCAACACAATTTGTTTTATTTTATTTATAATATAATAATATTTACATCTGAAATTGGGGGTGGCGACCCCGTAGATCCGCGCCTGGGTCTCTGACTCTATAGAGCTCCGTAGTCCCGCCCACTTTCGTGACGAACATCTGGTGCCACCTTTCGGAAAAAATACAATGGGAGTCAATACAATGTTTTTTTTTCTATATTCAGGCAGCTACATGTTCAAAACACCCAAGAGAGGGGTTGTCACATTTAAAAATAATTTATAAAATTGGTAATTAGAAATTATGTCCAACAAATAAACAACAAACACGTTTTCAAAAACGACTACAACATCCGGTCTACTCACTTGCTCACCACCACTGCTGAAGTTAAAACTATAAAGCTGACACTTTCAACATGGCCAGACTGATAGTGATTCTCACCCTTAGTGATACTCTTAGTTTCACTTCCATGATAAGACAAAGTGATAGCCATTTTCGCTAGCAGAGCAGCCGGTAGCTACTTCCATAATAAGTTAGAAGAGCAGACCGACTGGACCCTGTGCCCGGTTGCACAAAACACATTAAGTTTTTACTGTTAAGGGATACACTTAAGGGATGATTTTCCCTTACCTAAGGGAATTACCTAAGGGTGTTGCATATACTCCCTCACCTGTTTTACTTAGGTAAGAGAAAACGGTAAGGGAGTTTCTGCATTAAAACAGATTTACGGTTGTAAGATTATATTGTAACTGTCATGGTTTCTACCAGCCTCTGCTGTTTTCTGCATTCTGCTTTCTTTTTGGCGTCGTTGGGACACTCTATTGGATTTTTTCTACCTCCGTTTCGGTGTTTGAATCTCACCCGGCAATTATCCGTTTCACCTATTTTGGATTTCCTGCCGGTTATAAATAGCCCAGGACTTCCGCATTTATTTATTTTTTTATTTTGTTTCTGATTTTTCCCCATTTTCTCCCAATTTAGTAGCCAATTGAACCCCTATTCTAATTCAATTCCCCCCCATGTAGCAACCACTAGAGAATCACCGCTACACAACCCCGTCAGCCGGCGGTAGGATGGGAGGGCGCCACGTCCTCTTCAGGGCGCGACTCCTCCGAGCTCCTGACCGTGATTCCAGCTCGCCCAGGGCCACTATACGTGCCGCGATTCTCTCCGAGCCCCTCCCCCCACCCGGAAGCAGCCGCCAATTGCTGCTCCCACAGGGCGCCGGCCATGCTCGGATCTGGCAGGACCGGGGCGCGAACCCCGATCCTCGGAGCACAACCGCACCGACTGAAAGTCGGCGTTTTTACCGCTGTACTACCGCGACGGCCGGACTTCCGCATTTCTGACGCTTTGATATTGTCTTTGCTATGTTGACTACTAAGTCGGTAAGGTATAGGAAATTCGGTCTCTATATTTCTGGTTCGTACGAATAAGAAACGCAGCGAGTCCGGTTAGAGTTAGGATAAAAATATATTTTTAGTCTTTTTCTTTCCTTTCTCTCTTTATCCTTTATACTCCTCGACCAGTTACCTTTTTGTTCAGCTCGTTCTCACCTAGAGCTGTAGGTAACAGGTTCTAGTTTAATTTTCATTCTCTCGCCCGTTTATACAGGGTGTTTCTTTTGTTTTCCTCTGACCTCCTGCTATTGCACCTCGTTTGAGAGCGTGAGGTGTGAAGGAATTTTCTGTTTTACAATGTGTGTGTATTAACATAGAGACAATCACATGATTATCATTAAGCATTTAATATAATAGATCAATTATATTGAATTAAGTAATTAAACAATGTATTCTCTGTGAACACTGAGTAGGCTGTGGTTCACTCCCTCTGTACCTCTCCTTCACAATCTGCAGAGACAGGCAGTCTGTGAGATGGATGTTTTCGTTGCTTGGTTTGAAGGTTATTGAAAGACTAAACACCAAGAAATGGATACCCTTGTCTCTGTATGTTTAGAAACCGCCCCTTGTGGCAAATCAGTAAAGCAATGATAGATTGTGTATAAATTTCCTCTGTATTCTGTTTTCAAGTTAGAGAGATTCTGGTAAGACTCTCTCTCATTCTGAGTTTATCTCCAAATAAACTGAAATTCTTTTTCTTATTCTATTACACGGTTTTGTTGTGGTTCTGTTTGGACAGACTTGCTCACTGTGGGTTGAAAGGGAAAAATCCACGACAATATGGCGTAGTCGGCAGGATTGCTAACTTGATTTTCTCCTACGCAGATTTCTCTCAAGTCGGAACGGCTTAGACAGTGCACTGCCGGGAGTTCAAACCCCGAGACCGCAACCCACCTTCTCACAGAGAGGTAACTGTAACCAGTCACCTAGAGGAAGGACGGCGGCGACCAGACCAAGGAGAGTAAGACGTCTGTCTGGGGTGATCAATACGCAATCCATAGAAAGAGAATCACAGGTGAGCCGCCACAGCAAAACGTAACTTGAGGCTGTATTGCGCTCAAAATTCTAAAAAGTTTGATTAGTGACCGACGGGTCAGTCACTCTGTGGAGTGATTCAAACTGTGGAGGCTGTATGCTGCTCCTTCCCATGGGCTAATATTTCTCTTTTTCTTTCTCTTGTAATGAGCTCTGAAACATTTTTGTAATGTGGTATCATGTATTGTCAGTAGAGGCAAATGATATACACGGACCAGTACAGGAGAGGCATTTTTGCAGAGGAGATGATTATGGTCATTTATACCTGTACGAGACACTTAATGAGGTTGACGGATTTGGAAGTGGTTTTTCTGTTGTAGCTATACCTAGAGGTGAGTGGTTAAAAGAGAAGGAAACGGCATTAATAGAAGTTAGGCTAAACGTTCACCCTGAAAGTGAGGACAATTATCCAGAGGATAGTGCAGAATCTGAAACTGATTCTGACTAAAATAGGCCTAATTAAAAGAATTTTTTTTTTTTTAATTTTTAAAACCTTAAAATTAAAAGGCATAGTTTGGTTGTGGGACAAACGCACGAAAATGGGTTCTAAAAATTCAAGGAAACAGGACTCTGAATTTACGGGTCCAATGAAAATAATGCATGACAAATATGGTCCGGCAACCACACACCAGAGTGTTAAATGGCAAAAGTTAGGTTTCCCTGAAAAAGGCTCTTTTAGTCTAAATCAGATTGATAACCTAAAAATGCGGCTGCGGTCATATGAGGTTAAGAATAGTAAACGTAAAAATAAATGGCAACCCGACTGGGATGCAGTAGATTTGTGGGAAAAGGAATCAAAATTAAGGCAGGAAAAACAGACTAAGGGAGAAAATAAAAATACTGTGGAGAAATCCCAACAAAGTAATTCAGTGCTATCTCCTGTTGTGCATTCCGGCGGCTCTTTGTACCCGAATGTAGCACAGCTTGCAAGCATACACAAAATTAACCTGGACTTGGACTGTCCTGCGTGTCCTCCAGCTTATATCCCACAGCAAGCGGCAGGAGCTCACGGACATCCCTCAGCCCGTGCTCTCCAGGCAGTGCATTCCAGTGCTGCTGCACAGCCATCTGCGAGTGGGCCGGCGGCCAGAGCGAGACCTGCAGCTTCTGTAGGCCCAGATTCCACAGTACAGGTAACTTCCCACAAGGGCGAACTGCACGAGGTAGAGATACCTACCCCGCCGCACACCAGGGGAGGTACCGTGTACGGCCCGAAGACGTCGGCACCTGTGCCGGAACAGGACTCATCCTGGGGGCCTTCCACTGTTTTTGGTTGGGGGCCAGACACGTAGCCTATGCTAGAATGCCCCAATCCCAGGGCAGGACAAGACGACCAGGGTCCGACGGTCCCGGTATATCGGCCCTGGAAGGTGTCGGAGTTACAGGCTGTCTGCGAAGATTTGCCGGATCCAACCCAGGTGGGTGGTGCCAAGTTCATGGAAGCTTTGAGAAATCTGGTAAGAACTTGTCACCCAACTGCAGGTGAATTACAAACTGTACTGATTAAGAAACTGAAGTTACGGTGGGGTAACGTAAGGGGAACTTGGTCTACGAACCATCCATACAATGATGGTGCTACTTCTGAGTATGTGAAACAGATAGATACTTTGGAAACCAGTATGAAAACCGAATTCCCTGTTCGTCTGAACTGAATTGTTAAACAAAAGCCTGGTGAAACTGTTAATGATTTTCTTGAGAGACTTTCAGAGAAGTACGACGCACACAGTGGAATGGACAAACCGGAAAACAGCGAGACTCTTACTCCGTACGAGACTCAGCTAACCCACTGTTTCCTGGATGGATTGGATAAACACCTTGCAACCGCTATTAAGACCTCCTGTGTTGGCTGGCAGACTCGGAGACTTAAGGACGTTCTCCGTTATGCTGTTCACTGCGAAGAACAGGACCGCGACAAGCAACACAAAGACAAAAAGAAAAGCGACAAGATGACCTCTCAGCTGCAGCTGGCCCAGCTCCAGTCCTACCAGGGGAACCGAGACGGTGCCGGTGGACAGCAGCAGCAAAGGAGAGGCCGCGGCAGACGTGGAGGACGGAATCAAGGGATTTCTGTGCATTGTCTGTACAATTGAGCTCAGCACAGCAGCAATTCTATTCCATTGCGGGAAGTGCACCCCATGTGTCGCTGTGCAAAGCCTCAAATAAAAAATGGGAGGACACAGGGCCATGGGTGAAATTATGTTTGGATACCACGGACTGGGAAAAGACAGGGGAATTTAAAAAATATTCTCCCTCTCTGCGTGTCACTGCGCACCAGTTTCCGAACTCTCTGACAGCTGTCTGCAGCATTCATGAGTTGTTGTGTGACACTCAAGCCTATTTGCATTTGTCAGACCCGAGATTCAGTGCAATTCCCTCTCAATTGTGGGCAACGTCCCAAAATGATGTGGGGCTCATAGCTGGAGTTACTCCACTTCAAGTAACCCCTAAATCTGAATACAGACCATGCAAACATCAATATCCTCTACGCCCAGAAGCCGAAGACGGCATTGTCCCCGTATTTAATGCATTGTTAGAAGCTGGTGTTGTGGTTCCCTGTCCTGACTCTCCATGCAACACTCCTATCTTGCCTGTAAAAAAGCCTGATGGGTCTTGGCGGTTCGTACAAGATTTACGAGCTGTGAACAGCGACGTTCAGCAGCGCGCTCCTGTTGTGCCTAATCCCACTACCATTCTTGCACAGGTCCCGGGTAATGCTAAATATTTTTCTGTGATCGATCTAGCGAATGCATTCTTTAGTATTCCTGTTGATGTAAATTCCCAGTACTGGTTTGCCTTTACATTCAGGGCAAAAAGGTATACCTGGTCTTGATTACCCCAGGGGTATGCTGAATCACCAGCAGTTTTTTCAGCAGCACTGCAGGAAAACTTGGAACAGTTCCAGTTTTCTTCAGGCCAAAGTACTTTGATTCAATACGTTGATGATCTCCTCGTCTGCTCTCCAGACGAGCACAGCTGTATTCAGGATTCACTTGAACTGTTGACATTCCTAGCCACAGAGGGCCACAAAGTTAAACAGGAGAAACTGCAATTTGCGTTACCTACTTAGGACACACTATTTCTGCAGAAGGCAAATCTTTGGAAACTGACAGAATCCAAGCGATTCTTGACCTCCCTAAACCGGTTACAAAAAAGCAGGTAATGTCTTTTCTAGGCATGACAGGGTACTGTAGGCAATGGATTTCTGATTACGCTGAAATCTCCCAACCCTTGCAAGATTTGGCACATGGCCATGATCTAGCGGCTAATGATAATGTCACATGGACAGAGCTTGCTGAAATGTTTGTTGACGGTTCTGCCAGTCGATGTCCCCTCACAGGTGAGAGTCAGGTTGGCTATGCAGTAGTGACACATCACCAGGTTCTGGAGTCAGCCCGCCTTCCTGGACACCTCTCAGCACAGGCAGCTGAACTGTTCGCTCTTACACGCGCTTGCCATTTGGCTGAAGGTAAAACTGTAAATATTTTCACTGACAGCAGATATGCTTTTGGAGTTGTGCACGACTTTGGAACTCTTTGGCAGCATAGAGGCTTCCTTACCTCTACAGGGAAAACTATACAGAATGGACACTTAGTGAGCTGCCTCCTACAGGCAATTCTTTTGCCTGCTGCCATTGCTATATGTAAGTGCCCCGCTCACACAAACCAGACTGATGCTATCTCTCAAGGTAATGAACATGCTGACTTAGCAGCCAAAGCAGCTGCAATTGCCCCCCCTCACACAACTCTCAGTCTGCTCACACAGGCTGCTGTTCCCACAGACACTCCATTGGCCTCTGTACAGGACTGCCAAGCTGGGGCCACACCCCAGGAAAAGGCCAAATGGAAGCGGGACGGCACCTACACTGATGGGGTCTGGCTAGGCCCTACTGGTAAACCCTGTTTACCTCATTTTTTATTTCCCTACTATGCTAAATTGACTCATGGACTGGATCATGTGTCAAAAGGAGGGATGATATCTTTGATGTCCAGACACTGGGACACAAGCGGATTTTCTACTTATGCAAAAAACCTTTGTGAAAAGTGTGTTATCTGTGTTCTAAATAATGCTGGGCGGGGCCAGAAGGTTCCAAATGCGGCCCACCCGGCTCCACAGGAGCCTTTCGAGTACCTGATGATGGACTTCATTGAACTTAACCCATGCAGGGGTAAGAATTATTGTTTGGTGTTTGTTGACATGTTTTCAAAGTGGGTTGAAGTTTTTCCTACAGGGAAAGCTGATGCTGCAGCAGTGGCGAAAGCCCTACTAACAGAGCTTATTCCTAGGTGGGGGATCCCGAGGAAGCTGTCTTCAGACAGAGGCACACACTTTTTAAACAAGGTGGTGGACAAAGTGACCGAGCAATTGGGGATCAGGTTGAAGTTCCATTGTGCTTACCACCCTCAGAGTGGAGGGGCGGTAGAGAGGGCAAATGGAACCATTAAGAACCGGTTAACTAAAGTGATGGCAGAGACAGGTCTGGATTAGGTCCAGGCCCTGCCAATTGTCCTTGCAGGTATGCGGGGGAGGGTCCACGCTGCTACAGGGTTGTCGCCCTATGAAGTCATCAGGGCGGCCCATGAGGACTGGATGTCACCCCCCAGGGCTGATGTTGGACAAGGAGCTAGCTGACACTCGCATGGTGAGTTACTGTGTTCAGCTAACCAATGTTCTGAGATCTGTGCATCAACAGGTGAAAGGAGCTCTCCCAGACCCAGCCAGCAGGCCTCTACATGACCTGCAGCCAGGAGACTGGGTGGTGATAAAAGACTTCAGAAGGAAGAAGTGGCACCAGGCCAGGTGGAGGGGTCCTTTCCAGGTACTACTCACCACGCCCACAGCCGTGCGAGTGGAAGGCCGTGCTTCTTGGGTCCACGCCAGCCACTGCAAAAGAGCTCCACCAGCGCCAAAGGAGGGATAAGGGTGAGAGACCCACCTCGACCGACGCGCAGGGATGACTTAAGTTCTCACGGAGTTTAAAAACTCAGAGAACCACCACTTCAAGGAGCACGTGACGGTAATATCTGCTCCCAACATGCCAGACGACAGCAGGAACACCGAGGGGTACAACCCTTTGAGAAGATTAGGCTGCAGCCTGGAGGTAGGCCTATTGCTACTAGGCCTCATTACACTCATCACTGTTCTGCCCATTATCCTGATTCATGAGACATTCTACACCATTAACACCAGTGAACTAAACGGTACTGTTGTAATGACTAATAGGACTAAAAGGTATGTCACCACCGGGAATGAAGCTTGGCTGACACCAGGAACTGTGAAGCATCATTATGCTACTAACTCTTGGTGGCGTTATGCTGAGTGGACTGCAAAGCAGCACTTTAACCAGTCTTGTTATCTTTTCTCTCACATGCCTCATTCCACAGCAGGCCCTCTTCTTCAGGTGCAGAATCTGAAGAACGACCTCTCAACGTGTTTGGTGGGACTGAGTTCTCACCCAGGTATGGGAATACGGTGGGAAAAAGCTGATTTCTCTGTGCCATTAAATCTGTCACTTTTGAGTACTCCAGTAGTAAATACAGATTGTTCTTTCCTGAAAGATTACCTAGCATGGCCACAGGTGTCATGGAGAATGCCCGGTCCAGTCGTACTTAAACATAGTATGAAGTTTGGAAGGTGTATTATAGGTAATGGCTCTAATGCGCTAGGTCAATTAGACAATGTTCAGTGTAAAACTGTTTTCTGTGACTGTCCGCCCATGCATCCTGATAAGTGTTTTGACTGTCTGAGTGATTCCTATAGTCCCTGCAGAGACTACCCTGACATGGCTGATGAGATATGCAGGAAGAACTGGTCACACGCAATCTCATTACCTTGGAATAGGGAACAAACTGCAAACTGTTCCAGGATAATACCATCCTCTCGCCTTGGGAGTCGACTGTTATCAGATTGGTACTGGCTTTGTGGAAATTCAGTCTACACTGCTCTCCCCCCTGACTGGGGTGGAGTGTGTGCCATTGTTGCTTTGTATGACTCTACATATGTGATTCCTGACCTTTCCACATATAGTCACACCACACGTCGCATGCACAGGGTAAAGAGAGGGTTTTGGCATAGTAATCCTGTTCCTACTGAACATCGGCTTTGGACTGCAGGTTCGAAGTTTATATAGGCTTTGCTTCCTGGGTTAGGTGTGTTAGAGGCTTTTAAAGAGATAGAAGTTACTCGATACACTTTTCTCCAGTACATAAACTCCTCCATTTTGACAATAGGTGCTGTAAAAACTGAGTTGACTTCACTGCGATTAATGGTTATGCAGAATCGCATGGTATTAGATCAGCTTACTGCAGAGCAGGGGGGGGTTTGTGTGATGATTGGGGAGGCGTGTTGCACGTACATACCACATTATGATGAGGATGGCCAGATCATACAGCAGGGACCAAACTCCGTGACTCATTAGTGGAGAGAGAGGTTGATGCAAATAAAGATTGGTTCTTTAACCTCCTGACAGGTTGGAAGAAAACACTGCTGAGAATCTTTTTGCCTGTTGTTATCTTTGCCACCCTGCTCGTATTTCTTTGCTGTTGTGGAATGCCACTGATTCGCGCCTGTATTGCACGCCTCACCCAAGCTGCTATAGGTCAGTACTTACAGCAAAATGTTCCTGATCCTGAACAAGATAATGTATTCCTTCTCCGACAACTTCCTGAGTTTACTGACGGCCCTATATAAAGTATAGGCCTGAATTATGTACCCACCCTGTCACATGGTTGGTGGGAAGACAGACAGTGTTGTAATGTGAAGAGAGTTAAAAGGTTGACATTCCAGGAGTTGTGAAAAGTCTCCATTACATGATGGGTTTTTATTTTTTTACCTTTCTTTTCTTTCAGACTTTCTCTTGATAGTAGTAATTTTATATGTTAAATAATCAGTAGTACATTATAGTGAAAATTATTTTTATATTCAATTATATTCTATCCTGTTACTATATTCACTATGATTTCATTTTTTATATTTTTATTTGTTCCTATGTTGATTCTTGTTATTAATCAGATATGGATGATGTGCGATATTTGCTGATATCCGGAAGCGACGCTTGATTGCCCTAAGGGGGGTCGGAGGAATTATTTTTTTCCGGAACTGATTGGGTTTTCTGGCTCTGTGCTAGTTTTGTCCCATATAAGTCCTGAATCTGCCGGTTTTTCAATTCCCCCTGGATTATTGGAGTATTGTACATATCCACACGAGATTATTGTATTTGGTCTGTATAATCATGTAATCATTTATGATGTTATTAAAATGAATCACTTACTAATTGATTGAGTACATTAGGTAGATTGTAACAGAAAATTGTTTGTTATCATGGAATGATAAAAGGAGGGAAATGTGAAGGAATTTTCTGTTTTACAATGTGTGTGTATTAACATAGAGACAATCACATGATTATCATTAAGCATTTAATATAATAGATCAATTATATTGACTTAAGTAATTAAACAATGTATTCTCTGTGAACACTGAGTAGGCTGTGGTTCACTCCCTCTGTACCTCTCCTTCACAATCTGCAGAGACAGGCAGTCTGTGAGATAGATGTTTTCGTTGCTTGGTTTGAAGGTTATTGAAAGACTAAACACCAAGAAATGGATACCCTTGTCTCTGTATGTTTAGAAACCGCCCCTTGTGGCAAATCAGTAAAGCAATGATAGATTGTGTATAAATCTCCTCTGTATTCTGTTTTCAAGTTCGAGAGATTCTGGTAAGACTCTCTCTCATTCTGAGTTTATCTCCAAATAAACTGAAATTCTTTTTCTTATTCTATTACATGGTTTTGTTGTGGTTCTGTTTGGACAGACTTGCTCACTGTGGGTTGAAAGGGAAAAATCCACGACAGAGGTTCTTTTGTTATTTATTTTAGCTGTTTATTGAGATACGCCTCCGTTTTTTGAGGTTGCTTTGCCTTGTGCTAGGGAAGTTTTGCTCCCGATCCTGTGTGATCTCCGTCCTGGTGCAGCTACTTCCGCTTTTGTGGCGTATCTTTCTAGATACGCTTTTAGAAATTGTGACAAAACTGGTGAGGGACATATTGGGAGCGGATTCTCCCATTTTGACCGGGAACTTGGGTGGATTAGAGAGTGAGGCTGAGGCACTGCCGGAGAAAGAGTGTGACTCTTGGTGAGGAGATAGGGCTGTATAAATGTGATAGTCATTATAATGTTAATATCTGGGTCTATAGCCCAGGCTACTCAAAGTTGACCGCAGAGTACATTTTTCTGAACTTTGTTGTCACGGTTTTTGCGGGTTTCCTTCTCCTCCCTGTGGAGGCTCCCGTTGCGGCCGCTGGTCTGTGCGCTTGCCGTGTTTTTCCGTCCGCATCACCTATTGGCATCACCTGCCCGGGTGTTTTTCGGCCTATTTAAAGGAGCTATATGTAAGAAATGTACTGTACTAAATCATAATATTACCATGATATGTCATCAGAGATTAAGGAAACATGCTAAGTCGAAATACTGGCTTCTCCGACAACAATGCTACAGCCAGTTTCTCCTTTGAAATTTCCATTCCGGGTCAGAACGTCTGTATTTGTTTTGGCCTGTGTGATTCACTATTCTCCGAGTTGACTCCGCTCACTGCCCATTACGAACAACCAGATGTACTCCGGCACTCCAACAGCCGATTTTCAAATGCCTAAGCTAAGTTCAACATCTTTTTCATTTAGCTAGCTAAAGATTTAAATATATATGTATATAGTTACTAGCTAAACATACCACTAACATTAGCTTATATCTGTGTGACCGGAAACATAGCCAGCCATGCATCTAGCTAACATTGACAGAGTAAAAAATCCACATGAGCTGGTTTATAATTTGCAAGCAATAAATAAATTGCAAACGTATACATTAGCTGATCAACTTACAGTGTAGGACTCATCGTCGCTTGTCATTGTCCAAATATAATGTTGCGCTCGGCTCGTCTTGCACTCGTGTTCGTTCAGTGTCCTCAACCTGGTAACCCGCAGCGGGCGGAGACACTCTCCAATATTGTGAATTTGGACTGCAGTACCCATTTTAAACGCTCGGTGTCAATGTTACATATAGCTCCTTTAAAGGGATAGTTCGGAATTTTGGACATAATGTCTCAATTACGACTTACGCATGATGTAGTTGATTGATGGAAACCCTTTTCAGCTAATTCCATGCTGTCCCTTCTTTTGGACATACACACGTTGCTAATGCTAGCGCAACTCTAAGGTAACCGGTAGCATCCACTACCAAACGCACTTAAACGCTCCACAGTGCACCCAAAGCAAATAAAATACGACGACAGTCTATCGGGGTTATTTTGAGTGTTTATACCATCATTTTTTAAGTCAAACTATCGTTGAATCCTTTACTTTGTGCTGACCTATATTCTCTATGGAGAAACTGAAGAAAGAACTGGAGAACCAGCAGTTGTATAACATTGTGTTACATAACAAATTATATTCACTACAAAATGAAGGAAAATTAAGCATCACCACTGCTCAAAAAGAATAAATAATTTAATAATCAAATAACAATAGCCTATACAATCAAATGTAGCTACTATCATAGTCAAATTAGCCTAAATTTGGATGGCAGGTATGCCATCCGCCAAGTTACGGCTTGGTGGGGCATGCCCCATACCTATACAGCACCGAGAGTTCGGCACTTTTCAGGGTTTCCTACAGAAGTAACCACAATGACCATAACCTCTCAGCCCTTAAAAACATTAACTTCTGTATGTTCTGACCTCATGTAACCACACAGCATTCAGATACAACTTCACACGTCCACACAATAAAGCCCCAAACTTGGGTTATTTTGCCGTTTTTCTCCTTCTTCTACCTATTTTTCCTGCCAAACTGCCTGCCTCCGTCGCGATGTTATCCAATGGGGAGAATTATTCTTTGAGGTATGGCCCGTATACCTGCTCATCAAGCTTATCGCCCAATGAAAACGCTTCATACTAATGTTTTTTAATGTTAATATAGCTAGTGGCTTCATGCTTTCCAAGAAGCTACTGTGGCCTAATGGTCAGAGTTGCTGTCTCTCAGACAGGGGATTGGGGGTTCGAGCCTAGCAGGGCACATGCTTATTTTCCACAAAACCAATGTGCATCTGTTAAGTACTTTTCATTTATTAGACTGTTATTATTTTCACATTAACACATTAACACCTTTGCGCAGAAGGTGGCGCCGGCGGAAGCTTTTTGCTCAACTCAGACATTCGTTGCTACTGCAGCCGAACTATGATTGGAAATCACAAACTCTGTGTTTTAAATTTATTGGTAGACGGTTCGTGACGATTTCTGCCGAATACGTAGTTTCTAAGTGCCACTATTTCCCTGTAGCAAGTCCATTTATCAAGCAAACCCCACCTAGTCTATACCTACCTATGCGTGACATAGTGGACAATAGCGTCTATGTTTGAGTTCATACATATATTTATTCATCATATAAAATTAGAATAACGTCATAGCAACGAGATAAATCCAACAATAGCCTGATCGTATGCCAGAAAAGCCGTGAAAAGCCCTGCTCACTCAAATGCAAAATAAACTGTGAAAGTACTATCTCATTCTACCATGTATTCTACTAGCAATATATGCTACTAAATATGAAATAAATATACAATCCTACCATTGGTTTTACACATCGAGATGTTCCTTTCAAAATTCAGTTGTCATTTATTGTCTGGTACAATCGGTTTGAGAAATATACAACACTTTATACCGCTATTACACTATCTGAAACGTCGCCGCGTAATAAGCCCCATGCCCTGTAAGACTGTCTCATGCATTACAGTTCACTCTGGTTTAATTGTCGGCTTTTTTATCCAATAGAGTACATTATAACCGTCGCAACGGTATATGCCAAGTCTTTTTGGGTGCTTTGAGCAATTTACTACAGCCCAGCGTAACGGCAGTTTTCGTTTTAACTGTCTAGTATTACGCAAGCGATATACAATACGCATTATCCAGGGAAATTCCCCTTTTGCGATATGTAAGTATTTTTGCGTCTAAAATACCGTTGGTCTCGCTGGCTACATACGTACGTTCGTGTTTCCACTCGAGCACTGTCTTTCCAAGTTTGATAGCCCTGTTGTTATTTTCGCATTTTGAGTGCATTTCACATACTGTAGTGCAATCGTTAGCTAAATGTATTTTTGAACTAGGCTACCGATGTTCATTGAAGATAGAATATTTGGCAGCATTTTACAGATGGTGGAAAACTATTTTATGTTCATGTTATCATACATAGTATAGGCAATGATGTATACGAGTCTCTTATGGCATGACAAGTGCTCATTCCAATTTACTGTTGCGCTGATATGTGGTAGATTAAGGTAAAAATTTCCTTGGAGTTATTATGAATAGGAAAACTTAAAAGATTAAAAGAATACAGAAAAATGCAATCCCAGGACAAAAGTATACATACTGTAGAGTACAGGGACAAGTGATGTTTTATTGACGTACAAGAGTGAATGATTAGGCAACATATTTAGGTGTATGTAACACTGTGATATCAATGTTTTTTATCTTAAGCCACCAGAGGGAGCAAATGTGTATGCGTTATAATGTATAATATAATATAATATTTTATGACATGTTTTGCATAGGGGTTTTGGACCCATAGATATCTACCCCCCTATACTGCTGAAAATATATAATTCTCACTTGGAAATTATGCACAAGTGAGTTTTATGAGCCCAAACTGTTGATTTGTAGTTAAATATTTCATAGATTTTTTTTATTTGCAGCAGTGCACAATTTAGCCATTTGGATAGATTTGGAGACACTAATGGACAACAGGATACACGGCTATATTTTGCATCATAGACCTTTAGTAGTTCTGCATATCATCCTCAGATTTTGCAAAACTTGTGGACATGGAGTTTATGATCCAGGAAATGTATATATATTACCGATTTCACTTATGTAGCTCTCAGCAAAATAAAAAAAAACTATTTAAATTTTTTTCCCCCTAAGTTTCTTTGCATTTGTGGCACTTTATTTTGACTTAAATTATGAAAATAAACAAATCTAAGTTTGTATTGTAAATGGTACACCTGTCTTCTTTCATTTAAGCCATTTACCAAGTTTATGTGATGCTCACACCTGGAGTTATAAAGCCTTAAACAGAGCACCCCTAAATAGGTGAAATTTGCCATCTGCGCAAAGGGGTTAACATATTTTTATTGCAAAGGCAAAAGAGGTTTCCAATATTAACTGTTCAATGTTTCACTTGTATTTCACTTGTACCATATCACACCCTCCCCAAACCGGACGCTCGCTCCTGTCTGGTTTGGGGAGGGTGTTACGCTCTGCTCTTGCGGTCATGACTGACTGACTGTGGAAACCGAACCTCAATGTACCCTTGCCTCGGCCAACATTTCTTTATTCATTCATTCCTTCACTTCAGGTCTGTTCACTTTCTCCTTTTCACACATAACACAATCTCACCATAAAATTAACTACTAGGAAAATTAAGAATTTACGATAATAGCCTACATTAAGTATTTATGATAGCCTCCTTTAAGCTGCAAACCTTTAATCGGATTTATAAACTGCCAATTCCCCAAACATATCTGATTCATGGTTAGTCACTTAAAAAAACAAAAAAACAATAGCCTCCAAATGTAGCTCTAGTCTACGCTACTCTGCAGATAATGTAGTTTACTGCAAACACTTTTAATTATAATAATAATAATAAGAAGAAGAATGATCTCTGGTATGGCTAAGATTCCTGGGAAATATGCGTTGTCCCAATTAAGCTTGTTAGCCAACGTTACTGTTGCCAGAGAAATGCCAGTCTGCTTCTAGTCAGGAAGCAGATACAAGCTAGGCTACTACGAAGCGAATCAACATGCCTTATAGCCTACATTTATTGCACTACAGAAAACTAAACTAAACCTAGCTGTCCGGTACCAAAACATTTCCCGCAGGTAACATTCTACACTACCGGAAAAAAAACTGCGAAGGAATTCTGCTGTGCTTATGAACTCACTAACTCGCTCGCTAGCTTGTAGCCCACACATGGAAGGTTGGAGTAACGCATCTGGCTATCCAGTGTCGAATAGCCTAACATGAAATGTATTTCATTTTCTATTGAATACTAATAGCCCTATTTTAAAACAGTATTTCCATATTTTACTGATGCAAACTATTTAGGCTGTACTAGCTATTTATGCTGTATGTCTTTCAGCTAGAATGTGTTTGCGTCTAGCCCATTGTGCATGCATGTCTCCATATAGACTTGGTTCATTAATTTACATGGTTCTTCATGATCCATAGCTCAGGTGGTGCTGTTCATTGTATTTCATTACACATTAAATACTGCTCATCTACAAACTCTTTTAATGTAATTGTGTGCTGTCTGTAATAGGATAACTGTTCTCATTCTTGTCAGTAGAGGGCGCTATGTTTACGCGAATGTCTGCATGCATTTCTTTGGAATGCATGTCTCTCTCCATGTTTATCTTCATGCATTATTCATCATTAGTTAGCTACAAAAAAGAAGTGATATTAAAAAAAAGAAGTTGCATTAAATAATTTAGGAAAGTTTGGATAGCATTGCTTTGGAATTAGAGCTAGTTTATTTAGTGTGAGCTACGATAGGCAATATTGTTAGTTGTAACTTGGCCACATTTTGATATCAAGACTTTTAAAGGCATTTTGCAAGTTGGAATTAAGGACTTATAGACCGAGCTATGTAAGCTATGCGTGAGTAACTTGGCTTTCACGTAGGACGTTTTTGATCTGATGTAGACCTACTGTACATAAACAAAATTGATAATAAATAATTTATTTGAGTTTGTGGAAGTATGTGATTTTTTAATAGGCTAGCTAATAATAATTATAATAATAAAATAACCTACATGAAATGGTCACTTGAATTAACACATACACTGAACTGTAGCCTAGTTACAGTCGGCTATCACTGTGAAAAGAATGCATTAATAATTGCATCCCGGACTGCATTTCCATCTCCTTGCTGTTGCGCAACTTGCGCTTGTTCATCAACAAATCCACGGTCAGCATTCCTGTCCGCTTCCTCGTCTTCATCAAAATGAAATGTTTCTGATCTGTTGAAGAGTACAGCACAGGCAATGATGATTTTGCAGGCTCGCGGTGGCTCCACTCGCAGTTCGGAATGTAAGCTGTGGAATCTCTTTTTCAGCTGTCCGATTGTCCTCTCAATGATTGACCTTGTGTGAGTCAATGCACTGTTGTAGGTTTCCTGGTGAATTGAGACAGTGCTTAGGTCTACTACTTCATTGAAAATAGTATAAACAGTAGGCTAAATAAACAGTAGGCTGATAACACCAGGGGGAATATGAAAGGGGGAAAAAATCAGTGGTTACCTCGGCAGGGATGCCTGGATTTATGAATGGTGTCATAAGCCATGGACGACAGGGGTACCCACTGTAGCCAAGCAGGACACCACTGTGTTTTCCAGATTCAAAATCTCTTCCGAGCTTGCTTGCTGAGCATCCTTGAGTAATTTGTGCTCCTGGGCCATGATGCGACGATGTTGGTGATTTTTGATTGATGATCACACACCAGCTGAACAATAATTGAGTGGTAATTCTTTCGATTAACATATTGGTCTTCTTGTATTCTGGGCGCTTGGATTCGGACGTGTCCTATCAATGACTCCACAAATACGTGGAAATGGAAATGATGGAAATTTGACGAACGTATTCAAAACGACGACATAGTGACATCAGCTACCTTGTGCACAACTCGGCACACAGTTAATTTGTGCACTCGCAATAAAAAAAACTGGAGATAGAGCATTACGTTTAGTTTGATGGCTGTAGTCGTCTTCTAATTCTGCGGTAATGCTAAAAATTGATAATTTTTTCATCACTCATCTGGTCTAATGGGTTTTCCCGGTCCCGAAACACTTGTCGATGTAGCCTAGTCTCACTTTTTCCTCTTCCAATGGATAAAAAAATTCAGCCATGTTTGCTTTTTCAAAGGAAAAGTTAAGGGAATATATTTATAGCCTTAAAAAAATCCAAAGGGAAATGGCGGTTAAGGAGTTTTGTGCAACCCAACGAATTCTAAGGGATTACTTAAGTACAATAAAAACACTTGAGGGTTTTCTTAAGTGGAACCTTAATATTTCCCTTAAAGGTTGTATCAGCGATTTTGGGTGACGTCACTTCTGAAGCGAAATCCCAAACAAACATACTTATGAATAATTATGTTATTTTTTTTAAAATAGTGTTCAAGCATCCAGAATTATAACCACGTTAATAACGTTTGTAAGAAACCAAACCGTTTGTAAATCCGTCAAGATTTCAGCGAGATAAGAGTATTAGCGTTTGTGCAGATCATTGTGATTGGTTGGAATACTGTTTATTTTGGTTTTGAGTGGTTGGTAGTAGCCTACCATTTGTTTTTGTGTACGATCTCGGAGCATAGGCTGCCTACAGAGACGCGGTTTTTTGACGGCCTGCTTATGGGGCGGGCAGCTAGCGGATCGTGAGGAAAAATCAGATGAATGTGATCATTTATGTTTCCACCCAAAATCGCTGATACAACCTTTAAGTAACACTTAAGGATTTTTTTATGCAACTCACTTAGCTTTAAGGAATACTTAAAGGTAATTCTAAGGGAGAACTAAAGGTTGTATCAGCGATTTTGGGTGACGTCACTTATGAAGCGAAATCCCAAACAAACATACTTATGAATAATTATGTTTGTTTTAAAAAATAGTGTTCAAGCATCCAGAATTATAACCACGTTAATAACGTTTGTAAGAAACCAAACCGTTTGTAAATCCGTCAAGATTTCAGCGAGATAAGAGTATTAGCGTTTGTGCAGATCATTGTGATTGGTTGGAATACTGTTTATTTTGGTTTTGAGTGGTTGGTAGTACCATTTGTTTGATTGTGTACGATCTCGGAGCATAGACTGCCTACAGAGACGCGGTTTTTTGACGGCCTGCTTATGGGGCGGGCAGCTAGCGGATCGTGAGGAAAAATCAGATGAATGTGATCATTTATGTTTCCACCCAAAATCGCTGATACAACCTTTAAGGTGTTTTGTGCAACCTGGTACTGGAGTCCTGTGCATGCCAAAGAGAAACAACAAGATACAAAACCCAACGACTATCAGAGTATGAGTACAAAACTGAATGTGAATCAAGTTTTATTTGTTTGACGTTAAAAACAATTCTGGTGTAATGAATAGATCTAGTTAGCTAACGTATCTAACGTTTAGGTAAACAGAATGTAACGTTAGCTTATGATAGTCTTTGCTAACGTCAATGTTCGATCCAAGCTAATCGAAACCCATTTAAAAGGCACTACAAACAATTCTCTGTTATAACGTTAGCTTACCGATAGCTTGCTGCAAAACGAAATAATGTTAACGTTAGCCTCATTTGTTTAATTAAACCGTAGCGCGATTTTTGCAAGCCCAACTAGCTAAGTTGACTATGATAATGAATTCTAGCCAGCACATTGATTAAGCTTCAAAAGATGATAAGAGCATGTCGATAAGATCTGTGTCTGTCAGCTACATTAAATCAGCAGTACTGTCTTCAGTGTAAATGTTTAATACTGTTTTAATGAAGTTTAAAAAATCTTAATAATGAAACTGTGCAGACTGCCTGTTTACCCCCACAATACCAGTTATCAGCCAGTCTCTTAATTTTGACATTGTTTTGTAATGGATGGGTATTCATAATTTGCACTTTTTAAAATAATATGATCATAAAATAATAATACTACAATTTTATGTTCTAGTTTTCTATGTTCTGGGTATACCATTCACGGATGTAGGTTAGATTGCAGACCATAATGGCATTATCACTGCATCCACTGCCAGTCAACACTGCAACGTAGACAGGACTTCATAAAACACCTGTATTTGTGCAAGGAGAGGCACCCTGCCGTAACCCCCATCCCAGCTCCAACAACCCCCCCCCCCCCCCAGAGGACTGAATGTTCATTTCTCTACCATAAACCACCTCCGACATCGTTTCAGAGCATTTGGCAGGACATCCAACCTGTCACAAACCACAGACCACATATAACTATTCTGGCCCAGGACTGTCACATCAACTTCACACAGCCATTGTAGAGGAGTGGGACAACATTCACAGGCTACAATCAGTAACCTGATCAACTGTAAGCGAAGGAGAATTCCTGCTGGTCTCACACACAAAAAATACTGACTGATCCTAGACCCCCCCCCTTTGGGGGTAACTGTGACCTAGATACATATCCCCATGGAAATCCGTAGTTTAGGACCTAATTAATGTATTGCATTGGACTGATTTCTTTATATGAACTGTAACTCTGTAAAATCTTTGAAACTGTTAGGCCTACATGTTGCGTTTAAATTTTGGTTCATTTTGAACCTTAGTTTGAACTAGTCAAGAGTGACAAATTTCTTGTGTGCAACAGAAATATTACTTCTCGTTATATTTTCCCTTCCACTTCACTTATAACCACTTCCATCTTATTTAAAGAGATGAACACACACAGGAGCTGTCCTAGCTTAAAATAACTGACGTTTGAGTTTTCTTCTGGACACCGCCATTGGTGGCTGTTGGAAATCTGCGCCTTAGCATATTCTTCAAGTCTCTTGAACTCTACTGGAAGGATGCAACACCATTCTTCCAAAATAATGTTCAATTGGGTTGAGATCTAGTGGCTGCAAAGGCCATAGCATATTATTCCCATCATTTTTGTACTGTAAGCCACTGTATTTACCTCATAAAATAGATGCATTTTGGGGTAAAATGAGTTCTGCGTCAAATGAAAGCTCTTGATGAGCTCTATCTAGTGCCAAAAGGACAGCTGAAATCATGAACAGTATTGAATAAAGCAACAAAACAAAGATCTAACGCATAAGTTATGGTCTTTTTGGAGCCAGAGGTCTGTAATTTTGATCTGTAACTTTGTTTAGGCTCAGTTTTTAGGCTAAGTTTATCAAATGCCACTTACATCCCTCTGGTTCCAAGCCCTCGGTTTTGTCTGCTGACTACATGACCTGAATAACATGATTCAGGTCATGATCCAGGAATAACAATGATATTCAGAAATTTTTATGAATTTAATTAATTATTAACTGAAAAAGAAACGAGGAAAAATAAGCCCAGAATGTAAACCTAGCTTATATCCTATATCCAAGGCACACTTATAAAGAGGAGGAGGAAAGGCAAAAATAAATGTATAAAAAGCCTTTAATAAATCGGCATATCCAAAAAAGTAAAAAACAAGCCTACGCGTTTCGACCAGACCTGGTCTTCATCAGCGCATATAGATGAAGGAATGTGATCCAAGGAGACAATATATAGATAGGTGAACCAATCATGAAAAAAGGGGGAGAGAACAATATGTAAATCCAACCACAAGACACCATAAAGAAAAATAAATAAAAGAAACTGAAAATACAAATAACAAAAACATATAAACCGTAACAAAAAAGAAGTTACAAAAAAACTTTAAAATCAATCTACTCATTTAAACCAGGAAAAGTCAAAGCATCAAACATATTTATCCAGAAAGTCTGCCTTTGTAGAAGACGTTGAAGCCTATTGCCTCCTCGGATAGAAGGTTTGATAAACTAAATACCCTCTATCCATAGGAACGAATCATCACGATTGTGTTGCTCCGCAAAGTGCCTCACCATGGGATAATCCTGGTTATTAGTTCTGATGGCGTTTTTATGTTCCGCCAGACGGTCTCGGAGACGTCGTTTCGTGCGGCCCAAATAGAAACATAGATATGGACAAGTTAAACGATATACTATATAAGGCGTGTTGCAATGAATAAAATCTTTGTGTTTATATAATTTATTAGTTTTGAAATCTTTAAATTGCAGTTCATGCATTTAAAGTCCCTGTAAAGTGAATTCAGAGATTTGTTTCTAAACACATTATACATGTTAGAAAGTAATTGCTGAAAACATGTGAAAAGACTGTGAACTATGTAGTACTGAATTGTGGAGTTTTTCACCATTTTTATTTTCCTGATTTTTTGGGCGGGGCTGAAATCATGGCTTGATGATGCACTGGAGCCATACTTATCATGGTCTCTCTAACACTACATGTAAACAAGAGAGCGTGTGGTTCTCCCGCTCATTCGTGAGTTTACGGTTACATCCATGGTCTACAGTCATTTTACTGCCTACAGTTTGCTGGCTAGCTATGCCTTCATCCCGCAAATGCATCTTCCCTGGATGCCAGAATGTACAGAACAGCTCGGTCTCCTTATTTAAATTTCCGAAGAATGATGAAATGAAGAAGAGGTGGATTGATTTTGTGAAGTGCCACAGTGATGGAGAGCTGAGGATCACCACCAACACCCGCCTCTGCAGTGAACATTTTACACCGGGTAGTTTCACAAACTTTCATCAGAGACAACTGGGATTCACTGATAATCCGCTGTTACTGGTGAATGGTGCCGAACCAAGTATCTCCCTCACTTCATTCTCCCATCCCGCTGACATCTGGTGCCATCGTCGGTTGTTGCTTTGTGTGCTTATTGTATAATTACAGTAGCCTAGGTAGTCCACAGTAACTCTACTAAATTTTGTAGCTAGCTAGCTATCATTGGTGCATGTAATGTATGTAATGCTATATTGGCCTCGTTCCCTGAGCGGAATCCATAGGAAAATACACTGCTAATCCACCAAAGATGGGTAATCTTTTAAGTGCATCAATATAGCTATGACAAGGAATAGACTCTTTTCACATGACGTCAGACAACTTCTGTTCTGACTCGAAGCGGGTTATGCTTACTTCCGGGGCATGGAGTTCACTCAGTCCCATGTAAATCTGCCACTAATATGGCTAGATGATGCACAACAAATTTTGGCTTACAACACGCTCCAAACTTGATAAAGGCTACAAATTCTTCATTTTACAATTTTACTTGAAAAATGTCTTTGCTTTCATGATCGGTGTGTGTTAATGTCATATTCAGTTTTAAAATATAGTTTTGAAGCTTTTAAACGTAGCATGACAAATTAGCGCCATTGCTTCGCGTCGTTTTGTGTAGCCAGCTACTGCTTTCAAAGTGACAGGCTAATGTATTGGGTTTCACCTGATTTTACTCAAAAAATGTCTTGGCTTTCATGATATGCATGTCTTAATGAAAAATTAAATGTGAAAATATAGTTTTGAAGCTTTGCTGTCTTAGTATGACAAGCAATCCGGACTTTTGCAACATTGGGGGCTAACGTTAGCCAGTCATACAATATGCTGATTTTGCTGGGACAAGCTAATGAGTTATTCGGTTTAATCTCATTTTACTTGAAAAATGTCTTGGCTTTGATTATTTGCATGTCTAAACCCATTTAAGCCCACCGGCAAAAGAAAATAGAAAACGGTATAAAGAAAAAAAAAAAACAGGTCCTTCCTGTCACATGATGTTGTTGAGTTCCTGGTCCGCCTTCCTGAGAGCACGGCGAAGACAAACCCTCCCAAGAAAAGGTAATTTTCATATAATAATGACACATATATATCTACTTAAAGGTTGTATCAGTGATTTTGGGTGGAAACATAAATGATCACATTCATCTGATTTTTCCTCACGATCCGCTAGCTGCCCGCCCCATAAGCAGGCCGTCAAAAAACCGCGTCTCTGTAGGCAGCCTATGCTCCGAGATCGTACACAAAAACAATGGTACTACCAACTACTCAAAACCAAAATAAACAGTATTCCAACCAATCACAATGATCTGCACAAACGTGACGTCACTTCTGAAGCGAAATCCCAAACAAACATACTTATGAATAATTATGTTATGTTTTAAAAAATAGTGTTCAAGCATCCAGAATTATAACCACGTTAATAACGTTTGTAAGAAACCAAACCGTTTGTAAATCCGTCAAGATTTCAGTGAGATAAGAGTATTAGTGTTTGTGCAGATCATTGTGATTGGTTGGAATACTGTTTATTTTGGTTTTGAGTGGTTGGTAGTACCATTTGTTTTTGTGTACGATCTCGGAGCATAGGCTGCCTACAGAGACGCGGTTTTTTGACGGCCTGCTTATGGGGCGGGCAGCTAGCGGATCGTGAGGAAAAATCAGATGAATGTGATCATTTATGTTTCCACCCCAAAATCGCTGATACAACCTTTAATCATGAAAGTCTCTTGAATCACCCAAACAACACAAATATTACTGTTGCGCCTCTTCGCCAGTAGGGGGGTTAGTTGTGTCTCACCTGATCTAATTATTTCCAGGAAATGGAGAACACCTATATGGGGGCCTATTTAAGATGCGCTGATCCACTGCTTCACCCTCTCTCTTTCACACCTGGACCACATCGCCCTGCCTAAGATGCCTGATTCCGGCTGTTAAACTAGAGATTGTTGTATGTGGCTGTGGCAAGCTCTACAATAAATTATAACTCTTTTGATAAACCTGGTGTTGGTTCCGATTATGTTGGGTACTGTTCAAGCACCTATTACCGACCGCTTTCGCGGAAAAAACAGCAAAGCGTACACATATTTGCAATCGTAGGTAAAAATGGGATACATATCGGTAACACCCTGTACCTAGTTTTGTAGAAAAAAATGTCCTGTTATCCTCCGAAGGCTATTTTCTTCAGGACTTCCGCTATTTTCTTTCTTTAACGGCAAATATGCAGGACGCCCGCCCGCCGTAGCATTAGCCGGGGGGGCACCTATTCCCGACCGCCCCTCGCGATTAGTGCCGCGGTCTTTATTTTTCTCTAATTTTATGCAAGTGGAGCCACTATAAGCCATAAAGTAAGCACGCATTCAACTCTATGGTATTTTATCTTCTCAAAAATACGTCAATGGTCCCATGTACTCACCAATTTATTTTGTAAGACAACATCTTCACCTGTGCCTTGTGGAAACACCGGAAGCTGACTACAATATACATGACAAAAATTCCTTATGACAACACTCTGTGGCCTATTGTTTCTTCTCAAACACCTTAATTAAATGGGTTGAACAATTAATATAGGCTACATGTTAAAATACATTGAAACATAATTCAATAATTGCATTTCAGCATTGTAATGGTAAACAGGTAGCATGGTAGATAGCACGATCAATGGGACGTTATTTTAGTTGTAAGTTGTAGAAGCGCCTTTCTACAAAAACGGCAGCATTCCCTTTTAGAACAAGAAAAATATCTCCTATTTTAAAAATGGTGACACATAATACATATCTTGCATTAATTCAAAATGTTCTTTTGTTAAAAAAAACACGTCCTTTAGGTGCATTAGTTTGTTTACCATTAATATAAAAGTTAAACAAAATCACGTCCTATCATCGTGATTGGAGGTTTAGTGACACATTTTAAGTTGAAAATTGTATTTCTTCTTGTTTTAATGCGATTAAACTTAAAAATAAACACAGATAAAATCACTATACTTAATAGCTAAATATATTATTTAAGTAGGCTAGATGTAAAAATATGAAATCATATTTTATATTATCATTTAAACATTGCTTTTCAGTGTTGTTTTTGTTCGTGGAAAATCTGTAGGCTACGTTGCATTTCAGGGCATAAAACCTGCCAAGGCTACATTGTGTTATGTCCTGCATTGCAAATCTCACCAGAAGAGGGGACCGTTTACAAAAATATACCAGCAATACTTACACAGCTATGCTGCCCTTTATTCCTCTGAAGAGCATATTTTGTGACATGAAATACAAACCATGCCTTGTGCACACTCCTTAACTGGACAGCAAAAAGGTGTGACAAATATCCTATTTGTAAATACATCCAGCCAGTTATTTCTTCTAATCCCCCCCCCCCCCCCGAATTAAATGTAGTTATCAGAACAAACGTTAAAAGGTATGTGAAAAAAACATTTAGTAATTCAGCCATTGCATACGTTTATTATAAATCACATTTTGTCATTGTGATGGTGATTGCATGATCATTACAATGGAGTTATTTGCTGGTACATTTGTCACATGAAACAAATAATACTTCCACCAAAGTATATAGAAAAGAATAATTGTACTTCATAAAAGTGAATGTTTGACTTAAATTTTACTTAAACAAATGAATAAATATAAAATGTATTTAAATATAGAAATATGAAATCTAAAAGTTATTAAACAACTGTATATCATGTTTAAAAAGTTAAAACACAGGGCAGTTAAAACATAAGAATTGGCCATCCTCCTCACTCAACTTCAAGACATGAGGAGTGGAACCACTGCTCGCAGGATTCACAGGAAACCCATAATACCACCATGTCTTCTTCTTTGGGAGGGTCCACCCCAGCTAACGAAATCGCGTTCTAGGAAGGTTCCCTGTACGTTATTAAGGTTGCTCTAAACGTTCCCTGGTTGATGCAATGTTGAGTTTTTTTCAGGTTCTAAGAACTTTCACACGTTTCTGAGGAACGTCCCTTTAACATTCCAGAAACATTCTAGGAGCATTCCTCTTAGGTTCTAGGCACATTCTATGTAACATGAGGGTACCGTTCTGGGAACCTTCCTCTTGTTCTCCACGAACATTTTATATAACATCAGGGGAACATTCTAGGAGCATTCCATGTAACATCAAAGGGGAACATTCTCTGGGCATTCCATGAAACATCAGGGCAATGTTCTATGTTACATGAGGGTATTGTTCTGGGAACCTTCCTCTTGCTCTCCGCAAACAGTTTATATAACATCAGGGGAACATTCTAGGAGCGTAACATGTAACATCAGAGGGGAACATTCTCTGGGCATTTCATAAAACATCAGGTCAACATTCTATGTAACATGAGGGCATCGTTCTGGGAACCTTCCTCTTGCGCTCTACGAACAGCTTATATAACATCAGAGGAACATTCTAGGAACATTCCATGGAACATCAGAGGAATTTTCTATGTAACATTAGGGTATCCTTCTGGGAACCTTCCTCTTTTGCTCTATGAACAGTTTATATAACATCAGGGGAACATTCTAAGAGCATTCCATGTAACATCAGAGGGGAACATTCTCTGGGCATTCCATAAAACATCAGGGCAACATTCAATGTAACATGAGGGTATCATTCTGGGAACCTTCCTCTTGCGCTCTACGAACAGTTTATATAACATCAGGGGAGTATTCTAGGAGCATTCCATGAAACATCAGGGGAACATTCTATGTAACATGAGGGTAATGTTCTGGGAACCTTCCTCTGGTGTTCTAAGAGTATTCTATATAATATGAGGGGAACAATCTCTGGGCATTCCATAAAACATCAGGGCAACGTTCTACGTAACATGAGGATAACATTCTAGGAACCATCCTCTCGTGCTCTGCGAACATTTTCTATAACATCAGGAGAACATTCTAGGAGCATTTCATTAAACATCAGAGGAACGTTCTATGTAACACGAGAGTATCATTCTGGGATCTTTCCTCTTGTGCTCTACGAACAGTTTATGTAACATCAGGGGAGCATTCTAGGAGCATTCCATGAAACACTAGGGGGACATTCTATGTAACATGAGGGTAATGTTCTGGGAACCTTCCTCTGGCGTTCTAAGAGTATTCTATATAATATGAGGGGAACATTCTCTGGGCAATCCATAAAACATTAGGGCATCGTTCTACGTAACATGAGGGTAACGTTCTGGGAACCTTCCTTTTGCGCTTGACAAACATTGTATATAACATCAGTGCAACATTCTAGGTGCATTCCATGTAACATAGGGGGAATGTTCTGGGAACCTTCCTCTTGTGTTCTTCAAACATTCAATATGACGTTCCAGGAACGTGCCAGGAACATTATATATAACATTAGGGGGACGCTTACTTAAAAGGTTTAAATGCAGGGTCTAAGTGCCTAACACAAGGGCTTTATTAGACAGTATTTAGTGAGGACTGATAGGAAAACAAGGTTAGAAGCCATTGAGAATCATAGCAGAGATAGGCATAGTAGTCCAGAGGCTTAGTGCACTTTTTTAGGCAAATCGTTACGGAGCGGATAAAAGCGTCAAATTTTGCATGAGGCTTCCTTAGGACCAACTAAAGGATTTTAGCCTAGGAGCCCAACACAGATATTGGAAATATCTATACAGAACACAACACATGTTTTTTATTTAAAAAAAATATTTTTCTTGAGTCATAAGAACATTGGTGATAAATTGTTTTTTTTTGTCCACTTGAAGGTGAATCGGATTTTAATGTGTCCACTGATTATTAAACCTGCCAAATGATGTGTAAAATAGAGTACCAAGACACCTGGTACCTGTACACCCTCCATAAAGTCCTGCACAGTATAGGCGAAATTTAAATAAAGAAAAAAAAGGGGGGGGGGGATCCTATGTTTATGTAAAGTCATCTCTCTTAATTTTTGTTGTTCACATTCACAACTACTGAGCTGAATGTCGCTAAACAGAGCATAGGGACAGCTAAGTTGATTAGCTAGGCTATCTATCTATATTAAACAGCTAATGCTAGCACAGAGGTCTGTGTTTTTGCAGCTAGCAACTAGCTAGCTTAAGCTAGCTAGATAATGTTAGCTAGTGCAATCTAGAATACAGACACCCACCATAAAGTTAATTTAATCTAGTTCTGATGTAATCACAACCACAACCCAAGTTCGACTACTTCTGTGACTTCCTTTCATGGGACTGGAATCAGCCTGTTTCAGTTGCCAACAAAGAGTGAACCAGGTGTGTGTAGGCCACCCATTAAAATCCCACCTTCTGAAAATAAAAAACATACTCTTCCTGAGAGTTACACCTGTGTCCCAGCTGTAGCTTTGAAAAACACTTCTGTTTCTGTGCCTGAGTGTGGGGTACGTCCAGTTACAGGCTTATTGGATAGTGCAAGAGCAGAGGAACACAGTTGGGTCAAACAAGCACTGCCACTTCTAGAGAAGACAGATCTGACTTGTGAAGTTGCAATTGCATGGGCTGCCTATCATGCTTCTATGCAACCTTCAGTGGAAGACCCCCCAGCAAGAAGTGCACTCCTTCCTCTGTTCTATGAGAAATCTGCCACACCAGCCATGATTAAGCATGGCATGGATGTTCAGAGACAGGCTGTTGAATATCTGAATCCGGGACAGATCCCCGTCACTGCATTTGACCAGCCTCTGTTTGCTCTGGCAAAGCTAGTACAATGGAAATGGCCAGATACGCATGGTGAAAGAGTTCATGTAGTCATGCTAGGTGGTTTACACACAGAAATGGCCCTCTGGAATACCCTTGGTGATCTCCTAGAAGGCTCTGGTTGGACAACAGCATTGACAGAAGCAGATGTGGCATCAAGTGGCATGGCTGAGTCATTTCTGAAAGCAGCACATCTAACTCGAACCAGGCATGCCCACCAGGTCACTCTCTTGACACTGCACAATCTACAGCAGGAGGCTTTCAGGCTTAGTGCAGGCCCCAAAGATGAAGAGTATCTCATGGCTTGGAGAAATGAGATGCTGAAGAAGAGTCCAACTTTTATGTTCTGGGATCTGATAATGAGATATGAAACCCTCATTCTCATCTTCATCAGGGCACACAGAGAGAGAAATTTCCCTCTGTATGTAGAAGTACTTGAAGTACTGGCCCCTCTATTCTTTGCCTTGGACCATGTGAACTATTCAAGATGGATGCCTGTTCATATCAGGGACATGAAGTCTTTGCCCAACACTATCAAGGATGAGTTTGAGAATAATTCACACTGGGTTCTTTCAAAGACATACAACAAGTTCTCTGCAATCCCATTTGACCAAGCTCATGAACAGGAGAACAAGAATGGCAAAGCATCCCTTCCAGCCACTAGATGTTGACTGCCCTCAATTCCAGAAGCTTGAGAGACTGACGGTTATCCTATATGACAAATCCAGTCCTTTGAACTCCATCAACCAAAAAAGAAAGGAACTCTTCTGTCAAGAGAATCGGATGATGGAGAAACTACCTCCCACTCAGGATGCACTGCTTCAGCACATGAAACGGGCCATCTATCAAGCAGGAGTCGGGGCAACCAGCACACAAATTCAGCAAGTGATTCCTTCTCCACAGGACTATGGATGGACCAAGGAATCAGGGTCATGGATGCCAGTTTGGTTAACCATTCCAGAGGTCTCCAGAGCATGCAGAGAGCTGATCAAATGCTCTTGTAAAGGGGACTGTTGCACCTGCAAATGTAGCAATGCACATATGGACTGCTCACCACTTTGTAAATGCAACTGTAACAAATAGACATAGAATAGAAATAGAAAAGTTTTCACATTATGATGCATGTTCATTTGTATTCATCATTGCATTAAATGTATTATTGATAACACTTCTTGTTCTGGGACTTTAATAATGTTAAAGTAAGTCAACTTTATCACATTTGGAAGTAATTTTATCATTTTATGATGCATATAGACTGAAAAATACTAGGCGAATTTTCACATATTTCATTGATATTAATAGTCTTGCAATTTGATATTTTAAATAGATATTTGCCAGGGGCTCCTAGGCTAAAATTCAATAACTGACCCTAAGGAAACATCATGCAAAAAATGGCGCTTTTATCCGCTCCGTAACGATCATGTCACTAAGCCACCGGACTATAGGCTGAATGTAAGTCCACAGCTTTTAGGTTATGGTACACAGGCAATGCAATGAGAATATAAGGACACAACAGGGGGAATTCTACAACAATTGCTATACAACATTTGCACTTATCCAATTTAGACCCTGCCGATGCCGGGGCGCGAACTTGTGATCCTTTCGTCAAGAGCTTGCGCCTCTGCCCATTACACCACGGTCTTGTGACGATAGAGACTCCGAAAACACACTACCAATAACGTAGGATTTTGTTTGTACCAGACCTGTGCCAAAGAATAGCCTACTTGTATTTTCAATTGTATTCATAAATATTACATTACCAAATAGGAGAACTAATGAGGAATGAAATCTCAAACGTTTGTGACGATGTCATTTTCTGTAGCTAGTGGGTTACCTTAACACATTTTATATAGGGTAGAAAATGTTCAAATCATAATGACATCGATCTGTGCAAAATAAATATTGCAAGTATCTTATAAGTGACTTTTTAAAGGATGTTGTAGTTGTCCCTTTTAGAGGAAATTTCAAAATTAGTTTTTTTTTTAACTTGAGAATTTTTTGCTTTCACTTGAATTGGGTTTAAATGTGTTCAATTGGCTGAAACTATATTTCTGGCCCTTAACTAAAACCTACAGAAGCCCTGAAAGGCAAGGTGAAAAAAATCGTAGGCTACCTAGCTAGCTACGAGATAAACTTTTTATTTTTTAATGTTTTTACCTTGCCTTTCGGGGCCTCCGCCGTAGTATGCTACGTTAAGTCGTAGGCTACGCACGACTTAGCACAGGCATTGGAGAAGGATTTCCGTAGCCTAAAACAAACTCAGTTTGTGTATTAAAGCTCTCTCGGAAAAAGATATAGCTTACGTTAGCTAACCTGTGGAATTTGTGAGGAGTGAGACTAATAAAATAAGGCCAAACAACGAGGTTATCGGTCTCTGTCAATATGCAAAAGGTCTGTAAAAATACTATAAAACCCAGATATCCCATATACAATAGCTTACTTACAAAATAAATATGTGGTAGAGAACTAGCGTTATTAAACCAGCGTTACTAAATTATATTCTACAGTTCCTTACATGGTAGCCCACTCCTAAACATTGAGAGATTGTAGCCTATAATAATTGTATACAAATAGACTATAGCATAATATACTAACGCTAATCAACATGCTTTTTTATAAAACCTCGCAAGTATGATAATATATGATTTTTACAGACCTTTCACATGTGGGTGTCTCATTTCAAAGTTAAAAGTTACCGTTCGCACATACGTTCGCTAAACTACACGAATAAAATAAGCTCAAACACCTAAGTTAGATGTCTCTGTGTCTCATTTCAAAGTTAAAAGTTACCTTTAATTCGTCTTTATGTCGTAAAAACACATACGGCAAAACAAAGACCGCCCTATTTTAATATGTTAATTCATAGCCCGAAGGGGGAGGGAATTGTCAACCGACGAACGTCGATACTATGCCTTGGCAAAACGTCGAACGTCGATACTACAGCGACGTCGTCGGTCAAATAGGCGCCTAGTCACTTCCGGCCGTCGACGTCGGTTTTGGGAGCCAGGCCATAGAATTATATATTAACATATAGTTCTATGCGTGTGACAGGGGAGCCGAGGAGGGACAGAGTGAGCATGACAGGGCCGAGCGACAGAGTGAGCAGGAGCAGGAGGAAAGTGTAGTTGAAGCGGTAAGCATAGTAGCTTCATGATTAACGGACTCGGAGGGAGTGTGTGTGCGCCATGCCATGATGACGATGATGATGATTAATTCAATTAAATGTCGATGATAATAAGATAACACAATCGTAACGCTATCATAAAGTGAGACCGTCACCTACTGCTGGTGGTCACTCAGTCAGTCAATGTCAAATAGTGCAGCATAAGCTATTGGCATTGTTTTTGTAGCTAGCATAGTTCCCTAATGCAGTCGCAACTTCGGCTGACTATTCTAACGTTAACTAGCTAACGTTATTTTGTCAGCATCACGTTGGCTAAGCCCACGTTGCTGTGAGTGACCTGGCCTAGGTCCATATCGTATCATCATAATCTTATTAAAATGATTAGGCTAAGGGTTCCCTTGATAAAGATGCACGAAAAGGCTGTATAATATACAACACCTGTAGATCTACTGTGCTAAAATGTATGCCTGCTTATGTATTAGCCTAGAGGGAAAAAAAAAAAAAAAAAAACTTAATTTACAACAACAGGCAACGAAGTTGTCCTATATGTTTATTTTCAGCCAGGTATGGTGGTAACTAGTAGGATATATATGGTATGGATTACTGTTGTTACTATCTGTGGGGTAGCTCTCCACCTACAGTAAGTTCAAATAGTTTGGTGCTGCTGTGCATTGAGCATGCACCTTCACGTGGTAGGCGCATGAATGGTAGGTCAAACTCCCCAAACAAACAAGCACACCATTGATTTAATTGCCATATCACATACAAAGATCTAATTATTACTCCTCTCTGAACATTAATATAAAACAAGCATTAATTGAATAAACAACTATTTGCTCATTACCAGTATAGTATTGTTTAAATTGTACAGCTTTTTGCACATCTTTGTCAGGGAATTCCAACAATTCTGTACCTGAATGTATAATCATGTTAAAGGTACACTGAGTAACTTTTTTTATGGCCCTTCAAACATAAACAAACATTTTAAAAGTATCTTTTAGGTCTGACAGAGCTCTTGATACAAGGAATATCAGTTTGTAAGAGCTAAAAATGAGTTTTAGATGTACTTTAAAAGCCATAAAAGGTTTGTTTACATTTGTATTGTTTGTAAACATTTGAGCAAAACAGGCTTGTATTTTGAGTCCACGGCACTTACTACTCAGCTTTGTAGTGGTTTGGGGGAATAGTACAGTAGGTACGCATATTTAAGGGGACCGCAAGGATGGTGTACTGGTGGGTGGTGTCCGACTGATTGTGGTGGGCCGGTCTGGGCCAAAAATGCCAGGGCCGATTTTTTGTCCCAGTCCAGGCCTGCCGATGGGAGCTGCTCATTGGCGCATGAAGCCAATTCAGAGTTCAACATGTCACGTCTCTGGCAATACACAGACAGCACACAGAATAATGGGAATCGCAGTTCATTACAGAAGTTAACGAGGAGACGCGGTTGTTTCTATTACAGATCGGCTCAGTTTTCTCATGTTATACGTCTCAAAAGAACCAAAAACGACACGCTCTGATGGCTAGCTAACGTCAGATAATAATGCAAGTAATAGCCTACAAGACTCGGCACAGCCTAGATAGCCACCCACACAGATAAAGGAGAGACAAAGAAGCTTGAGAATTATACATCATATTGCATTAAAATGCAATTACAAAATAATAAAGGTATTCTATGAATGTACTATAAGTATAAGTACAATACCTACGGCTTACCCATTGGCTTTATTTCACCATTAAATAAAAATGGTGGATCACCGCTTTGTCTTTTTGGAGTTTCGTGAGCAACCGGGTCATTATATTTGGAAAGAGACGTTGCAGTCGAGTTTATAAAATGTCTTTTTTTTGCTTTTTGAGCGCCACAAACAACCCCCCCGTTGAGGTTCATTGTATTGGAGTGAGCCGCAGCAAATATCTAGAAATATCGTAAAATCATACAGAAACTATCTGGGTGGATAGATAACACCCCGGCTAAGTGGGGAAATAGGTTATAATGTGTTTTAGGGTGAACTGCCCCGTTAAAATGAGGTGTGGCCAGGATAATTTGTGGTGTATAGCTATCTAGGCAACAGAAAGCGCTTGCACTAAAACCACCACAAACCTGGTCTTAAGTAATGTAGCAGTTGTTTCAATGTTATTTTAACTGCGCAATATTAAAATAGTAATATGCATTTACATAGGCGTGTGCACAACGTGCGTACACCCTCCTGTCTGTTACACACACAGGGGCACGCACAAACATGCATAAAATATCAAGATTACATTGTGAAATGGGGATTCATATTTTTCCCCAAAATAAAATATTTTCTCTCCCGGAATAGACACACGTTGTCCCTGGAATTGCGGGAAAGTGGGCTTGTTTTAAGGCATTAAGCTACCACTAAAAATATATATTGGTCATATTTCCATAAGCAGGACACAATATAAAACGAGGGAAAATATGCGTAAACCTATGGGTTCCCAACCTGACAGCTTTAGTATCATCATTAAGGCAAAAGAACGGTATTCATGTTATTAATCAATATTTCTTTCAAAGCTGAGAGGGAAGCCATGTTCTGGTAGCTTATGCCCAGCTGTTGCAGGTGTTACAATGAAATTAAACCACGTAAAAAATGTTCCTGTTATTATATTTCTGGGAAATAGTGGTCGGGAATTACCAGGAACCCATGCCGGTATTAAACTATATGTGAAATATTATTATTGTGTATATCAAAACAGATCATAATGGTTAGTCCAAATAATATTGATCATAATATTGATCCATATAGCCTATTTCATGCTCCCACTCTTTAACTAAGCGCACGAGCATGCCTGTTTCGCCAGCTGTAAATCGCTGTTATCAGTCTTACTATCCGCAATCATAGCAATCCACCAAGGTCCATGCAGGTGGCTTTTAAAGGGAATGGGAGATGACACTGATTGGTTTATTGCATGTTACGCCCAAGACACACCTATAATTAATGAAGAGGCTAAGTTTAGCCCATTTGAACCTTGCGCCTCACTTTGCGCTCAAAATATCCGGCCACTAACTAGCAAAAGTGGAGTTAGACACACCCTAAATGCACTTGCGCCATGAGTTTAAAGTCAAAAGCAGACAGCATGCGTGCAGTGTCATGCAACAGTGCACCACCAACTGGATGCGATCGTATTGTGTGACAAAGGCGACAATCAGTGCTGGGAGGGAAAGCCCTGTGCCGAAAACATCAGTCTTTTTTTATGGTAGCCTAAATATTTGTAATATAATAATATAAATAGCCCAGGACTTCCGCATTTCCGACACTTTGATATTGTCTTTGCTATGTTGACAACAAAGTCGGTAAGGTATAGGACATTCGGTCACTGCATTTCTGGTTTGTACGAATAGGAACCACAGCAAGTCCGGTTTAAGAAATTAGGATTAGATTGGTTTTCTCTTTTCTTTCCAATCGTTTTCATTATCCTTATTCTATTTACCTGTTACCCTTTGTTTTCAAGCTCTTTTGCCAATATAGCTTTGGATAACAGGTTTTCTTTTCTGTTCCTTGCTTTCACTTGTTTTTTCGAGTTTTTGCTTTGTTTCTCTAACCTCCAGTTATGCCTAATGATTTAGTGCGTGAGGTTCTTTTGTTATTTATTCTCGCTTTTTTTATCGAGATACGCCTCCATTTTTGAGGTTGCTTTGATATGCCTTGTGCTAGGGATGTTTTACTCCCATTCTTTCGGTTCTCTCCTCCCTGGTGCGGTTCTTCCGCTTTTGATACGCTTTTAGAATCCTTATCGGTTGCGTCTGGTTCTCCGAACCTTACTCTAACCCTTACAGCATCACAGAAACTTGGTAAATGGCTTAAAGAGATACTGCAGAGGCTTTTCTAAGGCCTTTTTTACCACTTCAATTTGAACTGGAACTTGTGAGTAGGTGTGGTCATATGACGATGGTGCCACGTAGTCATATTATGAATATTCATACAGTCAAGGAGTGAAAGGGTGTGTCTTGGTGAACTGACTCAGACCCCCACTGAACTCAGCCCCCTTCCTGCTCTCTCCTCACCTAAACAAACAACAAAATGACAAGCGACAAGAGTGACAGCAGTACTGCAGGGAGTTTTGAGGTGGAGGAGTTTGAAAGGATTCCTTCGTGGTGGAAGACTCTTCCTCGCGAAGATGTTGCTTGGGAAATACAGCCGTATTCATTCGAGTCACTGGCAGCAGCAGCCGCTGTATTAGTTGAGCGATGTCTTCGCGATCGAGGAGAGGACCGGGGATGTAACCAAATGGTAGAGCTAACGTTACCTAGCTAAGTTAGCTTGTTTGTCTGCCTAAAGTAACGTTACTATTAAACACATTCAAATACACAGCAAAACCCAGTCAAACAGTAACGTTAGTATATTGAACATGGCTGGTTGTAGCGCCCAGCTCCACTTGGTCCGGAGAGAATTGTTATCATTTATTAGCTAACATTCATAAATGATAGCGATAACTAGCTATCTAGCTAAGTTACCAGTTCTCTGGGCCAAACGGGGCTAAACTCACACACAATAGACTGCTTTGCATTATCTAATTTGTCGATACATTCCATCTCTCGGCAGATTATGAAAGCTAACAGAGCCGGTGGCGTTACACCGAGGAACAATACATCTGACTCCTTGGCATAATGCAGGCAAGTTAGCTAAAGATACCAAAGTAAGACGTTGTAGATGAATAACTCTCTATGGCTACGTTCACACTGCAGGTAAAAAGTGGCCCAGATCCGATTTTTTCCTCAAATGTGACACAGATCTGATTTTTTTATGGAAGTGTGAACAGCGAAAATCACATTGAATCTGACATTTACAATTCTCATTTGGGCCACTTTTGAATGTGGTATTAGATGCCGATACATAACCGATTGTGCCAAAGCGACCGCAGTCTGTCAGAACGGAATTAATGTGACTTTACGTCATTTTTGATGCACCTAGCAGGGCATTAGAACGTTAGCGCACGGGCTAGTTAACTCACTATTGTACAGGGTAGGTTATCAACAGATTCACATTATATTATCATCTGTTGTCATTTTAGATAAGTGGGAAACGTGCAAAGCAGTGGATTTTCTTTGGGCAAACGATACACCATAATAAGTTGGAAGTAGGCAACGTTTTTATATAATTCGCGGACAGCTGCGTTACCCGTTTTGTGATTTAAAATAATGTTAGAACTGTCCATATTATTGTCTTGGTTTGTTGCACGGTATTCATTATTCACGGTTTTCTCATGTAGCTGCTTACCGAACGTTATGGTTGTCGGTCCAATAGTGTGTCAATAGTTTAATCTAAGGGTGCGCATGCTAGGCTATACGACACATGAAGTTGAACAGATGTGTCGTGTGATACTATAGCTTTTTTATATTGTGTATTTTAACGGCTGGAACGCTGTATTGACCAATCTGCATCCCGGAACTATCCGTTTTATAAATGTATATCGACTAGTCTCACTAGCCAAACGGCCGAGCGCTCCATTTTCTTAACTCGCCCGTCCTCGCCCAGGCGAGTGAGCGAGGTTAATTTCATGCCTTGCTTGAGTTTCACTTAAACCGCCCATGTCACGGTCCCCCCATTCCTGGCTCCGATCTCGCATTCACGAGTCACTCTGCACAGTAGCAGCCACGGCAGCACAAAAAGCTAGTAAAAACCTTGGATTTTTTCCCGTCTCCTCACCCTTATCATTAGCTCCACTGCACATCAACTTTAAAATTAACGCAGAAGCTGTGACTTTGATGACTTCCTTTTTGTTGTTTATTTCTGCAGGCTGTGTAACAGGCGCTATGTCTTTTGTTTTTGTTAATTTGCACGGGTCATTTGAGGAGAGCAATCGGTTCACACTGGAATCAGATATGGGCCACATAAAAAAATTTATGTGAACAGCCAAACAAAAAAAATCAGATCTGAGCAATAAATTGGAATTGAGCACTAAGGCCTGCAGTGAACGTAGCCTTAGTAGCTTGATAGAAGTCGTAATATTAACGTTAGCAGTAATACAAAGCAATTCGCATTTGAACTTGAACTAACTAGTTAACAGTACAAGGGTCTCAGTCTCAAAGAGGAAAAAAAAAAACGTTGGTCTCTGCTTTTATACCACGTGCCCAGCCGAGACCACCCCTAGGACCACCTAAACTCCACCCATTTTTATGTTAAGGATCTCGTGACGTCACGAATCCCCGGAAACCAGCGTTTTGGGAAGCCTTCACAAAAACTCATATAAAACTATTTTGACTAAACATGAGATTTGTGTATGATTATAATCTAACCCAAAACATCGGTTTTCAACGGGAAAAGTCGGTTTGTGACTGCAGTATCACTTTAAATGAAACAAGACAGGTGTACCATAGATTTGTTTATTTTCATAATTTAAGTCAAAATAGTGCCACAAATGCAAAGAAACTCTGGTTTTTCTTTAGTTTGCAACAAAATACCGAGAGCTACATACAGTGAGCACCATAATTCATTGGACAGTGACACATTTTTTGTTATTTTGGTTCTTTACTCTAGCACTTTGAGGATACAATGACAATGAGGATTTTCGGGCATCAAAAAATATTGGACAGTTTAACATAATGTAGAATAAAGTAATAATTTTTAATAGTTGGTTGCATATCCTTTGCATCATCAAATTGCATGCCATGACTTCCTGATGTCTGTGACCCAACAATATCAAAAGACTCTTGATATCTTATTTTCTGGTACTGCTACAAGCGATGCTATAACCTCTCTGCATTTGAATGGATCTCTATGGGAATTGGGGGGTGGGACTAGATTTAGCTGTAAATTACACTGGAACAGTATGGAACACATGGTTGGCTAAATGGCTCATCAAGGGTCAGACGTATCAAACAACCTTAAACCATAACTCTGCTGCCAGATATGCAGTAGATATTGATGGATAACTTGAAGGGTTTTGTAAGGGAACATTTTATGTCTGTGCTTTGCTGAAATGTTTTAAAAAAAAACCTGCTTGAATAGGCCTCAGAAGTCAAGTCGTCATTTCCTCCAGATTTGTTAGCATTTTCGAGACTTCCGGATCAAAAATAGATGGCCTATGGGAGAAATTAATGGGGTTTCCCTAATTCCTTATAATATATGACATTTGGACGTTTGTTTGTATATGAAAAAATACATTTTTCAGCCATTTTTTATAATCGAATAAAATTCGGTGTAATTTTAAAAAGCAAATAGCTAGCAGCTACCTGGTTAGCACACTCGTAATGACCCGACCCGTACGTCGCACAATTTCAACATCGCACACAGGGCTGTATAAGCATTTCAAGCTACTCGTTTGCTGTGACCAGTGCAATTAATTATACATTTTTCTACTTCGTATATAAATATGGATTAAACTGATACGGTACGTTAGGCCCACTGTCATCCTAAATGAGCAAAAACGATTAAAAAAACAATTAAATTTGCGCAGTAAAGCTAACGTTTACCACTCTGGCTAACATAAACACCCAACCTGTCATTGCAGTAACTAACGGTAGCCCAATGTTCTGCTATATGTTAGCTAACTTAGAAAACGTCGACTATGTTATAAAAAGCAGTCTGTAAAAGTCTGTAAAGAGGTTTAACGTTACCGGTGGTGTCATTTTCTTTTAGTTAACTAACTTAGACTAGCAGTTTTAATGTACGAAATAAAGGTACGAAAAGTACCTAAAAGGTAAAAATGCTTGTCACTGGGGTGGTATAGGTAGGCTACATAAAATTGTACCCGTTGGCAGCAATACCTAACTAATTTGTACCTTTTTTGCTCGAAAAGGTACTGACAGAGCTGCCAACTTTTCAGAAAAGCTTGGAGTGAGATTTGAAGGAAGCCAGCCGGGCGCGCACCCGCGTGCCAATTTTCTGGCCAAATGCGGCAAATTTGGCGTGCGTGCGTTCAGGCACCAGGTAACGTTTCAAAAAACAGAGCATGACAAGACACAGCATGGCTCATTTTGTGCATGTGTTTAATTTGATCAGGTCAGTTGACACTTCAAATAAAATAAATGTATTTAATTTACATTCTTTGTTCAGATTTACAATTCTGCTTTTTTACAAACTGACTGAAATTAATAATAAATCAATAACTATCACACATTATACACAGTTCTGAAATAATGCATACTGTACAAAAATTATAATGAGCTGAAAGTCAAATCTAGACTAGACCTATACTAAGATTTGTGTGCCTTGGCTTGTACCTATAATAAGATTTGTGTGCCTTGTACCTATATTAAGATTTGTGTGCCATGTACCTATACTAAGATTTGTGTGCCTTGTACCTATACTAAGATTTGTGTGCCTTGTTGTACTGGCTTGTGGCCGTCTTTGAGGCCTTGATCAGTGTTGAGGAGGGCTCCCACTTGAAGCAGGGCTCCAGGCCAGCCATCTTGATTGTCATAATTGATGACAGGGTTCCATCCAGGGCCAAGCTGTTCGTGGTCTTGGTCTTGTTCAGCCCCACCACAGAAAACACTCGCTCTGCGTCTGCATTGGAGTGGGGCAGAACCAGGACGAGCTTGGCGATGCTGGCGAGCCTTTGGAATTGGCTAACCCCTGTCACCTTTGAAGAATGAACTGCCTAATTACTATACAATTGTAAAGCACTATTGTATGCATTTAATCAAGCGACTGTGAATGTTGAAGGGGGCCCATTGAGAATAATTGTTACCTTATGTTTTCGGGTTGCCATTTCAGCCCAGAAGCTCCCCATCTCAAGTTCCTCTGGGTCCTGCAGGGGTAGCATCGGCATTCCCAGGTAACGAGGAACGTTTGGGATCTTTAAAAAATGTTCCCTATACAGCCCTGCAATGTCATTGCAGAACATTACATTGGGAACATTCTGGGGTGTATAAGGGAATGTTATTCCAAGATCACAAAAGAACATTCCTGGAACATCCCATAAATGTCACAGACCTTGAAATGCGTTCCCTGGATGTCGAAATGTTGAGTTCCCTTCAAGTCCTCAGAACATTCCTTCAACTTGTTTGTGGAACTTCCCCTTCACATTACAGGAACATTCTATGTAACATTAAGGGCATGTTCTCGTAATGTTAGTAGAAACGTTCCCTTTGGGTTTATCTAACACTTGAATTTAACGTTCCCTTACTGTGAGACTGGAGTACATTGGTAACATTCCCCATACATTCTTGCCACGTAATTACAAAACATTATTTTGGGAACATTCTGGGGTGTATATATAGGGGAATGTTACTCCAAGATAACAAAAGAACATTCCAGGAACATCCCATAAATGTCACAAACATTGCAATGCATTCCCTGGATGTCATAATGTTGTGTTCCTCTCAAGTCCGCAGAACATTCCTAAAACATGATTGTCGAACTCCCCCTTCACATTCCACGAACATGACAGGAATATTCTATGGAACATAAGTGGAATATTCTAGTAATGTTAGTCAAAACGTTCCCTTTGGGTTTCTCTAACGCTTGGACTTAATGTTCCCTTACTGTGAGACTGGAGTACATTGGTAACATTCCCCATACATTCTTGCCACGTCATTACAAAATGTTATGTTGGGAACATTCTGGGGTGTATATATAGGGGAATGTTACTCCAAGATAACTAAAGAACATTCCAGGAACATCCCATAAATGTCACAAACGTTGCCATGCGTTCCCTGTATGTCATAATGTTGTGTTCCTCTCAAGTCCTCAGAACATTCCTTCAACTTGTTTGTGGAACTTCCCCTTCACATTACAGGAACATTCTATGCAACGTTAAGGGAATGTTCTCGTAATGTTAGTAGAAACGTTCCCTTTGGGTTTATCTAACACTTGAATTTAACGTTCCCTTACTGTGAGACTGGAGTACATTGGTAACATTCCCCATACATTCTTGCCACGTCATTACAAAATGTTATTTTGGGAACGTTCTGGGGTGTATATATAGGGGAATGTTACTCCAAGATAAGTAAAGAACATTCCAGGAACATCCAATAAATGTCACAAACATTGCAATGCGTTCCCTGTATGTCATAATGTTGTGTTCCTCTCAAGTCCTCAGAACATTCCTTCAACTTGTTTGTGGAACTTCCCCTTCACATTACAGGAACATTCTATGTAACATTAAGGGAATGTTCTCGTAATTTTAGTAGAAACGTTTCCTTTGGGTTTATCTAACACTTGAATTTAACGTTCCCTTACTGTGAGACTGGAGTACATTGGTAACATTCCCCATACATTCCTGCCACGTCATTACAAAACATTATTTTGGGAACATTCTGGGGTGTATATATAGGGGAATGTTACTCCAAGATAAGTAAAGAACATTCCAGGAACTAGGGCTGTAATCAACCAAAGAAAATCTAGGTCGACTAAAATCCTAAAATTTCGACCAAGAATCGAGCAATCGAGGGAGAGGGGGGGGCGGCGGCGGCGGCGGCGTCGCTGCTGCCTCCGCCAGCGGGTGCTCTAGGGCTTAAGAGGTAGAATAAGACTAAACTGAAACAGGCATCACACACTGAAAACTAACTGAAACTAAACTGAATTGAAAATTTCGTTTTATTTCATTTTAATAAAACGAAATCAAACGAAAAAGTAATAAAAAATACAAAACCATAATAGCTAATACCCATAACACACACACACACACACACACACACACACACACACACACACACACACACACACACACACACACACACACACACACACACACACACACACACACACACCTAGACTTCATTACACACACAGCTGCTTTCTTAACCTGCTCTAGTGATTTTTAACAGCATTTGCAAACCGAAAAAAAATGTGTAGATAAACTAAGCATTATCAGTCACTTCTTTAATTTAGTCTCGTCGTATCACCGTCTCCTCCGCCGCCAATACAGTTTGCAGCCGCACTTGTCGTCTACTTTCGGGTTATCTCAGTCTCTTTAACACTGTCCTCGTTCAGATAACAGTAATCAGAGATGCTATCATCAGATGAGATTAATTTCTGTCATCTAACTTTCGCCGTGATGAACGGCGTTTCTAAACGGTTAAAGTCCCACCCCTACTGCCTATAACTTCAAACCTCCTAAACCTCCTTTCCTCTTAAACACAAAAAGGCAAGTCCATTTTCAGAAAAAAATAATATTTATTTAACAAACAAAATCAAAATAGACACAGTGCGCACTGCGTAATTGCGCATTACAGGCTCCAAAATATTAAAGTGAACCAATTCCAATAACCGTGAAAATTAAGTAAATGTGCACAATAATAAAAGGGCATTAGTCTCCAAAATGAAATAATATAAAAACAATGAATTACAAACTTAAATAAGGTGCACAACTGGCAAGGTAAGGCGTTTAGCAGCAAACATTGAAAAACGAAAAATATAGCCGCAAAAAAAAGGCAACTCATTCACGGAGATTTAACTCCTTCGCGACGGCCCTATTAAAAAAGGTTCGAATTCGAACCATAGCGTCATTTGTCTCTCTGCTATTAGTTAACCGTGGATTCGCGTTTTTTTTCATTTGAAAATGTTTTGGATAGTCAGCCAATGATTGCACAGATATTCTTGGCTGTGTGACGCGGTTCATTTAGCTGCACTGTTGACGCGCAATACGTTTCACTTTCACTTTCTTCTCCACTTTCCATTCCTCCATGTTCAGAATCAAATTATCATCGTTGCGCATAGTGCATATTTCAGCAACTTCGTCTGCAGTAAACCGGCGTTTACCACTGGCCGAAGCCATTTCGGAAAGGCTTGTAAAGACGTATTGCGCGTCAACAGTGCAGCGTAAATGAACCACGTCACACAGCCAAGAATATCTGTGCAATCATTGGCTGACTATCCAAAACATTTTCAAATGAAAAAAACCGCGAATCCACGGTTAACCAATATCAGAGAGACAAATGACGCTATGGTTCGAATTAGAACCATTTCTAATAGGGCCGTTCTAGTCGCGAAGGAGTTAAATCAGTGTCCACGGAGATTTAAGTCGACCAATCAGAATTTTGGTCGAGCCAGAACGCATCGACCAATTAGTCGACCAATCGACCGGGAGATTACAGCCCTACCAGGAACATCCAATAAATGTCACAAATGTTGCAATGCAATGTTGCAATGCGTTCCCTGGATGTCATAATGTTGTGTTCCTCTCAAGTCCTCAGAACATTCCTTCAACTTGTTTGAGGAACTTCCCCTTCACATTACAGGAACATTCTATGTAACATTGAGTTAAATCTTACTCAGTTAATCTTGAAACCCACGAGGCTAAATACAAAAAACCCTTCTAAGTCGACGTTGATTGATATTATACTGACAAATAGGCCATTTAAATACCTAGCCTGTGGGGTCTTTGCTCAGGACATCAGTGACCACTGCCCAATTGCTTGTATTCGAAATGCCAGAAAACAAAAATATAGCTCTAGTATTGTTACAAAACGAAATTTCAAACATTTTGTTGAACAGGGTTTTCTTCAGGATCTATATTTTTCTGATTTAGAAAGAACTTGTTGCATCCCTGATCCTGATCTAGCTTTGGACCATTTCTGTAATGTATTTAATTCTATTGCTGATAAACATGCTCCTTATAAGAACTTCAGGATTAAAAACCGATGTAATCCATGGTTTTCCTCAGATATTTCTGCTACTATGCATATCAGAGACAAAGCTTGGTCCAAAGCTAGAACGACTGGCACTCCAGCTGATTGGCTTAGCTTTAGGCAATTAAGGAACAAGTGCATTAGCATAATAAGAAAAGCAAAGTCCAATTATTACTTGACCTCTCTTTTAAACTGTAATGGAGATGCATATAGCTTTTGGAAAACTGTAAAATCTTTAAAAAATAATCCTACCACTACTCTTCCTTCTCGCATTTCTAGTGAAAATGATTTAGTTATAGATAAAACATATATGGCTGAGGTTTTTAATCATCATTTTATCTCCTCTGGCCATCTGTTTGATAGGCTGTCTGGCGAAATTGTTCCAGAAAGCTATACCCTTAGCCCAGTATTAGGAACTTTACGTAATTATTTTTGTCCGAGCAAATTCTCTTTTAGACCTGTAAGTTATAGTGAAGTTTACAAAGCACTGGCTAGCATAAATAAAAAAGAAGTCAATGAGAGAGGACAATCTAGATCCTTGCCTTTTGTGTCTCAGTGCTCATTTAATTGCCTCACCACTTGCTTACATTTTTAATTAAAATTTTATTTCAGGTAGAATCCCAAACCTATGGAAGGCAGCTCAGGTTATTCCTCTATATAAAGGGGGTGATACCAGTGACTTAAATAACTATCGTCCAATTTCAAAACTTTCCTGTCTGGCCAAAGTCCTAGAATCATTAGCTAACTCTCAGCTACGGGCCTTTTTGGAGATTAATAACATTTTACAACCACAGCAATCGGGTTTTAGGCCAGGTCATAGCACATTAACAGCAGCAACTCTTGTGATAAATGATATTGTCAACTCTATGGATAACAAACTGCAGTGCGCTGCACTCTTTATTGACCTATCAAAGGCTTTTGACACCGTTGACCATAATATTTTATTGAATAATTATCCTCCATTGGATTGGATGAACTTTCTCTTAACTGGTTTTATGCATATATCTCTGGGAGAACTCAGTCTATTGTTGCGGATGGTTTTAAATCTAGCTCTCTTGAAATTAGTAAAGGTGTCCCACAAGGGTCTATTCTTGGTCCACTTCTATTCACACTTTATATAAATAACATGGTATTTCCAACACCACAATGTAATGTTCATTTTTATGCGGATGATACAATCTTGTATTCCACTGGCTCCACGCTTAACCAGGCGATTACTAATTTACAGTCTGCCTTTGATTCTTTTCAGTTAGCTCTTATTAATCACAAGCTTGTTTTAAATTCTGATAAAACAAAATGTATTTTATTTTCAAGTAATCTAATGGGAAATGCATCTAATATTGGCATTCATACACTTCATGGTACTCAAATTGAAACTGTAGAATCTTATAAATATTTAGGAATTTGGCTTGATGGTAGATTTTCCTTTAAGACTCATGTGGAACATCTGTCTCAAAAGCTAAAAGGTAAAATTGGTTTCTTGTACAGAAATAAAGCATGCTTTTCTTTTGCTAATAGGAAAACAATTGTACAATCAACTGTCTTATCTGTATTTGATTATGGAGACACTCTGTATATGCACGCTGCCCCTTCCACTTTAAAGCCCCTTGATGCAGCTTATCACAGTGCATTGCGTTTTATCACTGGGGATACATTTCTCACGCATCATTGTGTTTTGTATGGAAAAGTAGGATGGTCCTCTTTATCAATGAGGAGGGAACTACATTCCATTGTATTTATTTATAAGGCTTTACTGAAGAAACTTCCCCTTTATCTCTCATCATTAATTACGTTTAAATCCAATAACTATGGTACCAGGTCTCAGGACTTCTTAGCCTTAGATACACCACATATAAATACTGAGCTGGGCAAAACAGGGTTTCAATATTATGCCCCTCATAATTGGAATGAATTGCAAAAAACTTTTAAACTAGAATCTCTTATTCCTTTAGAAAATTTTTAAGTTTTATACATGGATTTTCTTAATGTTGTATGTACTTGTTTCCTTTGATATATCCCTGTATGATGTTTGAATGCTGAATGTTAATGTGGCTGAATTGTACTTGTTTTTAAGTTTTATACATGTTTTTATTTTTGTTCGCAGGCCTTAGGCCTGTTCTTCTGCTGCCGAGTAGATGGTGATATGTAGTTCCATTTAAATATATTTTTGTGGCATTTTGGCTTTATTGGACAGTAATCAATGAGAGACTAGAAAATCAGAGGGAAAGAGGGAATGGCCTTTGAGGTTTATCTTGAGCCGGATTTGAATCCATGTTGTGGAAATCCGGAATCGCTGATGACATGCGATTTACCTGGTTGAGCTACTAGAGGACCTTGTCCTTCCCAGCGAGCAATTTTCAGGCTAAAAGCCCTAAAATAAATGTCTATTGCAGTCAGTGAAAACACCTCTTAAAATGGTTCCAAAGTTAATTTTTTTCTACATCTATTTGTCAACCTCTTTCAAGAGTTCTTGTTTAAAAACTCTGTCTGCCTCGGATAGAAACTTGTGCTGCCATGTTGTTTGCCCAAGCTTCTTGTCGCAACAAATTGGCTAAATGTTTTGACATTTTAAGTGATACACTTCATGCGGTGAAATTGCATCTACATGTCGGCCGGATTTCGCTTGCCAAAGCAATGACATTTTGAGAAATGCATCCACATTAATCCATATTGTTTGTCTTTGAATTTACAACTGAATCACATATTCAGAATTACAGTCAAGCCGGAAAGTCTGCACATCCCTTTCACCTTCTCCACGTTTTATTATGTTACAGACATATTCTACAATAGATTTAGTTCATTTTTTGTCTCAAAATTCTACACAAGATAGCCCATAATGACAAAGTGAAAACAGGTTTTTAGACATTTGTGCTAATGTATTAAAAATCAAAATGTAAAATATATGTACACATATGATATTTGACACCCAAAAGTGAGCTGAGGTGCATTTTGTTTCCACTGATACTGCTTGAGATGTTTCTACAACTTAATTGGAGTCCACCTGTGATAAATTCAATTGATTGGACATGATTGGGGGTTGCCAACACCTGCCTATATAAGGTCCCACAGTTGACAGTGCATGTCAGAGCAAACTCCAAGCCATGGGGTCAAAGGAATTACCTGCAGACCTCAGAAACAGGATTGTGTCAAGGCATAGATCTGGAGAAGGGTACGGAAAAATCTCTGCAGCTTTACAGGTCCCAAAGAGCACAGTGGCCACCATCATTCGTAAATGGAAGAAGTTTGGAACCACCAAGAATCTTCCTAGACCTGGCCGCCCGGCCTTGGCCAGGGAGGTGAGCAGGAACCCGAGGGTCACTCTGACAGAGCTCCAGCGTATCCTTGTGGAGATGGGAGAACCTTTCAGAAGATAAACCATCCAGGCAGCACTCCACCAATCAGGCCTTTATGGTAGAGTGGCCAGACGGAAGCCCCTCCTTAGTAAAAGGCACATCACAGCCCGCTTGGAGTTTGCCAAAAGGCACCTAGAGGACTCTCAAACCATGAGAATCAAGATTCCCTGGCCTGATGAAACCAAAATTTAACTTTTTGGCCTGAATACCAAGCGTCACGTCTGGAGGAAACCAGGCACCGCTCATCACCTGGCTAATACCATCCCTACAGTGAAGCATGGCGGTGGCAGCATCATGATGTGGGGATGTTTTTCAGCAGCGGGAACGGGGCGACTAGTCCTGATATAGGGAAAGATGAATGCAGCTAAGTACACCGAGATCCTTGAAGAAAACCTGCTCCAGAGCGCTCTGGACCTCAGACTGGGGCGAAGGTTTACCTTCCAACATGACAACAACCCAAAGCACACAGCCAAGAGAACAAAGGAGTGGCTTCGGAGAAAGTCTGTGCGTGTCCTTGAGTGGCCCAGCCAGAGCCCAGACCTGAATCCAATTGAACATCTGTGGAAAGAGCTGAAAATGGCTGTGTACCGACGCTCCCCATCCAACCTGACGGAGCTTGCAAGGATATGCCAAGAGGAATGGGCAAAAATGTCCAGAAACAAGTGTGCCAAGCTCGTAGCTTCTTTCCCAAGATGCCTTGAAGCTGTAATCGGTGCAGCAGGTGCAGCAACCAAGTATTAGGCTAAGGGTGTGTACAGATATGTAACCCCTAAATAATCTATTTTTGTCAGTAAAATAAAATTGCATATTTTCTAAAAACCTGTTTTCACTTCGTCATTATTGGCTATTGTGTGTAGATGTTTGAGGCAAAAAATGAACTCAATCTATTGTAGTATAAGTCTGTAACGTAATAAAACGTGGAGAAGGTGAAAGGGGTGTGGAGACTTTCCGGCTTGACTGTATAACATAAAATGTGCACATTTATATTGTAGATTTTAGCCAGTCTAAAAATGGCCAAATGAGAGCTTGGATGGTATTCCATATTTAACCGACATTTTAACGTTTATATAGGTTTGTGCTCATTGGGCATATGCAGATGACACCACCATTGTAGTTCCGCTGACTTTTCAACACAAAAATGCTCACTGGGTAACAGAAAAAAACAATGGCTATTTAGTCTTCAAATGCCCATTTTGTAATCATATAACCTCAAAATCATGCTTGGATTTTTTTCTCGGACGGTCAGGCTAAACAAGCTGTTATTGGCATGTGTCAAAATAAATATTCATTATTTTACGTCCCTTTTATTTATTTCAATGGGTAGCCTATTTATATCCACTGTCGTAGACCTATACATTTCAAGTCAGCATGAAAGGGGTAGCTATGTTCAGCTATGATCATTGGTTGCTCAGTCCTTAAATATAAAAAACTAAATACCGCTCACTTATGCGTTGTTTTATAAGTTACATATAGGCTAATATAATACATATATGTCACATAACGCGTATTTTGGTAGTGTATTGACAGATGCAGACTTCCCCTGAGAAAATATGCTAAGTCTATAACTCCCTTAAATGCTGAACTAATTTTCATGTTATAAATGTCAGAAATATCTGCATAACACAGGTACCTTATTGCCAAATTTCCCAGAGCAGCTAGCATATTTGCAAAAGGCCTTTTAACGATTATAGCCTACAGTAGCAAAATGTCAAGGTTTTTTGTTGTAAATTAATTTATAATTTCAGAGAAATATGAATAGGTTACTATAATTGGGACATCAACAACTACCACTAGGGGGGCACCGTGCATAGGGTAAGCGTCATTAACAAGGGGTAGCCTAATAATGAACGCACACCCACAGTTTCTTACTCCAGGACATCGCATTCTGCAGAAATATAACCCAGTTATAATTAGCCTACAAAATGAGCTGGAATTCTTAGAGCAAGTTGCAGTAGTCTATTCCACGTGGCTTTTTACACGTTTAGATACCTCCGCTTTTCTTACCAACTGGTTGCCTACGTTTCAAACTAGGTTATGCAATTTTACTGGGGTTAACCTACTCGTAGCAGGGGAAAAATAGCTTTGTTATCCAGGAGATCAGCTTGACTGAGAATATAGTGTTATAGAATTAGATGTGCACCAAGTCATATAGTGAGGCTATATTGAACTGCGACATGCTATATAATGCAATAAAAATGAATATAATTATTAAAGTTTGGAGCAGTAACTGCTCAGTTATCTATGAAATACATTTGTATAGGCTATCATATGTCATGCAGTCTAGCATTATTAGCCCTCCACTTATATTTAATGCATAGCTTATATCATAATCAGCTCTGACAACATTTTGACAACTCTTGTAGGCTATGAAAGGTCGTTTTACAAATAGGCTAGCTTTTCTGGGAAATTTGTAAATAAGGTGTCATGCAGATATTTCTCACATTTATAACACAAAAATTAGTTCAGAATGAAACGAGTTATAGGCCAAGCATATTTTATCTGGGGAAGTCTGCATTTGTCAATACACTAGCAAAATACGCGGATCTTGAGGTTATATGATTACAAAATGGGCATTTGAAGACTAAATAACCATAGCTTTTTTCTGTTACCCAGTGAACATTTTTGCGTTAAAAAGTTGGCGTGTAGCGTTCAGGTGAATGCTAATAAGGGTTAGCGTCCGTTTATGTCAAAACGTCTCTCAACCTAGATTTCTCCACTCCGACGTCTGGATCCCACCTAATTAAGGTTGGTTTCATGAGTTTGTTTAAAGCTACGGAAATCTTTCTCCAATGCTAAGTCGTACGCACGACTTAACGTAGCCTACTACGACGGAGGCCCCGAAAGGCAAGGTAATTTTTTAATTTTTTTAAAGTATCTCATAGGTACGTACAAATGTTTTTTTTTCACCTTGCCTTTCAGGGCTTCTGTAGGTTTTTGTTAAGGGCCAGAAATATAGTTTTAGCCAATAGAACACAATTAAACCCAATTGAAGTGAAAGCAAAAAATGAAAAAAAACCTAATTTTGAAATTTCCTCTAAAAGGGACAGCTACAACATCCTTTAAAAAGTCACTTATAAGATACTTGCAATATTTCTTTTGCACGGATAGATGTCATTATGATTTGAACATTTTCTACCCTATAAAATGTGTTAAGGTAACCCACTAGCTACAGAAAATGACATGGCCACAAACGTTTGAGATTTCATTCCTCATTAGTTCTCCTATTTGGTAATGTAATATTTATGAATACAATTGAAAATACAAGTATTCTTTGGCACAGGTCTGGTACAACCAAAGTCCTACGTTATTGGTAGTGTGTTTTCGGAGTTGAGCTCTATCGTCACAAGACCGTGGTGTAATGGGCAGAGGCGCAAACTCTTGACGAAGGGATCACAAGTTCGAGTCCCGGCATCGGCAGAGTCTAAATTGGGTAAGTATAAATGTTGTTTGGAAATTGTTATAGAACTCTCCCTGGAGTGTCCTTACACCCTCATTGCATTGCACTGTGTACCATAACCTGAAAGCTGTGGACTTACGTTCAGCCTATGCCTATCTCTGCTGTGATTCTCAATGGTTTCCAACCTTGCTTTCCTATCAGTCATCACTAAATACTGTCTAATAAAGCCAAAATGCAAAAAATGACTGATGGTGAGCCCTTGTGTTAGGCACTTAGACCCTGCATTTAAACCTTTTAAATGAGCGTCCCCCTAATGTTATATAGAATGTTCCTGGCACGTTCCTGGAACGTCATATTGAATGTTTGAAGAACACAAGAGGAAGGTTCCCAGAACATTCCCACTATGTTACATAGAATGCACCTAGAATGTTGCACTGATGTTATATACAATGTTTGTAGAGCGCAAGAGGAAGGTTACCAGAACGTTACCCTCATGTTACATAGAACGATGCCCTAATGTTTTATGGAATGCCCAGAGAATATTCCCCTCATATTATATAGAATACTCTTAGAACGCCAGAGGAAGGTTCCCAGAACTTTGCCCTCATGTTACATAGAATGTCCCCCTGGTGTTTCATGGAATGCTCCTAGAATGCTCCCCTGATGTTACATAAACTGTTCGTAGAGCGCAAGAGGAAAGATCCCATCCCAATGATACTCTCGTGTTACATAGAACATTCCATGAAATGCTCCTAGAATGTTCCACTGATGTTATAGAAAATGTTCGTAGAGCACAAGAGGAAGGTTCCCAGAACGTTACCCTCGTGTTACATAGAATGTTCCCCTGATGTTTTATGGAATGCCCAGAGAATACTCCCCTGATGTTATATAAACTGTTCGTAGAGCGCAAGAGGAAGGTTCCCAGAACGATACCCTTATGTTACATAGAACGTTTCCCTGATGTTTTATGGAATTCCCAGAGAATGTTCCCCTCTGATGTTACATGGAATGCTCTTAGAATGTTCCCCTGATGTTATATAAACTGTTCATAGAGCAAAAGAGGAAGGTTCCCAGAACGATACCCTCATGCAGCATAGAACATTGCCCTGATGTTTTATGGAATGCCCCGAGAATGTTCCCCTTTGATGTTACATGGAATGCTCCTAGAATGTTCCCCTGATGTTATATAAACTGTTCGTGGAGCACAAGAGGAAGGTTCCCAGAACGATACCCTCATGTTACATAGAATGTGCCTAGAACCTAAGAGGAATGCTCCTAGAATGTTTCTGGAATGTTAAAGGGACGTTCCTGTGAAACGTGTGAAAGTTCTTAGAACCTGAAAAAAACTCAACATTGCATCAACCAGGGAACATTTAGAGCAACCTTAATAACATACAAGGAACCTTCCTAGAACGCGATTTCGTTAGCTGGGTTGTCTGGTATTCCAGAAACTCATTGCTCAGCAGGTCATGCTCCTGCAGCCCATGGTAGGGGAGCAGGTGGGCAAACCTAATTAAAGAAAGCACAGTTTCAAAGTTATTTGTTTTTGAGATGTGGTCATCAACCCAAAGGAGTAATTAAGCTTTTTAAAAAGAAGCCGTTTAGGGATGGCTCTTGCGCTTAGAGGTAAAATTGATTTGCTTGCTTTTCTAGTGTTAAAGTGTCAGTATAGAATTTGGGGTATTTTATCTCAGATAAGCAGAAATTGCTGAAAAATTTAAACCTAACCTATCAACAAAGTAAAGGGCATCGTCCACGCCACATTCCAACCTCTGCCGGACATGAGCAGTGGCTCTCATACGGGCAGTTTCTGTAAAGCATACTCCACAGCTTTAATCAGAAACGCCAAGGCATCTTTGTTGAATGTCTCCGTCTGCCGTGGTGTGATGTCTCCACCATCCAGGAGTCTGTTGAGCTTGGCCCTGGTGGTGAAGCCAATATTCAACTTTCTTCCTGTCAGAGATACAATAAAAATACAACAAATCAGGTTAATATAAATATAGCCCAAATCATATGCTTCCCCTACAGTCTAGTCTCATCACTTGTAATATAGCAATTATAATAATAATAATAATAAATTGTGAATTATGAATTACAGGTAGCAGTTCACTACACCTCTATCTTCTATTAAATAAATGACCAAACACGGACCTGGCAAGTGGTTTGACTTTTCTTTAAAGGTGATGTCGTGAAGCTCTTGGTGGCCCTGTAGTGCTGTAGGCACCATGAACTTTGCGCACAGCTTGCGGATGAAGCTTGTCATCTACAACACAGTAATTCAGAAAGTTATATCTGACCCAAGGTTTACTGCTAAATGACAAAAGCCACAAACTGCAGTACAGCAGAAGCATATCCCACCCTCCCATTGTACTACTGTACCTCATCATGTAGTAAAAATATTGAGGACTGCTCTCTCTGGAGGAGGTTGAAAGAGGTGAACCTGGTGTATGGTGGCCTGGAAAAACAGGAGGTACACCTCTGTCATGGGGTCGGAGAACGCTTCCTGAAGTCTCCTGAACCTCGGCTGATTCTCATCTATGAATAAAAGCAAACAAGGTTGTTATTATTTGAGGGTATGGTCCGTATACCTGCTCATCAAGCTTATCGTCCAATAAAAACGCTTCATACTAATGTTTTTTAATGTTAATATAGCTAATGGCTTCATGCTTTCCAAGAATTTACTGTGGCTTAGTGGTTAAGACTGCAACCTCTCACACAGTGGATAGTGGGTTCGAGCCCAGCAGGGCACGTGTATTTTCCACAAAAACAATGTGCAACTGTTAAGTACTTTTCATTTCTTAGACTGTTATTTTTTTCACATTGACACATTAACGTATTTTTATTGCAAAGGCAAAAGAGGTTTACAATATTAACTGTTCAATGTTTCACTTGTATTATATCACACCCTCCCCAAACCGGACACTCGCCTTTGTCTGGTTTGGGGAGGGTGTTACGCTCTGCTCTTGCGGTCATGACTGACTGTATGTGGAAACCCTTTGCCTCGGCCAACATTTATTTATTAATTAATTTCTTCACTTCAGCCCTGTTCACTTTATCCTTTTCGCACATAACTCAAGGTCACCATAAAATTAACTACGAGGAAAATTAAGAATTTACGATAATAGCCTACATTAAAAATTGAGGATAGCCTCTTTTGAACTGCAAGCCTTTAAGCGATCGGATTTATAAACCGCCAATTCCCCAAACATATCTGATTCATGGTTAGTCACTTATAAATAAATAGATAGCCTCCGAATGTGGCTCTAGTCTACGCTACTCTGCTGATAATGTAGCTTACTGCAAACACTTTAAATTATAATTATAATAAAAAGAAGAATAATCTCTGGTATGTACTTTCTTAGTAGTATCTACTGTTTTCTTTCTGGCTAAGATTACTGGGAAATATGCGTTGTCCAATTAAGCTTGTTCGCCAACGTTACTTCCTGCTTCTCGTCAGGAAGCAGAAACAAGCTAGGCTACTACGAAGCGAATCAACATGGATTGTAGCCTACATTCATTGCACTACAGAAAACAAAACTAAACCTAGCTGTCCGGTACCAAAAGATTTCCCGCAGGTAACGTTCTACACTACCGGAAAAAAACTCTGCTGTGCAGAAACTCACTAGCTCGCTCGCTAGCTCGTAGCCCACACATGGAAGGTTGGAGTTACGCATCCGGCAATCCAGTGTTGAATAGCCTAACGTTAAATGTATTTCATAGAATACTAATAGCTATATTTTAAAACTATTTCCATATTTTACTGATGCAAACTATTTAGGCTGTACTACCTATTTAGGCTGTGTATGTCTTTCAGCTAGAATGTGTTTGCGTTTAGCCCATTATGCATGTATGTCTTCATGTAGACTTGGTTCGTTAATTTACATGCTTCTTCATGATCCATAGCTCAGGTGGTGCTGTTCATTGTATTTCATTACACATTAAATACTGCTCATCTACAAACTCTTTTAATGTAATTGTGTGCTGTCTGTAATAGGATAACTGTTCTCATTCTTGTCAATAGAGGGTGTTATGGTTACGCGAATGTCTGCATACATTTCTTTGGAATGCATGTCTCTCTCCGTGTTTATCTTCATGCATTATTCATCATTAGTTAGCTATACAAAATAAGTGATCAGATCAAAAACGTCTCCGACGTAAAAAAAAGTCAAGTTACTCACGCATAGCCTACATAGCGCTGTCCATAAGTTCTTAATTCCAACTTGCAAAAACTAGGCCTGCCTTTAAAAGTCTTGATATCAAAATGTGGCCAAGTTACAACTAACAATATTGCCTATCGTAGCTCACACGAAATAAACTAGCTCTATTCCAAAGCAATGCTATCCAAACTTTCCTGCTAGGCTGGATCCATACCATGTTGAAAAAAATAAGTAAGTTCAAACTACTTATGAATTGTAGCCTACATTTTCCACTACGATGTGTAAAAAAAAATCTTGACTATAACGTTGTTTGTATTAAGTAAAGTCATGTATTATGGGTATACCTGAGTTGAAAATATGACTGTTAATCCATTAGTTTGGTAGAAAAAGGCAGGAGTGTCTTCATTATAGCCTGCTATGGGAACCATATTAATGTTAGTTGCTGAAACTCCTGGCTCCTATCGCCTTTCCAGTTCCTATAGCCTATAGCTTAACAGTTACTGGTTCACATTTTAGGTTTATATGAGATGGCTACAGTTGTTCAACTAAAATGCCTAAATGGAATTTGTGAAGCTTGCCTGTTAGCCTATAGCTGCTAAATAAATTTTAAAACGGAACTCACTTTCTGCATCTGCAACGTGGAGTAGCTAGCCTCTCTGGTTTTATGTCCTCGGTTAGCTACTGCGATAGCCTGGATAAGACATAATAGTTTACAGTTAGCTAGATAGCTACGTAGGTAACTTATTTGACTCATAAAGTTAGGATGCTTGATAAAGCTACAAAAGTTCAGTTTTTTTTCTAATGATAGGGAGAAGTTTACGGGAGAGTATAATTTTGAGGGAATCCCCCCCCCCCCCCCCAAAAAAAAACTAATCACTGGTTAAATTTAATCTACAGGCCAGGCCTAAATTAATTCTGCTGCCATTGAGGCAATTTGTATAAGCTGTCAAACTAGAATAGGCTACACAGCTTTGACATCACAATGTGTCAACTGTTGCCGATGCCGATAAATTTTAGTTGATAGACGATATATCGTACATCAGCCCAACCCTATTGCTACATATGTAAGCAATTTATAGAAATATTCTTTGCAACAACTAAATTATTTATTGATTTTAGGCTTATTGCTGCTCCCAAATTCATGGGGAACAACCATTTTGTGGCTGCCTTTTTGAAAAAAGTTCTCCTGGGGGTGCATGCCCCCAGACCCCCCTAGTACAGGCTTAGCCCCCCTAAACATATCTCTGGCGACACCCCTGGTTGGCAATAACAACAAGAAATATTTCAGTCTAATGTAGCCTACAGTACACCAAATATTGTTTGTTAACCTTCTCAAATCTGTAATTTCCTAGAGGGAAGAGAGCTACACAACAGCTCCAGCCCCTGTATGTAAAATCAAAGAAAAATCCCACATCAAACCCAGCCACACGACCGCCATTTCACGCTTCATTAACTAGCTAATTTGAACATTCCATCTACAGCGGGAGCATGCGCAAGAAGTAGCTAACTAGCTGGTTGTGGACTGGACTCATTCATCGATAAAATGACAAAATACATAACATAGAAACCATAAATAATTTAAAAAAACATGTAGAAAATATATGTGACAAATTATACAATCGGTTTACAACAGAGTGTCTGATCTTTGTTCAATTAAATCAAAAGTGGAGTGGAGCAGTTTCAACATACAGTGCATCCGGAAAGTATTCACAGCGCTTCACTTTTTCCACATTTTGTTCTGTTACAGCCTTATTTCAAAATTGATTAAATTAATTTTTTCCCTCAAAATTCTACACACAACACCCCATAATGACAATGTGAAAAAAGTTTTTTTGAGATTTTTGCAAATTTATTAAAAATAAAAAAATAAAATTTCTCATTTACATAAGTATTCATACCCTTTGCTTTAACGTATTTTTAAAGTATCATATTTCATATTTTCAAAAAACTGTCGATATCTTATTTTCAGGTACTGTTACAAGCGATACTATAACCTCTCTGCATTTGAATGGATCTCTATGGAAATTGGGGGGTGAGACTAGACTCAGCTGTAAATTACACTGGTACAGTATGGAACACATGGCTGGCTAAATGGCTGTAAGTTATCAAGGGTCTGAGCTATCAAACGAGCCCCAAACCATCACTCTGTTGCCAGATATGGAGTAGATGTGGATGGATCACTTTAAGGGTTGTTTCTCCTGATTTTTTTCCCCATAGAGTTCTATAGGAAAATGAGTCCGGAGAAATAACCCTTGCAGTGATCCATCCACATCTACTCCATATCTGGCAACAGAGTGATGGTTTGGGGCTTGTTTGATAGCTCAGACCCTTGATAACTTACAGCCATTTAGCCAGCCATGTGTTCCATACTGTACCAGTGTAATTTACAGCTGAATCTAGTCTCACCCCCCAATTTCCATAGAGATCCATTCAAATGCAGAGAGGTTATAGTATCGCTTGTAACAGTACCTGAAAATAAGATATCGACAGTTTTTTGATGTTGATGGTCACAGACTTCAGGAAGTAACAGCATGTAAAGGATATGCGACCAAATATGAAATATGATACTTTAAAAATACGTTAAAGCAAAGGGTATGAATACTTATGTAAATGAGAAATTTTATTTTTTTATTTTTAATAAATTTGCAAAAATCTCAAAAAAACTTTTTTCACATTGTCATTATGGGGTGTTGTGTGTAGAATTTTGAGGGAAAAAATTAATTTAATCAATTTTGGAATAAGGCTGTAACAGAACAAAATGTGGAAAAAGTGAAGCGCTGTGAATACTTTCCGGATGCACTGTACCTTACTAGTCGCCGTCATAAGCAAAAAGGATGATCAAGGCGTCTTTCCGTAGCTATATTACAACCAAACCCAACCACAAGGGCACCCAAACAACATAGAACATGCAATTTATGGCAGCCTTGCATAGACAAAACAGAATGGTAATCAAATAAAAATAGTGAGAATGAATGAATTTTGTCGAACTTCAACTATTAAACTACTACTCGTCCCATTAAGTCCTGTCCCACCATTGATCATTTTTTTTAAGTCTCAGTTAAAGACCCACCTTTTCTCTCTTGCTTTTAGTGCAGTTTGAGGTTGCCCCATGGTTTCTGTTAAATCCATTCTTTATTTTTTCAACTTTCTCTTACTGTGTTTTAATCTATTGTTGGTCTTACTTGTTGGTTTTTATTTTACCACTTTTCATTCCATCTCTGTCCTTCTAACTTCGTATTCCCTACTTTGTTTATTTCTCCTTAGTCCTTGTATACTTGCATTAATAAGCCGTCTGCCTCATATTGTATTGTTAATACATGTACTGTAATGTTAATTTGTTGTAAATTATTGTATTGTAGTGAAGGAGTGCGGGAAATCACCAAACTGAGACTTCTTTCCTGGTCAAGCTAACTGCAACGCAGCTGCGTTCTTTATTTATAAACCTCATTCAACTCAAAGAACACGTCATAGAAGTTACCGTCTATGACGTAGCCGCGTTGACAGTAGGAGGTGAATTATATATGTATGTCCCAGAGGTAGCCGCCACATCCGTCCCCCCAGAATTCATCAGAACTGGCAACGCCAGACCGAAACGAGTCCGCAAGGCCGGAGCGGGGGCCGGAGTGGACACAGGGGGACCACAAGAAGGGAGGGGGCGCCGCGGTGGTGCAACAGACAGAGTGGGGGCTGAGCTAACTTAACGGGCTGGTCCAGATCCAGATGGGCTGGTTTGAGGCGGTCCAGGGAAACGTAGTCCGGCTTACCACCGACGTCCACTAAGAAAGTCTTGTCCCCGGCCTCCAAGACGCGAAACGGGCCATTATAGGGAGGGTAAAGCGGCCCCCGATGAAAACGTACTCCGCCGCCTTCTGGTCGGAAGGGACATGGGACTGCGGAAGACCGTGCTGTGATGTAGGCACTGGTGCAAATGCCCTGGTGCTGTCCAGGAGGGCGGTTCACTGTTGTGATGCGGACCAAGGGCTTGTGGCATTAGGAATGAAATCACCCGGCACCCGCAGAGGCTGACTATAAACCAGCTCAGCAGATGAGCACTGTAGGTCTTCCTTAGGGGCAGTCCTAAGCCCCAGCATGACCCAAGGAAGTCTGTTGACCCAACTGTCATCCTGGAGGCTGGCCCGGAGGGCGGCCTTCATTGAGCGGTGAAATCGCTCGCACAAGCCATTAGCCTGGGGGTGATAAGCGGTGGTACAGTGGAGCTTCACTCCCAGGCCCTGGGCGATCGCATTCCAAAGCTCTGACGTGAACTGGGGACCTCTGTCCGAGGAGACATCAGACAGTATGCCGAACCGAGCGACCCAAGTGGCGATGAATGCCCGAGCCACATCGGCAGACGTTGTCTATGCCAACGGAACGGCCTCCGGCCACCGCGTGGTCCTGTCGATCATTGTGAGGAGGTAGGCGAAACCATGGGAGGGTGGCAGGGGCCCCACCAGGTCCACGTGCACATGGTCAAAACGCCTCTCAGGAACCGAGAAAGGCGCCAACGGGGCCTTTACATGACGATGCACCTTAGAGCGTTGGCATACAATGCAGGTGTTGGCCCAGTTGCGAATGTCCTTCTTGAGGCCGTGCCAAACGAACCTAGCCGACACCATCTTCTGTGACGACTTCTTGCCCGGATGGGAAAGACCATGAATGGCATCAAAAACCCGTCGTCTCCACTCGCTGGGCACAACCGGCCGTGGTTGCATCGTGGAAACATCACAAAGTAGGGTGTTGCCGGCGTCGTCAAACGCAATGTCCTGCAGCTGAAGCCCTGTGACAGCACTCCTACAGGCCTGTACACCTGGGTCCGAGGCTTGATCGACTGCCATGCGGGCGTAGTCGATTCCAAGGTGGACGGCGCCGACGACGGCCCGGGAGAGGCAGTCGGCCACTTGGTTGTCTTTGCCCGCAACATGCCGGATGTCTGTAGTGAACTCGGAGATGAAAGCGAGCTGGCGCTGCTGACGGGCAGACCACGGTTCCGACACCTTAGCCATGGCAAACGATAATGGTTTGTGGTCAACAAACGCCGTGAATGGCCAGCAAGCTCCCCCGTACGGCCAACGCTCATGGCAGCTAGTGAGCGCCGGCCCTGGCATTTCCCGACGCCTTAAAGGTGCAAGGGGGGCGGCACTTGGTAGCCTTGGAGCCAAAACGCACGTGGTAAAAGCACAGACCTCGCTGTTGGGTTGTAGCTGTAGTGCCGGTAATGGCCACTGCGTCCACCGGCAGTGTGGAGTCATTGTGGGCGGGACCCAGGGCGGGCCCGCAGCTCTGTCGGCCGGCGGAAAAAAACTTGTCAGCTTCTCTAGCCAAAGCTCGGAAATCTTTAAGGGGCGTGTTAGCCAGGGCAGATCGTACTGCTGTAGGAAGCTGTTGCATGAACAGCTCCGTGAACAGGAAACACGGTTTATGAGTTCCCAGGAGAGTCAACATATAATCCATCAACTCCGATGGCTTGGAATCACCCAGGCCAGGCAGAGAGAGCAGCTGACGAGCGCGCTCGGATTCAGTCAAACCAAACGTGTCCAGGAGGTAAGACTTCAACGTCGCATATTTATCTTCCTCCGGTGGGTCTTCGAGAAGGCTCACGACTCTAGCCGCGGTGGAACTGCTGAGAGCAGAAACAACATAATAATATTTTGTATTATCATCCGCGATTCTCCGGAGTGCAAACTGTGCCTCCGTTTGAGCAAACCAAGCTACAGATTGCTGTTCCCAAAACTCCGGTAATTTAAGGGAAACTGCATTCGCCGCTTCCATGATGCGCGAGTTCGAAAGTAATCCTTGGAACCGTCCAAAGGCAGATCGGGGTCACCAATGAAGGAGTGCGGGAAATCACCAAACTGAGACTTCTTTCCTGGTCAAGCTAACTGCAACGCAGCTGCGTTCTTTATTTATAAACCTCATTCAACTCAAAGAACACGTCATAGAAGTTACCGTCTATGACGTAGCAGCGTTGACAGTAGGAGGTGAATTATATACGTATGTCCCAGAGGTTGCCGCCACAGTAGCCTATTTTAATGACTGGAAAGCACTTTGGCTCAACTCTTGTTTTAAATGTGCTATATAAATAAAAGTGACTTGACCACCAATTATAACTCTGTTACACATGCATTTGCGAGGTAGGCCAATCTTCGGTGAATCTGGCAGGTTACCTAACGTTACTGCTCTAAACTATCAAACAACAATACTGTAGTAGTAGTAGTAATAGCATTAAATACTGTTATGGGTAGGCTATGCCGAAGAGCGGGGAGCGTGCCGAGCGCTGTCCGTGGTGCTGGAGGACGACTGGGCAGCTGGCGCCGTAACAAACATTTGTCTGTCTAAGCTAGCTAGTAACAGTCACTTAGCAATCCTGCACAAATAGGTTGTGTAACGTTAACTTACATTATACAAATAGACAGAGCTAGTTAGCAAGTGCATCTGACCTGGCGAGTTAAAACAACCACCCCCTCCCCCCAAATAAAAATATAAATATGGACATAGCAAGAGCGAGACTGAAACCTGAAGGATTCCAGTCAGCCAAATGCCTAAAATGTAAAATTCAAATGCTTCTGCATGAGGCCTAAGGGAAACAAATTATGCATGTAACGAATTCAGCAAAAGGCCACGCATCTATTAAAACATTAATTTTAAAATTGTTGTTTCTGTAACGTTCCTGGTTTTTCTGTTCTGTGTATTGTTTATTTTTGTGGGTTTTTTTGTACTTTATTATTTTTCATATTCATTGCCCATTGCCCTGGTTCCTGTACAGTATGCATTTCCCTCAGTTCCCCGGTCTGTCTGTGTGCTGTTTTCCGAGTTGTCACTCCCCTGTATCGTGCTGGCACTATTCGGGTGTTTTCGTTAGTATTCGGGATTTCCACCTTCCTTCGTGTCTCGTATTCTTTCTTCAGTCTTTTGTATTAAACAGTAGATACTATTAACAATTACTTATTGCACTTGTGGTTATCTAGTTTAAGTTACACTTACTAAATCTACTAATGTATATGTGTTACTTAACAAGACTAACCCCCGTATTGTAGTTATTTACTAATTGATACTAACATATCTTCTACGCTGTTACATTGCATTCTCGTGTGCTTTACCTGACTCCTGCTGCCTTCGCATATTGAATGCACCTGTCTCTAGCCTGTAACTCCGCCTACCAATCTGAGCACGAGTCTGCCTCTGATCCAGGCCGTGTTGTCTTCAATGTGTTTTCGTGAATCCGGTCCACGTCTTTGTCATTCCCCCATTATTTTATTATCGATTCCCATTGTTATCACCTTTGTTTGTTTGTAACCCCGCCCTCTCACACACTTGACCCTCCTTTGTCTTATCCTTCCCCAGTGTTTATAAGCCCTCAGTGTGCAGTGTTACTTTGTCAGAACGTTGATCATTCCTCTGTGCCGATTTCCTGTAAGCCTGAGTGTATTGAGAGTACTGCTAGACTTTTTTCCGTCCGACTACGAGCCTGCCTTTCCCTTCTGTTTGTTTGCTGGGTTATTTTGGATTTGAACTTTGCTATGTTTTTCACTACTCTCTCGACTAGCCCTTGTGTACTGCTGCCTGTGATTTCCTGGTTTTTGATCTTTTGCATTCCACCGACTACTCTCCTGGCTCTCGTTTTTGTACTGTCAGCATTTCTGATTACCTAGCTTATGATTTTGGACTGAATATACAACGTTCTTTGCCTGATCCTGTGGTCTGCGTCTGGGTCCTTATCAGAATCGTAAGTTTCTTTGGTGAATTAGTATAAGATATAGGGCCACACCGTTTAATAAAAGCAATATGGAACTCTAACCTGTGGTATCATGATGAATATTGAGACGGCTATTATTGGGCTTGCTAGCACCTCACTTCATGTCCTGCCAAACATTCCATAGCCTTGCCAATATTAATGGGTCAATGACATGACGTGATTTTTTTTGTGTCCGAATTCATTACTTTCCTAAAAACAATAATAAAAAAACATGTTATATCAAATTGCACTACAATATCTCATTTATGAGAAACCCTTCTCATTTTATTGAAATTCAATTTATTTTTTGAGTTTTGGTGTTCTAAAGCAGTGGTTCCCAACGTCGGTCCTCGGGGACCACTGTGTATGCTGGTTTTCGTTCCAACCACAATTGCAATCCCGGAATTTTAACAAGCTGTCGATTGTTCTTAATTAGGTGTTTGTCATATTTAGAGGGATTATTTACCTTCTTAAAGGTTGTATCAGCGATTTTGGGTGGAAACATAAATGATCACATTCATCTGATTTTTCCTCACGATCCGCTAGCTGCCCGCCCCATAAGCAGGCCGTCAAAAAACCGCGTCTCTGTAGGCAGCCTATGCTCCGAGATCGTACACAAAAACAATGGTACTACCAACTACTCAAAACCAAAATAAACAGTATTCCAACCAATCACAATGATCTGCACAAACGTGACGTCACTTCTGAAGCGAAATCCCAAACAAACATACTTATGAATAATTATGTTATGTTTTAAAAAATAGTGTTCAAGCATCCAGAATTATAACCACGTTAATAACGTTTGTAAGAAACCAAACCGTTTGTAAATCCGTCAAGATTTCAGCGAGATAAGAGTATTAGCGTTTGTGCAGATCATTGTGATTGGTTGGAATACTGTTTATTTTGGTTTTGAGTAGTTGGTAGTACCATTGTTTTTGTGTACGATCTCGGAGCATAGGCTGCCTACAGAGACGCGGTTTTTTGACGGCCTGCTTATGGGGCGGGCAGCTAGCGGATCGTGAGGAAAAATCAGATGAATGTGATCATTTATGTTTCCACCCAAAATCGCTGATACAACCTTTAAGCCACATTATGTTAGCAATAGCTATGCATGTCATGAATAATAAAAGTCCAATATTCTCATTGTTGCGCTATATTGCAAATAATTACAAAAAGAGGGGCAAAAAAAAACATTTTTTAAAATTAAAGACTGAGGTGAATCAATATGCTCCTAATTGGTGAAATTGTGGACACATGGCCACTAAAACGAACCATTTGATAAATAATGAAGAAAAGAGAATGATAATGAGCCAAACCTGCATTGTGTTAATACATTTAAGAAACAAATGATGAGGGAACTTAAACACACACGTGTTGAACTACCTAATTAGGAGCCAATTGATTCACCCCAGTCTTTAATTTGATCATTTAAAAAAATGTTGCCTATTTGCAATATAGCCCAATAAGCACATTAGGAACACAGGAATTTTATTCTTCATGGCATGCTGTGGTTTAAGAGGGTAAATAGGCTAATCCCTCTAAACATGAAAAGCAACTAATTAAGAAAAATTAACAGCTTGTTAGAATTTTGGGATTGCAATTGTGGTTGGAATGAAAACCAGCATACACAGTGGTCCCCGAGGACCAACGTTGGGAACCACTGTTCTAAAGTCCCAAAATGTCAGGTGGGGCGATCGTGCCGAACATACATGCAGAGAACAAAACTGCAATAAAAAGGATAATTTTCTCAATAAAATTCCTAATCAAATAGTTTGGCATGATTTTATGTTAGATTGCTTATAAATGACGGAAAGTAGTTTAACAGTCTTATTTCAAAACTATTCTATTACTTAAAAAACCTTTGTCCGAGAAATTGACTTCTCCAAATGTGAGGGGGGGGCGACCGATATGAAAACATCATTTTATGTACTGTGCCTGTAAGAAAACGATGCAACAGGGTGTGTCATCCCACAGGACCCCTGTCATGCAGTAACAAAGTTAGTAACTCTCCCACAAATATTACATAATTTGATGTTTTTGAGTAATGGTGAGGTTGGTTCAACTTACCATGTCAGGTGGTATGACCCCTGGAAAACTATGAAAATGAGTTTTTATTCAGAAAATGTATATTTGATTGAAAAAATATATGTATAACCTTGAGTTCAAGGACAAAAATGTATATAGGTGTTCAAGTTAATTCCTGTTACATTTGAATTGAGTTTGAAAAGGCAGGTGGTGCGACCAATACAGTGCCTTGGGAAAGTATTCACCCCCTTGGCGTTTTTCCTATTTTGTTGCATTACAACCTGTAATTGAAATGGATATTTATTTGGATTTTATGTAATGGACCTACACAAAATAGTCTAAATTGGTGAAGTGAAATTTAAAAAAAACTTGTTTTAAAAAATTCTATTAAAAAAAACTAAAAAAACGGAAAAGTGGTGCGTGCATATGTATTCACCCCCTTTGCTTTAATGTATTTTTAAAGTATCATATTTAATATTTGGTGTCATATCCTTTGCATGCTGCTACTTCCTGAAGTCTGTGACCCATCAATATCAAAAGACTCTTGATATATTATTTTCTGGTACTCTTACAAGTGATACTATAACATCTTTGCATTTGAATGGATCTCTATGGGAATTAGGGGGTGGGACTAGATTTAGCTGTAAATAACACTTGAACTGTATAGAATACATGGTTGGTAAAATGGCTGTAAGTCATCAAGGGTCTGAGGTATCAAACGGGCCTCAAACCATCACACTCGCTGCCAGATATGCAGTAGATATGGATGGATCACTTTAAGGGTTGTTTCTCCTGACAAATTTTCCTTTTGAACTCTGGAAAAATAAGTCAGGAGAAGAAACCCTTCAAGTTATCCATCCATATCTACTGTATTTCTGGCAGCAGAGTGATGGTTTAAGGCTTGTTTGATAGGATAGACCCTTGATGACTTAGAGCCATTTAGCCAACCATGTGTTCTATACAGTTCAAGTGTTATTTACAGCTAAATCTAGTCCCACCCCCTAATTCCCATAGAGATCCATTCAATGCAAAGACGTTATAGTATCGCTTGTAAGAGTACCAGAAAATAATATATCAAGAGTCTTTTGATATTGATGGGTCACAGACTTCAGGAAGTAGCAGTATGCAAAGGATATGCCACCAAATATTAATATGATACTTTAAAAATATATTAAAGCAAAGGGGGTGAATACATATGCACGCACCACTTTTCCGTTTTTGTTTTTTTAAAGAATTTTTTAAAACAAGTTTTTTTTAAATTTCACTTCACCAATTTGGACTATTTTGTGTAGGTCCATTACATAAAATCCAAATAAATATCCATTTCAATTACAGGTTGTAATGCAACAAACTAGGAAAAACACCAAGGGGGTGAATACTTTCGCAAAGCACTGTATGTCAGGTGGCGCGACTAGAATTACAGTTAAACCAATTGAAAACAGTGATGTTAATTAATGTGTTTGAAGATATTAAATACATTTTCTTAAATATATACATCTTTCTGTATGATATTAAATTGTTTAAAGGTGAAAAGACCTCCTCTAAAAGAATATAGGACTATATAACCAAAACCGATACTCAGTTGCATATTGTACCTTTTAAGTTATTATTTTTTCATTCAGTTTTGTAGATGCCATTATCAAGCAAAGAAAAAACAGCACGGCATAGAGATAGTTTAAAAGAGAAATTTTAATTTCATTATTGAAATGTGTTCCTTGAGACTTCATGTTTCAGTTTTATTTTTAAAGCATTGATCAAATGTTGTCTTGTTGATATTACCATTGTGGCAGTATTGTTTTAAATGTTGAATGTGCAGAATTGTTTTGAATGCTGACCTGAATGAAATGTAGTCCTCATTATTGAAATGTGTTCCTTGAGACTTGATGTTTCAGTTATATTTTTTAAGCATTGATCAAATGTTATTTTATTGACATTACCACTGTTGCTGGCCTTAATTAAATGTAATTGTATGATTAAGTTCCAGTATAAAATGCTCAGGTTTCAAATAAAAGCCAAATGAAACCAGAGTAAAATGCATTTACATATTCTTCTTTTTATTTAGTGAATATCAATCGTTATTCAGCACAGTCAGGTGGTGCGACCAGCAAATTTACATTTAAATGTATCCATTCTCATTGCAGTCTGCAAAATTTAATCAGAAATATAACTGAAAATCTTTAAATAATGTATACAAATCATTTTTACTGTTAGAATTTTTGTTTTCTTTCTCTTTATGGAAAATAAGGTGTTTGAAAACAAAAAGAAGTGGCCATTTCTATAAATTGAATAAAACTGCCATAAATAAAGAAATTAAAGTGGAATTTACCATGTTATGTGTATTTTACACACTACAATGATTCATATTTGCAGGTTTTCAGTAGTGGTAAATACATTTAAAAGTGTATTACTCAAAATTCATATATGGTCGCGCCACCTGACATTTCTGGGTGGTAAAATCTGAAATCTTGTTTAAAAATGTATTTATATCACCTTAAAAGCTATGAAACAAATATAAATACACAGGATACATTCTTGTGGAATTAAGAATGTATTTAAAATCCATTTGTCAGTATTTTTTTTTTTGAAAACCTTTATTTGTCATTGACCCTAATACGATATACAGTTGTGTTGAAAAAAATAGCAGTACAACATCAGTAACCTGATGAACCACTGTAATTAGTAGTAGTGATATTTCTGCATGGCAAATAATTTACTTGTAGATGTAGTAGTGTAATAGAAAAATTGCCAGCAGCCATACCACTATGCAATCTGCGCCTGCTGAATGGCTGAAGCTAAGCAGGTTGTAGGCTTGGTTAGTACTTGGATGGGAGACCTCTGGGGAAAATTAAGTTGCTGCTGGAAGTGGTGTTGGTGGGCCAGTAGGGGGCAGTCTTCCCTCTGGTCAAATAAACCCCAATGCCCCAGTGCAGTGATGGGGACACTGTGCTGTAGGGGAGGCCGTCTTTCGGATGAAACGTTAAACCGAGGTCCTGACTCACTGTGGTCATTAAAGATCCCATGACACTTATCGTAAAGAGTAGGGGTTTCCCCGGTGTCCTGGCTAAACTCCCAACCCAGGCTCATTCAATCTGCCACCTAATCATCCTCCAGTTTAATTGGCTAAAAAATTTATTCTCTCCCTCTCCACCTCAGCTGATGTGGCTGCCGTTGCATCACCCAGGTGGGTGCTACACATTGGCGGTGGTAGAGGCGAGTTTCCCCCTCATCATTGTAAAGCGCTTTGAGTATCTAGAAAGGCGCTATATAAATGCCATGCATTATTATTATTATTATTATAAAAACAACAGACCCAACTGTCATGACATGCACGCTGCTTGTTCTGAGTAATTGACTCATTCATTGAAAGGGGCGTGTTCAAAATAATAGAAGTGTGGCGTTTAATTAGAGAATTCATTAATTCTGTGAAAAAACAGGTGTCATTAATTGTACTTTATTAAGGAAGAAGGGAAGCAAATGTTTCACACATTGTCATAAAATATATTTCTTTCTGAATTGCTAAGTAAAATGGGCCGTTCCAAACATTGTTCAGAGGAACAACGTAATTTGATTAAAAAGTTGATTGGAGAGGGGAAAACATATAAAGAAGTGCAGCAAATTATAGGATGCTCAGCTAAAATGATCTCAAATGCTTTAAAATGGCAACAAAAACCCGAAACACGCGGAAGAAAACGAGCAACTACTGTTAAAACGGATCAAAGAATAGTCAGAATGGCAAAGATTCAGCCAATCATCACCTCCAGAAAGATCAAAGATGATCTAAAATTACCTGTAAGTGCTGTTACAGTCAGAGGATGTTTGATCGAAGCTAAGCTATCAGCAAGAAGCCCCCGTAAAGCACCATTGTTGAAAAAACGGCATCGGCAGAATCGGTTAAAATTTGCCAAGGAACACATCGATTGGCCCAAAGAGAAATGGCGTAACATTCTGTGGACTGATGAGAGTAAAATAGTTCTTTTCGGGTCTAGTGGTCGTCGACAGTACGTCAGACGACCCCCGGGTACTGAATTCAAGCCACAGTACACTGTGAAGACAGTGAAGCATGGTGGCGCAAAAATCATGGTATGGGGATGTTTTTCATACTACGGTGTTGGGCCTATTTATCGTATACCAGGGATCATGGATCAGTTTGAATACATCAAAATACTTGGAGATTATGTTGCCGTATGCCAAAAAGGAAATGCCCCTGAAATGGGTGTTTCTACAAGACAACGACTCCAAACACACGAGTAAGCGAGCAACATCTTGGTTCCAGACAAAAAGGATTGAGGTAATGGAGTGGCCAGCTCAATCCCCGACCTCAACCCCATTGAAAACTTGTGGGGTGACATTAAAAATGCAGTTTCTGAAGCAAAACCCAAAAATTCATAGGAATGTAGTTCGTTCATCCTGGGCTGAAATACCTGTTTCTAGGTGCCAGAAGTTGGTTGACTCGTTGCAACGCAGATGCGCAGCAGTTATTAAAAACAATGGTTATGCAACTAAATATTAGTTCAGTAATTTAAAGTGAAGTTAAATCTTGAAAAATTTCTTAAGTTTATACATTAAGTGTTTGAGTTTGAAGAGAAAAATGTCGACACTGCTATTTTTTTGAACAGATTAATATTCCTTTTCTTTGCTTCCTGTAAAAGAATAATGCAGACTTGATAAAATTTGTTAATGCTTTGATTTGGAATTGAATGTGTAATGTTTCCACTACATTTGAAATATGGAACTAAAAGCTATTAAAAAATATTTGCACTTTATTCACTTTTTTTAATGCACTGCTATTTATTTGAACACAACTGTATACCTACCACAGGTTCACCATATCGCTTTAATATGTATCCGTTTCTGTTAAATGCTATAATGTTATATGGAAGTAATATATACTAGGCTACACATTGACACTGCCATGTTACATAAAAGTTCGCTAGCTAGCACAAACTTGTCTCACCAGAGATCTCAGAAGTTAACCGCTAGCTGTGACGCATATAACATGCGCAGCAGTGTTTTTTTTTCTGTTTTTTTTTTCTATGGGCTGCAGTGTTGGCTTGTGCTAGCCGAATAATTAATTTGGCTAGGAAGCGGCATCAAAATTCAGTGGATCCAGTGCCATTTAAGAGAGAAATGTGTCTGGATAAAAACATTCAAGTTTTAAACGGCAGCTTAAATCACTGACTGTGACAGGGGCGATTATGTGAAACTCCAATTAATTTTCTCCATAGAGAAAATCTCTTTGATCCGGAAATCCATATTTGGGCAAATGTTTTTGCTCTGCGTTATGTCAGACTTCCGAGGCCTATAAGCTAGGGAGTTGGCGGGGGGGGGGGGGGGCTATCTGTATCTGTCTGCAGTTGGGTGTGCTTGTGTGAGTCTGAAACTCTGACCTACATGAGCAGAACTTTAAAAATAGTCAATAATAGAATCAAATAGTGTCTGGGACCTCCCACTAGCTAGAAATAGACCGTTAATAGACCGTTCTAGACCGTTCTAGACCGTTCTTCTGGAAGTAATAGATTTAGAAAATAAAACTTCTGTTACGTTTTCGTATGATTTCCTATTTTCTCCCGTGTGCCCAGTTAATTTACTAGGTCGAGACCTAATGTGTAAATTAGGAATGAGTGTTGTTTGTACAGAGAAAGGTTTGCAGATTAACAGAGAAAGTGTTGAAAGTGAGGCGTATGAAAGTCCAACTTTCTGGTATGCATGGGATCTCGAGGGAGGTCATGATGCCCAGTTATTGATGGCAAACCCCGCTGAGGGTCACGCCCAGAACTGACTACAGACCGTGCAAACATCAGTATCCCCTCAGACCTGAGGTGGAACAGGGAATAAAACCAGTTTTTGAGGGCTTACTAAAAACCGGTATCATTGTGCCATGTCCGAACTCCCCCTGTAATACCCCAATTCTACCAGTAAAAAAGGCTAATGGCTCCTGGCGTTTCGTTCAGGATCTCAGAGCTGTAAATAGTGCTGTACAACAGTGTGCCCCTGTGGTTCCAAACCCTACTACCATACTATCTCAAGTCCCGGGCAATGCTAAATATTTTTCTGTGATTGATCTAACAAATGCATTCTTTAGTATTCCTGTTGAAAAGGAATCCCAGTTCTGGTTTGCGTTTACATTCCAAAATAAACGCTACACTTGGTCTCGAATGCCCCAGGGATATGCAGAATCCCCGGCAGTATTCTCAGCAGCGCTGCAAGAAAATCGAAAAGGCTTCTCATTTCCTTCTCTCAGAAGCACTCTAGTGCAGTACGTAGATGACCTTTTAGTCTGCTCTCCTAGTCAGGCCATATGCGAGGCAGACTCTCTACTACTGTTACAATTCTTAGCTTCACAGGGACACAATGTCTCTGCTGATAAGGTTCAGCTTGTGCAAAGCAAGGTTGTGTATTTGGGTCATGAAATTTCAGCTGACGGTAAAACTGTGGGAGATAGCAGAATCCAAGCGATTCTGGATCTACCTAAACCACAGACTAAGAAACAAGTAATGTCTTTCTTAGGTATGACTGGCTACTGCAGGCAGTGGATCCCAGATTATGCAGAACTGACACAGTCTCTGCAGGACCTGGCCCACGGCCATGCACTAGCAGCATCTGACAATGACTTGGACTGACCGCGTATGCACAGATTTTGTTAAACTCAAAACTGTGTTGGCAAGCGTGCCCACGCTTGGGCTGCCTGATATGAATAAATGTTTTACTTTGGCAGTAGATGAGAAGGCTGGTTATATGTCTGCTGTGCTCATGCAGGAGCACGGTGGTAAAAACAGGCCTGTTGCTTACTACTCACAAAGACTCGATGCAGTTGCAGGGGACTTCCCCCTTGCCTGCGAGCGGTGACAGCTGCCTCCATGGCAGTTTCCGCTTCGGCCCCCCTGGTTGCATATCGCCCTCTCACAGTTCTGGTTTCTCATGCTGTTGCAGAGATTCTGCTCAAACAGAAAACTGCTCATTTTTCCCCTGCTAGAATGTTACATTATCAACATGCTTTCCCTTCCCAATGTGACAATAAATAGATGCATTGTCCTGAACCCTGCTACACTGCTGTCTACCCCCGCTGATGGTGAACCCCATAACTGTGTAACCACAATTGTACAAGCACTCACACCACACACTGATCTTGCTTCTGACCCCCTAGTCAATCCAGAGGTAGAGTTCTTCGTTGATGGCTCAGCCAGCCACAACCCGGACATTGGAGACAGCCAGGTTGGCTATGCGGTGGTAACTGCACATGACATCACAGAGTCCGCCAGGGTCCCAGGCCATCTCTCAGCACAGGCTGCTGAGCTCTTTGCCCTCACACGTGCATGTCACTTAGCTGCAGGAAAATCGGTAAACATTTACACAGACAGTAGGTACGCATTTGGCGTGGTTCACAATTTTGGCACTCTGTGGAAGCACAGAGGCTTCCTCACATCTACATGCAAGGCCATTCAGAATGGTCAGCTAGTCCAGAACCTTTTAGATGCTATACTTCTCCCCAGGGCTACTGCTGTGGTAAAATGTGCCGCACACACAGGACTGCCAGATGCTGTCTCACTTGGCAACGTATCCGCTGATGTTGCAGCAAAGGCTGCAGCTCAGGCCCCACTCAGCACACAGCGACAGATGCTCACAGATACATACCACTTTTGCCTGGTAATCATTGACAAATTGAAGTGTTTCCTACTAAAGCTGCAGACTCGCATGCCATAGCAAAAGCACTGTTGACCGAAATTATTCCCAGGTGGGGAATACCTAGAAAGATTTCATCGGACAGAGGTCCACATTTTGTGAACAATTCCCTAGATAAGGTAACAACCTATGTTGGCATTAACATGAGGCTACACTGTGCCTACCACCCACAGAGTGGAGGTGCAGTGGAAAGAGCAAATCAAACACTGAAAAGTAATGGAAGAAACAAAGTTGTACTGGGTCCAAGCCCTGCCAGTAGTACTCACAGGCATGCGAGGCCCGACTAACAGTTCAACAGGTCTCTCTCCCTTTGAGGTCATCACAGGACGACCATTAAGAGCAGGTTTTCACCCCCCAGGGTGACATTAAACTCCGACGTAGCTGAAACAAACATGGTAAGTTACTGTCGCGCCTTAACAAAATCTCTAAAGTCTGTACACCAACAGGTAAAAGCAGCCCTCCCAGAGCCAGTCAGCGGTCCGCTACACACGTTGCGGCCAGGGGATTGGGTGGTGATTAAGGACTTCCGGAGAAAGAAGTGGCATCAACCACGGTGGAGGTCCGTTCCAGATTCTCCTGACAACGCCAACAGCAGTGCGGGTCGAGGGCCGAGCATCGTGGGTTCACGCCAGCCACTGCAGAGTGCAGACGGGCACCTCACCTACCAGACGGAGAACAGGAGACGTTAGTTCTCAGGAGGTTTAAAAACCCACAGAGAACCACCTCAGCACAACATGACACCAGTATTCTATGTCAACAGTCCCGAGAGAAGAGGAGGCGGCCTGATGAGAAGACTAGGCTGCGGAAAGACCACAGGACTCTGCATCCTAGGACTGATCAGCATCCTGGTCATGGCATCCATACTACTGACCAGCGACAACCATAAGGGAGGTACCCAATCCATAAACAATGACAATAGCACCTCTACATTCACCACACCTAATGTTACCCCAGCGGCCCTCCTCCTGCCTTGTTTCAGGAGCCATGTGGGGTTAAAAATACACAAACGCGAGATTGCAGTCTCAGATGAAATCGAGCATAACATATACTACCAATATTTGCTGTTCCAAGCATGAAGTGTCACTGAGGAAGACAGTGCTCTATAAAAAATGTTCTCTGTGTGCTTACTTATCATAGAATGATAAAAAGAGGGAAATGTAAGGGAAAATTTTATGTCTGTGCTTTGCTGAAATGTATTTAAAAAACCTGCTTGAATAAGCGAGGGAGTTGGCGGGGGGGTTGACAGCTCAAGGTTGAAAGAGACGGACATCTTGTTCTGTCAGCTTTCATGCTGTCTGTATCTGTCTGCAGTTGGGTGTGCTTGTGTGAGTCAGAAACTCTGACCTACGTGAGCACAACTTTGTTGCCAGAAGAAACTGTGGGCATTGTGCATATTAAACTAATAATGTTGCATGTGAAGCCCGACCAGTGGGAAACTACTGAGCTGAGACCTGCTTGTTAGTCACGTCATATTGCGAGGCAAGGCCTTGTGAGGGAGCGTGGCGATAAATAGACGCCCTGCTTGTGTGTTGATATATATTGTGTGCTTCCTCTGAGAAATCAGAGAGCTTGGTAAGATCTCTCTCATTATTTTTTTCTGCTTGCGAGAGAAATAAAGTCTTATTGTGTTTAAATCTGTCTCTGCTGTGGAATCATATTGGTATGATTGACGACTTCATCCCTGGTCATAAGAAAGGAAAATAGAATTTCCATCACAGTTTCTTCTCCAGTTGAGCAAAATCTTGGCGCCAGCGGTATGGTCACTAGGCATCTGCCTAGTTAATACACGATATAAAAAATAATTAAGTGCATTTTTTCACCTTTCCAAATGCTTCATTTTATTTGTTACATATGTAAAAGATTCTAATGCATTTTCATCTACTGAAATCTCACTATTGCGACAATAGCCTACAGCCTTATCGATCTGGATAACTTGATAATCCTGTTTTGTGGAATACCCCACAGCTGTCCTCACAGAGAATCTATATCGCCCACTGTATGTAACATATTTTGTGGTTTCCCACAGAGCGGAGGGAAGGAAAACGGTTCAATGAGCTGATTTTGAAATGAGGGCTTAATTGAACTAATGATTGGCACCTGTGGGGAGAAGTGAATGATTGAAAGCAGGGAATTGAATGATTGAAAGGGGAACACTGGGGCTGGGTTCCTGAGGGAATAAATAGAGCGCACCTGGTGTAAAAAAGAGAAAATGATGTGACGAGTGAGAGGATAGTTTGCCTCTGAGCTCTTGGAAATGTGTTTTTATTTTAATTTTAAACTTCCTTATGTTTGGCTACTTTTACTTTGTGTGCGAGTGACGTTGTGTAAATGTGTGTGGGGAGACTTACCTGACGGCGAAGAATGGCGGCTGCCGAGATCAAGTGGCAAAACTGCAGAAATCAAGACGCAAGTGCCTTGTGAAAACCCGGGACCGGAGGGCAGCATCGGCGGTGGTCTGCAGAGCTGGTCGGTTTGACGGAGCCTGTGGAACCGGGGCAAGCGATTGCGGGAGATTGCCTTATCCCTTGCTGTAAGAAATGTGATTTCGCTTCATTCGAGCACAGTGTGTGTGGGTCCAGTCTGGTGTGAGCGTGGAACTGAGTCAGTGCCTAGAGTCGGTGTCCCGTGACGAGGGCGGCGGAGAGCAGTGGAAGGACTGTGACCCGAGTTCGCCCGAGTGCAGGGCAGGCTGATTCCTGGTTGGCGACCACCAAGGGTTGGCGTGGGTGTGGGTGGCCGGCCATCATTTGGTTTATTTTATTTAGTGGATGTCCTCCCATTGGTGTAGTGTGGGAAGGACTCCACTCTTTTCTTAAGTGTTTGTGGTGTCGTATGCAAGTGAGTTTGGTTTTGTGTGAATGTGAACCGCCGTGTCTGCGTGGGATCCCCCGCCTCGAGTGTGTGTGCCCTTACCAGTAGCGTACTTCCTAGTACACATTGTGTATGATGTGGAGGAGTAATGATTGTGTGGTGTGGGGGAAATTGATCACGCTTACCTGTGGGTGGGGCCGGCTTCATCGGCGACTTGTGAGTTCATCACCTGTGAGCTCTTATGAATTGTATCATTAATAAAGCTTGTACTTTTACCTTTTTACTACTTGGTCTGTGTACTGCTTGGAAAGGTGGATCAACTAAAACCTGGTCAAGGTTGTGGAAGGGAGAATCTCATTCCAACCTGTGACATGTACTTCTGTAATTTTAACGTTCAGAATACATTCTGATCTGCACTCGCCCTTTTACAACTTCTCAAGTTCTTTTTACTCTTGCCAGGTTGTCATTGTAAACAAGATTCCAATCTTAATTGACCTGCCAAAATAAAAAATGGGCCTAAATAACTCAAGCCTGGGGTCACAATCAGGGTGGGAAATTAACTTTCTGACCTACCAGCCCCCCCCAGAAGTTTACTTTTCTTTTTTTAAATGCATTGCGCTGGAATAACGTTTCAGAATGCATTCATGTTTAGTAGCTCTAATAAAATCATATTATATCATGTATTACAGGTCAAACATTGTGTATAAATGTATTACATACAGTTCATATAATCTAATACTAGATACGTTGTTCTGAACAAACAGATGCCAGTAGGCCTAACATTGAGCGAGCTGTCCGGAGATATCACTTACCTTTAGAGCGTATTGGATCGTTTTCTGTTTTTCTGTGCGATGCTTGTTAAAATTGCTTTATGGTAAAATCGAACGCTTATCAGTTGCACTGGACTCTGCGTTGCTAAACAAACCATCGGAATTGGCGGATGTAGAAATTTATTTCACTGCATGTTTCTTTGACAACTTGTAAACAATCGTATTTTCCAGCAAACTAATACTGTTCAGACAATATTAAATGACACCCGTTTTCATTCTGAAAGGTTTGTTTTATAAAAATTATACAAATTAGGCAAATAAACATTCTCCGACATTAATCTTTATCGAGGGTAGCTATAACATAATATAGGGTGAACTCAGCTAAATTGGGCCATCAGGTAAAATGGGCCAGATATGGTTGGAGCGTCTTGGTGCTTTCAGTTTTAATAGCCAATCGCTGCAAATGATTTCAAACTGTTGCCACAACAGTACTTTTCATGTTACAACTGATTTGATTGGTCTGAGGTTACTAAGCTGATCGGGACAATGCCTGATACAGAGACTGGTGAAAACTGCATGGTGAGTGTCCTGACATGCTAAATCTGACTTTTCAATGATAAGGTTGATATATCAATAAGAAACAAAGTAACATCTAGAAGCAATGGTTCATGATAAATGTCTTGATAGCCTCTATCAGAAAAAATGCTGATATTTTGCAAGATAAACTATTTTCTTATGAAAATGCATTTTTAGTTACTGGCCCATTTTACCTTAACGTGTTAGATAAAATGGGCCATTAATTGTCAGCTAAAATGGGCCACCTTCTGAACTGAATTCAAAAAGATATTTTGATGGTTCCTGTTATTAAAAACTATTCAAATAATATTGAAATGAGTCAAGCCTGGATATGTCATATTAATTTTGTATTAAAATAGGACCCATATATATGCACACACACACATAGGGACGCACGGAATGTTCAAAAAATGACTTTTGTTTTATAATATAATTCCTGTTTTTTTAATGTAAGTACTGTTGCCTTTTAATGTATTTAATATGTAATATATTTGCTTTTGTTAACCTGTTTTTAATTATAACACCCAAAGATCCAGCACCACATCATTCACACACACGCACACATGCACGGATGCACGCACGCACGCACGCACACACACACACAATGTTCAAAAAATTTGTTTAGTTTTTTAATGCAACTGCTGTTTTATTGTAGCCTAATTACCTTTGCATTTAATGTATTTTCTATTCAAAATTTTATATATTTGCTATTGCTAAAAGTTTTTTAATACAATTAATTTCTTGTTATGCCATTTTCAAATAAAAATTAAAGAACATTTGTTGCTTTGGTCAGAATGATGGTTTTAATGTCACTGGCCCATTTTAGCTGAACAAGTGGCCCATTTTAGCTGAACAAGTGGCCCATTTTACCTGATCGGGGTCAGGTTGTCTGGGAGGGTGGCATCTGACACTTAAATAGCTCTAGGAATGAAGCATTTATTTTTTATTACATAATTTCAACATAGTATGATAGAGACCTGACTTAATAAAAAAAGAGACACATTTGGAAGTTGTGCATCTATTTTGATGTGTTCTAGGTGATTTGGCAAAAAGTGGCCCAATTTAGCTGAGTTCACCCTAGCGTAGCTTATTTTGGGAAGTAACCTAGGCCATTTCTTTCACTGAACTTGAGCCAAGACTCGCAAAGTTCTGCTACTAACGTTAGCTCTAGAAGAAACTGCAAGATGGGCTACTGGGTTCACACACTGCTGATATGCGAGGAGAAGCATATCAGACTTTTCCTTGAACTCCAGCTAACTTATTCGGCGAGGAAGTTCAGACGGTAGCCTATTATCTTGTTTCCGTCAGATCCGTTATGGCGCTGCGTTGCTCTGGGGGCGGGGATTGCGTTGAGGATTTAGGCTATGGTATACGTAAAAACTAGGGGTGTCACGATACCGATTCGAAATCGAAAATCGATCGAAAAGAGCGTTCGATTTCGAACTTCGAAATCACAAGCTGGTTCGCGATTCTCCAAGTTTTTTTTTTTTTTCTCTCCACCCCCGCCCCCCGCGCGCTCTTCTTAGCCTTTCATGTGATGGGTAAAATGTAAAAAAAAGTAGCCTACTTGGCCATCTCTAATGTAAGCGTTTCCGACAAAACGAAACTTGACGCCTTCCACTGCATTTTGTTCGTCCACGCAGGCGTGCGTCCGAAGAAAAAAAAACAACGATATTTCAAAGAAGACAAAGCTGCTAGTTAACGTTAGCTTACCGGTAGCCTGCATTACTTTACCACACATGGCCACTGCCGGAGTCAGAGATGGAGAAACAGAACTGCAAAATCCTCCTGCTTCCCTCAAGTCACCGGTGTGACAACAGTTTGCCTTCCCCGTGAGTTATATAAACAACGAACGCGTCATTGACAAAAAAACGACAGTTTGTCGGCTATGCTACACGCGAGTACCATACGCCACCTCAGGCAACACGTCAAATATGGCAGGACACATTCGCAGGCATCACAAAGAAATAGATTTGACTGGGAAAAAAACATTGACACAGGCAACTCTTCCATTCTCATTTAGAGCCAAGCTTCCACAAAATTCAACTTGCGCTAAAGAAATAACTAGCGCAATAGGAGTGTTTGTAGCATCAGACATGCGACCCTATTCGGTGGTGGAGAACGCTGGATTTAAGCATTTAATGCAGAATTAATTGCCTTGACGACAATGTAAATGTAAATGACCGTTGTCAGGGCATAAAACCAATGTGTAAATTGTTAATAGCGTGGTAAATGTTCAACTGTTTATTATTCTAGAGTCTAGTTTTGATAAAGCTCTTAACTGTTTAGGTGTGTTTAAATATTCTCATATTTTTGTTATTATTTATAATTGTTATTATTCAAATAAAAGTTACTTATTGAGAAACAAGTATTTTTCTTTACAAATCAAGACTCGATAGTCTAACAATGGCATAGCCATTAGTTAGACTATAGTGCTGGAAAAAAAAATAGTGCTGGAAAAAAAAATAGTGCTGGAAAAAAAATCGAAAATCGAATCGTGACCTTAAAATCGAAAGTCAAATCGAATCGCGGATTTGGAGAATCGTGACACCCCTAGTAAAAACATAAGTTGGGAACACGGCGTAAAGCGGGCTTGCCTCAGGATATTCTAACAAGCGCTTTTTCAGACTCGTTTAGGCAATCCGAAGAAACCTGACACTTTTTTTTATTCCTGCTTGTATCCACTTTTCTACACGCCACTGTAGCGGGTTTGATACATTTACCCGACAATTCTGAAATTTACCGGGTGGGTGTTAATTTCCCACCCTGGTCACGATAAGCAACTGAAAAACCCAGCTCCTTTCTTCCCCGCAGATGCAGTATAGAGAAATCGAACGCACGGAATTTGTGGCGCTGATCTATTTCAAATTACAAAGAATACACAAAATATAAATCACTCCTTTAACTCCCGCAGCTTTCGGCACAATAAAGGCAGCAAACCTAAAACTGCCTCTTCTGATCACGTGACTGTACGTGACTGCTGTTGTCTGACACCGACCATAAACTATAAGCGCTCTTGCCAAGAGTCTTGGCTATTGTAGTTCAGAGTAAACCAAGTACCTGGTACATGCCCAGTATGGAGAACCAGAAATGCCAAAATGAGGAATTTATAAATATTGCAATAAATTGATAAAAGTATGAGGAAATAAATATCGACACAAAAATGAAATAAACATTGTGATTTTATCTGTTCATTTCTGTATTTCTTTTCTGTATTCTTTTCCGTTTTTATTTATGTATTTCCACTTTTCCGTATTTCTGTATTTCTTTGCCCATATAATGAGGGGGCTGTCCACCAACTCTCATTGGTTCCCAGTGTCAGATCGATTGTACTTGCCTTGCGGTTGCTGGCTTCGATGATACAATGGCTGCATACAGGCTAGGCTACGTTAACGCAGCTATTGAATCTAACTTTGCATAAAGTGAGGATCCAGACTTCATAATTTTTCGTGTGGAGGCAGTAACTGACAGTTTGTTGGAGATTGCAGCAATAATGGACACAGATGCGTTTTAATGAGCAGGACAGAGATAATAGTAGGCTATAACAACGTATTAAAAGTGCAGATGCAATCCAGCAGTGACAAATATATGCCGTGTAGTTACTTGCCAACTGGTGCTATTAATAGCCCTGCTATTCATCAGGCAAACATTTGTGGGAAAACCAGCACTCACAAAAATCTTCTTAGGCAATTTGTTTTAGATAGGTAGCGTGTCTGTTTGAACGTTTTGGCTATAAACCCTTCATCAGTGTCTGATAACCGACACGCTGTCCATCTAAAATAATATTTTTTGTGAGTGCTGGTTTTCCTGTACCATGTTTGAACTGTTTTGAACTACTAGTAGCACCACCCTGAACTGAAGTAGGCTCCTATAAACTGCTTCGGCGCATCACAGCTGAGGTTAACAAGCAACCCTGGGGCAGCACAAGACCCATTTCTTGTTTATAGCTAATGTTCATGTGAGATGCAACCAAGACAGTAACATTAACGTTACAGTGGCTAGTTAACATTTGTGGGCTAACGCTACAGTCAGAAAAAACATGCATCTTTCATGCCCTATCATTCATCTTTGCCAGCATATTTTTAAACACCTAATCAAAGGATATGATTGTCGCGTTTCCACAGATGACAAATATGATTGTGTGTCGTGTGTGTGCATTTAACTGTGCGTTAAATCCTTTCGATATTTGGTGTCAAGATGATGTGGCTTTGAGCAACTCTGAAGGTGCATTCTCACCAAATCCGGCAAGGTTCATCGATCGGACGCATTTCATTTTCTATGGAGAGGATGCGGTGCAATCGCGCGGTGTATGATGGATGTGGCGCGGTGACTGTGTGGTACGTTCGCCGGTTCTGAATTTGAATAGGATAGATTCCAAACCTACTTTAGGCAAATGAATGCGTCCGCCGTTGCTCGCGAAACTCGAATCAAACGGTCGTTTTAGATCAAATATGAATCAAGATTTAGCAACTAAATAGACTATTTCTCACCTCAAATGTTTTCAGAAACTTATTTTAGTGGACTGTTTAAGTGGTATAAAAGAAAGTTTATTAACAGGCCGCCATATTGTTCCAGTTTGAAAACACAGGCAAAATACGTCTAACCAATCAGGTGCCGTTAATGTTCACGTAGGCTACTGAACCCGCCTAATTGCACCGCCCACCAAACGCAGAGTTTGGGGTTCTTGCACGTCCCTATGCGTCGTCGCCAGATTGGTGAGAATTAGTGATGGGCATTCCGGCTCTTTTCAGTGAGTCAGATCATTTGGCTCAGCTCACCAATAAGAGCCGGCTCTTTCGGCTCCCAAACGGCTCTTCATTCAGTAGCATTTCCGGTTTTTCAAAATCGGCCAAAGTTAGCGATATTTTGACCTATGATTGGTGTTTGTGCACATCTATCACTTAAATTGTTCAAAGGAATCTTACCCTACCTTCTAATTACCAAAATAACATTATTTCGCATTTTGTTTGTTATAAAAACTATTTAAATAAATGTAAAAACAGTAAGACTATATTACACGTGCATTGAAAGTAGGGCATTTTTATGTCTTGAAATAAATAGCACAATAAACACAGTGCGTAGTTGAACACTTCAAAATAAAATAGACGCCCATAAAATAGAACATAATATTGCGACATAAAGAAAAATAAATAAATGCATAAAAAAATAAATGTGCAAAACTGCAGCATCAGAACAATTAAACTGGTTTTTAAATTATTATTAATGTTATTTTCTTATAGTGGTTTTATTTATTTTTGGCCTGAGAAAATATTCTCTTTGATTACAGATGGAACTTGAAGAAAAAAAAACGAATAAAAGTTCCACCAAGACCACAAGCATTTGTCTTGTGTTCATTTACAAAACAAATCGGCTCTTCACATATGCGAGTCGGCTCCCAACGTTCACCTAAAAGAGCCGGCTCAAAGAGCCGACTCGTTCGCGAACGACACACCACTAGTGAGAATCCACCTTGACAGTTTTGGTCCACGGAGGCTGTGGCGTCTTCTAGCTGAGGAAAGAGCTCGCTCACCTGCTCATCTCGGGTAGTTTAACCACGGCGTCAATATGGTTTCTTGTTGTGTTGTTTTTGGATGTACAAACAGGACAAATGCCCAGAATCGTGCCTTAATTCAAGGCCAACACCACAGTTCTGTGGCTGACACTGAGCCGAGTCAGAATGCAATATCTGGGTCAGATCCATTTGGCTAACTGGGTTGTCAGTTCCATCTCACTTTTGCTACGCTACGATCACATGCTGCAGTTTGAAGAAAAATTAGTTTATGGCTAGCTAGCTAGCTAGCTATCTACGATAGAAAACATGGGCTACTGTGAGATTATTTTGACCCATGATCAAACTGAATTTTAATACAAGCCTAAATTACGCGAGTGACTGTGCATCAATAGCCTGCTCTAGGATTGACTACTATGCCTAAATATCAAAGCCACACCTCCTAATTACCACATGGAAATAAAATAAATACAGAAATAAAGAGAAATAAACATTTATTCTGATTTTATCTATTCCTTTCTTAATTTCTGTGTCAATTCACATATTTATTTATTTACTCAGACTTTTATTTGTTTACAGTGAGCACCATAATTCATTGGACAGTGACACATTTTTTGTTATCCATAGAACCTTTTGTACAGTCCCCCTCCCCATTTTTGGGCATCAAAAAATATTGGACAGTTTAACATAATGTAGCATAAAGTCATAATTTTTTATATTTGGTTGCATATCCTTTGCATGCCATGACTTCCTGATTCCTGTGACCTAAGAATATCAAAAGACTCTTGATATCTTATTTTCTGGTACTCCTACAATCGATACTATAACCTATCTGCAGAGAATGAGAAATTGACTATTCAAAATGAAATTTCTTCAATTCAATTCTTTCAAATCCTTTAAAGTGTCTAAATTCAATTGGAATTCTTTAAATTATAAGAAATTTAAGCATTCAAACTGGAATAGATTGATTCCAAACTTCTTAAGTTTTCAAAAAATGGAATCGTTCCATGACATTCAACATAAATGTAATTGACCTGCTGACTACATCAAGAAATGATTAAATTCAAAGAAAATATGAAATTAACTTTTAACTATTTATTGTTAAGAACTACATCTTTGGTAAACAACAGGCAGAAAATTGAAATATTGATTTTAAAACCAAGCAAGTGAAGGAGTGACAGTTATCTGCTAAATGCTAAATTTGTGCAGTATCAGAGACTAGCTGTGACAGTGGATAATAATCTGGGTCAGTTAACTCTGTGTGCTGTACAGCTTGCTGTAGTTTGGTGGACTGGGATTCACGCTGAATATCACTGGTGCTGCCATACGATGTCCTTTGATCTGGCAGATCAGCATCAATGACATGATTATCCCAATCAGCTGGAAGCACAATAGAACATACATTATTCTACTTGGAAATTCAAAGACCAAATAAATTGTAAGGACTGTACGTACTAACCATTTTCTGGCCTTTGTCTGAGCACAAAATTCATTTCAAGCTCCGAATTTGCAGTTTAAGTAAAATTTATATTTCAAATGAACTGAACAAATAATGTCAATAATAATAATTATTATAATAATAGTATTCAATTGGTTAAAAAAAATACCTTTATCCTTGAAATGTAAAAACAATCAAAAATATAACCTCCCCACAAAGAAAGAATTGTCATTTCATAAATTATATATTTATGAATTGCTATAACCATGTTGCCTAGAGTTACAGCACTGCAAGATCCCTTATAGAATCAACCAGAAAATCAACCTCTAAATGGGCTTTCATTTAATAAGCCTCTTGGCAGGGTGTGTGGAAGCATACCTGTGCCAAAATTCAAATGAAAATGCAAATCTGCGATTGCATTTAGTTTTCATTCGATGTGTGCTAAACCCATGACATAATTCAAATGAAAATACAAAAAGGCCACTTTGTGGTTTTATTTTCAAGTTAATGTACGCACTTTATCTGACAATTACAAATTTTAAATGCAGATCCATTTCATATTGAATTTCTCGCCCTCTATGGCAAAATTTTAATTAAAAAACAACATTTGAAATTCAGTTCGCCATTTAACATGCACTTTTCATGTTTTTGTGGCACAAAGGTGACATAAATCAAATCCAATGCCACTGCATCCTAATACATTATCATTTTCGCATGGTCATGCAAAAAATTCAAGCTGAAAATGAAATCTGTCAGACCTGCTAATCAAACTGTAGGTAGGCGGGGGCAGGAAGAAAGGGGAGTTACAGTCAAGTACATCTAATGCCAGTAAGCCTGATGGGAACCTTCGTTCCTTTTTGTCAGCCAGATCTTCAACATTAACAGGCTGATTGTTTAAATTGACCAAAATTGCTTAATATGTACTTAAACATTCAGTGGTGTAATCTATTTTTGGCAAAACGTAATAAGCAAAATATATTGTGTGAAGGAATAAATCCTTTTCTAAACTATTTAAACTAAGCATTTAAACTATTATTTGAAATATGAAATAGGCTACATGCCTTTAAATGCTTCTAACAGATCTACCTCAATATCTAAAAAGAATAAAGGACACAATACACATGTGATTTGTGTGAGATAGGTCTAGGCTAATGACGTTAATTATATAGCTGACTCTTGTATTACAGCATAAGGATTCAGCTAAATAGCCTACTACAGTGATAATGCAAAACAAGGTTCGCCTGCTTGCTGCCTAATGACTGATGACACCATTGGTTGGGTTGGTCCCTGTAATGTCTGTTTCCGAGCCCGCGCCTACCTACAGTACATTGTTTGATTTGCAGGTTTGACAGATTGCATTTTCAGTTTGAATTTTGGCACAGTTTTTGTGTGACCACACGGAAAATATGATGTAAACAGAAGCAATGCCATTGGATTTGATTTATGTTACCCGTGTGCCACGAAAACAACATGAAAATGAAATGTTAAATGGCGATTTGAATTATCATTTCCTTTTTGTCATGGATCATGTGATTACAATACGAAACTGCTATTCAAATGTGGTTTGTCATTTAAATTATGGCAGGGTTGTATCGTAGAGGGTGAGAAAAATTAAATGTGAAATGGATTTTTAATTTTTTAAATTTAATTTAATTGTCTGATAAAGTGTGTACATTAACTTGAAAATGAAAACGCAAAGTGGCCTTTTGCATTTCCATTTGAATTATGTCATGGTTTTACCGCACATCGAATGAAAACTAAATGCAATCGCTGATTTGCAGTTTAATTTTAATTTTGGCAGGGATATGCGTCCATAAGGGTGAACCACAACTGGGCACCACTAAAGGGAAGCACAGAAATCACATGAGGCGTCACATACCGCCATGGTGGCGAATCCAAAGATTATTCCCAGGGTGGTGTCAAAATAGTTATCCATGTGCTTGAGAATGATGGGAAAGCAAGACTGAAAGGGAAACCAGTTTATACTAGTTAATGCAAATAGCATTAGCAATGAACACTTATATTCTACTGACAATTTCTCAGTAAACATGAGCTGCAAGGCTTATGGCAGTGGTCCATAAAGTGAAGAATCTGCTGTAGCCTACTTGAAAAACATAAACTGTTCGCCGTACATACATTTTATTGTCAATTTTATCTCAAGCTTAAATATCTAACCGTGGAGAATTTGTGTAATGATAGTCTATTTGTAGTTGTATTTAGCTGCCTCTCAGTTGGTGCCTCTGAGCTTGAAATTTTTTTTAATGGGAATAAAATGTTTTTAGAATTAAATATGAAAAATGGGAGATTTCATTTTATTCACTTGATTAGTTCATGATGGCCAATGATGTATTATGCCTGGCCTACAGCCCTTCAATTTATATACCCACAAAAGGAATGGGATAGCAATGAAAGACGGACCCCTAACCGTCTGAACCCTCCCTCCCATACCCTGGGCGACAAAATCACCAATTGTGCGTCACCCTACGGAGCTACCGGCCACGGTTGCCAATGGCACAATCTGAGACCACGGGGAAAATTAACCTTATTGAAGGAATACAAATACAATGGTGACGTGGAAGAATTACCAGCGACATCCACCTTAAAGGGTAACTAACCCCACTGTTTCAGCCTGTCTCCGCCCACGAAACAATTTTGAAAAATACTTTGTGAAGTGAGCGAGGGAGAGGGGTGGGGGCGGAGGAGCTGTGTCCATCGTCATTTGCATGAATGAACCTAGGATTGTACAAATTTTGTATAACTCGGATCAAACTGTCAAACTAGACGTTGCACATCAAATATGAATCAAGATTCAGCAACCAGATGGCCTATTTCTCACCTCAAATATCTACAGAAACATATTTTAGTGGACTATTTAGGTGGAATAAGAGAGTTTATTAACAGGATGCAACATTGTTCCGGTTTAAAAACGTGGAGCTGAAACGAAAGTAACGTAGCGGGTCTAACCAATCAGGTGCCGGCTGTTTCCGTTGTGGACGACAACAATTATCTATATGATGTAGTAGTATGAAGAAATAGGTACTCAGACGTCACGATTAGGGTGGGGCCAGAGCGGGCAGCAGAAAGGAAATTTCAACTGTTAGGGGCAGCACAAAGACGCTTTTCTACCAGTTTCTCCTGATTTATGTTATTATTTCAGAATTGTTGAAATAACGGAATGGATGAATAGGTTTCATTATAAGGTAGGCATACAAACACATTTACAGCTAAAAAAAAGTGATCTAGGGTGTAGTTACCCTTTAAGTAAAGATCTCCTGGAACTGTACCAAAATAAATATATTAAAACTAAATTATCCAGGTTAGTGTACGACTGAACCTGTCAGAGGTTTTCTCCAGATTTGTGCCCTTCTGGAAACCCCCTTTGTCTTAATGGGTGAAACTTTCCTACAATTTTATTAAATTATGTGAACCTTTGTTATTGCACAACGGTACGAGCACCCTGTTTCGAGGAAAAAGAGAAATTAAATGGTTTACCTCCTTGTAGACCAGATTATCTGAGTCACTGATAAGTTGTTCCAGGAAGTTCTTTGCCTTCATTGCCTTAGAAAACAGTACACCAACACACTTAATTTCTGAAGGCTAATTCTTTGTTGCTTTAACTGAATTCTGTTATTCTCACACATCATGCAAGCCATTACATTGGGGATTCTTTAACTATTGCAATTTTCTAAAAAAAATAAATAAATAAATGTGTCAGATGCAGAAGTTAATTGTCATTAATATATTATACATATAACCACCTGTGATTGGGTATTGAATGGAACATGTCTTCCCAGATTTTATACTCCAGGCTAACATAAATAGATTAGTTTCACTGTAGCTAATAAACGCACCTCCAACCTTGAGCTTTCAACCCTCTCACATTTGTCAGTCTCCTGATACTGTGTAGGACAGAGGCAAGAATTTGGAATGTGGCTCCCCCAGTCTTGGTATCCGTTAAAGATTCCACAGCACTTCAACTGTCCAGAAAAAGAGTTGATAAGACAAATTGTATTTCTCTTTCCCACAAAACTGTACTGTGTATTTGCTATGTTCTTTTTAAGTACTTTGCATAAATTAAGTATGTTCATTATCAGAAGATGAAACTGGCGTTGAATGTGTAAGAATGGGAATGGGTGCAACGAGTCTCTCTCTTTTATTGCAATGCGAAAAAGCCTGTTTAATGGCCAGAATAAATTGCATGAGGACACAGAGAAATTAATTAACAAGAAGGCCTGTACCACTGGTTTTCCAACTTTCTTTTCTCAGTGGAGCACACATAAACCATTCTAATGTTTTTTTAAGCAAATTACTAAAGTTAAAAAAAAATTTTAAAGGCTTAATTAGGTCTAACGTTCTTTTGTTATCTGAATAATCGTTCAGGCTATTCACAGACAACAAGACTGGTTTTCTGGCTTGACAGTTCATGGACTAATTGATCTGTATGTTTGTATTTCATGTCATTATACATGTATTGCTCTTGGCTTGTGAGGCACATTGTGTTGCTTTCTGTATGAAATGTGCTCTATAATTAAATAAAACTAAAACTAAACGAACTAACAGTGTTAAATTGACCCCAGATTTGAAAGCCACTGACACAATGTGTTTGTATACGCTGCAGTTTGGGAAATGGCCAAGGTGAGGTTGAACATCCAGAAGGTACCTGGGTCTGAAATATTTCCGCTACTCTTTTTAAATCTTGGTTAGCTTCATCCAGAGGTATGGCTGAGCGGAGCTGCTCCTCCACCTGGGACTTAACCTTTAAAAAACAAAGAACAAATACAGTCAGAAGCCACATACTATTAATAACAAAAATGTTTTAAGTGAGATGTTTGGCTTGGTAAAAAGCCGTAAAAGACAGGAAATTCAAATGAGCACCACCAAGCCAGCTCTCTACAAGGGATTTCCAGTTTTCCATTTTTTTAATATCTGACTGCTATACAGTTCTGTAGCTATGTTGGTCTACTGTATCTCAAACAACATTTATCCAGGTGGTGTCCATTTCTTTAAAACAGTAATCATTATAACTATTGTTACACATCCACTTGAATGCTGAATAAACATAACTGAAAATTCCTGCCAATAAACACATCCATTACAAAATGTATAGGTGCACACCGCTAGAAAGTACAGAGTGAGGACCACTGACTCACTCCTGACATGCTTTTCGTAGCATTTAAACATCCACCCATGTTCATTTTCCTTTCTGACTCTCACCAAATCATCAACTGAAGATCAACTAATTGTTTTTATAAATGTGTGCGGAGCTGTGCTGCTTGGACTTCTAAAAAGAATCTGAACAAAAACAATAGGGTTCCAGCAGCTGTGTTGCTTGGACCCCTAATAATGCATTTTATTCATGATGTACTTTTCATAGACCCAAAGCACTGGAAACAGACAATTGTTCAAACATATTGTCTAGTCATTGTTTACATTTCTCAGTGCAACACAGCTGAATTGCCGATTATTTCCGCTATAAATGATTGGAATTTGACACTTTGCTGTGGCACAAAGTTTGAATGACCACATTCTCTTCAGATGGTAAGATGAAAAAATACAGGGCCAAGTTACATTAAATAATTTAGGAAAGATTGGAAAGCATAGTTTTGGAATATAGCTTGTTTAATTAGTGAGAGATATGATAGCCAATTTTGTTTGTTGTAACTTGGCCTCATTTTGATATCAGTACTTTTAATGGGAAGTCTAGTTTCTGCAAGTTTTAATTAATGACTTACTCAAACATACAAAGGACTGTCTAAGTTGAAAATGCTTTTTGTTGCGATATGATTCACCTGCTCTGTGAAAGGCCAAGTTTCCCCAACTAAGTAGACTAATCATTCTCTTAGGCCTTGTTTACAACTATACAGTTGATTATTCAGATTTCTGTAAATCCAATATATGTGGTTGTCTGTTCACAGACAATTTATAATAGATTGAGATGGATACCACAATTCATTGAATGATTGTTTGACTTGTGGATTTAAATACAGGTCTTTGTCAGAGGAGGACTAAAATGTATGAAAAATAACAACACGGTACTTTCTTTGGGCCTCAAAAACAAAAATAATAATACCTCTGGACGTGAAACCATCAGTAGAATTGCGATCCTCAAAAGTCCGCAGCATCCCAGGGTCATCCCTGCACAAAACTAGAGAAGAGCCACATTTTAGGTCCCATTCTTATACAGTGGGTTGAAAAAGTATTCAGCCCCCTTAGACTTTTACATATTTTGCTGTATATGAACATTTGATAAAAATAGATTTAAAGCACAACTGAACTTTGGGTTGTGTAGTTACCTGGCCATGATATGAGTCCAAATGGTGGCAAATATGTTCGTTAGTAGTTCTGTGCTCCCCTGGAGTGATAATCCAGAATAGGGTATTTGTCGCTCTCCATTCACTTCTATAGGGCAGCTAAAACCTCTCAAAATGACACTTCTTGCATGTATACAAACGTGAACGTAGTGGATTCTCTCAACACAAATAATAACCAGTCCCCGTACGTATATTTAAAAAATAATAATTAAATGGCCGTTTCCTGGCTTTTTCGTATTTTCTTTGGAACGTAGATCTGGTAGGTAATTCTTGTGCCAGAAACAGCGTTAATGCCAGGGTTTCCGTTGGTGCCGGCCACCGTGACCGACAAGATTTCAGTTTGCTGGACAAATGGGAGAAATTCTGGTCAAATATTATCTGGTGTTTATTATGCTTTAAAACAATTGATATGCAGGCTTTATAAAGAATGACATCATCAGGAGAATAGATTTATAATAGTTTTTAATGAAAGGTGATTTCTCAAATACAGTAGGCTACAGCGTGAATATAAATTAAGTCCCGTCAAATAAAATAACTCCCGTCAATAGACACGTGTTTAACGTCATTTAAAAATCTTTAAAAAAAGACGACAGGCTCTAGCCTATTGCGTTCTGCGTAGCTAGCTGCTTGCATGCAAGATAGTACGTTCTTCCAAGTAGGCCTATACCAGCCAGAACGTACTTCATAGTATGCAAGATCGCAAGTATGCTTCAATATTAAAACACACTTGATGATAGTGTCAGAATACCTTTGATCTGACAGGAAAAACAATAGAATCATCTTATCTTATCATCTTAATTACCTTACTCGAAAGCTATAAGGTATGCACATCAAGTATTTGAAATGAACTAAAAATGTTATGGTACAGTGCTGCATAACATTATTAACAATAAATACTATTTTTCCAAATCGTTGTTTTCATTGTTTAGACATTACTGTCATGGTGAAACAATTTATAACTTTGTGTGTGAACAATCAGTTGAGGTAATCGTTACTTAAGGTCTTTTAGTTACTGTCAGCACGTAAGCAGTAGCGGAATCAGGCCAGATCATCTCATGCTACCAGTAAAACGGAATAGGCTAGTAAGATGCCTTAAACATAATACAGATGTATTATATTGATAGGCTACTGCCTAGGTCATGCTGTCAGTTACTGTCACAAGCTGACCTTACAGTTTCCTCTGAGAAATGTCTGTTTGTTTAACTACAGAGCCAGTAGTTACCGCAGCAGTTTGGGTCGCGGTGCTTCACATTTTGATTGAGCGAATAAATGCCTCTCTTGCGAGAAGAGCTCATATGAGCTGCGGTTGTTACGTGTTGTGTGTTTTCTACAGTCTACGCTTCGCGCAATGATCTCTGGTCATTCAACGAAAATGGTCTGAGTAAATGTAGTAGTGTTTGTTTTTTCATAATATGTGAATAGGCCTATTACTGATCCTACCCAGTCAGTTTATTTGAAAATTATTTTCAATATTATGACTGTTATTGGTCCCGTCTATGACCCGAGCATGTTCACATCATGCATGTTATTCATTTCGCTCAACAAAAATGTATGGTCTGAGTGGCTACTGCTTTTTAACATAGGCTATTGCCTACCAGCTGACAGTAATTAAATGGTTTTCAATAAATATGCCGACTGTTATTGGCTAACTTTTATTTAGTGAATGGTTGTCATGTTTTTAGGATATAGCCTATACGCATAATGGAACACAGCCAACATTTTTCCGCACTTGCCTGAGTGACCGCGTGAGGATGGTAACAACTTAGGCTAGTTTTATCTTTTTTTAAAAAGCAACATTTTATTATGAAGACATGAGAGTAATTTGGGTGCAAATTAGCTAACTGTTTAAAATAAAACGTAAATGTCTTAATAAAAAAATAGTTTAACCAACTGGTATTTCCCGACTAGCAGGTGTTAGGATCCTGTAATTCTGTCTGTTTAATTTGTTATGTTTCTTGATTTCTTCCTTTTCCTGCATTTCCCTCGCGATTGTCAGTCCGGGTTCCATGTTCCTCAGATTCCACTCCCTGTCTGTCATTACACTATTCGGGTGATTTTGGGAACATTTGGGTTTCCTGTATCTCGTTTTCTTCCTTCTGGCTTTATTTATATTTGTATATAATACTAATGTACTAATCATACTAACTGTTAGATTAGATTTTATACTAACCTGCTAACAAACTAACGTGTATATAATACTAACCAGCTAACCTACTAACATTAGGGTTTTTGAGTTCGCTACTAACATTACTAATTACTAATTCATCTTGAGTTTCTACCTGCAGCTGTCATTTCCCTCCTCGTTATCCTATCCCTGTATCTACCTGATTTCGCATTCTCTGCACGTGTGTCCACTTTCGAGTTCCTCCCCTCTGAGCTGTGCACTTGTTTACCTGCTAACCCCAGGCCGTTTGTTATCATTGTGTCTATGTGTATTCCAGTCTGTGTCTTACGTTTCCCCCGTCATTGTGTTATTGGCCCTTGTTAACCCTCATTGTTCTCACCTGTGTAGTCTCCCATTTCCCCTCCCCTTCACACCTGATTCCTTTTGTGTAATCTTCTCCTTGTGTATTTAAACCCTGTTATTTCAGTCTGTCTTGGCGAGTTCCTCATTATTGATTTTCTACTGTGTGTTTTTGCGAGTGTCCCGAGTTCCTGCCCTGATATCTGTTTCCGAGTTCTTGTATCCCTCATCCTTTACCTGTTGTTGTTTTATTTTTTGTTGTCTTTTCAGTCTGTTTTGTTTACTTTTTGTTCCTCCTCCGCCTCCCCGGTTTTGACCCCTGCCTGTGTTCTCGCGACCCTGATTTTGGATTCCGTTTTTGTGCCTTTGCTGTGCCTTCCCGGTTCTGACCCCTGCCTGTTCTTTTACTACTCTTTGGACTGTTTTTGTACCGTTGCCTGTCTCCCCGGTTTTCGACCCTGCCTGTTTGCACTACGGATTACTGCGTTGCCCATTCATTAAACTTCGGTTTTTTGTACTCCTGCCTGCGCTTGGGTCCTTCCCCCACCAGCACCTAACAAGCAGGAGCAGGATCGTTTATTCGGCTAGCTGACTTGTAGCGCACATCCCAAATGGTGGCTAGGCCTATAGCATCCAATCCAAGCGCGCTCTTGATCAGAGTGGAACAAACGCAACATAACGTTTGTTTCGTTCATCGTACATACATCGCACTACACATTCATAAAAAAATTTGAATGGTCTCTTTTTAAAAAATAAAAGGATATGTGGAAATGTAATGCATTATAATAATGTAATTTTTTAATAGAAGGGTGTGTGGGAATGTAATTTATTTCAATAAAATTATAAATGTGCTAGGATGATTTTACCGGACATTATGTACGGCAAGATTTAAATTTGTCAGACTTTGACAGTTTTCGCCGGTAAAAAAACTAATAACTCAAACCCTGGTTAATGCGCCGATGGCTCAGAAACCACTCATTGGTCCAAATTTCCACGGAAGCAAATGTTCCTGGTAGTATATATCTATGGTAAACAAACCGACCTGCCGACATTTTGCTAGTCTTTTCTGGTAGCTTGCTAACAACATTGAAGAAAATAGTACTTTTATAAATTATTTTAATTACACAAAAAAAAAAAAAAGTACCAGGACTGGTTATTGTTTGTATTGACAGAATCCGCTTCGTTCACGTTCGTATACGTGCTATTCTGGATTATCACCCCAGGGGAGCACAGAGCAACTAATGAACATATTTCGCCACCATTTGGACTCATATCATGGCCAGGTAACTACACAACCCAAAGTTCTACCAAAGTTCCAACAAAAGAACTGTTCAATGCACACGTGTTTCTTCAAGAGGTGCAGGTTGCAGCAAGAGTACGTCCAAATAAGAAGTGGCACACTGAGCTTTGTCCAGTAATTGATGGTTCAGTGTAAACCGCACACTCAACACAGGAATAACCTTATTATATATTATTTTAATTTATCAAAATTCAATAAGAAGCACAAACAAACAAGAGAGAGGCTAACAACGCGTTTCGGCAGTCCTTATTCAGGTTCGCTCTTCTAGGTGCAAAAGCTAACAGGTGACACACATAGTCTACTCCAGATCATTATGGTATGCACATCAATTAAGCTGGCACAGGTGTTCTATAATTGGTACAATTAGTGGTTGACACAAGCATCTTCTCATTATATAACTAAACAACGGAGAGCAAAACGATCTGTAACCAGAATTCACAGATCTACATAGTATATATATATACATTTATATATATTAAAAAAACATTTCTACCAAAGTTCAGTTGTGCTTTAATATATTATTTTATAATAAATTATAAAAAATATTTATAAATATAAAACCGAAAACAATCAATTCCTTAAGTATTCAGCCCCCTTGCTTCATTGTACTTTAACAGCCATACAGGCAAAACGTTGTTCAAAATTGCACATCATAAAGTGCCCAGACATCATGTTTAGATTGTATTTAAGGATGTTGAACAATATTTTCTTTTAAAATGTGTGTTAAACGGCGCTGTCTGTGCGAGTGCACCCCGAGGATCGATCCCCGGTCCTGCCAGATCTGAGCATTCCGAGGGGAATTTAATTAGAATAGGGGTTCAATTGGCTAAATTGGGAAAAAAATCAGAAACAGAGTTTATCTGATATTGTTCATTCATGGATGGCATTTGAGACCAGTCCCTGGGAGTTCAAAGAAAACATACAGTCAAGCCGGAAAGTTTCCCCACCCCTTTCACCTTCTCCACGTTTTATTACGTTACAGACATATTCTACAATAGATTGAGTTAATTTTTTGTCTCAAAATTCTACACAAAATAGCCCATAATGACAAAGTGAAAACAGGTTTTTAGACATTTGTGCTCATTTATAAAAAATCTAAATGTAAAATATCATATGTACACAAGTGTGCACACCCTTTGATATGACACCCAAAAGTGAGCTGAGATGCATTTTGTTTCCACTGATACTGCTTGAGATGTTTCTACAACTTAATTGGACTCCACCTGTGATAAATTCAATTGATTGGACATGATTGGGGATTGCCAACACCTGCCTATATAAGGTCCCACAGTTGACAGTGCATGTCAGAGCAAACTCCAAGCCATGGGGGCAAAGGAATTATCTGCAGACCTCAGAAACAGGATTGTGTCAAGGCATAGATCTGGAGACGGGTATGGAAAAATCTCTGCAGCTTTACAGGTCCCAAAGAGCACAGTGGCCACCATCATTCATAAATGGAAGAAGTTTGGAACCACCAAGAATCTTCCTAGATCTGGCCGCCCGGCCAAACTGAGCAATCGGGGAAGACGGGCCTTGGCCAGGGAGGTGAGCAGGAACCCGAGGGTCACTCTGACAGAGCTCCAGCGTATCCTTGTGGAGATGGGAGAACCTTTCAGAAGATCAACCATCCAGGCAGCACTCCACCAATCAGGCCTTTATGGTAATGGCCAGACGGAAGCCCCTCCTTCGTAAAAGGCACATTACAGCCCGCTTGGAGTTTGCCAAAAGGCACCTAGAGGACTCATCAAGATTCTCTGGTCTTATGAAACCAAAATGGAACTTTTTGGCCTGAATACCAAGCGTCACGTCTGGAGGAAACCAGGCACCGCTCATCACCTGGCTAATACCATCCCTACAGTGAAGCATGGCGGTGGCAGCATCATGATGTGGGGATGTTTTTCAGCAGCGGGAACGGGGCGACTAGTCCTGATAGAGGGAAAGATGAATGCAGCTAAGTACACCGAGATCCTTGAAGAAATCCTGCTCCAGAGCGCTCTGGACCTCAGACTGGGGCGAAGGTTTACCTTCCAACATGACAACGACCCGAAGCACACAGCCAAGAGAACAAAGGAGTGGCTTCGGAGAAAGTCTGTGCGTGTCCTTGAGTGGCCCAGCCAGAGCCCAGACCTGAATCCAATTGAACATCTGTGGAAAGAGCTGAAAATGGCTGTGTACCGACGCTCCCCATCCAACTTGATGGAGCTTGCAAGGATATTCCAAGAGGAATGGGCAAAAATGTCCAGAAACAAGTGTGCCAAGCTCGTAGCTTCTTTCCCAAGATGCCTTGAAGCTGTAATCGCTGCCAAAGGTGCAGCAACCAAGTATTAGGCTAAGGGTGTGTACAGATATATAACCCCTAAATAACCTATTTTTGTCAGTAAAATAAAATAGCATATTTTCTAAAAACCTGTTTTCACTTCGTCATTATTGGCTATTGTGTGTAGATGTTTGAGGCAAAAAATGAACTCAATCTATTGTAGTATAAGTCTGTAACGTAATAAAACGTAGAGAAGGTGAAAGGGGTGGGGAGACTTTCCGGCTTGACTGTAAATCATCACCTCTCCATCACTTTATGCGAAAATATAGAAGGTGCAAATTCAGTAACTTTCTCCCTTCAGATTTCTCCATTGTCTTCCATAGTGAAACCAGAAAGGAAAAAGTTACTGAATTTGCACCTTCTACATTTTTGCATAAAGTGATGGAGAGGTGATGATTTATGTTTTCTGTGAACCCCCAGGGACTGGTCTCAAATGCCATCCATGAATGAACAATATCAAATAAACTCTGTTTGAGTATTGCCATGTAAAGTCCACTGTACTTCCTAAAATCCCATTAAGAGCCATTAAAATGTTTTGCCTGTATGGCTGTTAAAGTACAACGAAGCAAGGGGGCTGAATACTTAAGGAAATGATTGTTTTTGGTGATATATTTATAAATTATTTGGAACAAATTACTTAAATTTTACTTTTCACATTGACATTGTAGAGTTGTTTGTGTTGAATACCAGCAAAAAAGCCTGATTAAATCTATTTTTATCAAATGTTCGTACACAGCAAAAATATGAAAAAGTTTAAGGGGGCTGAATACTTTTTCAACCCACTGTATGAGGTCATATCAGATGTCACAGAGACAACGTCATTTTATATTTGGTATATCCTTGTCCAACACACATTGTATCAACCAATAGTTTATACAGTGCCTTCCATAATATTTGGGACAAAGACATATTTCTTGATTTGTCTCTGTCTCTGTACTCTACAATTTTTGATTTTTAATCAAACAATTAACATGTGGCTATAGTGCAGATTATTATTAAAGTGCAGATTTATTAAAGGGTATTTTCTATACATTTTGTTCTCACCATATAGAAATTACAGCACTTTCTATACATAGCCACCCCTCCCCCATTTCAGGGAACCATGTTAGAAACAAATGGCCTCACAGGTGTTTCTGATTAGTCAGGTGTGTTCAATTGTTTCCTTAAAGGGATAGTTCAGAATTTTGGACATAATGTCTCAATTATGACTTACCCATGATGTAGTTGATTGATGGAAACCATTTTCAGCTAATTCCATGCTGTCCTTCTTTTGGACATACACACGTTGCTAATGCTAGCGCAACTCTATGCTAACCGGTAGCATCCACTACCAAACGCACTTTAACACTCCACAGTGCACCCAAAGCAAATAAAATATGACGACAGTCTATCGGGGTTAATTTGAGTGTTTATACCATAATTTTAAGGGTTGTTTCTCCTGACTCATTTTCAGATTGAACTATGGAAAAATTAGTCAGGAGAAACAACCCTTCAAGTGATCCATCCATATCTACTGCATATGTGGCAGCAGAGTGATGGTTTGAGGCACGTTTGATACGTCAGATCCTTGATGACCTTTGAAGGCGTAATTTTTTTGAACTTTTGCCCGTCCCAACTTTTTTGGAACGTGTTGCAGGCACCAAATTCGGAATTAGCGTATAGTTACAATAAAGTTGATATGGTAAAACATTAAATATCTTTTCTTTGTACTGTTCTCAATTAAATATATATATATAAAAGATAATTTACAAATCACTGCTTTTTGCTTTTATGTGCATTTTACATATTGTTTTAACTTTTTTGGAATTGGGGTTTGTAAGTTTTATTTTTTTTCTCGTCTAAAATATATATATATTTTTTTTGCCGGGATAAGGATACCGACTTTACCATTATTTGTGTCATCTGTGGATTTCTGTGGAACACATTGAACGTATGGAGTCATTGTTTTGATTCAGCCTGTTTTGTATCATGTGACAAAATAAGGAACCGTTGTCCCTATAAATGGGATCATAGTTTATAGAGTAGAATCATGATTTTAACACTTTCAAACTGTATATTGTGTGACCAGATTATTTAAAGAGACTAGATCAGGCAATAATTAAACCAAGGTACAAAGCCAGCAGTACCACTCTGGCTTCCGCTTTATTCTGGTATGGCCTGGCCCAGAATCTCCACGTAGTGCCTGTAGGTGTATTAACCAATTTTAATGTATGGAATCCTAATCCCTGTCATGCCACCCCTGTTGACACAGACAGACACACACATTTACACCTCTAATAGCTACCCCCCATTGCCTGTTCTCTTTCAATTTCACCGTAAAAAAATGCAATGAATGCAAATAAGCTAAAGCACTTCCGGCCCGAATACAGGCTGCTGCTAGTTGAGGGGTTAATATGTCCACAACATTATGGCGCCCTGAAATTAATAAAAAGTAATTTCTAACTTTAAATTAATTTAAAAAATACCCTTTAATAAAAGCTGAGCATATGAACATTAACCACATGTGAATTGTTTGATTATAAATCTAAAATTGTGGAGTAGGTTACAGAGCCAAATTAAGAAAAAATATGTCTTTGTCCCAAACAATATGGAGGGCATGTTAGCAACTGACTGATATAAAGGAGTAGTTCACCCATTTTGAAAAATTTGATTTTGTTTTGCTTACCTCTGAAATAGTACGTAAGGCTGTAGTGATGCTGTCCTGGGCTGTATCCGAATAAGAGCCCATATAGTAGAGCTAGTTTATTTAGTGTGAGCTACGATAGGCAATATTGTTAGTTGTAACTTGGCCACATTTTGATATCAAGACTTTTAAAGGCAGGCCTAGTTTTTGAAAGTTGGAATTAAGAACTTATGGACAGCGCTATGTAGGCTATGTGTGAGTAACTTGGCTTTTTTTTACGTCGGAGACGTTTTTGATCTGATATCACTTATTTTGTATAGCTAACTAATGATGAATAATGCATGAAGATAAACACGGAGAGAGACATGCATTCCAAAGGAATGTATGCAGACATTCGCTTAACCATAACGCCCTCTATTGACAAGAATGAGAACAGTTATCCTATTACAGACAGCACACAATTACATTAAAAGAGTTTGTAGATGAGCAGTATTTAATGTGTAATGAAATACAATGACAGCACCACCTGAGCTATGGATCATGAAGAAGCATGTAAATTAATGAACCAAGTCTACATGGAGACAAACATGCACAATGGGCTAAACGCAAACACATTCTAGCTGAAAGACATACGTCAACAGCTAGTACAGCCTAAATAGTTTGCATCAGTAAAATATGGAAATAGTTTTAAAATAGGGCTATTAGTATTCTATGAAATACATTTAACGTTAGGCTATTCAACACTGGATTGCCGGATGCGTAACTCCAACCTTCCATGTGTCGACCACTTCGCTCAGCTGCTGCAGGGCGACTTGCACTTCCCTCCCTCCGTGTTAAAGGCTCCCGCTCGTCCCGACTGCGGAGCTTTTCCACCCTAGCTCCCCAGTGGTGGAATGAACTCCCACTCTGCTGCGCTCAGCTGAAACACTGTCTGTTTTTCGGCGTGGTCTGAAAACGCACTTTTTCAGACTCCACCTTGACTAAAATTATACCTATATAGGGCCATTCTATAGTATTCGCTTCCTGTTTTCTATTTAACTTGTGTTTTTGGTTATTCTATAGTTCAGAATGTATAGCTGACTGTGTGTAGCTACTTCTCATGTATATTACTAGGGATAGCTCCTACGCTGTGAGAAAGCTGTGCTTTGTCGGATTTGCTTTGTAGTCGCGTCAATGACCTTCAATATGCACTTATTGTACATCGCTTTGGATAAAAGCGTCTGCCAAATGATTGTAATGTAATGTAATGTGTGGGCTACGAGCTAGCGAGTGAGCTAGTGAGTTTCTGCACAGCAGAGTTTTTTTCCGGTAGTGTAGAACGTTACCTGCGGGAAATCTTTTGGTACCGGACAGCTAGGTTTAGTTTCGTTTTCTGTAGTGCAATGAATGTAGGCTATAATGCATGTTGATTCGCTTCGTAGAAGCCTAGCTTGTTTCTGCTTTCTGACGAGAAGCAGGAAGTAACGTTGGCGAAGAAGCTTAATTGGACAATGCATATTTCCCAGGAATCTTAGCCAGAAAGAAAACAGTAGATACTACTAAGAAAGTACATACCAGGGATTATTCTTCTTTTTATTATTATTATTATTATAATAATAATAATTAAAAGTGTTTGCAGTAGGCCTAAGCTACATTATCAGCAGAGTAGCGTAGACTAGAGCCACATTCGGAGGCTATCTATTTTTTTATAAGATATGTTTGGCGAATTGGCGGTTTATAAATCCGATCGCTTAAAGGCTTGCAGTTTAAAAGAGGCTATCCTCAATTTTTAATGTAGGCTATTATCGAAAATTCTTAATTTTCCTCGTAGTTAATTTTATGGTGACCTTGTGTTATGTGCGAAAAGAATAAAGTGAACAGAGCTGAAGTGAAGAAATTAATTAATAAATAAATGTTGGCCGAGGCAAGGGGTTTCCACATACAGTCAGTCATGACCGCAAGAGCAGACCGTAACCGGTTTGGGGAGGGTGTGATATAATACAAGTGAAACATTGAACAGTTAATATTGTAAACCTCTTTTGCCTTTGCAATAAAAATACGTTAATGTGTCAATGTGAAAATAATAACAGTCTAAGAAATGAAAAGTACTTAACAGTTGCACATTGTTTTTGTGGAAAATACACGTGGCCTGCTGGGCTCGAACCCACTATCCACTGTGTGAGAAGCTGCAGTCTTAACCACTAAGCCACAGTAACTTCTTGGAAAGCATGAAGCCATTAGCTACATTAACATTAAAAAACATTAGTATGAAGCGTTTTTATTGGACGATAAGCTTGATGAGCAGGTATACGGACCATACGCTCAAATAATAATTCTCCCCATTGGATAACATCGCGACGGAGGCAGGCAGTTTGGCAGGAAAATGGGAAGAAGAAGAAGAAGTGGAAGAGGAAGGAGAAAAAACGGCAAAATAACCCAAGTTTGGGGCTTTATTGTGTGGATGTGTGAAGTTGTATCTGAATGCTGTGTGGTTACATGAGGTCAGAACATACAGAAGTTCATGTTTTTAAGGGCTGTGTGTCTATGGTCATTGTGGTTACTTCTGTAGGAAACCCTGAAAAGTGCCAAACTCTCGGTGCTGTATAGGTATGGGGCATGCCCCGCCAAGCCGTAACTTGGCGGATGGCATACCTGCCATCCCAATTACATAGAGAAAAGTTCACCTACATAACGACTTTTTCGTCCTGTCTACTCAACGAGCCTACTTAATAGTATGGAATGGTGCTGATTCCCAGCTCTGGTCTCACCGTTACCTGAAATGGAACAATGCTAACAGCTAGCATCTTACCATTGGATTTAATTCCCCCGCGGCTAACTTTTGTTTAAATAACTGCCTAAATCCACTCAAATAAGATTTAACAGCTTTACAAGTGTTGTTGTTGGAAACAAAGCACATATGATTACCGAGTGCACAGGGACGATATTTTCGCTCAAATTACTGTATATGATTATGTTGTTTAAGCCTGTTTAGATTTAAGTTATGAACATCCAGTAAGAGAGCCGGTAACTTTTAGTATCACTTCACACGAGAACGTCTTGGCAAGCTGCTTCTTATGAAGTGAAACGCCCCCCTCCCACACGAGCTACCTAGGAACAGCACACCGCTGCACAAAGTAGGTCTACCGTTGACAAAAATGTTTTAGACAACTGGCAACTTTTCCATATGTAATTTATGTATTTATTACTAATGTAATTTATACTACCTACCATCAAACTCAATCTTTGTTTATGTAACAATTGCAGTGGATTTAGGAGGTTATTTAAACAAAGGTTAGCCGGGGGCAATTAAATCCAATGGTAAGATGCTAGTTGTTAGCATTGTTCCAATTCAGGTTTAGCTCATTTTAATGGTGAAACCAGGACAGCCTTACATACCATTTCGGGGGTAAGTAAAACAAAATAAAGATTTTCAAAATGGGTGAACTATCCCTTTAAGCATTTTCATGTGCTATACAGATGAGTGCACCTGATTTAAATCAGAAAATCAAAATATATCATCTTAAATTCTTACCACAATCAGTGCCCATTTTTTCTCCTTGTATGCACCGTATGCCCCAAGGAATGATATGAACACGGTGATTCCTCCCAGGATATACAGAAAAACTACTCCCATGATCATGTTGTTAAACTGAAAAGCCAAAGATGGAAAACATTATATATAACAAACTTCCAGTATCTGGAATTGCATTAGGCTGATATTCATACTGGTCATGTAGTCTACAATACTTCCTTAGTTTAGGCCAGCTATGGTATGTATACAATGGATTTGAAACCTAAACCACAGGGGTGGTCGGCTATAGGGTAAACCGGGGTAAAATGCCCCCCCTCTGTAATTCATCTTTTGAGGACTAGATGCAGCCAATTTTTATATTTCAGCTAATTTCTTGGATGGTAGTGGCCTTCCTAATCTTTGAATAGCATCAAACTCATTTTTGTGGTGGGAAGAAATCAAAATAAGTGGTTTTGAGGCAAATTGATGCAATATTTTGACAGTATAAAATAAGACAAAAAAATTACAAATACATTTTTTGTAATCTATGAAAGTGTAAGAGTAGGACTTTGGAGGGAAGACACACACCACCCCCCCCCCCCCCCCCCCCAATAAGAAGCCCCCAATGGGAATCAATGATTTTGAATGGTCTAGCATAGCTAATGTAGTTTCTAACGTAGGCCTTAAAATGTAACGCTAATTTAGGTACAACAAGATAACATAATAGCTAACCAATGGTACGAAATTAATTATTGGTATAGGTTTGAAAATAAAGTTAATCTTATGTGTAAATGCCAAGTTTGCATAGCTCAAAATGACCCACGTGGAAAAATGCCCCCCGGGGGCTTCTTCCCCAGGTAGGGGGGCATCTTCCCCGGGTAACGGGGAAGATGCCCCTTTACAAAATTGTTCTTTTAGTTTTATAATAACAAAGCTGTAGTCTGTTGTGATTTAATTACCTTATCAATGTGTTTACTACATCATGCTTCTTGTGTACTATTATGTTGATATTCAAATTATGTATATTTTAAAAGAAAATAGAAGGGGGCGTTTTACCCCGGTTTACCCCTACTGTAGGCTACTTTATTTCATCTTCCAATTTTAAACCACATGCGCCATATAAAATGGGGTCTTAACTGGCAAACATCCCAGTTTCGAACAAGCAAAGTCACTGACTTTACCTCCTCGGTTTCATGGTAAAAGGCATGGACCAGTATTCCCAGCGCCAGCAGAACGGCCCCTGCGATCTAAAAATAAAATGGGTGTAACGTTATCGTTAAGTGGTGACATGAATGTGAAAAACGTTGCACGGTGTTTCCTAGAAAATACAAACGGAATGTTGAAGTTCCAAGCTTTGGTATTGAAAAGTGCATGTAAATGACTCTTGTCGTCCCTCCTCCTCTATTCAACGAAACGCTGTTTAGCCTACTCGACTTTTTGAGGTTGGTAGCCTACTAGAACGGACATCGAGGTTGAACCTTATGTTGAATAGGCTACATTTTATACCATGATACGCACCAAAAGGATTAATCGATAATCACACATAGCTTAAAACATGACACAGAGCCCTCCATGGACTTTTCTTTTGACATAGCTGGAAAGGATATCGCACAAAACATTGGGTGTTTCTCAATACCAAGTACTGACTTGCGGACTTGTGACGCACGTAGTGTCAAGTGTCCCGACAAAAGGACACTTGCAGAAACACGTTATTGTGAATAGGGTGACGTCACATAACTGGCCAAGTTCTGCTCCAAAGCCAAGAACGCAAGCGAGGACGCTCAAAGATCCCGGAAATGTACTTGATCCGCCCCAAATATCGAGGATGCATCGGATGCAAACCACTGAACTCAATGACGCAAACCGATGCAAACTCGCCAAACGAGGAAGTGGACTTGGATATCCCATCATTCATTGCGCGAACCGATGACGGGGGAAGCTTATACGCTGGACTGTCCAAACGTCAGAAGCACGCATTGCATCTCAAACAGGCCACACAGAGCTCTGAAACAACGGCGCACAAACTGATATGCGACCCAAACTTGGCTCTCCGGTACACGAATGTGTAGGCTACATTCTATTGCAATCAGGCCTATATAAAGTGGTAGTCGCCAGTGTTAATGCTATACTGTATTCGTAAAAATAAATGCTTAATTATTTAACACATTTTTTTTACTGTTCACATGTGACTTTCATATGATCGCGTAAAAGCCTACTTTATTTAATCTTGTTTTGGAGCGTCATTCCTACTGCACTCCAGGAGATGGCACCGATTCACTAAAAAGCTGGTAACAGTGGCAGCCGTCTGTGTTACAAAGCTAGCTAGGTTATTACTTGTATATTGCTCTTACAACAACATTAACGGCTTTAGCTAATCATCGCGATCCAGTCCTTTTGTGCTTTTGACATAGGCCTACAATCTATATTAAAATATTAACTACATGTGTTCTAAGTTTTACACTGGGAATGGGTAAAGTAGGCTTCATCCCAGCAAAAACAGATGCACTGACGATGTATAGCCTACATTAATTAAAAATGTTTGGTTTCATCCTACGGTTTTCTGTCTTGCAGCTTTGAGCACTTTCCCCCATGCTTCATTGACAAAGCCTTAAATTCTGCTAATTTCACTAGGCTATATGCTTTTTGTGATGAATTGCCTGCTAATTTCAGCAATTTTTCCGCCTTCATTTAGCTTTTAGGTAGCCTATTAATATGGCTATTGTCAGTTGTGAATTTATTTGGTCGTGAAAAGTATGGATCGATATCCCTGACCCATCGCTAAAAAAAACTTGTGCACCCCTGCTCTGAAGGACAGAACGCTGCTTAGTTATAGAAACATGTTTAAAATTAGGTAAAAATCCAGCTATTGTAAGACATATTTCTCGCCTCATTTTCATTCGTAGAAAGATTGCAGTCTCATTTATTGATTAAATGTAGCGTAGCCTAGTTGTAAGCTATGTCCCTATGGTGCCGTCTCATCTGCCATCACGAAATGGGATATCCAAGTCCGTTCTCGTCAATGTTGCCAGAAGCCTGAATTTATTCCCCTCCCCAAAAGAATTCTGAAAACCCCCCATCTTCAATTGACTCCCATAGAATTCTCACAATTCATCCCCCATTCCTCCTTTTAAAATCCGCCATTTACTCCTTTTAAATGACACCATTTTTCTTTAAATCCCCTACATTTAGGGGTTAATCCCCCAGTCTGGCAACTCTGTTTTGGGAGAGGGTGAATCCGATGCTCCCTCGTGTTCTTGGAACAGAACTTGGCCGTTAAATATTACGTCGCACAAATTCATAAATCCGCAAGTACAGACATTGAGAAACACCCATTACGTCGTCACGCTAGCTTACATCTCAAAGTAACATTTCACAAACTAAACTGAATCTCAAATCACGAAATTACGAGTCCCCATTGCCAACAAAATGTAACTTATTTTGAAACATAACTTTGAATATCGTCATCATGACCCAATTGTGTAAGCTTAGCCTACTGTGAATATTGACTACGACACGTCTCGAAAATACTTTGTAATTTCGGCCACTCTACTGTAGCCTACCCGAGACAAATGAAGAGTAAAGCCGAACATTGCTAACGTTAAACTAGCTCGATAAATCGTTTTTAACGATGGGCTAACGTAACATCTTACCCCAAACAAAATGTTGAAGAAAGCGAACACTCCTTTGAAACAACTGTTAACTTTTGCCATGTTTTAATTTATCCAAGATTCGATATGTCAACTAGGATACAGGAAGATTTCGTAATACGATGTTTTCCGGATTTAAAACTGCGGAAATAATCCCGTCGTTTCATGTAAGGGGCGGCGCTTCAAGTATTCACAATATGTTTTCATGTTATATCGAGGAAATCGATGCAGTAAAAGCTATCCCTAAGCTTTCTTTTTTGGTAAAAGTATTTATTCTTTGCACTGTAGTAAATGCAATGTGAACAAAAAACGTACAAAAATGCCAACTCACGCATAGCCTACAAAACATTGTCTGAACTTGCAAAAACTATGTCTTCAGTTAAAAGTAGGCTAGCCTATATTCAGTGCTTGACATTAACTTTTTACTTGTCCGGAGGCTAAACTTACTTGTCCGAAAAAATAAAGGCCTATTAAAAAAATAAGTAAAACCGAGTTTTGGACAATTCTTGTGATTTATTAGCTTATTAACAACAATTACACAATGCCCGTACGTGTGCGTACGTTTGCACCGTAGCCTACACAAGCCTTGTTGGACGCGTAGCAGTTGGAAAGTTAGATTCTGTAGATTAAACCATGTAGGGTTGTAAATCGGGTGAAGGGCTGCTCTTCTTGGCTACATAATAAGCAGTAGGGTGGATTCAGGTAATGTGGGACATCAGGTATTGTGGGACAGCTAAGCTTTGGGTTTATGTGCTATGTGAAAATCAACAGCCAATAACCAAAACAGTTCTTGAATTTTTGCTACAATACCTCTTGTCATAAAACAATGGTTTTGATTGCTCGGTCATCATCAGAAGGGGCGTGGTCTATCTTTACAGGAAGACTTCTCAGTGGAAGCACGTGGTAAGTTCGGTGGCAAATGACATTTCACTTCTCAAACATAAGGCTCTTAGTGGAATTTAAATAAGGTTACAACCTGTTCTACAAGATCATAATGAAGTGGTTTAACCACTGGTTAAAACACACGAAAAATATTTGTAAAATATAATTTTGTGTCTGTGAAAAAACGTTTTATGGCACTGTCCCACATTACCTGAACATGCTAGGTAAAGTGGGACAGCACTGTTCAGGTAAAGTGGGACAGCATTTAATGCTTTATTTATGCTGTAAAACTATAATATGGCTAACCTATATGCATTAACATGTTATTACAGAGCCTAAATCTATTTGCAAATATGTATTCAGCATCAGCATGCCTATTTTACACCCCACAATACATCACTCCCCACGGTCCTGCTACAACATCCACCTCTCCCCCTTTACCCAGCATTATAGCCTAGGACTACAAATAACAGATAGATAGATATCACCAGGTTAATCTATATAACTGGTATAGATAAATTAATAAATAAAAAGATGTCTGTTGTTGACATGAATACATTAAATGTGGTACAAGTGCTGTTAAACAAAGATTTCACAATATTTTAACATTTGTGAAACTACTTGTTGCAGATAATGGCCCCAAGGGAGTCAGGGAAAAGGCAGAGAAAGGGAAGAAAAGAGGAAGGAAGGATGATCAGCATAATCAGGGAGGAATAAAAGTAACAAGGCATGATTTGTGGAGTGAAGACAGAATGAGTATAGGGGGCAATTAATGAGTATAGGGAGCTAGTGGAGTCTGGACAGGTGTTAAACTCCGTTTTTTGGCAAGAGCTTGGGGTGTCCCTAAATCTACACTGCAGAGAAGGGTCAAAGGTAGTACAAGGTTTTAATTCACTACAAGAAGCTTGTTTTTTTAAATTTAGAATGACTGTCCAACTTTACCAAACAAGCTGTCCCACAATACCTGAACAAACTGCCTGAGTGAGATAGGGGGTCATGTGATGTTTGAAGGTGTGTAGCTTGGAAAGAGTCATGTATTTATATTTAATTCCAACATATAAATGTTAAGAAGGCATAAACGTATTTATAGAAACATCACAGGAGTAAGTAAACAGGCCTTTTGTACGTCTCCTGGAGCACCAACCAAAAAGTGTCCCACAATACCTGAATTCACCTGTATTATATGTATTATATTGGCCATTTTCACCAACATATTTTCCTCCATCCTGTGAGGACAGGTGATGGTGGGGCATCAGTTCCCCTCTGTCTGATTCTAGCAGCAGCTTCAGTAAACTGGTGTTGCTTGTCCCCCTGTCAAATTTTGCAAGATTTTATTGATAACATACAAAGCCCTTCATGGTGTAGCCCCTTCTTATTTCTCCGAGTTTTTTTAATCCCTTACCAGCAGTGCAGCCTTAGGTCCGATGGCAGAGCTCTAATCACTGTTCCAAAGTTTAGGTTGAAATCCAAAGGTGATGTGGCTTTTGCTGTCAGGGCCCCTAGAATCTGGAACAGCCTTCCAGACACAATGGCCATCTCATCTTTTAAATCCCAATTGAAAACTCACTTTTATGGACTTGCTTTTAACTGATTATTTTTATATACATTGAGCCTTTTATTACATTTAATTGTATTTTACTACTTTGTATTATATTATATTTAATTGTATTTATTTTTATTTGTTTCTTGCATTTCATCTTTATCATGTTGTTTTTTTTGTTCTTTTATTTTGTACAGCACTTTATAATCCAGTGTTTAAAAAAGTGCTATATAAAGTTGTTACTATTATTATTTGCATTGTTGGTCAACGTTGGAGCTTAACAGCCATATGCTTCAAATGAAGAAGCATTTAGCAAAACATATGCCAAATATTTCACGATCTTAAGGTTTTCTTTTTGTCTTTAGTCAATGCACAACTAAAGATTCTCCCCCATTTCTGAAATAACTCCTGACTCAGAATCCAATCCCCCAACCTAATGATTTGTGCGTTAACGTTACCTAATATAACGTGTGCTCTCTCGTTGAGACTTGATGCAATGATGTGACAAAGTCGGAATGATAATAATTGCCGACCTAACGTTAGCATTTACCTACACAACTTTTGTCAACTGCCTGAATGTCGGCCAGGACAATTAATGTTAGCTTCCTAACTTAGACTTCACACGGTTTATTTCAATTTCAGCTCATCATCATTACACAGGAGGATACGTTTGTTAACTTTTTAAGTGCACTTATATGTCTGCAGTATCGGTTTAGGAAAAAATCTTTATTTCCCAAGTTACCCCTATGAGGGCCCCATTGGGAAAGAAAAGTTTGCACTGGCCATTCAGTGTACTGCAGCCTTTAAGTAGGAAGAATTTGGTCCCTCTTGTGTTGATGTTTTACCAGCGTTTGTTTAATCCGCCTGGGAATATGGTGTTGAGTTTTCTAATCCAATGTCTTTCTGTCCTACGTCTGTCCTCCTGTGTCCAGTTAATGTTTGAATGGAGGCCCGATATTTCTACTGCTTCAAGTCCATGGTGTAGGAAATGAGCCACTATGTGTGTGTCTGTTTTCCTATGATTTCTTATGTTATATATGTATTGTGCCAATCTGGTCTTGATTGTATTTCCTGTTTCTCCTACATATATTATGTTGCAGTCTTTGCATTTTATGACATATATGCAGTTATATGTGTTAACTGTGAGTGTTTGTTTAATAAGGTATGTTGTGTTTGTAGTGTTGTTTTTCACTGTAGTGGCCTGTTTGTAAAATATCGGGCCTTGTGTGGGTAAAATGTTGATTTCCGGTAGTTTACTACCAGATGATTCTTAAGGTTTTTGTTTTTTTTGTAGGCCGAAACGATTTTGTATTCCTGAAGCAAGTCTGTGTTTTGCAGAATCCTGGCCAGGTTCTGTTTAATTTTTCTGTTTGCTATTTGGCTGAATGTCGAGTAGGTGGTGATAAGTGGAATTATTTTTCTAGTGTCTTGTTGTTTTGTAGCCAAGAAGGTTTTCCGAATCTGTCTGAGGAACGATCTGGAATACCCCCTTGGTTTTAATGCATTGAAGAGGGTTTTGGTAGCCTCCTCAAAGTCTGTAATCTGTGTGAAGATTCTGTTGAACCTTAGCAATTGGGATTTAATCAGGCCTCTGAATGTTTGTTTTGGGTGGAGACTGTCCTTGTGTAAGAGTGCATGTGTGTCTGTGTCTTTAAAGAAAACTTTAGTGTCTAATGTGTGTGTTTGGGGAAATGAGGGCCCCTTGTATGTGGTAGTGTCCAAAAAATCTATATGTTCATAGTGTGTGGTGTGTTTAATTGTGATAGATGTATGGTGCATGTTGAGGATCTGAATGAAGTGTTTGAAATCTTCTGAGCTATGTGTCCATGTTCCCTAGATGTCATCTAAATACCTGAATTAATTAGTGGGAAGCTTGGGACATTTTTCAAAAACATCTCCTCCCAATGTGCCATGTAAACGTTGGCATAAGCCGGTGCAAATCTTTTGCCCATAGCTGTGCCGCTGGTCTGTAAGAAGAATTCTTTATTGAATTCAAAGTCAGTCATTTTTGGTGAGGCTTATCTCCAGTAATTGCAGGACGATTGTATCCGGTCGATTGCTGTCCGGGTACTTTTCCATCCATGTTTTTACCGCTGTTAATCCCGCTGTTGTGTTTATGTTGGTGTATAGACTATCTATGTCTATGGTGAACAGGATGGCTTCTTCCGGTATTTTGGCATTTTTTATTTTGTTTATGAAATCATATGTGTCTTTGATGTAGCTTTTTGTGTTTTGTGGATAGTGGGTTCAGAAGTATTCAGCTATCCTATAGGATTCGCTGTTGCAGTCTGAAATAATAGGCCTCCCTGCTGGGACCTCATATGTTATGCTCCAGGATTCTGGTGGCTTGTGTATTTTAGGGAGGAGGTAAAAAATCCTAGGTCTTGGGTTGTCCTCTCCCCTCAGGTAAAAACTTTGTTTTTTAGTGATGTATTTGTTTTCTACTAGTGTCTGTATGATGGCATGTATTTCCTGGGCCGTGTCTGGATATATGGGTCCATCTAATTTTCTGTAATGTGTTATGTTGTGAAGTTGTCTATAGGCTTCCTGTGTGTATTGTGTTCTGTCCATAATAACTATGGCACTTCCCTTGTCTGCTGGTTTGATAATTATTTGCTTGTTTTTAGCCAGCTGTAGTAGTGCTTGGCTCTCCCCTCTGCTGAGGTGGTTTTGGTCTTTGTGGGTTTGTGGGTTCAGTGCCTTAAAGGATAAATTCGCTATTTTGGACCTTGGACCCTATTTGCGGTCTGTCTTCCATGAACCTGACACATTGAGTCCATATTTTCGCTGATCGGTCCAGTATTGAGCTAGCTACAGATTTCCTGTAGGCTCTCACTGGGCTACAATAGAAGTCAACGGGGCAATTAGAAATGTTATGGAAAAACAACGATAAATGTGCTTTTATAGCTCAGTGTGTATTCTTACGGTCTCAGTATGCTCTCCTGTGAAATGTAGGCTATCGCAAACGCAAACCGAACGTTGAAACAACAGTTCCATTTGAAACAGAACTATTTCTCCGACCGCACTACCTCGCACTGTAAACTTCCGCAGTCTAGCTACGTTGTAGAGAGGCCGCTTGAAAAGCAGTTGATCACAAATCCTGACCTCCCGTTGGAGTTTACTAGCTAGTAGCCTACAGCAGAACTATTTGTAACGCAGTGTTTGTAATCATCATTTGTAATAATTTACATTACCTGCGCAACTTCAGCCTCTCTCTCTTCTCTTGCTCTCTTATCATCCATCTCTTGTAGTTCCGTGTCCGTGTATTCTGGCTCAAATCTGTAGCCAGTAACGTCAAAGTCAAAATCGAATTCTTCGTCTTCGTAATCATTATAGTCATCCATCATCCAAGTTTTTTTGTGGAAATTGTAGCCTACCTTGCTGCAGGTAAACAAACGCAGACTGCTCACATAGATAGTTTCGTAAACGGCCGGCACACCTTCCCGCTCCCCCACCCCCACATAGTACTCCGCGGGAGCAGCGAAAACAAGCAACAGAGAAATGCTTACTTCCAAGCCATGCCAAGCACGTAAAAATGTTCGGATTGAGATACATTTCACAGGAGAGCATACTGAGACCGGTAACAATACACCCTGAGCTTCCCGTCTCATTTATTGTACATGAAAGCACATTTATCGTTGTTTTTCCATAACATTTCTAATTGCCCCGTTGACTTCTATTGTAGCCCAGTGAGAGCCTACAGGAAATCTGTAGCTAGCTCAATACTGGACCGATCAGCGAAAATATGGACTCAATGTGTCAGGTTCATGGAAGACAGACCGCAAATAGGGTCCAAGGTCCAAAATAGCGAACTTATCCTTTAATTAGTGTGTTGTCCTCTTTAATAATCTGCGCAATCTCTTCTGGTGCTGCCATGAAGCAGTATATTGAGGAATCTTTGGCTAATGGTTTTATCACACCATCTACATCTCCAGCCAGCGCGGGTTTTTTCTTTGTTAAAAAGAAAGATGGGGGGCTGAGACCTTGTATAGACTACCGAGGGCTCAATGACATCACCATAAAAAATCGGTATCCTCTCTCACTCATGAACTCCGCATTTGAGCACTTACAAGGGGCGTCAGTCTTTTCCAAACTCGACCTTAGCAACGCCTACAACCTTGTGCGCATGCGTGAGGGCGATGAGTGGAAGACAGCGTTTAACACGCACCACGGTTACTACGAGTACCGGGTCATGCTTTCAGCCTCACTAGCGCCCCCTCTGTCTTCCAGGCGCTCGTGAACAATGTTTTGAGAGAGATGCTGGAGAAATCTGTTTTCGTCTACTTAGACGATATTTACATTTTTTCTCCGGATCTCTCATCCCACATCATCCACGTTAGGCAGTGTTGGATTTTAAGGTTTTTATAGTAATATCAGTTATAATTTGTTTAAATCCCCACACCCATCCTGTTTCAGTCCAGGGGTTAAGTACCCTTTCAAATGCAAGCTCTCCCCCAAGACTTAGGTGCCATGAGTCATTGATAAGCAACCCTGTGTGAATAGAAATTATAATGTGTGAAGAGTCATTGATCTAGCCAGGAAATGGAACCAGGGAAGGAGTGAATTCTCACCTGAAGCCTTTCCTCCTGGCTAGCCCCCTTTTGTTTAGAGATTGTACTTAAGTTGTGCCATGTTACAGTGTAAGGTTATGTTAGATTGGAAGCTGACATAAAGAAGGTATAGCTACTGTCTTTCATCACGGAACCGATTCAAGACCCTCTTATTCCTCGAACGTAATTGCAAGTACCGGAAACTAACAAAAGTGTAATTGAGAAATACGAAGCAATTCTTCAGCAGGTTCTGGAGCACTTCTTAAGGCCCAGCTATTTGGTAAGGCTGAGAAGTGTGCCTTTCACACCAGCTCTGTCTCTTTTTTGGGGTTCATTGTGGCGAACGGTAAGGTACTTATGGACCCAGAGAAGATTTCAGCGGTGAAGAACTGACCTACGCCCAATTCGGTGAAGCAAGTACAACGCTTCTTGGGCTTCGCCAATTTTTATCGTAGGTTTATCCGGAGTTTTAGCACGGTAGCTGCTCCCATCACAGCCCTTCCTAAGAAGACATCGCCTATTAGTTTTCAGTAGAATCCTAGGGCGGAGGCGGCTTTCACTGAGCTTAAGAGGAGGTTCTGCTCCGAACCTACTCCCAATCCCTCCCTCCCCTTTGTGGAAGAGGTTGACGCCTTGAGCTGGGGGTTGGAGCTCTCCTTTCCCAACGCTCTCCCCTGATGAAGGCATGCTGGCGAAACTATGGAGTATTATTCAGCCCAAAATTAAAATGAATTAAAAACTTTTAATTTTCATTTCCGTTTTCGTTTTCATTTTCAAACTATCTATGTAAATGAGGGGTATGGTCCTCCTATCAATCAAAGCAAGCAGGGTGGGCCTCATACAGGTTTAGTGCAGTAGCACTTAATGAACACTAGGGGGCATAACATAGGGTAACAGTCTATGCTTGATACTATGCTCTCAGGGCACTCGTAAGTTTTAATGGATGAAATGATGAAGAATCTGAGCAGTGTTATGAAGTATTCTTGTTTTATGAAAGAAACGGAGCTAGCTAGCCAGCGCTACGCTGTGTAGGCTATAGGTCAAACCTGCGAGGTGGAAAATCCAGGTTCAGAAAGTGAAAGTCCTCCCCAATAATTTGTTCCAATCACCTGGATTTGCTAATTATCACAATTCTTCAGCCAAGAGGTAGGAGCTAACTAGGCTAATTAGTGAAATCGTGAGTTCATGGGTGGAAGAAACACGGCAGGACTTTTACTTTCTGACCCCTGGAATTTACACCTCTGCAAACCTGGTAGTAGCCTACGATAGGCTAGGCCTACATTGTGCCAAGTTAAACGTTGGGTTGGATTGGATCAGTTGTGTTGGACTGCTGGAAATAAATGAAATCCTCTCTTAAAATAAATGAAGACTGCAAATGAGTCACTGGATCGTTTAAACTTTTAACCTGGCTCCGGTACTTTAAGCGAACATTATTGCTTTAAAAAGTCTATCGACAGCCAGATTCTATTCTATATGTTATGCAAAATGAGAAATTGATTCAACATCAATTTGCTCATCGAGATCACGTTGAATCAATGTCAGAATACCAACAAATATTGAATAATCAAGGGTAAATATTAACATGATATTTAAAAGTTTTAATGTTTGTCGCCATCACTGACTCACTCCATTAGCTAACTGAACTAGTTAGTAGCCGACAATGTCAGTCGTAACTGTAGCCTAAATAATTTGCCTAACGTCATAAATTGCTTTGCCAGCTGAACACATAAAATGTATAAAATACAACTTCATTGCAGTGAGTGTATATACTGTGGGCGAAAGAATAACCAATTTTGATGATTATTCAATATTTGTCGGTATTCTGACGTTGATTCAATCGTGATCTCGATGAGCAAATTGATGTTGAATCCACGTCAGAATTCCACATTTAATCTACGTCGATTCAACGTTCACTTGCTATTTGGGTAATTAAAGGGAGAAAGTTGCTCACCTCTGGGGAACCATACAGCATGGAGAGTATTCTTAATACCTGCACCTTGCAGACAGATATGCATTTAGGGAGGTTGTAAATTAATGAATGGTCTCCTCCGCATTCATTAAAGAGTGATTTTGAATTTAAAAAATATTATGCTCAAACTTTATTTGCATAGCCACCAGAGCATGTGAGCTGAGTTGAGCGAAAAAACTAGTGTTTTGAATCAAATTATTTCAATAATCTGGACATCCTATGCTGTTTATTCACCACAACAGGAAAAGATGATAGCCAATAGCCTAAACGAATGCGATTGTTACCAATATTCAACAAAGCGATTAGTATCCACAAATTATGGAAAGTTTCTATTTTAGATTTAAAATAACAAGGAATACAACAAAAATACCCAATGTGTGTGTAATGCACCTGTTATCTAAATAAAAAACTGTGTTATAGCCTAATCATAGGGACAATTACTGAAGGAAAACATAAAAATAGTAGGCTAACTAGGTTATCACCCTTATGCATTTAGGACATGGGAAAGGAAGGAATCATGGCGACAGTGAAACTTTGTCCAATAATAGCCTGCTTTAATGAATAAAATCACAACAGGTGGTCAAATTGGGGATTTGAACATTTTTAGCCACAATGTAACATAATAGCCACAATGTAAAATATAATTCACACCACCATTACATAAAAAAATGGCTGCACTAAAAATATTGCCGTTAATCAGAAAGTCTTAACCAGTTTACATCGAAATCAATGGCTTGCAGAACACCAAATTCTTTCTTTTCCCAAAATCTACTCAAAATTCAACAGGTTGCCATTTGTGCTCTAATACTGCTATCTAGTGGTAACTTAGGCGAACACACCACATTAGATGAATATGTCAAGTAGCGATGATATTGTAGCCTATACAAGCTAGTTTTTCTCAATAAGTAACCAGTAGCCTACAAAAAATGCAGATATTAATAATGTCACCGTAAATCAGTATTATTTCTTAAGCCCAATTCAATCAATACTATTTCTTAACCTCAATTCATACAAGGTAGGTTGAGTGGGGAATTGTTTTCTCTCTTGCAATGATTGTATGAAGAGTTTCCCCTCAGAAACTGATGAAGTGGTACCACCCAATTTTAAACGCCTTAAGACGTTCAAAATGGACGTGTTAACACGGTATTTTCTGTCGTCTTAAGACGTAGACGTCCAAAATGGACGTCTTAAGACGAACAAATTTGACGTCTTAACGCAGACGTCGAAATACAGGTTTTGGCCCAAACGGCGTTCCATAATAACGCACGCACGCACGTGTATTATTGAGCGCACGTCTGATACGCCCGTACACGCGTCTGTGACGTCTGCCGTCTGAATCGCTGTGCCGTGTCTTCTCCATCAACACAATATGATTTTTTCACATGTATACACGTCAGTTCTCCGCTCAGTTAGCTTAGTAATCCAAATAATGTCAGCTATCACACCCCATAGAGCTGTCAGTACTCAGACGGTTGTTGACAGTTGCTCAGCGCTCACGTAAAGCAGAACGTTAAGTGATTCAAAATCCGCTCAGTTGCTCACTCTGAACATTCTCACCGTGAGCGCTCAGTTACTTAACGCGCCCAGTATCACACAAGGGAAGATTGGGCTTTCACTTTGAAGCTCACTTCCTGGTGCCATTGCTCACTAGCGCCACTACAGTTGGCTCCAGTATAGGTTTTTCACCATGTAAGTCAATGGCAGCAATGTTGTCAAAATACTCAGTCAATAAATTTTTCCCACAAAAAAATGTAATTGCAATAGGTGCCTTTCCTTCATCTAATGCCTCTGCATGTGCTGATTTTTAAAAATATTGTGTCGTTTGGACAGGGTATTAACATTTGTTCAGGACCAATCACAGGGACAGGTTGAGTCCTGGGGTCACTGGCATAAATAGGTTCTATATGGTTCTCACTGCCCTCACTCGGAGGAGCGGGACCAGAAGGGGGAGACAATAATCATTGGTCTAAAACACACCCTAGCGTCTTGGGACCTATTTTTTATACAGTCTATGCTTGGGACAGGGAGACGCTGTATTTTTGAGTGGAAGTCGAGGGAGAACATCCCTTAGTAGCCTACCGTGAACAAGCTGTTGTTTTGTGGATGCAGTTCGTAACATAATAAATTGACTGCCTTACCCGCTCATCTTCAACATGTTTGTCATCACATATTCATTTTGGTTGGAGCGAGCTATGATGTGTCTACTACGAAGAAAAAAATACTGTTTCGTGAGATGAGACAGCAGGGGATGTTGCAGCTACACTACAGGCCCAGCGTCTTGGAGCAAGCAGCCAAACTGTGGGTTAAGTATCAAATCAATTGCTCCATACCTGTATAACCTTATCAATTTAGATATTAATTGAGCTATTCCACCCCCGCCTGTATGCAATCGCCGTACTCCCCCCTGTCATGAACGTTACCATTGCTTAGCAATGCTGGGTTAGCTAGCTAGCAAGCTAACGATAGCTCACGGCAAGTCGTTTTAACATTTAGCTAGCAAGCTAACGATAGCTTATGGCAAGCCATTTAAATTTAACAGTTATTGGACTTCCTTAAAGTCATCCTTGCTGGCTGGCCATAGCTACCGTGGCTAGCTACAGTGATTGCTTAGCTAACGTTGGTAACGTTAGCCAGCTGCTCCAGCTAGAACCCTAACCGGACATTTCTACACCTGGATTTTTTTTCAGTCCCAAAAATAAGGAGAATGTGCAGGGAATAGAGCCAAAGTGTTAGCGGTATGTTTGTACTGACTCAATACGAGGATGTTTAAAATAAAACCAATAATTTATCAGAAAAGAATACAGAGTCTGCGTTTGTAAATGTTTGCAATGTTGGTGATTAGGTTACAGGATGCAGATGAAAGTTAATGCCAGCTACGATGTAGCTAATGTAGCTACTGTGCTTTAGCTAGCATGTGAACCCACAATTCCCATTTTATCTGGAACAGTTTTCAGAACAGGGTTTCATGCCATGGCAAACCGTGACAGACTGCTCTGCCACAGTCGAGTTAATTAGCGGTTAGCCAAAAAGACGGTGGTGGTTTGCTCATTTAGGACTATGGGGTCAGCTTGCTACCTTTCTAGCGGCGCTAGGGACATTTATAATAAAAGTAGTCTTGTCAAAATAACGTGATTAATTGACCGTCAATATAGTTGATGGCAATAGCGTTACCCTACGTTCATCCATGTGTGGTGGCTTGGCTCCCAAGCTCAGCTGGTATGCTATCTAGCTAATCAAATTAGCTGATGTTAGCTGAATATAAATTACATTACAATCATTTGGCAGACGCTTTTATCCAAAGCGACGTACAATAAGTGCATATTGAAGGTCATTGACGCGACTACAAAGCAAATCCGACAAATCACAACTTTCTCACAGCGTAGGAGCTATCCCTAGTAATGAACATGAGTAGTACACACAGTCAGCTATACATTCTGAACTAAAAATAACCAAGAACACAAGTTAAATAGAAAACAAGCAAACAAAAAACAGGAAGCGAGTACTATAGAATGGCCCTATATAGGTATTTTAGTCGAGGTGGAGTCTGAAAAAGTGCGTTTTCAGACCACGACGAAAAACAGTGTTTTTCGTCGTGGTCTGAAAACGCACTTCTTCAGACTCCACCTCGATTAAAATTGAAGATAACTGAATGAACATTAATTATGTGACGAATACCACACATTCAATGCAAATAAATGACACAGTAAAATCGAGGATGAAAATAAAATGTTATATTATAAAACATTAGCAACTTAAGGAAGTTTACCGCAATTTCGTTTTGCAAAATGGCGGGTTTGGTCAGGTCATGGGCTTTATAGTTCTGTGGCTTCTCCACCCTGAACTGTCAATCATCCTGTGCCCGGGCCATATCCGGTTGACCCTGCTCCCGACAACATCACTTTGGCTCCAAGGAGCAGACGCAGTTTGTACAAACTGGCGGCGAAAAATGCATCCGAAGCTTCAATTCGGTTTTTACGAGGCCGTGGGAAGGCAATGGTTGACGTCACAGTAACTTTGTCCATATTTTTATACAGTCTATGGTGTAACATGGCAATAATTTAGGCTATATTGGAAATAATCTGCAATTCAGATGTGTCAGAAATGAATGAAGAAATGAGTCAATGAGGTTTATTATTTTCAATGAACAAGACCAGGCAAAGCCTAGTAGGCTCCAGACCCCTAATACAGCCAGTAACGTAGGTGCCCAGTAGGTGCAGGCAAGTACTAACACCTGGAACAATCTCCCTCTCACTCACTCAGTAAGGGACATTCACTCTTCTAGGCCGTCCCCTGTGGGTCTGAAGGTTTCGTCAATGACACAATTTCTGTGCACACCAGCAAGCACGGGGTTTGAGGTCTTCTGATGCCTATTCCGCTTTTAACGAGTTTGTGCCCTGCACATTGGGCATGGGGATCAAACCCTGTGCACCTTTCCACCACCTGCCCTTTGAAGAGTGCTGACTCCCTACAATAATAAACCAAAGACTGAAATGCTGTGTCTATAACTTAGCATTAAATAATTTTATCAAGAAATATAATCCTAATACATTAAATATTATTTTGATAATTAATAATCTCATTCTGTATTTTTCCCATTTAATTACTTTGGAATTACACTTTCATTGCGGCAGGGACTCAAACGGATTGCGGTAGTAACAAAATAACTAGCTAGCTAGCTTGCTATCTTTGGTTAACTTTAACTGGTGAAGGTGGGAACATCTAGTCAGCAATTACCAAGAACTAAATCTTCAAAAATATTAGCTAGCTAGCTAGCTATTTCACTTAAGATCCGTCTAATATTTTCACTCACTTGTCTGCATACGCTGGCATAGATCAGAAAAGCTTGCAAAATACCTCTCCCTTCTCATCATCATGCCCATCCAATGATCTGGCCAGTGAGGCTGGAAAACACACTTGTTTTTTTTCAAACTCCCTATCAATGTCGTGGTGGTGTTTTCTTTTTTTGCTTGCTTTTTTGCCAGGTGTTTGGCCGGCAGCAGGTGCCTTCAGAAACATATTCGAAATGCGGCTACAATGTATGCAGCTTGTCTTCACCTCATAAAATCTTTTGCGCTGGTGCATTACCACGGCCAATCAGAGTAGCGAATGTAACCTCGCAAAGGTTTTTTCTTTTCTTCTGCAAAGCTTACAGCTGATCACTGTGTCTCCCTCCGTGCTCTCTGCTTGTCTGTGGAACGTGACTGCAGCTGCGGTGCTAGCGGGCCACCGCTTATGTCAAGCCCTGGGTCATTGTCCATTTGGAAGAGCCCTCGCTCACCCCACAAAGTATTTTTTTTGTGTAGTAGGCGGAGACAGGCTGAGACAGTGGGTGTAGTTACTCTTTAACTTTGGAAGTATGCTTTGGGTCATTGTCCATTTGGAAGAGCCATTTGCAACCAAGCTTTAACATCCTGGCTGATGTCTTGAGATGTTGTTTCAATATATCCACATAATTTTCCTTCCTCATGATGCCATCTATTTTATGAAGTGCACAGGTCCCTCCTGCAGCAAAGTACCCCGGTTGCTTCACGGTTGGGATGGTGTTCCTCGGCTTGCAAGCCTCACCCTTTTTCCTCCAAACATAACGATGGTCACTATGGCCAAACAGTTAAACTTTTGTTTCATCAGACCATTTCTCCAAAAAGTAAGATCTTTGTCCGCATGTGCAGTTGCAAACTGTAGTGTCTTTTTTATGGCGGTTTTGTAGTAGTGGCTTCTTCCTTGCTGAGCAGCCTTTCAGGTTATGTCGATATAGGACTCATTTTACTGTGGATATAGATACTTTTGTACCTGTTCCCTCCAGCATCTTCACAAGGTCCTTTGCTGTTGTTCTGGGATTGATTTGCACTTTTCGCACCAAAGCACGTTCAGAGCGCGTCTCCTTCCTGAGCGCTATGACGGCTGCGTGGTCCCATGGTGTTTATACTTGCATACTATAAACAAACGTGGTACCTTCAGGCATTTGGAAATTGCTCCCAAGGATGAACCAGACTTGTGTAGGTCCACAATATTCTTTCTGAGGTCTTGACTGATTTCTTTAGATTTTCCCATGATGTCAAGCAAAGAGGCACTGAGTTTGAAGGTAGGCCTTAAAATACATCCACAGGTACACCTCCAATTGACTCAAATAATGTTAATGTAGGGAATATTCATTTAAATCTATACATAGGGCGTCACTTATGTGCAGCAATACGCCACTACCATCCTTATACAACTGGTGGCATAGTTTTGTATAATAAATCAGTCTCATAAAATTTTATATACTATTCTCAAAAGAGAATATACTAACTAAAAATGGGTAACGTGAATTATTAAGTTAATTACCAATAAAATTACACATTAATAATTATCTCAGCAAAATCAGAATATGTACTCAGTTGATACCGAATTAATATAAATGATCCAGCTAGAAGGTGAAGGCATTTTGGGGGATCCGTGCGATTAGCATTGGCTGATTCAGTTCACCACAAGAGCAACATTAATACAGGCAATCTTGGATAGTTTATTATGGTAATAGTTTATTGAACAAAAAGTACCAAACAGAGCAAGGCACGATTCACTACTATAATGTACAACAAACTGTGTGTGTGTGACCCGTTGGGCGCACGTGGGGTTTCCATGTTCTCCTGCGTGTGGGGGGTTGCCTCGGACACGTGTTCAGAGAGAACAAAGAAACTAAAATGGAGGGAGGTTTGAAACTAGCTTTAAAGACAGATCACATGCAAGATACGTTCTGTGCGTGATGCATTAAACCTAACGCAGCGCGGTGGAATAAAATGGTAACACAAAACTTTTACAGAACACACATTAACCATTCAATAGTACAGTTACACACATCCAGTCACAACATGTTGCGGTTGCTAACTATGGTTGCTATGCTATTGCCCATGTTACAGCCTAATGAAAAGGGGAAATCCGGTCGCCCTGATCCTGTGGTTGCCGTTTGTAGGGGTAGCGATAGGGGAACCGCCCGCCTCATCTTGGGTCCCTGGAACTGGTTTATTTCGTCGTCAGGGTTGCAGTTCGTAGGGGTGGATAATGGAACCGGTCGCATTATTTCTCCCAAACTATGCAGCATCATCCTACTGCAGACCGCTTGCCTCTTTGGGGACTTAGTCACTTAAGTGTACGCGGTAACATTAAAGGCTCTATGCTTCCTCCAGTGCTAGCTAGCCAGAGCTATGACAATATAGTTCGGTGATGACAACCTGCTGGATTATGCAAGAGGCTTTTGTATTAGTGAAAAATGAAGCACCTGAAATCTACTCCCCAAAACTGTAGCTACTATCGGTTGTTCTTCAAATCCGTTGATTATACATACAACCTCCTTGGATTATCACATCCCCGACGACGATCGATTACTTGCAGATACCTAACATTAGCTAGCCTATGCTATAGCAACTAGGATCCTCTAGCTAGCGTGTAGCTAACGTTACCCATCTAAACGAATTAAAAACATTAAAGATGCTTTCTGACACAGCAGGACTTAGGTATCTTATTGAATATCAAGTCTGAGTTGTACCACCAAGTCAAGTCTTACCTTCTAAAGCTGCAAATGTTTCTGAAAATAGTTTCTCTCCTCTGGCTGACTGGAGCCAAGACTGTTGTGTTTTCTGTGCTTCCTGGCATCCGTAAGATTGGGGCGCAGAGCGGAAATGAATGCGTCAACCCCGGGAATTAAAAAAATTAATTTCCAGAGATCGTGATATAATAAATGGTCCTCATATATCTCAAATGAAATGTACTATTATACTGGAATTTAGGAGACTCTAACATTGTTAAAAAGTAAGCAAATTAAGACATGACAGCGCTTCGGATTTTGCTGGCAGTCTATGGGTGTAGACAGGGCGATGCACCATTACACGTCGCCCCCTTTAGCTTTTTTGGTGCTACTAAAAATCCCGGCTTCAAGATACGCCCACCTTGTTGTTTCTAGTTTTCTATATAGTTTGGGGGTTTTAGCCCAATCAGAGTTTCCTAAAATAACAGTCATGCCATGAATTACAGTGGATTGAACGATATTACTGTCAATTAAATATATGAGTCATTCCCACTCTTTCTAATTTTAAGCGGTTGGGTTGCTAGACTTGCTACCATTTGCTAGCTACCGATTATTCAGTGATAGAGTCAAGCAAATTTTGAATACGAAATTACGAATGAGCGAAATGTTCAAATATTAGATTTCAACATTTTTTTATTTATTTATCGCAACTAGACATATTTCTGATGAGTTATTTTTATGTAGTAGTATATCAACGGTAGCCTATGAGGTAGCTAAATTGCTAACGTTTTTAAAGTTAACGTTTGCTAGCTGGCTAGCTAGCTCGAGCACGGTTAACAACTTTATTAGCTAGCTAACGTTAGCTAGATACTACTTTCTGGCCTGTCTTCTGTTCTGTGCCGGACGCAGTGGAACATCGACATGGACAAAACATGGATTTAAAGAGATACTGCAGAGGCTTTTCTAAGGCCCTTTTTTCCGCTTCAATTTGAACTGAAACTCGTGAGTAGGTGTGGTCATATGACGATGATGCCACGTAGTCATATTACGAATATTCATACGGTCAAGGAGTGAAAGGGTGTGTCTTGGTGAACTGACTCAGCCCCCTTCCAGCTCTCTCCTCACAACTAAATAAAATGGCTGTATTAGTTGAGCAACGTCTTCGCGAGGAGAAGACCCGGGATGTAACCGAATGGTAAAGCTAACGTTACCTAGCTAAGTTAGCTTGTTTGTCTGCCTAAAGTAACGTTACTATTGAATACATTCAAATACACAGCAAAACCCAGTCACACAGTAACGTTAGTATATTGAACATGGCTGGTTGTAGCGCCCTCATAACTTCACTTGGTCCGGAGAGAATTATCATTTATTAGCTAACATTATTCATAAATGATATAGCTAATATAACTAGCTAAGTTACCAGTTCTCTCTGGACCAAACGGGGCTAAACTCACACACAATAGACTGCCTTGCATTACCTAACTTATCGATACATTCCGTCCGAGTTACTGACCAACTGGTTATGCTAGGGCTACATCAAATGTATTATTGCTATCGTTTATTAGCTAACGTTACGTATTCATAAAAGATAGCTCACACAATAGGTTGCCTTCAACCCCACATTAGCTATTACCTATCAGTAATGTCAACCGTTTGCAAAAGCATTTTTGTTGTAGTTTGTACAGATAACTTGCATGTAAACAGAAACAAACTAATGTCCCAACAGGTGTGCTTGTGGCCACTGCTCTAACATGTCCCCTCCAGAAAACCTATGTTGCCGTGAGGTTACTGAGGTAACGTTATGTCAGCGTAGTTATGAAGCTATTCTTGATTTGTCTAATACTGCGGTGCAGTAGTCGGGCATGCTTGGCCCAACTGTATAATAGTGGCCAATACATGTGCAATTACACAATGTCACAAATACAATGTAATAGGTATATTGTACTTAGCTGTTTTACAAAATTACATCCATCACTGTTGGGATGGCACCTGGCTTCAGCGACAGAGTTTTATAGAAGCCCATCTCAAAGCCAGTTAAATTGTGGTAGCAGTCCGGTGTGAAGTGCGCGTTGCACACTAGGGCTTTCTTCGGCAAGTCCGCGTGCTCTACACCGATAGCTTGAAGCCACTGGCTAAGTAGCGCTGGGTCTCTCGGCAGATTATGAAAGCTAGCAGAGCCGGTGGCGTTGCACCGAGGAACGATACATCTCTGACTCCTTGGCATAATGCAGGCAAGTTAGCTAAAGATACCAAGTAGTAAGACGTCGTATATGAATAACTGTAGCTCGATATAAGTCGTAATATTAACGTTAGCAATAATACAAAGCAATTCGCATTTGAACTTGAACTAGCTAATTAGCAGAACAAGGGTCTCCCAGTCTCAGAAGAAGAAAAAAAATCGTCGTTCTCTGCTTTTATACCACGTGCCCAGCCAAGACCCACCCCTAGGACCACCTCAAGTCCACCCATTTTTATGTTAAGGCTTTCGTGACGTCACGAATCCCCGGAAGCCAGCATATTGGTAAGTCTACACAAAAACTCAGATAAAACCATTTTGACTAAACATTAAATTTTCGGACATAAACAGTTGTGTATGATCATAATCTAACTCAAAACATAGGTTTTCAACGGGAAAAGTTGGTTTTTGACTGCAGTATCACTTTAACATCAAAAATCTGGATTGAAAGCTACTGTCACACAGCATGCAGAATCCAATGAACACGTAAGTGCACTGGTAAAGCTTAATCTTTGGGTACAAATTTGTGTAACTTATATCATGTTATTGACGAGGGCGAAAGGCATTCAGGCGTAAAAAGACTGTAAAAAAAAAAGTGAAACCGTAATATGGCTGTGCTTAAACTTCATTGACGTTACTTGGCCAGCAAGAGTTAACGTTAGCTAATTAGCTTTCATAAGGCAGGATGAATGAGGCAGTTCACAGGTAATGTTAGGCGGTTCGTTTGTTGATGTGATGGCCAGCCAGGGGCGCCGTATGGGGGGGAAAGGTTAGGATGATTTTGAGGGCCCCGACTGACAGGGGTCCTAAAGAATTATTAGAACATTAGGTAAATTTTTTTCAATATTAAATTATTAACCAATCATCATTAATAGAATATTTTATTCACAATGTACTAATAAAACGAACGGTTTCTTTTTCTTTTCTTGTTTTTGGCAAAAAGTAAACATCCAGAGAGCCTCTTTTCCCGCCCCCCGGCAGGAAATGGTTTAGTCCTGCCATCTCAAACCTGTGGCAGGTGGGCACTGTCTTAGTAGTCGGCGAATTTCGAGTTAATACCGCAGTTCTGTGGTTAATACAAACAGTGTCATCTTGTATCTTCCTAAAGTAAAAGTAGGGTTCCACAAATGGAAAGTGAGAAAAGAGTGGGCGACAGTACATCACCCAATGTTTCACAAAGGAAATCAGTGAGTGGTGCAAATTAACATGTTATCTAATTCCATAGTGAAATATGCGTGCTAGCCTACTTCATATCTTCACATACAAAATTCTGAGTCTTTCCATTTTGCTCTTTTAGCCGAAATTTATTAAACGCCGGCTAGCGTTTAGCAAGCCATTCATAGGCCTATTAAATCAGTTGTTGCTGGTGCCAGTCACTCCATACCCCACCCAATGAACCAGTTCTACTCCCAACTGAAGGAGGTGAGCAACTCAACATTATCTTGAATGACAAAACAATTAACTATAATACAACGTCTTCCACCTATTTTTCATTTGTTTAGTGGTTTGACTGAACTCAGAATCTTTCATTTTGTCAGCTACAGGCTACATCCTTAAACAAATCGCTGTATCGTAACCAGAATACTTTTAATTTCAGAATAAGATCAATAATGATGTGCATGCAATGTTTCCCATACCATTAACCCATTTAGACTGGATGCAGCATTTTTGTGTATATACCTTTAAAACCGGGTGCGCAGTTTGCGTGTATATCCCTTTAAAGGAGCTATATGTAACATTGACACAGAGCGTTTAAAATTGGTACTGCAATCCAAATTCACAATATTGGAGAGAGTTGTCTCCACCCGCCCCCTCTTCCCCAAACTCGCAGGTTGCCAGGTTGAGGACACTGAACGAACACGAGCGCAAGACGAGCCGAGCACAACATTATATTTTGAGACGAGCTTATTCTATTTTTACAATGACAAGCGACGATGAGTCCTACACTGTGAGTTGATCAGCTAATGTATACGTTTGCAATTTATTTATTGTTTGCAAATTATAAACCAGCTCATGTGGATTTTTTATAACTCTGTCAATGTTAGCTAGATGCATGGCTGGCTATGTTTACGGCTATGTTTACGGTCACACAGATATAAGCTAACGTTAGTGGCATGTTTAGCTAGTAACTATATACATATATATATATTTAAATCTTTAGCTAGCTAGCTAAATGAAAACGATGTTGAACTTAGCTTAGGCATTCGTAAATCGGCTGTCGGAGTGCCGGAGTACATCTGGTTGTTCGTAATGGGCAGTGGGTGGAGTCAACTCAGAGAATAGTGAATCACACAGGCCAAAACAAATACAGACGTTCCGACCTGGAATGGAAATTTCAAAGGAGAACATACTGGCTGTAGCATTGTTGTCGGAGAAGCCAGTATTTCGAATTAGCATGTTTCCTTAATCTCTGATGACATATCATGGTCATTTTATGATTTAGTACAGTAAATTTGTTACATATAGCTCCTTTAAGACCGGGTGGGACGTTGAGGTCACTTTAGACACTGTTATTTTCAAGACACGTGACCAATGAAATGCATCGTGATTTGCTGAAAAAAACAATAAAACATTTTTATATAGTTTTTAGCCTTGTTGTTAGGCAGATCAGTCTGGAAAGGCTCGATAGAGATCCTTTTCTACTGTTAGTCTCTTAGCCTAAAGTTGCGCTTCAGATAGTGACAATGATTGATAACTTGAGCGACGCTGAAGATGTTGAGTACAGCAGTTACATTGATGAAAACAACAATGAATTAGAAGATTCAGACCCAGATGATCAATTTCAGTTATTATTTTTTTAAATGTTAATGAACATTAAGGCAAAGGCAAAAAAAGTCCCAATAAAAGCCAAAAGTGTAAGCTCTCAAATGGTTTTTAATTCATGTTTCTATCTGCTACGGAGGCTGAGAAATAAAGGTTTTAGTGAACAATTCTGTCAAGTTTTTCAGAAAACCCTCAGGTTTTAGGAGGCTGTTTACAACAATGCCTTAGGTTTCAGAATGTGTTTTTAGGGGGCGTTTTAGGTCTAAATGGGTTAAGGCTATTTTATATTTTATACAATTATAGCCAAGCCTAGAGTTGTTCATAATCAGACAATCAAAAAGATTTACAAAGAAAAATAAAATGTAGTGATATAACATGCAACAAATGTGAGTGGTCTAACCCTAACCTCAGAATAAATGTTTTTTTTTTTTTCCTGATTCATTGTTTTCTCTCGCTTTTCAGTATAAGAAAGCAGAAGCAGAGTTTAACTAATGGGCAAATTATATTCATGTTCAACCTTTGGAGATTCAGCTGGGTAAGCTTTAGGTCATTGGTATGAAATGAGAGTATACACATATGCATAGGCCTACGGTAGTTTATTGTCAGGTGCAACCTACATAATACAGTAGCAACGGCCAGATTCTTGGTGTGGTGGTGTGCTGCTATTGTTTACTGTTGTGGGAAACACGGTTATATTATCTCTCAAAAGTCACAGAAATGCATGAAATGAGCTCTTGTAAATTCTAAATCTTCTGGGGGTGTACCAGACCCCCTATTTGATTGAGTGTAATTGATAACCAAAGTGATAGCCATTGTACTGCTACTGTCGAAAAAGACAGGCAATGTTAAGGTGACTGCTAGTGCTAAATGATAGTCCAATGTAATGTCATTGTAACTTCAGTGTTAAAATGACAGTCAATAAAGTGTTAGCATTTAAAACCAATGGGTGGATTATTAGCTTCTGGAGGTGTGGTTACAGTAATTGTGCAGGGGTGGCGGGGCCCATTGAAAGATCTTTTCATGGGAAACCCCTGTGGCCAGCTATAATGATTTGCTTGTCTCTCTCTTGGGAGTCATCGTGTTTAACAATGAGATAACGTTAGTTAAAACCACGATTAAAACGCGAGGTTGCTCCTTTTTTTGTTTGGCAAATTGACGATAGGACACCAGTTGTCACTCCTAGCTTTCATTTGCATTGCGATACGTTGATGGAAGTGGGCACATTCAGGAGATGTTCATTGGGTTTTTCGACGTTTCAATCTGTGTTCGTGAGTGCAGAGATGGTGAAGTTCGATGATGAGCAAACTGGCAGCTCAGAGGTGTGACCGGCTGTAGTCATGCTACCTGCATTAAACGGACTGTAGAATAAAATGAGGTTTCCCCCAGTGCACTGGTTTGGGTTTCTACATTGCTACGACCATCGTTTAACGTTACAGGATAATTCCGTTTCTTTCCGAATTGGACCCTGTTTTACGAACCATTTCCATTCTGATTGGTAATATAATAATAATTTGTCACATTTTTCTTTTTCGAACCACTCCATTCTGTTTTACAATAGTCTATTGCAGCATATTTAGATAATGTTACAGGTCCAATTTACCTCAAACAAGTCCAGTTTATATATAAACCTCTAATTTGAAAGTGAAAACGAGTGAGTTTTTTTATTAAACCGAAGTTAAAATAAAAATATATTCAGTTAAACTTGCAGAATTGACCTAACGCTATCGTACTTGCTTATTCTGCGCACACTAAATGTAGTGTGTGGTTCACTTTATAAGCTAACATCCAAATCGAAAAAATGTTGCAATGCTAATTATTCATCACACGATTATAAGGATATTGAGTCTCTTCACTTTGATGACCACCCAGATTTATCTGAACCGGAATACTCGGAATACTCTGCTCTTGCCTTTGTCTCAGCCTCCGTTCTCCTTCCATCCTCTTCAATTTGATTTAGCTCTTTGTCTGTGTATTCCGGTTCAAGTAAATAGGGGTGGGTAACAGCATGTTATTTGTAATGATTGTTCTGTCATTTATTCTACAGCCAATTGCTGAAAGTTAGCCATTTAAAGTGCATACTTTGACTTGCAATAAATATTTTTCCATTATGGAAATTGTTTACCTGTGTAGTCTTTCCTTTTATATCAGATAATATCTATTTAGAAGATATGTCAGGTATGTCAAAAAAGAACAGCAGCTTGGCTCATGTGTGGTGCAGGGAAAACCAAGTCCCCATACTTGTGGTAGTACAAAAGTAGGGAAATTATTTTTAAAAGCTCATGCTTTTATTGGTTGATGTTTGGTCAAAGGCCTTTATCAAAACATTTACAGTAAATGCCTGACTACTATTGTTTGTAGAAAAATAATTTATTGGGATGACAGGTATGCCATCTGCCAAGTTATGGCTTGGCGGGGCATGCCCCATACCTTTTCAGCACTGAGAGTTTGGCACTTTTCAGGGTTTCCTACAGAAGTAACCACAATGACCACAGACTCTCAGCCCATAAAAACAAACTTCTTTATGTTCTGACCTCATGTAACCACACAGCATTCAGATACAACTTCACACATCCCCACAATAAAGCCCCAAACTTGGGGTTATTTTGGCGGTTTTTCTCCTTCTGCTTCTTCTTCCCATTTTTCCTGCCTACCCAGAGACCCTCACTACCTGCCTGCCTCCGTACCCTCAAATAATAATTCTCCCCATTGGTTAACAACATCGCATACCGGCTCTCCCAAGCTTATTGCCCAATAAAAACACTTCAAACTAATATGCACACATCACAGACAAAACCATACTTTGTGTATTCTATGAAGCTACTGTGGCCTAGTGGTTACAGTTGCTGCCTCTTAGACAGAAAATTGGGGGTTCGAGCCCAAGAGAAGACAAATTTATTTCCGACAAAAACAATGTGCAACTGCTAAATACTTTTCATTTATTACAGTTATTATTTTCACATTAACAAACGTATTTTGTATTGCAAAGGCAAAAGACGTTTCCAATATTAACTGTTCAATGTTTCGCTTGTAGCCTATTTCACTTGGACTACAGCAAAATGGTGAAAGTCAAACCGACACTGACAAATGGCCTACTATATCATGTGACTGTACCCCTTTGGTCTTCTGGTTAGCGTCAAGCCTTAGTATTGCGAGAGACGGGGGTTCGTACCTCGCCTGGTTGATATTAAAGTGTAATTTCATTTTGGATTTCATTTTGAAAGAGTGTGTGCATGTTCTGGTTTTCTCATGCAAGAATGTTTTTTTATTGCAAATGCAAAGACATGTTCATTTACAATATTAACTGTTCACTTGTAGCCTGTTAGTTAAACAATTCAGTCACTGGGCACCATGACAGTAATGCAAGAGGCTAGCTAACGTTATGGGAACAGGCATCCCATGGCCATTTGTCAAGCAAAGAAAAGAGTTTCAACACAGAATATCATCTGGTTAACATCGTGTTCTTGCATTAATGTAAAAAATAAATTCTATAAATAACTGTGCCATTGGCTACATGTTTTAATCTCACACAAATGCCGACAAAAATATTCGTCTGTGTGGAGCCTGCTGTCCTCTTGCGCTGCGGTCATGTGTGACTGTGAAAACTGAACCTTCAACGCTCGCCTCGGCCAACGTTTCTTAATTATGTCTTCATTCATTACTTCACTTCAGCTCTGTTCAGTTTATCCTTTTCACACATAACACAATGTCACCATAAAATTAACTACTAGGAAAATTAAGAATTTATATATGATAATACATTAAGAATTATTAGTAATTATCTACCTGCTATAAGCTGCAATCCCTTAAGAGATCGGATTTATAAACCTCCAATTCCCTAAACATATCTGATTCATGGTTAGTCACTAAAGGGGAACTGAAACATCCATATCCAAGATGATAACACATTCATTGTTGTATTTTAAAATATCTATCGAAAAAATAATCTGAAAAACGAATATAAATTTAGAAATATATCGCATTTCTTAACCAGATTTTTACGTTTTGCTTGGTCGGAGCGCCGCCATCTTAATTTACAAACACGATGATGTCACTGACATGATTCGTCCAGCTGAACTTCTGTCAACTTAGCTAGTACCTAGCGAATTATTGCTCGTCAATAGGAGGACGTAAGCGAACAAGATTAATTCGTGCCACTAATTTCATTGAGCAATATCGCGTCTGTTTGATTTACCCCTCCCACTCAGTTAAGACAAATTCAACCAAAGAAGTAGGCTAATGTTACTTGACACTAATTTTTTTCAGACCTGCAATTGAGAGCGGTCGATCATAGTGTAAATATGGAGAGCTCTGTAGATAGCTATCTACAGTGACCATGTGCGCTTTGATTTTTCTCTTTTTTTCCCCCAACGTTCAGAGCAAGTGTGGAGTCAATTGTGTCATTTATTTAGCATTTTTCACTTGTGGGCTTGCTTTTTTTGTTATCTTAGCAAGTTAAGCATTTCATTCAGCTGTCATGGCCAGTGCCACTGAAGTTAACATGTAGCTACGAAATGGGAGACATTGTTGATCGTTGGGTTGGTGTTTGCATGCATGACTTTTGTAGAGAAGAGTCAGACCCAAGTGAAATGTGAAGGAAGACCTAAGCTCTCGTTCAAACTTATTTCAAACTTGCCCAGGGAAAGGTGTTTCAATTGTTACGATCGAGTGGGCTGACTAACAGGGAGTCGTTTGGCTAACAAGTGTCAACGTTACATCTGGCCCTGTCGGATTTTTTCAACAAATCATAATGGGACCTGGACAAAATACTGTTTTTACGACATGCAAAACTTGGAGAGGGCTGCGAGTCGACATGGGAGATCACGTAAGTAGTAGGCTATCAAGCTTAATTTTTTTTAGGACAAGTCCGAATTCAGCACGTGTTAGCTAACGTAGATTAGGGGGGCTAAACCGGTAAAAAAATTGGGGCGAACAGCCTGCCTTTTCTTTAAAAAAATAATTTCTACAGCCTGGGGCAATGCAGTATGACCTTTGGACCGTTTTGCAGCTTTCTTCATTGAAGACATCGATGTCCTGACTTCACTGAGACTGAGATGGCCACTGCATTGACTTGTCTCTGCTACTGCTGTCACTTGGCTAGCAAATATTCATTTTTTTATTTTATTTCTTTTTTTTTTTTTTTACATCAATTAATATTTTTTACATCAATTTGTTCATGTACAGTTATAAAATAAGATATATTTTATATTTAAATATTAAATGTTTTCATGCGTCAAATGTTCCAGCAAATAACTTGATGTAACCTCCATCATAATGACAAGATGTGATTTATGTATTTATGAACAAATTTCCTTTTATTGTGTTTATCACACACCTTTTAACATTTGCTCTGATAACTCATTTGATTAGGGGGGGCAAATAACTATCCAGTTAAGCTGTGTAGGCTACACAAGGTGCGGTTTGCATCTAATGTCACAAAATGTAGATAACCTACTCTTCTGAGGAGTAAAGGGCATTGCTATGCAAGTACTACTACTATTTTGGTAAATGGTGCCCTCTCCTGGTGAAATTGGCAATGCAGGCCATAACGCAACGTAGCCTTGACTAAACTCCATTCACGGTGATAGGGAATAACTGTTTGACATTAATGGTACAAACACGAATGCACCTTTTTAAAAATGACTAGATTACGTTTTGTTAAGAAAATTACATTTTGAAATAATGCAAGATATGCAGGCTATTGTGTGATCATTTTTAATACGAGACATTTTCTTTGCTCTGAGGGAGTATGAATGCTGCCGTTTTTGTGGAAAGGCGCTTCTACAACTTGATCTTAAGTTCCATTATAATGATCATGCTACCTCCATTATAATGCTGAAATGCAATGATTGAATTAGGTTTCAATGTATTTTTAACGTGTCTATTAATTGGTCAAACCATTTAATTAAGGCATTTGAGAAGAAACTATGGGCTGAGTGTTGTCAAAGATTTTTTGTCATGTATGCTGTAGTCAGCTTCCGGTATTTACACAAGGCACAGGAGAAGATGTTGGCTGTGTCCCAAGCCGCATACTTCCATGCTCCGAGCACGCATCCATTTGGAGGGTGAGTCCAAAAAGTGCGGTAGCACGGAGCACGGATAAAGTACCCAGATGCGTGCTCCGTTTGTTCAAAATTCGAAGTATGCATCGATGCTTGCTCCGACCGGAAGAAATCCCATCATCTCTCCCTTGAGACAAATTTCCCAAGTTAATAAATATACTCTGCCTAACTTCAGGGCATCTGCCTATTTGTGTACACCTAGTGGTTCAGATTGGAAACTTAAACGGGGAAAACTGTACATTAGGAGTTTGTATATGAATAAAGTGCTACAATGTGAATGAACAACACAATATGCGATGTAAAATAAAAAAAAATTTCATGTACATTTTTTAAGTTTAATGATATGTAATGTTAACCAGTGTAGCTAGCTAGTCGGCTGTAGAAGACAACCTACGTCGGTGCTGACGAGCGCAATTGTCCTACGAAGCGAAGCCCTCCTCTTCGCCCCAGCTCTCCGGATGGCCTGCCTTCATCGGATGCCGTTTTCAATAATGATCCGCCGTCTTATTCTGGCAGCAGCCCGTCTTTTCTCCATTTCAATGGAAAACCACCCCATAAGCAACAGCATCGCCACAAACATTATCGGCTCAATTTCTACTTCTAACTGCATACCCAGTTGTTCACGCTCTGGTAAACAGCACGAAAATAATCAAAACACAGACACGATTGTTTACAATCGAAATGCAAAGACAATTTTATTATGGGGTTGATTGTTTACTTAAAGGTATGTAACGATATAATGAATAGGCTATCTTCCTAGCCATCGTTGCCTTCCACTGACTTTTCTGGAATAAAAACACTAGCAAAAAGGATAATTCAACTGTTGTGGATATTGCTGGTTATATCTGAATATTTCAGTAACAGCCGATACAGTACAATTCCAGCGAACAACATTTTAGCCTACTCAGGTTTAGCCTAGGCTACTTACTCATCGGAATTTCCCAGATAGTGCCACAAAGTGCGTCCCACGACTGAGCAAAACCTTCCGTGCTTCCATGCTCCAGAGTGCGCACTCCCAAGCCTTGAGTGCGCACTCGGGAGCATGGTAGTGCGGAGCATGGAAGTATGCGATTTTGGACACAGCCGTTGTCTTACAAAATAAATGGGCAAGAAGGTAGAAGAAGAAGGTAGGCTACTTTCTTAGTGGTAGGCTATCTATTGTTTTCTTGCTGGCTAAGATTCCTGGGAAATATGCGTTGTCCAATTAAGCTTGTTAGCCAACGCTAGTTTTGCCAGAGAAACGTCAGTCAGCTGCTAATCAGGAAGCAGGTACAAGCTAGGCTACTACAAAGCGAATCAACATGCCTTACATCCATTGTACTACAGAAAACTAAACTAAACCTAGCTACAAGGTCTGGTACCAAAAGATTTCCCACAGACAACGTTAGACTACACTACCGGAAAAAAAAAACTGCAATGGTATTATGCTGTGCTTATGAAGTTCGGCAGCTCGTAGCCCAGACATGGAAGCTAATACGCCTATTTTACAACTGTATTTCCATATTTTAGGCTGTACGTATTTCTTTCAGCTACAATGTGTTTGCGTTTAGCCTATTGTGCATGCATGTCTCCATATAGACTTGGTTAATTAATTTACATGCTTCTTCATGATCCATAGTTCAGGTGGTGCTGTTCATTGTATTTCATTAGACATTAAATACAGCTCATCTACAAACTCTTTTAATGTAATTGTGGGCTATCGCTAATAGGAGAAATGTTATCATTCTCGACAGTGGAGGGCGTTATGGTTACGCGAATGTCTGCATGCATTTATTTGGAATGCATGTACTATTCTGTATGCATGTCTCTCGATGTCATTATCTTCATGCATTGTTCATCATTAGTTAGCTACCAAAAATAAGTGATATCTGAACAAAAACGTCCCCGACGCAAAAAAAAAGGCCAAGTTACTCACGCATAGCCTACAGAGCGCTGTCTATAAGTCCTTAATTCCAACTTGCAAAAACTAGACCTGCCTTTAAAAGTATTGATATCAACATGTGGCCAAGTTACAATAACAATATTGCCTATCGTAGCTCACACTAAATAAACTAGTTCTATTCCAAAGCAATGCTATCCAAACTTTCCTAAATTATTTAATGCAACTTGGCCCTGTGTTTCTTCATCTTACCATTTCAAGAGAATGTGGTCAATTAAACTGTATGTTCCACATCAAACTAATTTATAGTGGAAATACTCTGATTCAGATGTGTTGCACTTAGAAATTAAACAGAAAAATTACTACACTATAGGGCATGTTTGAATAATTGTCTGCATCCACTGCTTTGGGTCTATGAAAAGCACAGAATGAATAAAATGTATTATTATTATTATTGATTTATTTATTTGGAATATTTGGATTTCTATCAAAACCTGTGTGGCCCTACAGAGCATAGATATCCTTGTGTTCACAAAATTCTGTTCGCAAATATTATAACTATTATTATGTTAAGAAAATTAGTACTATTACTTATTTGCCATCATCTGACCCACAAACATGTCTGGATACGTTTGTAAAAATGCTATATGTATGCTATTTTAAAAATATTACTTATTTTTATCTGCATTTATTTATTCATCCCCCTTTCTCTATTGTACATGATGTTTATTGATATAAATGTCTGCTTGTGAATTGTAAAGAAATCTGTAGCAGCAGTTAACATTTTAAAACCTGTACATTTTCTAAAGTAAACTTGCCAACAAAGTATAATCATATCCTTTCTGGAGTGTAATTATTCATCAACTGTTAAAAACATTAACTTGAAATCATATGTTGTTCCATGAGGCACAATCTCTTCATATGCTAAGATGAAGAAACACAGGGCCAAGTTGCATTAAATAATTTAGGAAAGTTTGGATAGCATTGCTTTGGAATAGAGCTAGTTTATTTAGTGTGAGCTACGATAGGCAATATTGTTAGTTGTAACTTGGCCACATTTTGATATCAATACTTTTAAAGGCAGGCCTAGTTTTTGCAAGTTGGAATTAAGGACTTATAGACAGCGCTCTGTAGGCTATGCGTGAGTAACTTGGCTTTTTTTTTTACGTCTGAGACGTTTTTGTTCAGATATAGGTTTGCAATAACACTTCCAAAATCTCTGGCTGTACCTGTTACCAAGCAGTCATTGGAGATGCATTTCAAGTAGGCTATAAATAGTTACTGTTGTATGAAAGCTCTAACAAATAAACAGATACGCAGCATTAAGCTCTGTAAAAAGAAAGGTTGGGGCCTTTTTTGCTGTGGCAATGTAATTCCATTACTTTTTAAATAAAATTTTATTTGACTTTTAAGGTCCTGGCTTGTATTATATTTCATTTGTTGCTGAACTAATGGTAGAATTAAGTTGTATCCTCCCCCAAAAGTCACCAAAACTAACCATTTTAGAGTGATTACACCAAAGATTTTCTTCTGGGGGAGCATGCCCCCGGACCCCCCTAGTTAAACCTCATCCTTCCTCCTCATTTTTGCAACCCACCAGCCACCACTGAAGCTAACGTAATGTTAACTCTCGCTGGCCAAGTAATGTCAATGAAGTTTAAGCACAGTCTCATTTTGTCTTATGGGTTAATTTTTAATTAAAAAAATTTTTGTCTATGGTTTTTATGCCTGAAGCGTTTCCCCCTCGTCAATAACATGCTCTATGTTATAGGAATTCGTACACAAACATTAAGCTTGACCAGTGCACTCACATGTTCATTAGATTCTGCATGCTGTGTGATGTCCATGTCGATGTTCCACTGCGTCCGGCACAGAACAGAAGGCAGGTCAGAAAGAATCGAGCTAGCTAGCTAATAAGGTCATTAACCCTGGTCGTAATTGTGCCAGAACTAGCTAGCCAGCTAGAAAACGTTAACTTAAAAACGTTGCTCGTCCAATTTACCTTTTGCTTCCATTGATCTACTAAAAAAAAAAAAACTGATCTAAAATGTATCTAGATGCGATAAATAAAAAAATGTTGAATGAAATCAATTATTTTAAAATTTCACGACAGGTCTTGTTAGCTCCTTCGTATTCAGAACTTGCTTGACTATCACTGAGTAATCGGTAGCCACCCAACCGCTTAAAAATGAGATTGGGATGGACTTGTATATTTAATTGACAGAGCTGTTGTTTAATCCACTATAAGTCATGGCATGACTGTTATTTTAAGAAACTATGATTGGGATAAACCGCTGCCTCCCCTCATGTGACTTTTCACTATTAAAATGACTACTGAACTTTATATATATAAATAATCAGAACTTATATATATATATAAATTTTAATAAAAAGGCAGGAGCCTCCAAGGTCTTTGAATACGTTTAACAGACGACAAGCTCCTCTGAGGCAAATTTGAGATTTTGGCCGATAGCGGTCACTGTTTCTGTCACAATTTAAACCAAAAATACGAAGCAAAATCAGCGCCCCCTGCCTCTCATGTGTTTTCAATTGTATTTGTTTTATTAATCAAATTAAATTTATTGATTATGCTTAATTCTCATACGGTGTTTTTCAAATATATTTAATATTTTGAGGAGGCAGTGCCTCCCCTTGCCTCTCTGGAGGAGCCTCCTCTGATTCATCATAGTAAGATGGAACAGATTTACAATTTACTTTAAAGAAACATGGTATTGGATGGCACACGCTGTAATCAATGAATCCTATGAAGAAGATAAAGTTTTTAATCTGGCTGTTACAATATATAATTTGATATTGTTGATTCCTCAATGATACAGGTAGTGTCATAGGCCTACCTATAAATCACAAATTCACAACCATATTTTAATTGAAACCAGTATATATTAACGTTTAATAACCTTTGGCTATGCACCACAACGAAGAATTTATTTTTCCACTGATGAGCCAACATTTTCAGTCTTCAAAGCACTTAATGATGCACTGAGCCTAACTTGCTTATTATGAACTCTCCAAGAAATTTTGTACATTAGTAACGATGCATGGTAAGATCCTTAGTAAAGGTTTAAATTCCATCTTTACAGAGAAACGAGGCCAAGCAGTCTGTGTTAATGTAGCCGACACCGTAGGATAAGAGTAAATTCTGACTCCTTTCAAAACTGGTACAGTACTTCTTTTCCGGGACTTGCAACAATGTTAATCAATGCCAGCGATGCAACTACTCTCCATTTCATGAAGGCACCAGTGAAGAGGCACTAATTAGAAGGTGACTTTTCAGAATGTTTTCGTCTCAGGCGCCCTCCCTCTTGTGGACAACGAGGGAAGTGTATCGGTTAAAAGTGCAGGTTTATTACAAACATTTTATGCAAAATCCCCACTCTGTCTGGTATTGAATCTGAACTGTCCCCCTGCACGGTAGCCCCACTGGGTGACGCATAATTTGTTTTAACATTTCCCAGGGAGGCAGGGATTCAGTCAGTAGGAATGACCATCTCAGCACTCACCAAGTCTACTTCCTCAAGCTGCACATGAAGTGGTTTCCTCTGACGTGTCTGTGTAAGCTGAACTTGTGGACTGCGGTGTGAAAAGCAGCAGCAGCGGTGTGAAAAGCAGCAGCAGCAGTGGAATTCAATTGGACATTCCAAACTGGGAGGAATTGGGAGAAAACATAAGACAACACCTAAATCAAAGATGGTGAAGAACATGACCCATTAAAACTACAATACAGTTGAAGTCGGAAGTTTACCTACACTTAGGTTGAAGTCATTTTTAACCACTCCACAGATTTCATGTTAGCAAATTATATTGTTGGCAAGTCAGTTAGGACATCTACTTAGTAATTTTTCCAACAATTGTTTACAGATTATTTCACTATATCACAATTCCAGTGGGTCAGAAGTTTACATGCACTAAGTTGAGTGCCTTTACATTTTTTATATTTGGCTGCATATCCTTTGCGTGCCATTACTCCCTGATGTCTGTGACCCAACAACATCAAAAGATTCTTGATATGTTATTTTCTGGTACTCTTACAAGCGATACTATAACGTTTCTGCATTTGAATGAATCTCTATGGGAATTGGGGGGGGGGGGGGGGGGGGGGACTAGATTTAGCTGTAAATTACACTGGAACAGTATGGAATACATGATTGGTAAAATGGCTGTAAGTCATCAAGGGTCTGAGGTATCAAACAAGCCTCAAACCATCACTCTGCTGCCAGATATGCAGTAGATATGGATGGATCACTTTAAGGGTTGTTTCTCCTGACAAATTTTCCCACTGAACTCTATGGAAAAATAAGTCAGGAGAAGAAACCCTTCAAGTTATCCATCCATATCTACTGCATATCTGGCAGCAGAGTGTAGCACCCACCTGGGTGATGCAATGGCAGCCATTTTCCGCCAGAATGCTCACCACACATCAGCTGAGGTGGAGAGGGAGAGAATGATTTTAGCCAATTAAACTGGGGGATGATTAGGTGGCAGATAGAAATAGCCAGGTTGAGAATTTAGCCAGGACACTGGGGAAATCCCTACTCTTTACGACAAGTGTCATGGGACTTTAAAGGACCTCGGTTTAACATCTCATCCGAAAGATGGCATCTCCTACAGCACAGTGTCCCCATCACTGCACTGGGGCATTGGGGTCTTTTTGATCAGAGGGAAGATTGCCCCCTACTGGCCCACCAACACCACTTCCAGCAGCAACTGGAAGAGGAGTACTTTGTGCTTTGTGAAGAGGAGGTGCCTTGTGGGAGCAGCATCAGCCCTGAAGACCCAGCGCCCATCCTGTCATCCTCAATACCTGCTGCATTGAGGTCAGTGCCTGCAGAGCTCATTTACACAACCAGTAGGCACAGATTAGAATGCAAGACCTTGGTGATATGAGGCAAAAGGCTCATCTGAGCCACAATTGTAGAACTCCATCTTTGTGTAATGTGCAGTGTTAAAGTAAATACGCCTTCATTTACAAAATACCTTATGCCAAGTTATTCCTGTATGATTGCTGCCTGAACTCTCAACTTAACCCTTTGTGACATCTACATCGTACATAAATTGCCATCCCAAGAATTTTCTGGTTCATACGTCGTGAACGTCAGCATGATTTAATCTGGTAGGCTAGAGAGTACCTACCAGGGCCAAACTGATTAGGTACTGACCGCTAGTGCCGATGCTTTCCGACCCATGACATCCCTCCCTCTTGAACATACCCACAACCAGCCCCTCCAAAATCAGACTCCCACACTGCATTCAGGAGAGCCTTTCTACTTTATTACAAAGAGAAGAAGCTTGAACGTGGTCAGAAAATACAAGATTGATCTTTTTCATTTATTTTTTTTTTTTATTGGGTTTTCCTTTTCCTATGAAATGCTGCCGTTTAAAACAGCCAGACTGAAATGCCTCAAGTCCTCTTCCTTGAATCCCAACTTGTTCACTTGGGTATGGATGTCCTTGGTTCTCTGAAAATCTGGCCCTTTTGTTTTGTTGTCATTGTCGTCTTTTTGTTGGTGTTGCCATTCAATTCAAAAAGTGCACAGGGCGACAACCGTGGTCCCCTGCCCAGCAGCTCCAGAAATGTCCTGTTTTAATCCACGTATTGCATCCGTGCTCACCTCCTAAAAACGAGGTGTGGCAGGGCAATGCTTTTTTTCCCCAAAATAGATGTCATATATATATAATATATACACATTCGTACATACATATCTTTATTCATGTGATGTCCAAAAATTAAAAAAAATGTACACGTTTATTACAAAATCGTAACAAAGACTGGACAGTGTTTTTCGCTCGTTCTGGAACGATGAAGCTCAGTAAATCTCACAACCCTGGAGATCGTCCCACGGGCTTGCGCCAATAACGTTCACTAAAACAGTCTCGGATTTGTTTTTATTGAAGCTAGGCAGAAAACGCCATCAAGACAAGGTGAGTGTGTGTGTGTGTGTGTGTGTGTGTGTGTGTGTGTGTAAATGATGGAGGTGGGCAGGAGGGAGTTTGAAGGAGGAGGATGTTAGGGAGAAAGGAGGAGAATAAAATGACAGATTGCTTATCTTCCCAAACCATATATGAGAATGTGTCTTTTACATAAATGCACAAACTTTTTTTGTGTTATATAACAACCAAACGGTGCTATAACAAACATTGTGACATTTCTCCTGCCTTTATTTTGTTTGGGTTCATGTTATTAAAATGTTAGTGATTTTTGGTTCCTTTTTTAATTTCTGTTTTTTTTTTTCTACTTTGAAAGATCAATTGTGAACCTTTTGTTACAGTTGAGTATGAATATCAGCTATCCTGCCTTTGACCAAATAGGCATCCTTAGAGCCATAAACGTAAATTCAGACGCTGCTCAAATGAAGAATGATGGAAAAAAAATGAAATAAGAATAATAAAAAAGGAAAAAAACGTTGTTGGTGTTTGGGCCGCACAGAATTTGTAAGGCAGGACCCCAAAAACGGTGACCCTTCTGCCTAATTCAATTTGCCAGATCCTCAAGGAATAAAAACCAGGATTGCCCAAGTCACGTCGATGCCTGCTGTTTGAGGAAGCGACGTGCCGAGACAGCCATACCCCATGAACAGGGAAGTCTTTCAGAAGGCTTGCTGAGCTGGGTTGTAGTTGAAGGTTGATGGCACGTGAGGCCTTTCTTCTAGCTTGTCGTATTCCAGGTGAAACTCCTGAAAAATTAAAACACATTGGTGGTTAGTGGAATCTCTGCTGAGAGTGATGAGAGCCAAGAGGGATGTCTGACAAGAAAGACAACGGGAATGACATTGATGGGAATTACTCGATGATGAACAGAGTAATGACAAGGTGGTGAGGGTGGGGACTCTTTTCGCGTAAAGAGTTGCAAGCCATTTCCAGGGTTCAAGGTTAAGGTTTTTTTCCCACACCCTGCTTGCACAATCTAAATGTATACAGTACTTGCCCAGGTAAGGCAAAGTTTACTTGTGACAGGAAGTACGTACATTTTTAAAAATAAAAAAACGCCTCTAATAATATTTTGCAAACTTATTATTTATTGTCCGGTATCATCAGATATTGAAAAAAGGTTAAAAACCACGAAAAGAAACTGCTACCCATCTTGCGTGATCAACATAAACATTTTAATTAGATTATAAACAAAGTTAATGTCATGAGAAAAGAAGCTTCTGCACATCATCTACAGAGGAGCTGAAAACTATTGGACAAGAAAACAACTAAAACACAGCGTGAACTGCAAGCTCAAAGCAGGCTAAGGAAGGTTTTTTCAGTGTCATAAAAGAACACTGAAGGGAGCCAGCAACCTGGGGAAATTCAGAGAGCTCCTGACAGTCCATAAAGCTGAACTTAACTGCTTCTTGCAATGTTACTGAATACATGAAACACACACGTCCTAAAACACACCAGTGTATGTTTACTGTATAAGACAGGGATGGGGAATCTTATCTGAAAAGGTGTGGGTGCAGGTTTTTGATTTAGCCCAGCACTAAGACACCTGATTCAACTAATTAACTAACCATGCTCTTCAATCAAGTCCTTTGATAAGTAGAATCAGGCGTCTTAGTGCCGGGCTAAAACAAAAACCAGCACCCACCCCTGGTATAAGAGAATGTACCATAATTTATATTCCATTCTTCCGCTTCATCTGAAACTTGTTCCCAACTCGCTTGTGTTAGGTGGACCCAATATGCAGTTAGTGGGACAGGTGTAATTCCAATAGTTTTTTTAAGCAGTTTTACACCTTTACATCGGACACCTGGATTTACTTGTGTAGGCAAGTGTTTATTGTTGCACCCTTATATTAAGGTGAACCTCTTCCCTTTAAATTACTGGATCATGTTGAGAAAGGTACAGTCAGAATATCTCTTGGTTCCTGATTTAAAATTGCTTGCCTTTTCATTTTATTTTTTAAATAAAAACCACTTTAAAAAGGCTGTTTATAAGCACAATGGAACAATGCACTACAGGATTGTTGGCTCCAAAGTCTCCGGTTTACAAGGGGCATCGACAATTCTTGGTATCCAGGGGTGCAGTTTTCATTGTCTAGTTTTAACTTTATTTGCATTTAACTGAATAGCTTGGTTTCAACTGAATCAGTGACTGGGAAAAACCACACCCCTGCATAGGGGGAGCAGTCAACTGCCCTTTCAAAAAGGGAGATAAGAGAGCCAGCAATCCCATACTGCATTGCTTCACACTGTGTTCATAACCCTAGGGCTCAACCTTTTTAAATGCAAGTCACATGTTGTGACAAAATGTTTACTTAATCGAGTCCTATGGCTTTCCAAGCCCTTAGTTAGTGGAGAAAGGATGACAGACGTGGGGGGTCTGGCATAGTTTTCCCCACAACTTTTCAATGGAGTGCTGGTGGAAAAAGGGGGCCGTAGAGAAATCATACACTTGTAATCAGCCCTGTATGTTCTTTCACAAGTGGTTCGGAGGCAAGTACTGCATTTTCCGTCTCTGTGGTTAGAGTCTCATCATTCAGCAATAATAATAATAATAAAACTTTATTTTTCCGTTAGGAACTTCACCACAATGTGGGCGGATTGTGCAATGATAGCGTCTGTTAGCAGCCAAATTAACTAACCAGTGGAAAGGGCCAGGAATTGAGAAAATGGACAGAGAGGATGACCTAAAGTTAGAAGAAATACGGTTCATGGATGGGACCAAATTACAATTCAAGAGGCCACATACACAGATATTACAATTACGTGAGTACTTCACAACAAAACATGAGGTGGAGAACATAAAATATACCAGATTTGATCGAAGGAGGAAAGCTTACACAATTACTAGATGCCAAAATACGGCTGAATACACCTGAGAATATACTTTATATGCTTGGCCGAGATAGAGAAAGAGAGAACTTACAAACAGGCATCATAACTATAAATATCTGCTCCACGAAACCCCTTAAAACAGCAGATGAGGTTAGTTCACCTCTTGGTCTCTCAGCAGAAACAATTGTGATTTCTTATAAAATGAAAGCGATCTTGGTGCATACTCAAGCCAATACCTTTACCTTAGCTACCTTCCTCCAGTTAAGACAGTCGAAGAAATAGTACGTTCCCCGCTCATAGGTGTTGGTCTTTAATGTGGGCTCCATCCCTGGTGCGCGTGTGATCCACACTCGCTCCTCCTTGTGGTACCTCCAGTCGCGGTTAAACCTGTGTGTTGGGGGTGGGGGTTGGGTGGTTGGAAAGAACATGAACTTTACTTGAAGAACAAAAACTGTTAGCAAAAAAGAATAAGAGGAGCGCTGCAAGGATGCTAAAATGTAAGAATTCAGCATAGAATATGCTGTTTGAAAATTATCTATTCAATTCGTTTTTAAAAGGAAAAAGATCAAGGCACTCTTCTTTAGTATAAATGTTAAAAATGTTTATCTCACAGAGACTAATAAAAAAAAAAAAACATGTTGTACCTACGAGTTTTGGCTTACCAGCCTTCATCAGGGTAACCCTAGTAAGCTGAACTGCGTATGTACAACATGTTTTTAAAAATCATTTCCTTTGTGGACATGCCGCATCAATAAAGGCATTCAAGAGTGCCTTGATTCTTTTTTCCTGTTATGTTTATCCTGTTTGTGTTGAATCTGGAGAATCTCTATGAAATGGCTCTGATGGTTAAAAACTCATTGATGTAAAAGAGCTTGGGGGGTTAGACCATTCTGGTGCAAGGACATTTCAAATGACAATAAATAATTATCAATTAATTTGCTCTTAAGACTTATGCCAATAGTTAATAAACTGAACAAATGATTGAACACATGTTCATTGAAAAATGTTGAAATGTGCACATGTCCAATTCTCTTAATTATAAGTATTAATCCCTCAATATCATCCTATTAATCTTCAAATTGCTTACAACCAATTATTAAAATTGCAAAAAAAAAAAAAAAAAAACATTTTTCCCCACAAATATGTAATAACTACATAATAGATTGTTCACTCTTGGCCCCTATGGAAGAGAATAGCAGCCAAGTACAATTTATGTTAAGCGTTACTGCAACAGAATTCTAATGGTACATGGTACATAATAGCTCACAATCTTGTTAGTCTCCAACATAGTCTGAAGTTATGGCATCCAATAAACCTATGTTCCTCCAATCTAAAAGGTCACCACTCCAGCAGCTTTTGAAACAGGTTTTCATTGGATCACCTTTTTGGAGGGTAGATGGAACTGTATACATCAGGGGTGTCAAACTCCGGTCCTGGAGGGCTGCAGTGTCTGCTGGTTTTTGGTGCGTTCCAGCATAAGTGATTAATTTAAGTCACTGATTGGCTAAGAAGTCCACACACCTTGTTCTCAATGCTTTAACTGGGTGCTGATTGAAAGGAAACCACAAATACTTGTAGACACTGCGACTCTCCAGGACTGGAGTTTAACACCCCTGGTATACATGTATTAAATTTAAATGCAACCTATGCAGTTAAGGGCAAAAGTGGAACCAAGCTTACAAATGAACCCTTATTTTCAGCACCTGCACTGAAAAAAATGATGGTAGTCCTAATGACCTGAAGAGGGCACCAGTTTCACAACAAATGCAGCGCCAGAGATCCTTGATAGAGATCAGAAAACCACCATTTCCACTCAAAGTACCACATTACTTGTTCCACGAATGCTCAGATTCTTTCTTTCGCTGCAAGAAACATATGCAGTGCAACACAGAGCACTCTTCATCTATTAAATGACATTCTACTGGAAAACACCCCTTGATGGATCTTAAAATTTACAGGGCCCTGAGAGATGGCCTTTGTGACACTAGCAGGGTCGCTTATAAAGGAGGGCCACAGCTTCCAAAAGAAATTCGTCTGTATAACTTAATATTGTAAAGAGCAGTTACTGTTAGCTGGTCTTAGCCGATGATTAACTGATAAACACGGACCAAAACCCAACCAGGCCATCGTACACATTGCTGATGAACCTTCAGGACGCTCTGTGCGCCATTACCCTTCAAAGCAGGTTTGTGTGAATTGCACACAATTGTTTGGTGTTGATCTCTTTGAGCCGTCGCATGTCAATGTCACAAAATCAGGATGACACAAAGTGCTATTTTACCAAAAGGGAGTGCAGCTGAGAGATTAAGGCAACGGCTCTGTCGCCTTTCCTCGCTTTAATTAGCGAGGGAGATCGGAACGACTGGCCACGCCTACAATCCCCTGTAGAAGCATCTAACAGGGATGTGTATTTAAGGGCCTTCCTGATTAGAGCAGGGATTCGTTTCACGCACTGTACAGGCAGGAGTAATGACCATGCTACAATTCCTCACCCCCAATGCACTCTGCCCAGTTTACAGATGCTTTTGCACAAAAGGAGCAATTATCTATGATGTTAAAGCCACTTGTGTTCTGAACAGACGTACCACGTACCACCAGGCTAACGATTCACAAACTTAAAGGCTGTTACCGTTTCCAAAAATAGGAATGTAGTCCAGGAACACACAGAAACTGGTTTTAAAAAATGTATGTGAAGTTTGGACCTATTAAAAAAGGTGCACGATGCAGAATTTTTGACTAATTAAAATATTATAAAATAACTATACTCAGTCATATCTATGATAGCAATCTCTGTTGAAAAAAAATGAAATAAAAAATAGCTGAAACCTTGCTCCTCTGCCTGTATTTATTATTCGAAGATGTGTTCAGTACGTTTATGGGCATGGTGCTCTTTTCTGTGTGGGGAGGGGTGAGTGTGGCTACAGAGGCCTTTGTTGCCATTACCAGCTAGCTACCGCAATGGCGGACGTGAAGAAGGAGGTACAGCGAAGTAACAAGCCTGCATGGCATGTTCAAGAAGTGAAGTCAACCTAGGATTTTCTTTTCCTTTTCCTCTTTTCCAATGCAGAAAGCTACGTCAGGTAACTAGGTGGCTGAAGTTGGTTACCTTTTGAATCAAATTAATATAACAATGTAATATTACGTTGTACAGTGAGGACGGAAAGTAATCGGGCAGTGACACTATTTTAGATTTTTTGGCTCTATACTCCAGAATATTTGATTTGAAATTTAACAGTGAGTATGAGGTTAAAGTGCACTGTCAGCTTTAATTTGAGGGTTTTTACATCCATATCAGGTGAACCGTGTAGCAATTGTAGTCCTTTTTATACCCCCCCCCCCCCCACCCCACCATTATAGGGGATGAAAAGTAATTGGGCAAATTTCTTCTCCTGACTAATTTTTTAGAGTTCAATAGGAAAATTAGTCAGGAGAAACAACCCTTAAAGTCATCCATCCATATCTACTGCATATCTGCCAGCAGTGATGTTTGAGACTCGTTTGATACCTCAGACCCATCATGACTTACAGCCATTTAGCCAACCATGTGATCCATACTATTCCTGTGTAATTTACAGCTTAATCTAGCCACCACCCCAATTCCCATAGAGATCCATTCAAATGCAGAGAGGTTATATTATCGCTTGTAAGTGTACCAGAAAATAAGATATCAAGAGTCTTTTGATGTTGTCGGGTCACAGACATCAGAAAGTAATGATATGCAACCAAATATTAAATATGATGACTTTATTTAAGTTAATGTTAATTTGTCCAATTACTTTTCATTAAAAGAAATGTATAAAAAGGGCTACAATTGCTACATGGTTCACCCGATACAGCTGTAAAAATGCTCAAATTAAAGCTGAAAGTCTGCACTTGAACCTCATTGTTACACTGTTCCATTTCAAATCCAATGTTCTGGAATACAGAGCCAAAACAACAAAAATTTGTCACTGCCGTAATTAGGGGTGTCACGATTCTCCAAATCCGCGATTCGATTTGACTTTCGATTTTAAGGTCACGATTCGATTCTCGATTTTTTTTCAGCACAAACTCACGTGCCGCTCGGTTTGGACAAGAGGGAAAATAAATAATTTTAATGAAAAAAAATTCTTTTTTATATTATTATTTTTTTTAATATAATCTTTTCTTTTTTTTTCTGTAGCTGCAATACTTCCCTTACCGCAGAATGCGGGAATGATCAAAATAGCATCTGGAAAAACCCTTGCCAAAACAGCTTCGGTTTCCCTAGGCCTAATTAAAATTTTCAATGGCAGCGCTGATATTATGAGGGTGTAATTATAGTTTCCGCCTCTACGCAAAATGGCGCACTTTCACCACCCGGCCTGAAAAAAAAATCTAGGGGAAACACTGCGTCAAGTTTCGTTTTGTCGGAAACGCTTACGTTAGAGATAGCCAAGTAGGCTACTTTTTTTTAACATTTTACCCATCACATGAAAAGCTAAGAAGAGCGCGCGGGGGGCGGGGGTGGAGAGAAAAAAAAACCTTGGAGAATCGCGAACCAGCTTGTGATTTCGAAGTTCGAAATCGAACGCTCATTTCGATCGATTTTCGATTTCGAATCGGTATCGTGACACCCCTAGCCGTAATACATTCCATCCCCACTGTATTTCAGAAAATATATATATTTGTATACAAATATCTTCGTGAAAAAGTTATTTACTTTACAATGGTAATTAGCTAGCTATGATAGACAAGATATGGTCCGCTAATGTTAGGTTACTTACTCCACATGATTTCATCTTTACATCCCAGTTCTAAATTCAGCAGCCATACCACCATGCAATCTGCGCCTGCTTAATTACTGAAGCTAAGCAGGTGTGGGCTTGGTTAGTACTTGGATGGGAGACCTCCTGGGAAAACTAAGTTGCTGCTGGAAGTGGTGTTGGTGGACCAGTAGGGGGCAATCTTCCCTCTGGACAAATAAATCCCAATGCCCCAGTGCAGAGATGGGGACACTGTGCTGTAGGAGATGCCGTCTTTCGGATGAGACGTTAAACCGAGGTCCTGACTCACTGTGGTCATTAAAGATCCCATGACACTTATCGCAAGAGTAGGGGTTTCCCCGGTGTCCTGGCTAAATTCCCAACCTGGCTCTTTCAATCTGCCACCTAATCATCCCCCAGTTTAATTGGCTAATAATCATTCTCTCTCTCTCCACCTCAGCTGATGTGTGGTGAGCATTCTGGCGCAAAATGGCTGCCGCTGCATCACCCAGGTGGGTGCTACACATTGGTGGTGGTAGAGGCGAGTTTCCCCCTCATCACTGTAAGCGCTTTGAGTATTGAGAAAGGCGCTATATAAATGCAAGGTATTATTATTATTATTATTAAATTAATGTTCAGAATAACATTAGCCAAACACTGAACAAGTACAACAATTCTTTTGGTCATGGATACAGACATTTAGGACACTAAGCCAGCTGAAGTTCTCACTGCCATAGTTAAAAACAGGAAGCGGTCCTGAGATCACAAGTTTGCAAATGGGTTTGATACAGTTATAGGCATATAATTAAATAAATTTGTTCTTTAAAACTTCAGATTTTCTGAACCGGGTGTAATTTCTGCCCACATTAATGATTACAGCTTCAGTTGGGACAGGGGCATTTTTACCACTGTGTTACATAACCTTTCCTTTTAACTACACTTGGTAATCTTTTGGGAACTGAAGACACTAATTGTTGTAGTTTTCAAAGCGGAATTTCTTCACATTCTTGCTTCATATAAGACTTGAGCCGCTCAACAGTCCGGGGTCTCCGTTGTCGTATTTTGCACTTCATAATGCATCACACGTTTTCAATGGGAGACCGGTCTGGACTGCAGGCTGGCCAGTCTAGCATCCGCACTCTCCGACTACGAAGCTACGCTGATGTAACACGTGCAGAATGTGGCTTGGCATTGTCTTGCTGAAATAAGCAGGGACGTTCCTGAAAAAGACTTTGTCTCGATGGCAGCATATGTTACTCCAAAATGCATATGTACCCTTCAGCATTAATGGTGCCTTCACAGATGTGCAAGTTACCCATGCCATGGGCACTAACACACCCGCATACCATGACAGACACTGGCTTTTGAACCTTGCATTGGTAACAATCGGGATGGTCCTTTTCCTCTTTGGCCCGGATAACACCACGACCATTACTTCCAAAAACATGGTGGACTCGTCAGACCACAGCACACGTTTCCACTTTGCATCAGTCCATCTCAGATAAGCTTGAGCCCAGAGAAGTCGGTAGTATGTTGTTGATATATGGCTTACGCTTTGTGTAGTAGAGTCTTAACTTGCAGCGACGAACTGTGTTTACTGACAACGGTTTTCTGACGTAGTCCCGAGCCCATGTGGTCATATTCATTACAGAAGCATGTCTTGCTTTGGCTTGCTCTTGTGGGGGTTTAGGCTGGGTTTTTCTGTGAAGCGTATTGTGACAACTAGTTGTGAAATGCACTATATAAATAAATATTGATTTGATGTCGGTTTATAATGCAAGTGCGTCTGACGGATCGAAGGACACGGGCATTCAATATTGGTTTTCGGCCTTGCCCTTTACGCATGGAGATTTCTCCAGATTCTCTGAATCTTTTAATAATATTATGGACTGATAGTGAAATCCCCAAATTCCTTGCAATCGTGCGTTGAGAAACTTTGTTCTTAAAGTGTTGGGACTATTCGCTCACGCAGTTTTTCTCAAAGTGGCGAACCTCGACCCATCCTTGCTCGTAAAAGCCAGAGCCTTCGCGGATGCTCCTTTTATACCCAGTCATGATAGCATCACCTATTACCTATTCACCCGTTTACCTGTGGAATGTTCCAAACAGGTGTTTTTTTTAACATTCCACAACCTTCCCAGTCTTTCCCCCCCCCCCATCCCAACTTTTTTGGAAGATGTTGCAGGAATCAAATTTGGAATTAGCGTTTATTTACAAAAATCTATAAAGCTGATAAGGTAAAACATAAAATATCTTTTCTTTGCAATAGCATTTTACATACTGTCCCAACTTTTTTGGAATTGGGGTTTGTATGTTGCAAACATAGAATCCCCAAATCCAACTGCGTTCCTCTGAGATGGCAGTAACGATGAGCCAGATACATTAGCAGACGCTTTTATCCAAAGCGACATTGCCTACAGTATATGAATGCATACATTTTGAAGCAGGTGTCGATGTTGGGAACTGAGGACTTTTTGTTTAATCGTTATAACACTGCCCAATTACTGTTACCATTCGTATAGAACAATGCATGTTGCTAAAAATATTATTTTCATTTTATCTTTGCTTGACATTTTTCGTTTTTCTCTTGCCCGTACTATACAATCTCTGCCTCAACGGAGTGGAACGGGCGGGGTTTAGAATGGAGGAGTAGACTTTTTATGATCGTAAATACAGGACAACAGCACGGCTAAAAATCCTGCATAGTGCACTTTAAAGACTTTTCATATTTTCCTCACTTTGATGACAAGGGCACACAAAGGGCTTGAGTACGCTGGTAGCCACAATACACAACCATGCTGAATACTGTCATTACAAAAAATATCACAACCTGATCAAGCCTACTGACTGACAATATTGTCAAGTGCAAATTCGTACACGCATCATGTGAAACGCATGAAGCTGCTCCTTTGACTCTGCTGTCCATCAGATGAGCAACTATGCAATCCTCAATGAATCTGAGAACTGTGTCATTGTGCAATGAGGCGGGGAGCACAACGTAGACCGAAAACTTCCCTCCTCAAGCGACCCTTCGGCCGATTTTGCTCTGCCCCACAGGACTCCCGGCCGGTCGGCATAGGTATAGCCAAGGTACCGTACCTTCATAAAGAGAGCAATGGAAAGCTACTGATATAGAGTTTACAGTGGTACGGAATGCAGATGTTTATGGAATTACAATGCATTGCGAGGATAACATTGAAGGCCAGGCTGAATTCATGACCAGTGCCGCTAAAAAAGCCGTTACCGTTACTGGCCTATCGACAAAAATGGCAAAGTACTCACGGAAAACATAGAAACTGGTTTAGACAGGAGGACACATCCAGGTACACTGCCGAGGACTCGGGCTCACAGCCTATTAGGATTCTAATTGAGTGCAAGAAGAGCGGGGTCCCCCTTCTCCGCTGCTGATCTTCCTCAATTCCTCAGTTTCTGTCACGGTTACTGCCTTATTCATTGAATGCTAATGGAGCACAGAATTTTACCAAGGAGCCGTCCTCTCATAACCCAGCCATTCCATTCCATATATCTGCCATTTTAAACCTGGGTTAGAGAGAGAAAACTAAAGATTTTTATAATTCAAAAAATGCATTTTTGCACATCTAGAGACAGACGCACAACCATCCCTGAATGGCTGTGGTCATGTGACATAGAGCATTATCAGCACTGAAATGACATCACAAATTTGAGGGGCCTGATAAAAAAAACAAAGTGCCGTGTCTGAAAATTTCAATGATAAACTAAAGCAAGTTTTACCCCTTTTCTACTATGCGGTTTTCCACATTTCAGCTACCAAACTCAACATGATGCATAAGTAATATGAAAGCAAAGGCCTTTCTTCAATTTGTTACTCAAGGGAAAGAATGAATCACTTGCCCTTGGTTTCTTCTGCAACAGTAATGAAATGACAGCGTAAAACAAGCAGACGCCATAAAATACACTAATAAAGATTTACTATCTAAAGGGCCATAGTCATGCAGTTGTAAGGTCATCCCATTTTATCCACTCTAGAGGAGATTTACACGACGGCCTCATTGGCGGGATTCGAGCTGACGTTTGCTGCGTCAGGCTTGAGCACAGCTAGCTCCGTTGTATAAACGTTATTCTGACATTGGCCAGGAAACAGTCCACGAAATGAGTCCTGCTACTAGGTGGGAATAAACACCTCTGCATGTCCAGACCCCAGCCGTTACATTCTAAAGCCCAGGTTAGGTGATACGTACAGCTCTACTGCCGCTAGGAGCTGTAAGAGGTCTCCTCCGTTCATGTAGTAAAGGTAGAACAGCAGGTCTTCTCCGTATCGAGACAGTTTTATTGCAGCCAGCTGCAGGAGGAAGAGGGAAAACAACCCATGACAAAAACAAATGAGGAAAAACAACCTACTCTAACTTTTTCCTGTCTCTGCCCGGAACCTTCTGTCAGCTTTTAATGCGACTGCGTTTGCGGTTAATGCCTATTTCCAGAATTAATAGCTGCGTCCTTAAAGGGCCCCTGCGTTTCTCTGCCTTAAATCCATGAACTCATGCAAAGAAGTAGAAGGTTTAGGTTTAGGTGTGTCTGGATGTGTGAAGCGTTTGTAAATCAGGCCTGGGGACGCAAAGCCTTGTGGAGCCCCCTGGATTTGTGTGCCTGATGGTACATCCAACTAATTTGCCACAGGTTCCAATTTCATATGCATGCTGAATTACAGTTAAACAAACAGAAATAAACTTCCTCCAATAAATAAATGTTAAATGATCAATGATGTACAAACACATGTATAAACCAAGGTAAGCTGAATGGCCTGTTCTTAACAGCATTATCTTTTCTATGCTCTAATGCCAGGGAGTCAGACTGGAGGGCTGCAGTCTCTGCTGGGTTTTGGTTGCGTTTCAACACTTAACAGACTCATTTAACCACTGATCACTTGAAGAGGACACGCACCCCGTTTCCAAGGCCCAAACTGGCTGCTTACTGAGAGGAAACAAAAATGTGCAGATAGTGCAGCCCTCCAGGACACTCCTGCTGTAATGTAATAGTGTGGAGCTATAATAGACAATATATGTTAGCATTTCCTGTTTTTGCTTTGGGTTTGGTGTTTTTAGTACAACAAAACAGACCAAAGAAAGGTCTAAAAATAACAGCGTTAGGCCTACTTGGTGATCATAAGTTAAAATAATATAATGAACAGCAAACATATAAAAATGAATTAAATTTATACAAAACAACTTTAAAAATGGATTCAAACAAAGTAAGGAAAGCTCTGAAAATGGGAGGGGTGTTTAGCTGCTGATCTGGCGTGCTCCTGGTATAGATGCCTACCTTGTCCCTTATGTGAATGTTGGTTAAATACTCTGATGGAACATGAAAGTCTGGAAAAGAATAAGCCAATAAACAGTCAGAACAAATGCTGAGGAAACCCTCTTCCCTTCCCACATTCAAACCCCTCTCCCAGCACTCTGCCCAACTGAAACACATCAGACAAATTGCTTACCAATGTCTTGCGGTCGACAGGGCGCTGATGCCCAAGGGGATGCAAATTTAGGGTACAGATTTCTGTGGGGGGAAAAAAAGGAAAGAAATATATATACAGTTTTTAATTACACATAGACTTAAAACTAATAAAATAAACTACACACCAACATGGTATGCTTGGAATTCATTTATAACAAATTAATTAATTCAGTAATGATTTGTTGACACTGTGCCATAACTGTGCCAGGGCAGGGTGTAAGGAGGATGGAATAGTGATCTTCACAGTGCCCACACCAAGAAACACATCTCTTCGTGCATCACCAGTCCAAGGTGAAGAATCCCTGGGGACGTTCCATGCTGCACAATATCTACATAGAACACCTTTCCATCTGCATGTGGCACCTGTAGCAGTGGTCCCCAACCCTGTTCCTGGAGATCTACCATCCTGTAGGCTTTCACTCCAACCCTAGCAAAGCACACCTCGTTCAACAGCTAGAGATCTTGTTGAGCTGATAATTAGTAGAATCAATTGCCAAATTTGGGTTGAAATGAAGACTGACAGGACAGGTTGGGGGACCACTGACTATAGGATGGAATACACCTTAGCCAGGAGGGTGTTAGTGATTTTGCAAGAATGCTCGGAGATGGTCCTGGGATAACACCCTCACAACTACTCAAGGAGCCATTTCAGAATGCAGCACCCTCGCCCTATGGCTCATATGCTCCTCCCTCAGCCTTGACCACGGAGCTCCTCCCAGCAAACAAAACCCCACCCCGTGTTCCACCCTGGCTTCCCACTCTACCGGCAGCGGCAGAGAGAGACTCCCCGGTTGAATATGAAGCACATTTTTTTTTGGATTGCATTTAGTGCCCATCATACATAGTTGAAGTCAGTGGTTCCCAAAGTGGAGGGTACACCACCTGGGGAGGGGGCGCAGAGAGACAATGATGGGGCGCAGTGAGGTTTGAAGGAAAAAGGGGATGGGGGAATGGTTCAAATACGGGAGCTGGCAAAAAAGAGAGTTCTGATTACATTCACCTCACTTCCTTCTACATATGACACCTTTCTTTGATTAGCCAATCCACATAGATTGAGGTCAACATATCTGGGGACAGGATGATCCATTCCATCACTCACAACTTTGTATCTAGTTGTGTTTCCCATTCCCTGGCCATGCCTCTGAGCCACATCTGCCTCAGCCCCAATATTTATTCGTGCCACACCACCCAAGGCCCATACCATATAGGCTAACTACTTTACTGGGAGAAACCCTGCCGCCATTGTAATATGTTATTTTGCCTGTATATTTTGCCCTCCCCAGAACTGTCACAGGGTGGATATAAATGTAGGCAGATGAAACCCTAGTGAATGTACACACCAAAAATGGCAGAGCACGCCGATTCATTCAATGCACAATGGCTATGGCACAGGTATCACAATGGCTTGATCATTCATTCACCCTTTAGCCTGGGTGTGTTTTTCACCAAAGAACCCTCAGTCTTCACTGGCATTTATATGAGGGGAAAACAAAATCAATAGTTTGAACACAAATATCTCGCCAGCATCCTGGACTCTCTTACCTCTCTTACCATGAAAAACAGTTAATGCCAATCAAATGCAACTAGCCAAACTTTTGGCTGACACAAAACTGTCTTTCCACCGATGCTGCCAAGTTGGGCACATTTTGAAAACCGATGCAATAGAATGTGGTTGCTGTACCATATTACACTGCTTATGACATAACAATGCCTTCCTCTACAACACTGTTATGAGCCAACAATACTATGCCAGATGATTTAACATTAGAGTCAAACCATGCAGTTTCAATGAGGTTGGCGGGCCTATTGTTCAGAACCAGTTTATTTTTGGTGTACACCAGTGGTCCCCAACCCTGTTCCTGGAGATCTACCGTCCTTGTAGATTTTCACTTCAACCCTAATTTGGCACACCTGAGTCTGCTAATTAGCAGTTCAATGAGATCTCTAGTTGTTGAATGAGGTGTGCTTTATTAGGGTTGGAGTGAAAACCTACAGGATGGTAGATCTCCAGGAACAGGGTTGAGGAACACTGGTGTACACTTTCTTCAACCACTCATATGAAAGAAAATTTAATTTGAGCCTTGAATTCTTAATAGTTTATGTAATATAAAGGTTCAATTAAGGTCCAGAATTACCATATTTAATTGACATAACATTTTCACATAGCATTTACATAGCATTTACTCGTTAAATAATAGACATATCAATCCCTTATGCAATATCTTCATGGTTAATTAAAGATATATATGGGACCCTGACCTTCAACAACCTATAGCAGATCTGATTTTCAAGCTACAATGAGGAGGCTAACAGCACCAGAAGGCTGAGACCAACCTTTAGAAATTTGAACATGGGGAAGTTGGCAAGGTTGGCATAGTCAAAGCCAGGTCAAGTGAAGGCAATTTTCTAGGTCATTGCCACCTACCGTTCAATATGTATAGTAGTAAACATCACACTATCACCATTGGTCACTAGAGGTCACTGTGTTAGTCACTATTCAAATGTAGCTACTGACTAGGAATGGAAAGGAAATTCTGCACAACCCGGTCCTCCAAGACTGAGTAGCCCTGCATTGGCTGTGTTACACCTATTGTTTAAAATTGTCCAACAGAGTTTCAGATCAGCATGACTGAACTAATACCTTGACCTGAGTGATAACTGTAGACATGATTGTTTGAGTGTGTGTTCCTCTCATCCAATGAGATCATTTACAGCCATTATTTCTGGCTATGAAGGTGACTCACCAAAACCTAATTTGGACAACTTTAAAGTCACATCTCAGTTATGAAATTCAATAAAGAAGAAAAGGAGAAATTGTGCTACCCAGTTTTTAAGCGAGATATATCCAGTTAACAAGACACCACTATCCAGTCATCCTGCGCCACCGAGTGGAAATCGCGAGATACCCAGTGGACATTTCCACATATCCAGTTGGGTAGCACGAGCGATCCAACTGGGTAGCTCTGCACTATCCAACTGGATCGCATGGGATGTCGAACTGGGTAGCTCTGCGCTTTTCAACTGGGTCGTGCGGGATGTTGAACTGGGTCGCACAGGGTGTCTGGCTCGGTAAAGCGAGATGTTGAATTGGGTAGCTCCATGCTATCCGGCTACATACACTGCCCGTCCAAAAAAAAAGTCGCACTCTAATATTTCGTTGGACCGCCTTTAGCTTTGATTACGGCGCGCATTTGTTGTGGCATTGTTTCGACAACCTTATGCAATGTCACAACATTTATTTCCATCCAGAGTTGCATGAATTTTTGGCTGAGATCTTGTATTGACGACGGGAGAGTCGAACCACTTCGTAAAGTGTTCTCCAGCACATCCCAAAGACTTTCAATGGGGTTAAGGTCAGGAATCTGGTGGCTAATTCATGTGAAAATGATTCCTCATGCTCCCTGAACCACTCTTTCACAATTTGAGCCCGATGAATCTTGGCATTGTCATCCTGGAAAATGCTCATTGATGGGATAACCTGGTCATTCAGTACATTCAGGTACTTCATTTTATTGCTGCATAATGTTGCTGAGCCTAGACCTGACCAAGTGAAGCAACCCCAGATCATAACACTGCCTCCAGAGGCTTGTACAGTGGGCACTATGCGGGTGCAATGGCGACTTTTTTTTTGGCCGGGCAGTGTATCTCTCTATAATTAGCCCACAGGATATGTGTATCTCATTTGGCCGTGTTTATGAACAAAGCTTGCAAGAATTTGTCTCATCTATATATATATATATATATTTTAAAAAAAGTCTTCAACTAGAATTTATGTGACGCCATTATATCATAGAGACTATTTACATGGTGGTTAAATGTTTAGCTATGCTGTTTGTTACGCTGGCTAGCAGAGCAGGCTGGTCACCAGGGCTAGCTAAGTGTTATTGTGTGTACAAAGTGTGTACGCATGTTTTGTTGTCAGTAGTGTAGCTAGCCACAGTAGGGCTAGCTAGGTCATGCAATATGTTTATGAGTTTGCAGTATTATCGCCAGTCCAGTTTAAAAATGCGTGAATTCTGTGCTTTTGAGTCAGTGTAATCATCTGTGAACTGAGAACATTGGCTTACAATAAAAGCAATGAGTGAATCCGCCTGGTCTGTCTTTAGATGCAGTCACTACAATATTATATTATTAATGCATAGGTGTCAACCTCTGGAAAGAGCTGCCCTTATTTCCATGCCTGCAAAACGGTATAAATTCACCAAAAACGCATAAAATATGGTTATTATTATCATTATTATAATAATGATCTATCTATTATCTAGCCTATTAAAATCACTAGCCACCAGTTATTTGTCTGATTCAAGTTTATTTAATATATTCCTGTATTTAGCTTTTCACATAATAATGACTGTAGTGTGTACAAATTCATTAAGGTGCTCATTTTAAAACAGGTAGGCTAAACAGACACCCCACATGACTGACACCACACACTTACAGCCCAGTGCAGGAGATACACAGATAGATACCACAATTTCCTAAATTATGCATTAGTCGTGTTGCATGAGCTTGAGGCACTTTAATGCAGTTTTTAGCCTACATAACAGCTTTGATAGCCGAATTAGGCTATGTTAGCTTTAATGTAGCCTACATATGGTTATAAAATTTGCTCTCGTCTTAATTTGAATCATTTTCTACTAACAGTTAACATTAAGTTAGACATGGGTTATTTTACAATGAAACTTGTAGTAACTTCACTAAATTGAGTCATCCACCACATTAATAGCCTAGGCCTACATCATGGAACATTATCTAATTTGGGTCAAAATTGCATAAACATTGCAAAAAACCTATATAGACTAGATTACCCGTATCATAAACATATACACCCGCAGAACAGGGATTAGAACAGGGATTATTCTTTTAAATAAATTGCATATTTAGCCTATGTTTTCTGTTGTTTAACTTTTGCTGTTGTATTCCAACTAAAATATTTCCCAATTTGTTTTAAAAATACCAGAAAACGGCGCTTTGAACTAAGCATTTCATTTTAAGAATGTGATTAATTACACACTTACTTTATTTAAAACAATAGTGTTTGGTCCTTCATGTGTGCATTCAGACCTCAGCTCACGTTCAATGACTGTTTCCCATTTTACTAAACTAAACATCGGTTAAGTTCTTACAAATATATCTCTTTGGAATTAGTGTGAAAATTAAAATGACAAACAATGAAAAACTTTGATTATCATTATGATTCAAATTACCCTGCAAACAAACTTCAGTTTTATGTAAATTGGCTACATGTGAGAGATTAGTGAATTCCTGTCCAATGAGCCACATCAAATTGGGTATCTTCGAGCTGTCCAACTGGGCGGTGCGGGCCGTCCAACTGGGCGGCGCGCTGTCCAACTGGATATGTGGTGCCTCATTTGTGTCGGCTTTTGATCTGTTCGACTTACCATATGAAATATGCATGGTGCCGCACACTAGGATTGTCACAATATCCCATTTTCATATCGTCGATATGCCTTTAATATTATCATAAGTATATAATTATAGTGGATTAATGACAACGTGAACACAAAGTAATTACCATGTGTGGCAGCATTGAGTTCTAATTGCAGTAGCCTTAGCGCTGCTTCTGGATCCGTGTACTTTTTGGCCAATCGTTTCCCGTTTCAGAAACAGAAATTAAAAAACAAGAAATTAATGGTGATGCTATATTCATTTTAAAAACAGAAATTGAAAAACGAGAATCAAATGGTTACTTCGTTTTGCTGACTGATTTTAAACATAACAATAGCTACTGGAAATTTAAACTGGTCTTTTCAAAGTTTATGGTGACATGTTCCGATTTCCGTGTTCTCAAGGAAAAAGGGTCCACTCCAGCCAGCGCACTGTGGTCCAGTGGCTACGGACGGAGCATAGATTTTCTGGGAGACGCGTCTTTTGCATAGACATGTAGGCTATATTATAATTATCATTATGTAACTAATTAGCTAGCTATAGCTAATATAAGGGATCAGTTAGACATCCTTTGAAACAAACACACACAACATAACGCCGATTTATTTTTATTATTAAACAATTGTATACAAATACGGAGCAATCGATTTATAGGCTATATTTAACCCACACAGTTTGGCTGCTTGCTCCGAGACACTGAGCCTGTAGTGTTGTAAATGAATGCCAACTACAATATCCTGTACTGTCACTCATCTCACAAAACTGTTTTTCTCTTGTAACTTAGTAGCTAGACACTTAATAGATCGCTCCAAAATGAATATGTGATGACAAACATGATGACGATGAGCGGCCGTCAATTTATTACGTTTCGAACTACAGTTGTGTTAAAAATAGCAGTACAACATCAGTAACCTGATGAACCACTGTTATTAGTAGTAGTGATATTTCTGCATGGCAAATAATTTACTTGTAGATGTAGTAGTGTAATAGAAAAACAACAGACCCAACTGTCATGACATGCACACTGCTTGTTCTGAGTAATTGACTCATTCATTGAAAGGGGCGTGTTCAAAATAATAGCAGTGTGGAGTTTAATTAGAGAATTCATTAATTCTGTGAAAAAAAAGGTGTCATAAAACATATTTATCGTATACCAGGGATCATGGATCAGTTTGAATACATCAAAATACTTGGAGATTATGTTGCCGTATGCCGAAGAGAAAATGCCCCTGAAATGGGTATTTCAACCAGACAACGACCCCAAACACACGAGTAAGCGAGCAACATCTTGGTTCCAGACAAAAAGGATTGAGGTAATGGAGTGGCCAGCTCAATCCCCCGACCTCAACCCCATTGAAAACTTGTGGGGTGACATTAAAAATGCAGTTTCTGAAGCAAAACCCAAAAATTCACAGGAACTGTGGAATGTAGTTCGTTCATCCTGGGCTGAAATACCTGTTTCTAGGTGCCAGTAGTAGGTTGACTCGATGCAACGCAGATGCGCAGCAGTTATCAAAAACAATGGTTATGCAACTAAATATTAGTTCATCAATCTTGAAAAATTTCTTCAGTTTATACAGTAAGTGTTTGAGTTTGAAGAGAAAAATGTCGACACTGCTATTATTTTGAACAGATTCCATTTCTTTGCTTCCTGTAAAAGAATACTTGATAAAATTTGTTAATGCTTTGATTTGGAATTGAATGTGTAATGTTTCCACTACATTTGAAATATGGAACTAAAAGCTATTAAAAAATATTTGCACTTTATTCACTTTTTTTAACGCACTGCTATTTATTTGAACACAACTGTAAGTCCACAAAACAATGCTGCGATGCAATGTTTGCTGCTATGTCTGCATATGACTAATTATTTATTGCCATTTCCTGTAGGCTCTCACAGGCATAATGTTATAATGCACTCATAATGACTGTGTAGTTAGCGAAAATGTTTTATGGAAAATGTTTGTTGTATTCCCATCCTTAGTTGTGAGGACTTTTTAATGCATTTACGGTATGTTAACTCGTCGACATCTGTCGACATTCGCCAGTTCTCTGTTATCATTGGGTTTGTAGCCGAAAAACTCCCAGATTGGCGAAGTGGTGTTTTTCTTTGAAACAAGATCAGTCATCTTCTCTCGCTTTCTCTTAACTAATGATGACAATTAGTCATGAGATAGGATAATACATTGACACCGTGGCTGTTACATCTATGACTACTGCAACTCTCTCCTGGCTGGCCTGCCAGCATCGGCCATTAGACCCCTTCAGATTATCCAGAACGCAGCAGCGCTCGCTTGTGTTTTTCTGAATCCTTGTTTAAGTGCTTCAAGCTGCTAGTTTAATACTTAAGGTTACTTATTGGCTTACTGTTGTACACGCCAATGATCGATATTGTGTGGCCCCCCCCCCCAAAAAATAATAAAAAAATAAAAAAATCATACTGACTGCGCCTGGTGTTTGAAATCGTATTTACCTTTTAGGGTTGTTTTAACGCACTTGTTCCTAGTTTGAAAATGCGCTAATGTACGTCGCTCTGGATAAGAGCGTCTGCCAAATGACTAAAATGTAAATGTAAATGTAAATGTAAATGTATTGCACTAGCCCCCTCTGCAAGGATGAAAGCAAGTGATCAGACGTAATTTGATCCTATCCTACCTTACACTAACCTTCCGCTGGAAATGGGAAAATCTATGTAATAAGCATCCTCACTGCTGTTAACACTGCGCATCAGATAATTAATTAGTACCGTTAATAGTCTAAATAGCTAGTATACGAATAGGCTAATAGTAACAAAATAATAAATACAGAACAAATAATAATAACCAAATATTTAAAAAAACAAAGCATACAGAATTTGTTTGCGAGGCATCAAAACTACAATAGGAAATGGAGTGGGAAAGGACACAACACTCAGATTTGTCGGGCAGGCCAGGACACATGCAGCAATGCAAATATTTACAAATATTTAGTAAATATTACAAATACATTACGTTAGTGATACAAATTCTGAAATATCTCACCTATTATTTCCAACCAATATTATTTAAAATGATGTATGCATGTTTTGTCTTTAAAATTATAAAATTATTTTAAATAATAATAATAATAATAATAGTTTTTGTATATCGTCGCAACACACAGTCATCTCTGCAATATTTTCAAATATCGCCATATCCGATATTGTGACAACCCTACCGCACTCATCATACCCAGTTATCCAAGGATTTGAGGGACATTTATTAGTCATTCTTCCTTATTGAATCTGATGACTGAGATCTGAACTAGTGTTAAACAACAGGTGTAAATTGGGGCCATTGGGTCTTTGAAAATATTTATCATATATTTAGTCAATTGCAACCTAGTGTCCAATATGTGTCAGGCATCACACTGGCCTAATGTTGATTGAACAATTATTTTCACTATGAAGGAATTTCATAAGGATGATGACTTTCTGTACACATTAGCTTCATGTCACAACGCTTAAATTGTGAAAGTTTCAAGAGTCTACTAATATGCCCACATGTAAATTTTTATGCCTGAAGATAAACCGCAAAATGATTTTTTAGATGCCGTATAGCATTAATATTTTGATAAATATGTGTTCTATGAGTTCTGTGAAACCCCCTCCCTTACCCCTCCAAAAATCAGATTTGTATTCCCTTTATTGCCTGAAATACACTTACATAAAGAGTTCCAACCGCCATGATGGCAGCCATTTTCTGGCCTATTTGCACCCCTCTATCTCTAAAACTGTGTAGAATATCATGACCAAAGTTTAGCTTTATTCATTTGATTGTGTGAAAATAATATGAGAACAATTTGAGACCTAAGCATGCAAAATCAACAAATCCTCACTGAAATAGCTTGGTCTGACCCATTACCTTTTTGTGCTTTCATCACAATTCATTACTTCTTTGTATCACTTCCAGGTTCTTTAAGGCCAGTTCAGACAAAAGATTTGCAACCAACGAGCTGCAACTGGCGACTTCTTGCAAAACTCATTGTTTACAACATACTAAAACTGACCAACATCAAAGCGACGAGATGAGATGTTTATGTTTACCACAGCAACGATTCTCTCCACTTCATTGTAGTCTTCCTGGTTGCGATATTTATATATCTAAATATATGAAAGTAGCTATTGTGAACAGCTGGTGTCATCATTGATTTGGAGACAAAATAAGAATTAGAGACAACATCACTCCTGGGGAAAACCTGCACACTGATTTGATAGAAGAAAAAAAAAAACGAACCTAGCACATTGTGTTCTAAAACTCGCCACCTGCGATTAGACAAGATGAATCGCATGCAACGGCAAGCTCCGACATCGAACGTTCTGAGACGGGGTAGTTCACACTAGTGTTGTAGTCGAGACCACCTAAACCGAGACCGAGTCAAGACCAAGACCAGAGCGTATCGAGTCCGAGTCAAGACCAAGACTTTGAGGTGGCGAGACCAAGACCGAGACCAGACCAAATGTAATTTCTTTCCAATACTGTCAAATGTTCACTTTGTTAAATTATCTTATAACAATCTCTTGACTGTTAAAATTACATTGCAGACTACTAATAAAACCAATTACAATATGAATATCACACACTGATTGATGGATAGAGTGACACTACATACAGAGTGATAGGTGACATATAGAGAGTATATAGAGGACAGAGGTTTGAGAGAGGATAGCGGTCAGGATAAACAGAAGTTAGACAGAGGGTAAATATGCTAGAGGGGATTGATAAAGGAAATACAGGAGAGAGAAAAAATATAGGATTCAGAGGGAAAAGGAAGCAGAGATACAGAGGGAGAGGAAGGGACAAATACAGGGAGAGTGAGGGAGAAAGAGATAGGGGAGATGGAGGGAGAAATAGAGGGAGGGAAAAATACAGAGACTGACAGACTGATCATATTGCAATCACACTAAATAAAATATGTATATTGCAGGACCCCCTCAACAATCTCCCTACGGCTCTCAAATAATTGTCAAACTTCAGTTGCAGTCATTTAGCAGGTGCACTAAACCTGTATGCAGTGTCATTTAGCAGGTGCAGTCATTTAGCAGAGCAGTCAATGCAGGCTAGTTACAGGAGGTGGGTTTCTTTGCTAGTAGGCATTGCACTGCTACAAAGGATCAATAATTTGTGTTGGTTTTGCTATATGCAAATGCAGGTTGGCATCCTTAAAGTGCCTGCTTGCTTACCATTTCAATTACAGAGCTATACTTGTACAGATATGACTGTCGCAGTCCCTATGTTGGTTAACTAACCTTTTGGAACAATAAGAGAAAATACCATGTAGCTCATTTAAGTATGACAAAATAGTCTATGGATTGTGTAAAACTAAGAATTTAGCCCATTTTCAGATGGTGGTAGCCTACACTTCCTGTTTAAAAACATTTCTTCAAAAAGCAGCAAAGTTGGAGTCAGATTTTTATAGATTATAACATTGAGGGTATGAGTACTGATTACATTTTAAAAGAGACAACCCAAAATCAAACACAATGGATTACCTACAAAAAGTCAACATCAATAATCACCAGTGACGAGAATGAAAAATGAATTACTCTCAATTTAATGAAACTTCAGCCTATGCTGCATTTCGAAGCAATTTGAATCTGTAACATTCAGACTTAACGTTAAATTTAACGTTTAAATAAAAACAAATGCGGCCAGATTAAACGTTGTCTTTGGATATCGATTAGGTTAATGGTATAGTCATAATATAGTAATATAACGATTAGGTTCATGTAAAATGTACTTACATTTGATATGATTGGTAAACCATGGGTAAAGTAACGTTTGCTTAGCTAGTTACCTTTTCCCTCAAGATCAGGTAACCTAACGCAGATCACAGGTTTATTGAATTTGGCGAACATCCTTGACCGAAAACGTGACATATAAACAGTTTGGTGTAATCTGACCCAGTGCGCGAAATGCCACAAAATGCCGTTGAAAAGGCGTCCAAGACGCGTTTCCAACACAATTTAGCCATCCATGGACGACTGTTGTTCACTGGGGATGAAAAAGAAAATGGAAAATTATAGAGGCCTAATTATGTATATTTATAAGAATCAGGTTCATATAGGTTAATACTTACTGAACAATAACGTTCGCGCCTTCTCACACAGAGTGAACGTCCGACAAAGAGAGGGGCTGTGTTTCTCCTGCAGTAGCAGTTTCAGTTGAGCTACAAAATATTATTGCGATTGTAACACGACTCGTGAGACCCACATAATGGCACTGTTACTGTTCAGTGTTCAACTGCAGAGTGCAGACAGACTCTGGTGAGTGAGCTGGCTGTCGGTCTTTGTGATGTATGGGATGCGACTTGGGGTACAGGAAAAAATAAATGGTTAGCCTAACGTTATTTACAGCCAGGCCTACGCTTTGAGGTAAATTAATATTTAAATCGTTAATGTGTGGTTTTATCTAGCGATCTAGCAAAAATTTCCGTCCACTAAACCTATAAATCAATGATATCAAATAGTAGCATATTTTGTCATCTGTAACTAGTTTTCTGTAGTGACCAATCAAATTTCTGTGGGGGCAGAAGCCACCACATGCCCCCCCTGGACACGCCCCTGGTCTCAACCGGTCTTGAAAAAAAATTAGTGACAAGACCAAGTCAAAAAGCAGTCGATTCCGAGACAAGACCGAGACCTTCAAAATATGGTCTTGAGACCGGTCTCGAGTACTACAACTCCAGTTCACACTGCTGCAATTCCTCTCTGCAACATTCTAAAACGGTTTCGTTGCGTCGCAAATCTTTGGTCTGAACTGGCCTTTAGAGTGCTTACCACAAAATGCATCTCCATATTTTAACACTTTCATCTTCTTTAGATCCCTTTATACTGCATTACCACTTCATACCATTTCCATATTTTATTTACCGCCTCACACTGTACCATATTACCATATTTCTATACCATTTCCAGCAATTTATACCACTGTGAAGCAACCACACCTACAATTTCTTTAGGAATTGTTCATCTAGTTTAAGGTTACTATTCATTGGAGCGCATTTCCAGAATTTATTGAGTCAGACTTCCTTCAATGGTTTCACAGCCAAAGTTAATGCATGGCTTAAATACAAACAAGCATGTAATAGTTCACTTCTGGATATAGTCTCAATACATTTTTGGACTACATTTCATATCATAGTTACACAGCTTTTATCCCGATACACCTTTGTATGCCTAAATGTCGGTTGTTTCCTACTAAAGTGTCATGACGTGTGGTTATATTTTGTGTATAGGCCTATACGTATTCATATTTTTAGTTTTATAATTATTACTATTTTATCATTTGTGTTCATGTTGTCACCCTCAAACAAGGATCTATTGTATGGAATTGTTATATTTGTGTAGTCCGTAACCCAGTACTTGTATTATTTTGAATAGGTTTAATTCTGATGGTGTTTAAACCATTAATTCATAAAGATATTTTTAAAAATCTCAGGTTTAACCTCTTATTTAGCTTTAAAACCCTTTTTCATTCGTCCCTAATTATTTTTACATGACTCATCATCATGTACCCATACCGATATTGACCGTACTATTACAAATATAGAGGTGATTCAAGGTGTTTACACATAGGGCTGGGCGATAATCATGATATACAATATCGTGGTTGGAAACTGAGGAGGTACAAAACCTGCTTTGAACCAATAATTGTTCTCAAGCCGTTTTTGTTTCCCCCCTTTGATTAACAATCAAGCAATGAATTGACTGAATAATCTATACTACTCGATATAGCTACCCATTTTATTTTGTGGTAGCATTATTGCACAAAAATGCAACATTTGAACTTGTGGATAAGTTTAGCCTACTCTTTGTTCACCGTGCCCGCATTCGGGCAATATTGACTATGTGAAGATCAGTTATAGTCTATGACTCACACAGATTCTACAGTTTAAACGCACATGAATAAGTAGATTTTCTTTTTTTAAATCTTTGTTCGCTAGCCTACGGCTTGTTGATTAATAAACCCGTTTTCAGTGATTTCCCTTGATTAAGTGTGCCAATTATTGGAGTAATGCACAGTGCGCTAGGCTTTCCTTCTTCACGTAAAGTTACAGAATGTAAATAAAAGCATTCAGTTTAGTCAAATCAATTAGTCATTACAAAAATACACTCTTGGCCAGAGGCAAATCACTTGGCTAACTGTATTGCACCAGCTGTGAGTGCAACGAACAATAATAAAAGCAAACTTAAGGAAATCTAATCATGAACATTTAAACAGCAGAATCTAATCGGATCACAAAATAAAATAATCGATAGCAATATCAATTAGCATAGATTTTTCAGATAATTACTTGCTTGATTGTTAATCAAGGGAAAAAAACTAAAAACTAAAACAGTTCGAGAACAATTGATTGTTGAAAGGTAGGTTTATTTGCTTCTGCTGTTTCCACCCACAACGATATTGTATATACAGTGTTTCCCCTACAAAACATTAGGTGCTTGCCGCCCCGCCTGAAAATATAAAATGCCGATAATTGATTTGCGGTAATCTCACTACGATCGGCCACACACAGAAGAATGGAATCGTTTAGGTTACATTAACTGAAGAAAGCAAATAACTAACCCCCCACCCCCATCATTATTTGGGATATAAAACAAAACCTAGTTCAGCCTATATTTAAGAGATTTATTAAGTAGCTATCATGAACAGCCATCCATCATAAAGATGTGCAATTATTAATTGGATGAAAAACAATAACAGTATTGCAAAACCTCATTCCGTTGCATGAATTCATACAGCCTACCGAAAAATAGTACAGTATTCCCAGCCCTACTATAAATAAATGCCAACCACTATTAGCAAATTTAGAATAATAAATGAAACCTAACCCTCTACAATCATTTTTATCAGTAAATAACAGTTACAGTACTAATAATAAAGTATTCTGTGGGGAATAAGGCCACCCCTTGCAATGGACAGTCGCTGTCCTCCCTTTGGGGTTGGGGGGGGGGCTCATAACCACAGGCTGTTTGTACACTGGGACCTCTTTCCTCCAGTTGACAGACACTTTGGTCTTCTTTTAAAGATTACAAAACTGTGTTGTATGCTCGCTTACAAACAGTATAGGCAAGTGATCCTCAATGCAGGTCCCGGTGAGCCCAAGAGTCTGCCTTGGCTCTGCCCATGGAGGAGACAACGCACACCCCCACCTGACTGCTTCCACAGACCTCGTTGTGAACGTGCAAGTCTTCTTGATACGATTGCAGAATTACAGACTGGTATAGCTAACCAAGAACTTGCCGCCAAATAAAGTAACGTTATCAATAATAGCAACATAACTACTATTCATTATAGGTTACAGTTGGCTGGCAAGCAGAAAGTCCAGGTAAATAAATTTTTTCCTAATTAATTTGAAGTTTCTAGCTGGTGAACTGGCAAGGTAAATCTCACTGTTGATTGGTTCACGATGTGAACTGGCCTATCTCTTCGATTAGTTCTACAGTCTATGGTCATAAGCTACTTTGTTTAGAAAACAAAATTTGGGACAAATCGCTGGTTTTAGAATGCAGAATTTGAGGGGATAAACACAGTGTATGGTGCTGGATTTCTCAGAGAACCGTTCTTTCTATGATTGCTATCAACTAAGCATGACCATTCCCTGATATTTAAAAAAAATAAAAAAAAATAAAAAAAAAATAAAAAAGTTGCATACTCCAGCTTTAAGATCAGTGACCGTTTCAGACCCAAGAAACCAGATGACCTAAATTAGCTGTATAATCAACTGCTTTAACTGATGAATTACTGCGCTACTCAAGTGATGAGTAACAACAATAGCCAGCAGGTGGCTCTCCAGGACAAGGATTGAGAACCACCAGTAGAAGGTGTCTGTGTTATGAATGTTATTTAAAATTTGTTTGCAAGTCATTCAACAGGTTTTCAGCAGCCACATCCTTTGATTGGACAAAACACACAACTGGAAATCAATTCCCTCAGTTCCACAACTGACTACTGGGGCAAACCTACACTTAATTACATAAGCCCTGTCCTCACACTTAACAGCATCTTTACAAGAGTAGGGCCTGGAGAAATAATCAGAAATAAGCATTTCATGCCCACCCCTAAGAGGTCGATATTCTCAGTTTCAATCCATGAGTCAAACGATTTTTCACTCTTTAGCAGCAATATTAATTGAATTACCACAATCAGATGCATGAGAAGAACAGCAGACCAATGGTTACATCCATTGATGCATTACATTGCACTCTGTGTAAGTATTAGACAGGGCAACAAAATATCCATCAAGGACATGTAAAATAGCTTTTCTTGCGAAAGCTGGGATGGTCATGGATTGATGTTTATGTGTAAAAACTGCCCATAAATCAACACACTTCTCTCGGCATTGACAGAAATCATAACAAAACAAGCAGGGGGCTCTATCTAGACGATCTTAGTGCATGGTTTAAAACACATGGCACAAGTGCATTTAGGGCGTGTCCAACTCCACTTTTGCTAGTTAGACGGCTTGTTAATTGAGTGCTAAGTAAGGCGCAAGGTGCAAATGGACTGAACTTAGCCTCTTCATTAATTATAGATGTGTCTTGGGCGTAACATACAATAAACCAATCAGTGTTATCTCCCACTCTCTTTAAAAGCCACCTGCGTTTGCTCCTTGGTGGATTGCTAATAGAATGGCGGACAGCAAGACCGTGAAACGTGCGATTTACAGCTGGTGAAACAGACCTGCTCATGCATGAACTTAAAGCGCACATGTAGAGAATATATGGCATTCAAATTAATTGTGTAATGTGCCGGAAATTTGTTTTTGTTTCTAATTAGACTCTTAATTCTCTTTAAAATTGTTTCGTTCCGTTATGGATTAACAGGTGAAATCCGCGAGGGTTTAATTGGTGAGAGAATGGAAACCTACTCACTGTAATAAAAAAAATATGAAGGATGAGGAATAGGGTTAAAATTCTATTAAAATGGTGAAATTTAAATCAGTTTTTTAACCGTAGGCTATCGGAAAAACCTTATGCACAGCGAATCCCCGGGACCAGAGCCAGGCTATTAATAAATGCAATATTCCCTGGACAAGATTTTGAACTTTTTTCAGTCAAAACCATTCCATTTACTTACATGCTGTAGATGGAGAGCTGTAGTCTATTGTAATGACATCTGAAGCGCATTTTCAGCACTACAAATGTCCGTCTATTGCAGTGCGCAAGTTTTCCATTGAATGAAGATTCACGCATTAGGTGTAAATGACAATTTGCGCATTAGGCTGAACAATGTGTCAACGCACGATTGCAAGGAATTTAAGGATTTCACCATCTACAGTCCATAATATTATTAGAGAAAATATTACTATGAGAAATCTCTGTGTGTAAAGGGAAAGGCTGAAAACCAATATTGAATGCCCGTGACCTTCGATCCCTCAGACAGCACTGCATTAAAAACCGACAGGCTTCTGTAATGAATACAACCACATTGGCTCGGTAATACTTCGGAAAACCGTTGTCAGTAAACACAGTTCGTCGCTGCATCTACAAAAGTTAAGACTCTACTATGCAAAGCGTAAGCCATATATCAACAACATCCAGAAACTCCGCCAACTTCTCTGGGCTTCAGCTCATCTGAGATGGACTGATTCAAAGTGGAAACGTGTGCTGTAGTCTGACGAGTCCACCTTTCAAATTGTTTTTAGAAATAATGGACGTCATGTTCTCCGGGCCAAAGAGAAAAAGAACCATCCCGATTGTTACCAATGCAAGGTTCAAAAACCAGCGTCTGTCATGGTATGGGGGTGTGTTAGAGCCCATGGCATGGGTAACTTGCACATCTATGAAGGCACCATTAACGCTGAAGGGTACATATGCATTTTGGAGCAACATATGCTGCCATCTAGACAACGTCTTTTTCAGGGATGTCCCTGCTTATTTCAACAAGACAATGCCAAGACACATTCAGCCCGTGTTACAACAGCGTGGCTTCATAGTCAGAGAGTGCAGGTGCTAGACTGGCTTGCCTACAGTCCAGACCTGTCTCCCATTGAAAACATGTGCTGCACTTTGAAGCAGAATGAATTATGAATACGACAATGGAGACCCCAGACTGTTGAACAGCTGAAGTCTTATATCAAGCAAGAATGGGAAAAAATTTGCTTTCAAAACAATGAAGTTGATTAGTTAAAACATTTAATACCTTGTCTTTTCAATTGAGTACACGTCAAAAAGGATTTGCAAATCACGCTTTCAGTTTTTATTTACATTTTATATACTGTCCTAACTTTTTTGGAATTGGAGTTTGGATGTACACTGCCTGGCCAAAAAAAAAGTTGCACACTCTAATATTTTGTTGGACCGCCTTTAGCTTTGATTAAGGTGCGCATTCGTTGTGGCATTGTTTCGACAACCTTATGCAACGTCACAACATACATTTCCATCCAGAGTTGCATTCATTTTTGGTCGAGATCTTGTATTGACAACGGGAGAGTCGAACCACTCCAAGTCTTCTCCAGCACATCCCAAAGACTTTCAATGGGGTTAAGGTCAGGACTCTGGTGGCCAATTCATGTGTGAAAATGATTCCTCATGATCCCTGAACCACTCTTTCACAATTTGAGCCCAATGAATCTTGGCATTGTCGTCCTGGAATATGCCCATTGATGGGATAACCTGGTCATTCAGTACATTCAGGTACTCAGCTGACTTCATTTTACTGCTGCATAATGTTGCTGAGCCTAGACCTGACCAATTGAAGCAACCCCAGATCATAACACTGCCTCCAGAGGCTTGTACAATGGGCACTATGCATGACGGGTGCAACAGCGACTTTTCTTTTGGCCAGGCAGTGTATATACAGTGGTGTTAAAAAAAATAGCAGTACATCAGTAACCTGATGAACCACTGTAATTAGTAGTAGTGATATTTCTGCATGGCAAATAATTTACTTGTAGATGTAGTAGTGTAATAGAAAAACAACAGACCCAACTGTCATGACATGCACGCTGCTTGTTGTTTCTCCTGACAAATTTTCCTATTGAACTCTATGGAAAAATAAGTCAAGAGAAGAAACCCTTCAAGTTATCCATCCATATCTACTGTATTTCTGGCAGCAGAGTGATGGTTTAAGGCTTGTTTGATACCTCAGACCCTTGTTGACTTACAGCCATTTAGCCAACCATGTGTTCCATACTATTCCCGTGTAATTTACAGCTTAATCTAGTCCCACCCCCCAATTCCCATAGAGATCCATTCAAATGCAGAGAGGTTATAGTATTGCTTCTAAGAGTACCTGGAAGTAAGATATCAGGAGTCTTTTGATATCCTTTTATACAGAATCATGATGGCATCACCTGTTTACCTGTGGAATACCTGTTTTTTTTCACAGAATGAATGAACTCTCTAATTAAACTCCACACTGCTATTATTTTGAACACGCCCCTTTCAATGAATGAGTCAATTACTCAGAACAAGCAGCGTGCATGTCATGACAGTTGGGTCTGTTGTTTTTCTATTAAACTACTACATCTACAAGTAAATTATTTGCCATGCAGAAATATCACTACTACTAATAACAGTGGTTCATCAGGTTACTGATGTTGTACTGCTATTTTTTTTTAACACCACTGTACATATATATATATATTCAAACACACAATAAGTACCACAAACACTGGACTATATTTCCCAGCAGCACGTAGGTTTGCATGGCTATAGAACTCACTCTGGAGAGTTGAGGTTGAGTCCTAGTGTTGTCAAGTCACTGCCAAGTGCCAGGTGCACCATCCCCGGGTCTGTCTCCGCTGCCCGGATGAAGGTTAATAACCCGATCATTCCAAACTGGTCTGTTACCATCCCGGAAGGAATGTTCGTCACCCGTCCTGAAGGGGGTAACACAGAGTTTAGGAAAATACCCTTAGAACAGAGGCCTATCTGTGATGGCCTACTGCAAATGCTTCATAGTGGGCCCTTGAATTATTGAAATATGTAACGTATCGTGTTGATTGTTGGTGTTAATGGGAAAGTACACATTTGCATCTAAACTACTCACATGATCAACACACAACCACACACAAGTCAAAAAGTTCAACCTTTAATGTCCCTTTCACAATGAAGCAATGACCCAGGTAAATCCCGCATTTGACGTTGGTGTGAATGGGTCAACCCAGGTTATCTGACCCGGGTCCAAGACCCTGCTCACGACCCGGGATTTATGCGGGTTGGACATGGCTCGGCTTCAGTGTTAAAGGGGTGACCCGGGTTACTCTACGCATCTATTATCTGACCCTCGATATTGTCATGTCTTTAACTTGTGCAGAAACTATTTTCCAAAACCTTTATATACATTATGGAAACCTTAGGCTATTTACTTGAATGTATATATTAGAACCACTCTGGAATTATCTTAATTTTCGCTGATTCATAGCAAGATTAACGCAAGAAGAGGATTGCTCTGTTGTCACAGGTAAATAGCCTATTAAATAACAAGTAGCTTAATACATTATTTAAAACGTTTTGTGACAGTTTTTACATAAAAGCACTTTAAAGATTTGGAGCACACGAGGCTACCGATTCAGTTGACATGAATCGAGTTGACATTCTGGGTTAAGCCAGCGTAATGGCAAACTAGGATACACTGTATTCGCTAGTCAGCTGGCTACAAAACTAGCTGTATTTGCAGTGAAAAAAGGAACGTGAACAGAAGGAAACTTGCGGACCCGGTTCTTGTGTGAATGGTGACGACCCGGGACTTACCCATGACCATAGTGTGGTGTGAATGATTTAAACGCGGGTCGAACCCGTGTTCAATATGTTCAATGCAACATTATGACACCATGACTGCAAATTGGAAGACACATTAATAAAAAAGACAACAAATACAAGTACGAAAACACAACATTACAGAAACGCGCTGCATTTGGAGTCTATTTGGTGTTGGTCCTTGCATTCCAAAGATATGGGGAGTGAAATTATGGCAAGGCAGAAGAGCCTTATTTTTTGTATCCCAGCAACTTCATTTTTTAACAGCTACAGATTTGAACAAACTTATAGAAAAAAAAAACATTAGTTCGCGTGTAAAAAAAAAAAAGATTAATTCATTAGGATATGCTTGTTAAACATATCGGAACGAAACAATCTTTTCATCGTTTATTCTTTAGTATTTATCACTGTGGGATGAATCACTATATTATCACTTATAGTACAAAAAAACTAAAGCATTGTATAATATATGCTGTAGTCATACTATTTTATGATAGGCTAGTTAATTTTCGTACACTGTACACTGTAGTAAAGCATGGGGGAATTAACCAGCATTTCTTTAATTAATGTGAAATCAGCTAATCTGCCCCTGAATGACAGGCAGGGATCGTGTTTCGCAACCCTAAATTCATGTTCAATAATTTAAAGAAATTATATGATTATGCATGTTAAACATTCGTAATAAAACAATGCTTTTGCCATTTATCTACTTTTTATGGTGTGCAGATTTGATACGGTAAGACACAGCTGAGCATGGGGTAATTAACCAGCATTCTTTAAATGAATGAATGTGAACACAGCTAATCTGCCCCTGAACAACAGGCAAAGATTGCGTTTTGCAACATTCGTCAATGTACAGTGAAATTTGGGTAGGGAGTGAAAATTTAGTAAAATTTAGTAAAAGGAAGTAAAATTTCCCCAAGTATGTTTAACATTACTTCTGTAACAATTACTTCTGGCTGTAGCTTCTGGTCTGTAGATCAATTAATTTTGCAGACTAATGAATGGTTAAGGTTACGCTGCTAATAGAAAGGTGCAGATATAGCATACTTTCTTAATCAAACATACTTCTGCAATTTTTCTAATAAAAAGTCAACCAGCTAAATTCTGTCTATGATACTCCACTCTCACAATGGCAGATCCAACCACAGTCCTGTGGATCCAACGGTGGCTGGTGTCACCTGTATTTTGGTCGTAAGCAGACGCTTCCTTTGTCATTTTTCTGAAATGCAGCGCGTTCTGTAAATTTCACTGTTTTCATTAAACGCAGTTTTGTTTCTGTAATGCCCAGGGCCGGAATGGGACTCATTTTCAGCCTGGGAGTTTCATGTCTCACAGCAGCCCACTTTGGACCGGGGGTGGGGGGGGGGGGGTGGGGGGGGGGGGGGTGGGTGTTCCACAATGAAAAATACACAATTTTAACTCTTTTGAAGGCCTTTTTGTGATACATTTTTTAAAATATAGAACAATGATAAGATATGTATATAAGAGATAACTAGTAAAATAGGTATGTATAGTGGTGATAGAACTAATTGTCTGGACTTTTTAGATTTTGCACACACTGTGGTACAGCTCTACCTGTGCTGTCCACAGCAGGGATCCTTCTGGGCTCATGCCTTGATCCTGGCACTGCCTCATCAATGACTTGGCCTAACATCAGACTCTGCTCTCTCACTTAAAACATAATAATAATAATAATTAAGAATAATACCTTTCATGGCCTAATACTAATGTACAACTTCAATAAGTAGGCTAATGCTGTGCAAATAAAGCATATTGTCCTAACGTTAGGCATTTAATGTCTGGGAAAGTAATAGTGCCATATTTTTCAGTGGTACTCAATATGAAATTGTTATTGAATCACGTACAATAGCCTAAACTGACTATTAATAAAAAAACTGCTGCAACTATTGTTTTTGAACGTTAAGAAGTGACCGTTATCATAAGGCCTTTAATTGCTGTTTTAGTCATCGTTTTTCAAATTTAGTAAATAACACTCTTAACTTGGCAGATGTTCACGTTCGTGACAATGGCCAGAAAGATATAAAACGTCCATTCATGGCGGGTAACGTTAGCTCTCTGAATGTAACATTTAAATCTCCAGTAAGTTATCAAGTTAAACTAACTTCATTTGGCTGTTAACTTTTCCTAGATAGCTAACGTTACCTCACGGTTGAAGGGTGACATTAGACGTCAAATAAATAAAGTTAATAACGTTAGCTAACAAAACCAACAAGAAGCGACAGCAAGATACAGCAAGTAGGCTAGGCTATGTTAGCTAACGTTAGCTACATCTAAAACAGTGTTACTTAATAATTTACTTATTATAATACCTTTCATGGCCTAATAATAATAATAATAAACAAGAATAATAATTTCCAACACAATTAACTCCTCCCTCGCAAAAAAATTAATATTTTTTAAATCCTGGCTGCTCAGAGACTAGCCTATATAGCAAAATGCCTTTCACAATTAGATGATCCCATAATCATTTTGCATTTATCAAAGCAGTTATTCGTAAATACGCCAGTCATGCTTTAAAATTAATTGACAATAAACTATAATTGTGGATGGCATGCAATGATACTGTGCTTTACACGCCTATGACATCTTAACACTATACGCTACCTTTCTCATCATCAGCTGCGTTTGTGTTCGAAATACAGTACCAGTCAAAAGTTTGGACACACCTACTCATAGAAGGTTTTTTTCCCGTTACTTTTTACTGTTTTCCACATTTTGGAATAGTAAAGACATCAAAACTATGAGATAACACAAATTAAATTATGCAAAGACCAAAAAAGTGTTAAACAAATAAAAAAAGTAATATAAACTCCTCAAAAAAAGTTCGGAAACGTTATTTCGGTCGATTATTCCTCCCCTTTAATAATACCAATTGGTATTGTATTTTATATAGCTGGAAAGCCTGATTAGTCACCTTTACAACGAGGTACAACTTGTAAGGATCACGTATTCGTGGAATGAGCAACACAGCTAACCGTGTGGGTAGCTGCCCAAAAAAATTTGCCAAAATCCCCTGCAATATTCTTCTGTTGGTATTCACTCTCGTTTTGAGTTGCTTGGTGGATTGGATGATTGCACTCTCCCACAGTAATAAGGAAAAAACAACACATATTGGCCATTTTTACACTTTATTCATTTTACACTGTCAGGGACCTCAGTAGCGTGTGGAAGATCCATACGCAGTCACAACAGCTTGGCACCTCCTCCTCATGCTGGTCACCAGCCTGGTCACACACTGCTGTGGGATGGCATCCCATTTCTCAACCAGGATTTGCCGCAAGTCAGCCAACATGGTTGCGTTGGTCACTCTGGCACGTACAGCACGCCCAAGCTGATCCCACAGGTGTTCAATTGGGTTGAGGTCTGGACTCACGGCAGGCCATTCCATCCTCTCCACTCCCAAATTCTGGAGGTACTCTGTGATGATCTTGGCTCTGTGGGGGTGAGCGTTGTCATACTGGAGGATGGAGTTAGGTCCCAGATTCTGGAGATATGGGATCGCCACTGGCTCCAGAATCTCATTCCGATATCTCACTGCATTGAGATTGCCTTCAATGATGACAAGTTCTGTTTTGCCTGTGAGAGAGATACCGCCCCACACCATGACACTGCCCCCATTGAAAGGTGTCACGCAATCTGTGCAGCAATCTGCATAGCGTTCTCCACGCCGTCTCCATACTTTGATCCTGCCATCCAGCTTCCGCAGACAGAACCTTGATTCATCACTGAACATGACGTTGCCCCACATTCTTAGGTTCCACTGTCGGTGCTGTCGACACCAGCGCAAACGGGCCTGACGGTGAAGGGCAGTCATTGCAGGCTTCCTGGTAGCCTTATAAGCACGAAGACCGGCCATGTGCAGTCTGTTCCTCACCGTTTGATCAGAGATCTGTCTGTGGTACCGTTGTGCAAATTTTGCCTGTAAATCTCTGGAAGAAAGCCTACAGTTGGCTAAATGGTTGGCTAAATGGTTGGCTAAATGGCTGTAAGTCATCAAGGGTCTGAGGTATCAAACAAGCCTCAAACCATCACTCTGCTGCCAGATATGCTGTAGATATGGATGGATCACTTTAAGGGTTGTTTCTCATGACAAATTTTCCTATTGAACTCTATAGAAAAATAAGTCAGGAGAAGAAACCCTTCAAGTTATCCATCCATATCTACTGTATTTCTGGCAGCAGAGTGATGGTTTAAGGCTTGTTTGATACGTCAGACCCTTGATGACTTAGAGCCATTTAGCCAATCATGCGTTCCACACTGTTCCAGTGTAATTTAAAGCTAAATCTAGTCCCACCCCCCAATTCCCATAGAGATCCATTCAAATGCAGAGGTTATAGTATCGCTTCTAAGAGTACCTGGAAATAAGATATCAAGAGTCTTTTGATATCCTTTTATATAGAGTCATGATGGCATCACCTGTTTACCTGTGGAATACCTGTTTACCACAGAAGTTGTTTGAGAGAATGGCAAGAATGTGCAAGGCCGTTATCAAGGCAAAGGGTGGCTACTTTGAAGAATCTAAAATATATGACTTTTATTATTTGTTTAACACTTTTTTGGTCTTTGCATAATTTAATTTGTGTTATCTCATAGTTTTGATGTCTTTACTATTCCAAAATGTGGAAAACAGTAAAAATAACGGAAAAAAACCTTCTATGAGTAGGTGTGTCCAAACTTTTGACTGGTACTGTATGTCGGTTAATTTGGCACATTTGGCCGCTGCTTCTTCCATTGCCTTTTTTAAAATCCTAGCCTTTTCTGCTCCTCCTTTCCTTATTTTATTCTCCATTTTAGCATCTTCGTCTGGCACAAACTCGTAAACTAAGCTAATTACATCAGGTGATCAATCATGATCTAAAACAAACTTGGGTTCAACCAATTATGGAATTTTGGAGGGGCCACTCTCATCCCCCCTATCAGAATCCAAGTTTCTGGTATGGGCCGTGGTTGCTTTTCGTGCGTGTCTGAGGAGGAGAGATAGGGGGCCAAGTGAGAACTCACGTGGCCCACACTGCAGTAAGTATATGATCTAAATACAATTATTATAGTGTTTACCGATCCTCGCCACCAGCCCGAAAAACAGCGGCCCACCGGGATTCTTCCCGATTAGCCACTCCGGCATTGGTAATGCCGCTGTGTTTCTGTCAAATGCAGCGCATTCCTGTAATGTCGTTGTGTTTTCGTATCTGTATTCCTGTTTTCTTATTTATTAACTCACTCACTGCCGAGGGCATATACAGTTGAGGACAAAATTATTGGCCCCCCCTGTAAAGATGAGCAAAAAGGGTTATAAAAAATTCACCGTTTGGTGAATTAGCTTAATCTCACACTGAAAAAACAATAAGAATCCAACCTTTAATTGACGTTAATTTATTATGAGAAAAAAAAATCCCTCATCAAGAAATAATTATTTTTAACAAAACCACATTGGCCACAATTATTGGCCCCCCTGCATTTATATATAGAATAAAGTAATAATTTTTAATATTTGGTCACATATCCTTTGCATGCCATGACTTCCTGATGTCTGTGACCCAACAACATCAAAAGACTCTTGATATCTTATTTTCTGGTACTCTTACAAGCGATACTATAACATCTCTGCATTTGAATGGATCTCTATGGGAATTGGGGGGTGGGAGTAGATTTAGCTGTAAATTATGCTGGAACAGTATGGAACACATGGTTGGTAAAATGGCTGTAAGTCAACAAGGGTCTGAGGTATCAAACAAGCCTTAAACAATCACTCTGCTGCCAGATATGCAGTAGATATGGATGGATCACTTTAAGGGTTGTTTCTCCTGACAAATTTTCCTATTGAACTCTATGGAAAAATAAGTCAGGAGAAGAAACCCTTCAAAGTTATTCATCCATATCTACTGCATATCTGGCAACAGAGTGATGGTTTAAAGCTTGTTTGATACGTCAGACCCTTGATGACTTACAGCCATTTAGCCAACCATGTGTTCCATACTGTTCCAGCATAATTTACAGCTAAATCTAGTCCCACCCCCCAATTCCCATAGAGATCCATTCAAATGCAGAGATGTTATAGTATTGCTTGTAAGAGTACCAGAAAATAAGATATCAAGAGTCTTTTGATGTTGTTGGGTCACAGACATCAGGAAGTCATGGCATGCAAAGGATATGTGACCAAATATTAAAAATTATTACTTTATTCTATATATAAATGCAGGGGGGCCAATAATTGTGGCCAGTGTGGTTTTGTTAAAAATAATTATTTCTTGATGAGGGATTTTTTTTTCTCATAATAAATTAACGTCAATTAAAGGTTGGATTCTTCTTGTTTTTTTCAGTGTGAGATTAAGCTAATTCACCAAACGGTGAATTTTTTATAACCCTTTTTGCTCATCTTTACAGGGGGGGCCAATAATTTTGTCCTCAACTGTATATGCGCCAAAACTGCCAACATTCTAGACTGCCAGGGGCGAATATATGCGCCCAACACGCATCACATGGGCTTCATTTTCTAGCCAATTACAATATTGTTGCTGGGTAAATATATCATGAAACATTGAATAAACGTGATGTGGTCAAGGGGCCAAGACTGGGCATTTGTTTTGAAGCTCACTTCCTAGTTGGGCTGGGAGCGGCAATTGTACCGTTGCTCACTAGCGCCACTGCGATTGGCTCCAGTATAGGTCTTTCACCATGTAAGTCAATGGCAGCAATGTGGTCAAAATACTCAGTCAATAAATTTTTCCCACAAATTTTTTTTTATTGCAATAGGTGCCTTTCCTTCATCTAATGCCTCTGCATGTGCAGATTTTTTAAAATATTGTGTCGTTTGGACAGGGTATTAACATTTGTTCAGGACCAATCAGAGGGACAGGTTGAGTCCTCTTCAGCTCAATGGAGCAGGCGCAGTTTGTACAAACGGGCGGCGAAAAAAACATCCAGAGCTTCAATTCACTTTTTACGAGGCCGTGGAAAGGCAATGGGTGGCGTCACAATGGCTTTGTCCATATTTCTATACAGTCTATGGATGTGGTATGTCAACATGTGTTGTGATTGGTTGAAATTTCATATAATGATATTATGGAGCTACAACTAAGCTAGCTAACTTGCTAGCAAATTTGAAGAGAGCCACCTTCGCAGCCGTGTCTAGATAGGATAGAGGAGATTTCAAGAAGTGGTATCCTATCCTATGACCACGTTTGTTAGCCAAACTAGGGGTAAATCGTTTGGAAACTATAACCCTAGGTAACTTTGAAGCTTAAACTTCCCTTTGATTTAACGTTACATTATATGCTTAACTTCAATAAGCCGTAAAGTTAACGTTAGCCAACTTTAACGGTAGATGCCTAACAAGCTAACGTTACCTAGGGTTCTAGTTTCCCAACTTTTATTTGGACTTAACTTTCTGTCCAAACGATTTATCCTTCGTTTGGCTAACTTAATGCGCTATAGCCAGTGCTTCACGTGAGCCAGAACGAACCACTACACCGTGCCATGACTTGTACGTTTTGCTCAGAGTAAGCTAACTTACCGGCAATTTTTCTCGCATTCCGCTACTTCTCAAACTGTACATTCGTCCGTGAGATTCTCTTTCTTGCATTCCCACAACAGTCACTGTACGTAAGTGAGATATTGTGAGGAGTAGTTTTTGGGATTTGAAGATGAGGAAATAAATTAAGTGCTGGTGATCTGAAGAGGAGGGAGCGGAGGATTAATTGATTGGGCCGTTGAGAGATGGGAATCTTATCTTATGCAATCCATTCATGATCAGTGCTGACCTGTTAATTTTCAATATGTTATATTTTCAAATGTCTAATGTTATTTAGTGTTCATTATTATGTTTTCGGTGGTGTGGGTGAGTTTGTTTGTTTGCTTGTTTGTTTGTGGGCAGGATTACGTAAAAACTACCAGACCAATTTGTGTGTAGTATAGTATGTATGTGTAGTATGGGCCAAGGACGAACCCATTACATTTTGGAGCGGATTTGATCAGTGGTTTTGGAAATAATAAATATATACGCGTTTACAATGTTTTGCAATGGGGGAGCCGCCATGTTTAGTGTTTTTGACCACTAGATTATGCCCCGGAGCATAAATAGTTTGCTCTTTCAGAAAAACTACATCTAGTCTGCTGGATACAACAGTAACAGCTCTACGTTCGACATTCGAGGTACTTGGAAAATATAAGGTAATAACCATATTATTTCTGAAAATCGTAGTATTACGCTACATGTTTCTGTTCACGTGAAGTGGTCCCTTTCTCTGTGTTATTGGTAGCCTAGCCGATTTGGGTAGTTTATGTAACTGACTATTCGGGGGAGTATTCCAGAAAGCGGGTTTAGTGGAAATTTTGAGTTTGCTAACCCTGAGATTAATTCAATTCAATCTCAGGGTTAACAAACTCAGAGATTCCAGTAAACCCCTTTTCTGACATACCCCCCGATGTGATTGACCAGCGGAGTTCCGGTTAACGGATAGGCTATAGAAGTTCTTTCACCTATCTAACTAGCATTCTATCTGCCTATTCAAGCCATCATCAATTAACTGATAAGCTTAAATAGGCTAGCTAGTCAGGCAACCTCGCTAGCTAGAAGTAGCGAACTTGGGTGTACTGGCTTAGGAAGGTGACCAAAATAGTAACGTTATTACAACGGCGTTAGCTTCTAGGCTAGCTAGCCACACACATTGTAGGCTTGTTACGCTTGGTAACGTTAGCCTAACCAGTATTAAATAACTTGAAAATGTATTGTGAAAGTGAATCAGAACTCTCATGGTTAACGTAGCCAATGTGGCTCCATTTTTTTTCTTTCTGTTGGTGCTGCAGGGAACTACCTGCGCACACAACAGAAAGGTAAAAAACGCTAGTTAGTTAATTAGCTAAATATGGCTAATTGAACTCGGTTCACATCGTTAAAAGAACATTAGATGTACAAATTTTGATATAATGACATTAGCCTGGCTTCGCCAAACCCAATTTGAAAAAAGTTAATGGGGTTTGACTGGAAACTCGATTCATTTTGGATTTCCAAGGGGCTTTATCAACGATTGCAGACCAAAATTATTCTGCACGGAATTGGATAGACCTACAACCAATCTGAACAATGAAACGTGGGTTAGTCATGTGGGTACAATCATTGTATTAGCCCTGCCCCATATTAGTTAAACGGTTGTGATTAACTGGGAATCAGTTTGAACGGGTGCTACCAGACTGATATGGGAGTGAAACAGAATGTGAGGTCACGTGATCAGGCTGGTGATGCTAGGCTAGAATGTCATAGGTAGCTGCCTGGCAAAGCTAGTCAAAGCTATAGTAGGAGACTGTAGGCCTGGAGCACCCGCAGTTAGATACAGATTGACATTGGGCTTTTGCTGTAAATATATCTATCTATATATATGTATATATATATATATGCACTGAGCTATTGTTGTCATACATAGCCTACATAGGCTACAGGACACAACTGAATTGAAGTGCAATTGAATTTAGTGTTTTTATTTCATAATCAATGTTAATATATGATAACCATAGTTGGATCAGATGGATAATGTAATGATGTACATACTATCAAATCAAATATTTGCTGTAGCTTAGTTATTCACTGTTGATTTTCATATATAGGACATAGTGGACTGATATTAGTTGTTGTAATTGTTCTTAATTCAGATATAAACATTACATTGAGTTATTAATAGCTTTAAGGCTTTAAAATGAGTAATTTGGTATTTTGCATCACAAGTCTTGTTATAAGGTTATTTTTGATCATACAACAGTTGGTAAAAAAAATAAAAATGGAAAAACTTAAGATATTTGTGCTCATTGCTCATGTCACAGCTAAGTACACAATGGATCTCTGAGCATATATAAAATATGCCCATAAAGATTAGTATATGGTTAACTGAGATCTATATGGTTAGCTGTGACATGAGCAATGAGCAGTAATATCTCAAGAGTGCACAATCTGCCAAAAATTTTTTGTTTTGACATGGAAAATATTTACCCATACATACTGTCTGCCCATGGTATGAGCTTCCCCTGCAGAGTCAGTAGTAAAAGCACTTCAATAATCCCAACAAATCTTCAAAACTAATTCCAGCTGCTTATCAATGTATACCTGATTTTACGGTACATGCATCAACATGCAGCATGGGCGGACGGATGCTCTCTCCGAGCGACCTTTCTAGTTACTATTGTTATATAACTTCACCAATCTACACATTTCTATAATTTAATTTATTGTTCATCATTACCAATCTAAAAATGTCCAGAGATGATAGTCTACTTAAATGCATTTGAACTCTCTATGACTTCACTAATCTTCAATTTAGTCTCTTTGCTAATATGTTAATTTTATCAATGAATCTCATGTTTAATTGAATGGCATACATTTGACATTAAATAATGAATTTAACTGTTTACATGGTTATTGGTCTTGATGTTATAGTTGTTGATAGTTGTCCTTCACAAAAGATGAAAAAAGCCTTATTACTGGCATCTCTGTGATGATGTTGACTGCTATGTGTAGCTATGAGGGCCAAGGAGTGGCAAAGCATTTACTAATGTCTACTAATCAACTAATTACTGATCAAAAGAAATGTCTAAAGCTAAAACAAGGATCACGTATGAGGTTTAAACATTTGTCATTTGAGTTTAATCATTTAAAATGTTGGTCAGCCATATTGGCTTGGCAGTCTGAGTGCTCAGTGTTCCAGAATTCCATGGCAGTTAGTGAGTTAATGTGTTTTCCAATTTGCAATCATGTTGTGATAATGTCGCATTGCTTTGTATGTCTCAGCCACCGTAAGATACAGAGAAGACAAAGTCAACAAATATGGACCGTTGTACCTGCAGTAAAAGGAAAGTACACCATTACAAGCTTATACAAGCACTAACGAGCTGGTGGATGTTGTCTCTTGATCAAGTGTAGCCAATTGAAACATTCAAGAATAGCTCTGGAGGCAGTTTTATATAGACTAGTTCTGTTTGGGAGAATTATCCTGTCCATCTGATTATCCATGCCACTGACTGGATATACCTGGTTAACACATGGTGTTAACACAGACAAAAATACAAGTGAGATGCACCAATGGTATCTTCAATAATGATTGGTTTCTGAGTTACAAGCAGGTCCGTTATCAGATGACCTTGGTGAAGCCCTGATGTGAAATTGGTGAGGTGAGCTCACCATCTGGTAACACCTGGATCCCTTTCTTCTGCTGGTTGTTGTTCTGCGCAGTAGAGCTCTTGTCCCCTGGGAACTTTGGCCCGTCCGTGCTTGATGCATTCTTGCCTGATGAGTTTAAATTCTGAGGGAGGACGGAGACAGAACCACATTATTGAAGCTGGCAGACATTTGGCCTTCCCCATATCATGCAATAACCTTGACTGCATTTTACTGAGACTTCCCCGGACCTAACTTAATGGTGGACCAAGGACACATTTTTCCCAGTACTGAGATAAGTAGCACACAAAGGTCCTTGTCTCTATACCTACAAGTTTTCACCTTGTTGCAACACAACAGACCAGGAGCAATAAAAAGAGTGCCATAACTTTATGATCACAAGGGAACAAGACTGGTGGGACCCAATCAGGAAGGAGAGAGGATAACCACAGCATTATGGCCGCCATAATGGTGCAGACAAACCCAATCCCTCAGAATATACACCGCATGGTGTTTATGGCAGAAGAGATCAATGACTCACACAGACAAGGGAGTGAGCACAATACATGGGCCGCCTACATGTCTCCCTGCTGTCGAATATCTCAGAAGGAGCTCTATACGTGCACCGCCCGCAACTGAAACAATATGGATACTTCCCTCTCCCCTGTCAACGAAGACGATAACAGGGGATTTGAGGCTTTTAAATGCGCCATGTGCAGCATGTATAGGGTTTTTCTCAGAACGAATGAGGATGACATGCTTAAAATTGAGGTTATATTAACCATGGGCGAGACCTTCATTTGCGATGGATGTCAAAGAAACTTTAAATTACAGGACGAGGCTCTCCTGCTACAGCAGCAGCTAAAGGAGAGAGATAAGCTGATAGCGGACATGCTAGTGGATCATGCTACACCCCCGAGGCAGTCTGAAGAGCAGGGCCGCCTGGTATGCTCCAAGAAATGCCCCGCCTCATCGGAGAAGTGGTCCGAGGTGGTGTCGAAAGGGAGGCGTAGGCGTGCGAGAAGGATTTCGCTTCCTCTCTTTTCCCCCGTGGAAGAACCGCCAGTACTTCTTCGAAACACCTTTGCCCCACTATCAGGCGATGTACCGGCCCCCGGTTCATCCTCTACCGCCGTTGACAACGTTACCACCTCTGCGTTGCATGGCTGCGATCCAGTTGTATCGGTGGCTGCCCCTATCCCCCTCATTGTTTAGACTCTATCCCCCTCATTGTGAGCCGAATGAGGGGGTGATAGTCATAGGCAGCTCGATTGTCCGGGATATAAACCTGCCGGGAGCAAAGACCTTTTGTTTCCCAGGAGCTTATGTCTTACATATTGATAGACAAGTTCCTGCGGTGCTACAACAGCACCCAGATGCACATCTACTCATCGTGCACGTAGGCTCAAACAATATTAAATTAGGGGAAACTGAAACTTTGAAAAAGTGAAACTGAAACTTTGGAACACTCTGCAACAGACTTGAAAGCGTTTTCTTCTTTCGGTACCCCTGCCTACACATGGCAGAGGATGTGAACGCTTTAGTAGAACTTTTCAGTTGGACCAATGGCTGAAATCATCCTGCAATGCAACAGGTACTGATTTTATTGACAATTTTGATAGCTTTTTTAAGTCCCCCTTTCTGTTTAAACGGTTCACCCGAATAGAAAAGGTTTGAAGCAACTGTCTTGGAATTTTGCGAGTGCCTTGAAATGACGTGTACACAGTCCCATACCAGTTATTGAAGCCACTTTGCACACACACATTCGTTCTCACGTTAGGCCTAATGGTGTTATTTTTAATAATTTAATTCAGATAACTGTGACAACGAATATTGTTTCTCGATGCGAGAATGAAGGAGACGATATAGTTTTAACTCCTTCTACCTTCAGAGCACGCAGACATGGATTGGGACTGTTGTGTTATAATGTGAGAAGTCTAATGTCTAAAATTGATTTTATTAGAGTCTGGACACTACAGACGGATCCAGATATTTTTTTAATCAATGAATGGCTAAATGATACAGTTATGGACACTGATATTACTTTAAATGGTTACAATGTTTTTAGGTGTGATAGAAAATTAAGAGGGATGGTTATGTAGTCAAGTCGGGAAATCCGCACACCCCTTTCACCTTCTCCACGTTTTATTACGTTACAGACATATTCTACTATAGATTGAGTTCATTTTCTGTCTCAAAATTCTACACAAAATAGCCCATAATGACAAAGTGAAAACAGGTTTTTAGACATTTGTGCTAATTTATTAAAAATCAAAATGTAAAATATCATATGTACACAACTGTGCACACCCTTTGATATGACACCCAAAAGTGAGCTGAGGTGCATTTTGTTTCCACTGATACTGCTTGAGATGTTTCTACAACTTAATTGGAGTCCACCTGGGATAAATTCAATTGATTGGACATGATTGGGGATTGCCAACACCTGCCTATATAAGGTCCCACAGTTGACAGTGCATGTCAGAGCAAACTCCAAGCCATGGGGTCAAAGGAATTATCTGCAGACCTCAGAAACAGGATTGTGTCAAGGCATAGATCTGGAGAAGGGTACGGAAAAATCTCTGCAGCTTTACAGGTCCCAAAGAGCACAGTGGCCACCATCATTCATAAATGGAAGAAGTTTGGAACCACCAAGAATCTTCCTAGACCTGGCCGCCCGGCCAAACTGAGCAATCGGGGAAGACGGGCCTTGGCCAGGGAGGTGAGCAGGAACCCGAGGGTCACTCTGACAGAGCTCCAGCGTATCCTTGTGGAGATGGGAGAACCTTTCAGAAGATCAACCATCCAGGCAGCACTCCACCAATCAGGCCTTTATGGTAGAGTGGCCAGACAGAAGCCCCTCCTTAGTAAAAGGCACATCACAGCCCGCTTGGAGTTTGCCAAAAGGCACCTAGAGGACTCTCAAACCATGAGAATCAAGATTCTCTGGTCTGATGAAACCAAAATTGAACTTTTTGGCCTGAATACCAAGCGTCACGTCAGGAGGAAACCAGGCACCGCTCATCACCTGGCTAATACCATCCCTACAGTGAAGCATGGCGGTGGCAGCATCATGATGTGGGGATGTTTTTCAGCAGCGGGAACGGGGCGACTAGTCCTGATAGAGGGAAAGATGAATGCAGCTAAGTACACCGAGATCCTTGAAGAAAACCTGCTCCAGAGCGCTCTGGACCTCAGACTGGGGCGAAGGTTTACCTTCCAACATGACAACGACCCGAAGCACACAGCCAAGAGAACAAAGGAGTGGCTTCGGAGAAAGTCTGTGCATGTCCTTGAGTGGCCCGGCCAGAGCCCAGACCTGAATCCAATTGAACATCTGGGGAAAGAGCTGAAAATGGCTGTGTACCGACGCTCCCCATCCAACCTGACGGAGCTTGCAAGGATATGCCAAGAGGAATGGGCAAAAATGTCCAGAAACAAGTGTGCCAAGCTCGTAGCTTCTTTCCCAAGACGCTTTGAAGCTGTAATCGCTGCCAAAGGTGCAGCAACCAAGTATTAGGCTAAGGGTGTGTACAGATATGTAACCCCTAAATAACCTATTTTTGTCAGTAAAATAAAATTGCATATTTTCTAAAAATCTGTTTTCACTTCATCATTATTGGCTATTGTGTGTAGATGTTTGAGGCAAAAAATGAACTCAATCTATTGTAGTATGTAACGTAATAAAACGTGGAGAAGGTGAAAGGGGTGTGCAGACTTTCCGGCTTGACTGTATGTGAAGTCCACCTTCATTGTGACGGTTTTAATCTCCACATCTGCCCCAAAGCAATTTGAATGCCTGGTTTTAAGCGTACGGACAGGTTGCACAAATATCAATATCGCTGGTGTCTACCGTCCACCAAATGCCTTATCCAGTGCTATTAATAATCTTACTAGTATATTATCTGATTATGCTCATTCTGAGCTTCTAGTCATGGGCAATCTTAACTTGGACTGGCAGTCACGAGCCTCAGATGATTTCAAGGTCATTTGCAATGATCTAAATCTCACGCAATTCATCCTGGAACCCATGCGCCCAACCCAGAAAACCCCCTCAAAGTCTACTTTGATAGATATCATTTTAACTAATAAACCGCATAAGTATCGTAGTGGAGTTTTCCCACTCGATATCAGTGACCACTGTCCTGTGGCTTGTATCAGAAACGAAAAACAATCTGTAACAGCGCCTTCACGTTTTATTACTAAAAGGGATTTTAAAAACTTTTGTGAACAAGGTTTTATGTTTGATTTACTTTTAAGTAATATTGACTGTGTTGCATCCATACCGGATCTGGACTTAGCGTTTAATTATTTTTCTACAACCTTTCAGTCTGTCGTAAACAAGCATGCCCCTTTTAAAAGATTCCGAGTAAAAAACAGATCAAATCCCTGGTTTTCCAATGGCTTATCTAACGAACTATATGATAGAGATAGGGCATGGAAACGGGCCAGAGAGACAGACTCACTCGCGGACTGGCAGCACTTTAGACAGCTACGAAATAAATGCTGTGCCTCAATAAGGAAAGCTAAATCAAATTACTATATAACCTCACTATCTGATTCGGATGGCGATCTGGCTAAGTTCTGGAAGGTTGTGAATTCCTTGAAGCATGGTTCTGCTCCTTCCTTACCACATTTCATTAATTCCGATTCTGGTCCTATTTTTGAGAAAAATGAAATGGGGAATGCTTTTAATAGTCATTTTATAGAAGCAGGAAATCTTTTTGAAAATTCACATCATGCTGTTCTGCAAATAGATGGATTAGATTTTAGCTGCAGCTCCATTGAAAGCCCATTAATAAACAGAGCTATGTTCTCATTTAGATTCTTTAGAGAACAAGAAGTATTGGAGGCCTTACTTGCCATAAATACAAAGAAATCGAAGGGGGAAGATCAATTAGACCCTATTTTTCTACGAATGGGGGCCCCATTAATTGCTAATCCATTAACAAATATTTTTAATCTGTCATTTATTACTGGTGCTATTCCTGATGTTTGGAAATCAGCAAATGTTCTACCTCTATTTAAAGGGGGTGCACCCAGCGAGCTGAATAATTACAGACTCTGCAACTACGCTCTTTCCTATCCAAGAATAATATTTTAAATCAGTTTCAGTCTGGTTTCAGACCTGGCCACAGTACCATATCAGCAGCCTCCCTGGTCATAAACGACATCATAAATGCATTAGATAGCAAACACAAATGTGCAGCCCTTTTTATAGACCTGTCCAAGGCATTTGATACGGTTGACCATTCAATACTTTTGACCAGGTTGTCCCCCATTGGCCTAGATGGAAATGCTTTAAATTGGTTTCGCAATTACCTCTCTAACAGGACCCAACTATTGTAATAGATGAGGTGAAGTCACCCTTTCTAAAAGGTCAATAAAGGGGTCCCACAAGGATCCATCCTGGGCCCGTTATTATTTACCATTTATATAAACGAGATTGCCACTAAAGTAGAAAATTGTAATGTTCATTTCTACGCCGATGATACCGTAATTTACTCATTGGCATCCACAAGCAGACAAACTTATATACAAACTGCTTTTAACAGTATTCAATTAGAATTGGCCAGTCTGAAATTAGTTTTGAATGCAAATAAAACAAAGTATATGTTTTTCTCCACACATAATGTAGACCCTATGGATGCTCATTTATTTACCTTGAACAATATTGAAATCGAATGCGTCCAGAATTATCTGGATCTGGATATCTGGTTAGATCATGATTTTTCATACAGGTCACATGTGGCTAATCTAACAAAAAAACTTAAACCTAAATGTGGCTTTCTTTTTAGAAACAAGTCTTGCCTCTCCTTGGTTAGCAGGACAAAGATTGTTCAACCATAATTTTACCAGTACTTGATTATGGGGATGTTTTATATATGCAAAACCCTTGGATGCCATATACCATAGTGTATTGCGCTTTATCACAGGTGATGGCTTTAGAACTCATCACTGTGACTTGTATAAATCAGTAGGCTGGTCCTCCTTAGAGCTACGGAGGAAGCAACACGGTATTGTATTTGTTTATATTTGCGTTGCTTGCGAAACTCCCTCACTATTTAACAAAACATTTTTTTTTTAAGGTTTCAAAATATAATACTAGAGCTCAGGACTGGATTACTTTAGATATACCTCGATTTAGAACTGAACTGGGTAAAACTGCCTTCAGTGTTTCTGCTCCCAAATTGTGGAATGAAACCCAGGAATCACTTCACTTAACTTCACTGGTATCTGTTGAACATTTTAAGCAACTGGTTTTTAATTTATTAGAGAAGGAAGGTACATGTACCTGCATGGCCTAATCATCCATGTGTTCTTTGCTCAGGATGCATCCTATGATTGTGGGCCTGTATATGTTTGTGCACATGTGTATGCTTACATGAGTATGTATGCATTTGTGTATGTATGTGTATGTGTATGTATATATGTATGCACTACCATTTATTCTTATTCTCTTTTACTTGCAAATCATCTCTGTACATCTTATATTTCTCTGTATAACTTACTAGAATGGTCAATTTTCTGTTTTATCATTGTAAGGTCGCAGGGCCCCCCTGAAAAAGAGATTTCGGTCTCAGTGGGGTCCGCCTGCATAAATAAAGGAAAATAAATATGACTGTTTTATCTGTGCTGGCAGCCATACCAACGTTGTCAAGGGCTACTGATTGGACACTATCAGTATGCCTGTGGAGTGTCAGCCCTTCTCATGATGCCTTCCCATCAACCTTATCCTGGCCTTATCTTTACAGAAACCGTGTATCATTAATGAAGTGTGAGTGTCAGGCCTTTTGGACAAAGCTATATACCTGAGCTAATTTTCGCCATCTATCCGCACTCTAAGAGGATGATCAAAAGCAAGCAGAGGTCTAACCTAGTTTGGGGACTTCTGGGCACTGTGATGCTTTGTTGCAACTTTAATGAAGAGAGGGTTGCTGCATAGCGTCACATGTTTATTATCTGTGATGGTCTTAAAGGGTGTTTAATGGGTGCCAGGGCAGGTTTTGTTGAGTAAAGAGAGGTCTTGGTGCAAGATATTTTTTGTAGCCTTTTTAGAAAAATATTTTACAATTCAATAAATCTTCATCTGCACCTACACCAGAGAGGGAAATTAAGTGAAGATTCAATGCTCTCCCAAAGCCACGAGAGAAATGAGGAAGGCACAAGGTGAAGAAATGAGACTGGAAGTCGTACTCACCGATTTGCTGTCGTCATTACTCGACGTGGGGTCCTTGTAGTTGGGGCCTGGCAATGCTGGAAAGTCCTCGTTGTGGATGGAGAAGTCTTGGGACTGCTCGTTCGATGGCTTTGTGACCATCCCAACTGCAGGATGAAAAAAAAGCCACCACATTTGGCACGATGATGTAGTGCACGTCCATGTTGGAAAACAACACGTGTCAACCTAGACTGCATGTGATGTGTCATGTGATCCTGGGCGGAACTCCCAGAACATCTGACCAATCAGGACTGAGTTCCCGTTCAATAAAACTTCCTGTACAACTTCCTTCTCGTCCTTAGCTTCTTACAAGCTTACTCACTTGGCTTAGTTCTCAGTTATACGCGCACTCCCATCCACCTTCCCAGCTGGGGAAGGGACGAGTAGGCCGAGAGAATCGTTCCGTCTCTCCGGTTATATCTGTTATCGTGTCCGAGCGAAGCAATTAGACTGCATCCAACAACTAGGATCAGTCAATTTAAGTTACATTGAGCTAACGTCATACGATATAACTGTCATTCCAATCTAAGTCACAGCCAGAGAAGCTTTCGTAGCCTGCATTAGTACACGCGACAAACCGCAAAGAACTCAAGGAAACCACTTTTTGAACAGATAGAAGGACTCCAACGCCAAATATTCAAAGGTTTCCAGCAATGACTCACCAAATAACCTGGAATAAAGCAAGCTGCTCGACCCACAAGGAAACAGAGCAAAAGGACAGTCCAACCCAGGGACGCTGCCAAAAGACAGAACTTTCCGGACACCACTAAGCCACGGACCCAGCTGAGTAGCTACTCTAGTACAGTAAGACTGACACAAACATCCAGGCAATAGTTTAGAAAAACTTTTGTTTAATGTTTATTGTCAATGTAATTACGTTTGATTGTATTCATTGTGTGTATTTAGAGTAACATTATAAATATAATGTCGCTTGCAGGCTATCAACAGCCAGTTAGCCTCGCATAAGCTAAAGTTACAGAGCCTACTCTAACACTAATTTACAATCCGCCTCCCTTTTAAATCGAGATCTGTGCATGCTTATACTAATACCTAACCCTAGATATAAGATTCCGTGCCTATAAGCGAACAACAGAGGCCTGGAACTTTAGCTAGACATGGCTAAATTTCGATAGCCTCAATTCTGTAGCTTCATGCTAAAACCCGATTCATAATTCCCTTGAAACATACCACATGGTCTCTGAACACCACGTATTCTGGCGTGAACCAATACGCATAAGCAGAAATGGAACTGAATTCAAATATGCCTGATATTATTCACTGCTTGTAGGATGTTAGTTTTAGATGTGTTTGTTGTTTAATAAATTGTATTTTGTTAAACCTGGTTGTCGGTCTGATTGTTGTTTGTATAAATATTTGAGCCTAGACTCCAAAAGAACTTATGCCTTCAGATTGTCATTGGTTATTGTTATTTTAATATAAATATTGAAATTAATAAGCATGATTTAATAATACATTTTATGAGACTGATTAATTATACTTTTGCACCATTAGGTCAACGTATGAGATTCTGTATATGTATATTCTCAACACTAGTTGGCGCTCGTGTGAGGGTATGCGTGTATATTACCGACATAACTGGTAACCCAATGTGAAGCTAAATAAATTTATTTATATATTCTGCACATTCATTTGTGCCTCCATGTGACGACTTAAGACGTACACGTTCTAACTATCGGTCTTCACTACCAGATTCTTAATGTACCCAATGACACTACAATGATGATGATGATGGCGGCAATGGGGAAAGTAGCCCCTTTAGTACATATTAATATCAAGATATAAAGTGCTTCCCATTGGGTTTTTTCTTGAAATATGGCTCCTTAGCTAAGTGGTCTAAGGGCCATACATTTCTTAAATTTATTGGGGGGGGGGGGGATATGAAAGCTCATCAAAAGAATGGCATCAATTTCCAGAAGACTTCATATTAAATTACATTACTCTGGGAATAATGTTAGCTATCGATCTCATGACTGGCAATGAACAACACTAGCGAAATACAGCCAATATCAAATCATAAATTAGCATTAAACAACATTATTTTATATATAACCAATATAATTTTGCTAGCTAGCCAGCAACACATCCAGGAAGGGAATTAATGGATGATAACCCATATCGAGACAGCTTCATATCTCTAACATTGACTAATGGTTACATTGAAGTTATGTTAAGTAACTTCATAAGTTCCATAAATAGTTCCATGAATAGAAATGAGGTGAAATTGTCATGAAAACAAGAAGACTAAGACAGTTATGCCATCTTCAGTAACTTATCAGAATATTTCTTCAGAATCATTCTTCTCAGATGTCAGTAATGCGCTGTTTGTCACTGAGTGCGAGCTCAAGATTTCATGCGTGTTGGAAAGTTTTGACATGACAACACAACAGCAATACAGCTGAAAGCTTGGCATGCCAATTGTATGAAATGAGCCCCTGAATAAAACAGGCAAACCATATTATCATGCAAGGGTCAGTGCATATTGAGTAGTAGTGCTCCCGTTTCCTGGATAGTGGCGTGCCGCTATTGTTTAACGGTATGAGAAATACAGACGCGACTGTGCTGCTGAAGGTATCAAACTAACTGAGCTGTAAACAATGTAAAAAGTAACGTGAGGGTTTATAGAAAACAGAAAAATGCTGAGTTGTTTTTTCTGTGCCATTAGATATGCACCAGCATCCTCGACAATCGTTTCTGAGCATTTTCGGGGTAAAATGAAATTAAGACACAATCTGACTGAGTCAATAAGGCTGATTACCACCATGCTACTGGGGGCACCCTTATCAATCAGTTGTCTAAAAAGGCTTTATAAAAAGCTTACCATCTTTTGGTCTGGGATATACATGTGCTATAAATCTGTTGTTGAAGTGCATGAGCACTCCACAAAAATAATTTAGTAATATCTTCACCTTGCCTGGGGTCTGTGTGAATAACCATTTGAGGACCACATTAACACAAAAATGTTGAAGAAATTCACTTTTATTTTTATGATTTTACACATATACAATTGTAAGTTTAACTTTGGATGGACTTCTAGGAGACAGAGATACAAAACAGCTCAATTGTGCTGAGATGGAGTGAGAACCAGCAAGGTCAGTGGGTCCTAAAATACATGGTGAGACCAGGATGAGGACACGGCTTTTATTGTCTAAATCAAGAGGAACGCAAAGGAAAAGGAGGCGGGGCTTGAGCAGCCTACCATACGGAGCTCTCCCAGCCAGCGGGTTGAGTAACGGCGTTGGGTTGCCACTTCCTTCCCTTCGACTTCTGTCTGCAAGCGCCGGAAAGTCCGAGAGGTCCAATCCAGTCACGTTTTCACTCCCGTCTGAAACGGAAACAGGAGCATGTGATGACAAAGTGGTCACAATGTACCCTCCAGATGATCAGTATAGGAATCCCCAGACCACACAACCAAGTGAAAACCACGTAACAATAAACGCGTACAAGCGCTACCTCATGTTACATGATTAAACTGACTGACAGTGTGGTGTAATGGCATACTAAGCTCTGTATACTGGTATTGTGGCTTCTCCGAAGGGAAATTGTTGCTACACCCTGAAGGCACTTGAAAATTACAATTGCTTTCATTTAAATATCTAACAGATTGTCCTTTGTTTGTGCCGATTTGTGCCGGTGTGGTTTTTGATATATTTAAGATTATATTGTATAAGCTGTGACGTCACTCCACCCCAAGTAGCTCCGAATCACTCCAAAATAGTCTCATTCGTTTGTGCTGCATTGGTCTAGCAGCTAGATGAGCATTATATTTTACACTGAAAGTTCACAATATGGTAATCAATAGAAGCAGGCAATCACATTTAACATTTTTCCTGGGTCCAAAATTTTAAAGCGGTGCAGCCACTTCTATACGTGACGTGTGTCCGTCCGTAGCATGAGATTTAAACCAATCAGGAGTCGCCTATGCGTCACATGCCCGGCAATACAATAGCAGCTTCAGAAAAGCAAGCCCAGCTTCAGACAGCTCTATCTCAAAAAATATACGTCACAGCTTAGATATTCATATCTCTAACATTGCATACCCTCCTGGGAACCAGATGCACATCTGTATATAATGTCTTGTGTAGCTTAAAAACTGTAGTCGTGGTCACAAGTTAGAAAATGGGTTTGAAATTGAAATTACCAGCTGCTGCGAGAGTGGAGTTTTGAACATTCCACCATTTGTGTGAATGGGGAGCATGGTTTTCAAACAACACTGAATATTTTACAAACTAAAAATGTCACAGCTTAGATATTTACACCGTAGGAATTCTGGGAACCACATGAACATTTTGATACATATTATGTCTGTGTACCTTAAAAACTGTAGTCGTCGTCACAAGTTAGAAAATGGGTTTGAAATTGAAATTACCAGCTGCTGCTAGAGTGGAGTTTTGAACATTCCACCATTTGTGTGAATGGGGAGCATGGTTTTCAAACAACACTGAATATTTCACAAACTAAAAATGTCACAGCTTAGATATTTACACCGTAGGAATTCTGGGAACCACATGAACATTTTGATACATATTATGTATGTGTACCTTAAAAACTGTAGTCGTCGTCACAAGTTAGAAAATGGGTTCGAAATTGAAATTAACAACTGCCGCTAGAGTGGAGTTTTGAACATTCCACCTGTTAGCAAGGTGAGTCGCCGTAGCAACCCCCCGAAGCAAAATCAATACAAAATCTACCACCAGTGTTCTGCTGGACCCAGTCAGTTATGGAACGGCCCAACAATCCATGCACCCTCTTGTTGAGTTTGGAATTCCATTGTTATTGTTCAAGTAATAACTGTAATCTTTCCTGTTTGTTATCAGAGTACTAACTGTCATATTTCCTGTTTCTTCTGAAATACCAATTGCTGTCCTTTTAAATCTATCTCTCTTCTACATGTTTGTTAAATGCAATGTCTGTAAGTATACTAATTAATAAGCATAATGTGAAAATATCACCAAACCAGAGGCCATTGTTTTTGTACATGTAAACAACACACACATTTTCTACTGCGTTTTTTAATATGATTGCTCAAAACCTGCACCGCTTACTTCACCACCTGGGTGTGATTTTTTTAGGCTACACAGAAAAAAAAGAGGCATGATTTAAAAAAAACTAACTACATAGACTAGCTAGGTTGCACCTGTAAAAACGGTTTTCCTTCCCACAAACATTCTACCAAAACATCAGTATATAGATCACATCGCCGTGCCACGTCTATGTGCAGCGGTAACGTTAAATTGTATTATACCATGGTATGGGTGAATACTCGATTCTGATTGGTCAATGACTGGTCGTTATTCTGTATAACCGGTCAGTCATCCGGGTCACAAGTTTAATCACAGTTCTAAATTAATGCGCTGCCTGCCGGGCCAGCTAGTACTACTAGCTATGCAACCTGGGAATGGCAAACATGACCGGTCAATTCAGAGTCCAAGACGTTCTAGAAAATAAGTGGAATAAATAAAGTGAATTAATAAAGTAAACGAATGTAGCCTACCTACTTTATTTTCCTCAGTGACTGACATTACAGTAGCCTACGGCAGACGGCTACTTCGCCTCGTAGGTATGCTGCAAATAGTAGGCTAACTTTGGCTACGATAAACTTTTGTCATTGTTTTTAAGATAATGCAAATGCAATACGTGGCGAGGTAACTATATAGCTAGCCATAGTTACATTATCACGGAGTTAGCAAAGCGCATGGTGTTTATGTGCAATGCGTAGCCTAATCTTTTTTTTTTTTTTACTGCGAGCCATAAATCCATCTCTAAGGTAGAAGTTAACGTTGCCGTAGCAACAGCATGCATCTGATTTATAAAAATCGGTAAACAACATTAATCTACAGATTAAAAAAAGTTTGTATTCGGCAGATATCTTAGTTACAACTACTTCAATCTAGCAAAACAATTTTTGTGGTTAGAAGTACAGTATTTATTCAGTTGGAAATACGAATTTATCATAGTAGGAATTTACATGTAAATTGACGTCAGCAACACGCTGACTGCTTGTGAAATTCACAATGCAATTTACAATTCATAATTGTGAATGCAAGCTAGGCTACTTCACAAAGCATGTTAATCTGTAGCCTATAGGCTATATATAGAAAACTTTTTATCCAGCGAAAATTCTTCGATAAGTTACATCTAACAAACTCCGTAGTATTTTTTAGATGGTCCCATAGGACATCATGATGCGAATCTGCTACACACTGCGTGACCAAACCATTTTTAAAAAGCAAGACAGAGAGAGGGAGGTAATGTTGAATCTGATTGAGTTATGGTTTCATACAATTTTCTTAAATAATGTAATGACAAAAATAACCAAAATTGGTGCCAATTGTACGTTATAACCGAGAAGGAACTATTTTTCCCCCGATAGAATCAATTATTTTCAGAACTAACGACGAGGGTTTGCATAGCAACGCACTTAAATAGAACTAGTAACGAGAAATAGAATTAGCAACGAGATGTTTTCTGTTCAATTAGAACTACCAACCAGCTGTTTTGCATGACAACGCAAAAACAACAAGCCCAAAGAGCTGCGGAAGTACATTTAAATTTCAGCTGATTAAATCGATAAAAATCTATAAATATGAAAGTAACTATATATAATCATTGTTGGTAACCATGGTATAAGCGCAATAATCAACTCCGAGGTGTGCATTACACGGTTTTAACCGCACTCCACTGAGGCGCTTCGCGTCGGGTGGTTCTTCGCCTCAACGTCGTGCGGTTAAAACCGTGTAATGCACACCTCGTCGTTGATTATTGCTTACATAATAGGTCGAGACAAGGACTTTTTAAAATTTCCTCCCGATGATTTGAAGTAGGCCCACGTTACATAGGCTAGCTAGGTAGCACCTGTAAAAAACGGTTTCCCTTCCTAATGCAATTAAAGTGTGGCCATGTGTCTTTGGTAAACACTGATATTTCAGTGTAACAGTGGTGATAAATAAGCAAATCACTCTATAGGTGCATGGAGTAATATCATAAATGGTCGTTTTTCTGTCTTTCAAAATATTAACGGGTGCGTGCAATACTATATTGCCAAATGCCGTAGATAACTGTCGAAAAACTCAGAAGAGTCTCACTGACGTCAATACTTTGAAACGATTGGCTAGTAATGGTGCACGTGATCCAAGCTAAGCTACTACTAGCCGTTACGCTTTTCACAATAGAGATGGGAGGTTCGACTCTTTTTACTAACTCGAGTTTGTATGAGTCACTCACCAAAGAGAGTCGGGTTTTGGAGTCATTTCTAAATGTTATCGGAATGAATGGATCAAATTCTAATAGTGAAACAAGTTATTTCGCGGGGGTTGTGACGCTCAAATCCACCGTTTCACAGCCGCTCCTTTTCCCATGATTGTGTGCGAGAAAACTGCTTTTCGGACCTGGAAGTTGTAATTACACGGTTTTACCACTAAATTGGGTTCAAAGCCCGCCGCTGTTCTGTGGGCTTGCTCAGTACTCTCACTCACGAGTTAGCGAATCAGTGAGTGCGAGTCAGAGCTGACCAACTCGAGTTGACAGCCACAGTCACTCACCCGCACCCGCTGAACCAACGAGAACCAACGAGTGCAAATATGAAGGCAAGTATATTCGCAAGTATATTGCGAATACTTTCTACGCCGTCACACAGAGACTAACATTAGCAGAGCGGAGCAGCGAACTCCAGCAGTCGCAAACGAGACCGACTGACCAACACACACTGCAGCATTCAACTCTGAGGTGAAGAAAATAGCTCTTATACAAAATATTGGTAATAAAAAAGAACTGAAAAAACTGTTTTGATTTGAAATGGTTTTATTGTTTCCGTTTAAAACAGTCCGTCATTCTGCTTAAAAGACGTGAACTGCAGTCAGTCCCATAGATCAGAACGGCATCACACAACCTGCTAATCAGAAATGACAGACTGTTGAATTTCATGATTGATCAATCAGAATTGAGTAGTAGTAAACTACTAAAAAGGGACAAATTAAAATTCATGGTCGGTTACTGACTGTGGCATGGAACTTGTGAGTGAGTGGGTGATTCGTACGTGCAGCCAGAACTTCAGCTCAGGGCAGGGGGCGGGTTCCGGGGCTGGGAGAGCGAGTACTGGGTGACCGAGTGAGTGAGTGTTTCGTGCAACCTGAGTCAGACAGCTCCAGGCGGGCTGGGAGAGCAAGTGAGTGAGTGATTCGTGCAGCCAGACCTTCAGCTCAGGGCAGGGAGAGAGAGTACGGAGTGGAAACAATTGCGCCAAAGTGGTTGCTTTCTCACAGGGCTAGGTGATTTACTTGATACATTTCCACAAATAGTTAATATAAGAGTTGCACAATAGTGTGAGTAACACGTTATCTCACCTCGTCTTCGCAGTTCGCATTAGCAAGTAGCAGGTAGGAGGGGCGAGTCAGTGAACGAGTTAATGGAGGAGAGGACTTGTCAATCCTGAAGGCCAGTTTATAGTCCAGCGACAGAGTGTCGCGGCGACCGACGACGTGCCATGGATGTCGCTGGTCGCAGCGACATTTGGTTTATACTTCGGGCGACTGTCGTCCTGTGGTCGCCGCGACGGTCGCTGAAGATGTCGCTGAGACATGAAATTAATTCAACTTTGACCCTGTCGCTGCCTCTGTTGTTATGGTAACGTTTGTCTCTGACAGCGGAGGCTTCGCTCGAGCAGTCAACTTACTAGCTAGCACAAAAGCTAACTGTAGCCTACAATGGAGGGCGATAAATTTCTTGCTGAGAAACTGCTAAGTGCGGTCATGGGGTACCCATGCTTATATGCCCATGACCGTAGTGACTACAAGGATTCTCTTAAAAAAGAGAATGCCTGGTCTCAAATTGCGGCCGATTTAAATACTTCTCGTAAGTAGCCAGTAGACGTACCTTAAGTAACTTAGGCTAACGTTACCGTTAGCTGTCTTTAACGAACGTCTTGTTTTGCTTACAAGTGAGCAGACCAGTTGGTTAGATAACATACCTAATTTATAAAAATGACATTATGCCAAGTACCTATAACGTAGGCTAGATACTTGCGGCAGGTCTAATACCGTCTAAGCCAGGGGTGTCAAGATCCGGTCCTGGAGGGCCGCAGTGTCTGCTGGTTTTTGGTGCGTTTAAGCACAAGTGATTAATTTAAGTCACTAATTGGCTAAGAAGTCCACACACCTTGTTCTCAATGCTTTAACTGGGTGCTGATTGAAAGGAAACCACAAATACCTGTAGACACTGCGGCCCTCCAGGACTGGAGTTTGACACCCCTGGTCTAAGCTATATATTAGACTACAAGTCAACTGAAGGCTTCCGTCCACTTGATAATGGTGTTGTCATGTGATAGATACTAGAGCAGCCTACTTCAAGCTTTTCAACCAACCACGGTCCGGCGTAGCCTAGTTGATTAGCGAAAGATTTCGTTAAACGCACACACACACTTTTCTAACAGCGCATCAAAACTTAACCTAATAGCTTTCTCATGTAACAAAATATAAAACATAATAAAAACATTTATTTTATATATTAGGCTATTTTACTTCGAAAATAAAAGCAATGGTAACGTTATGGTGCTGAGCAGCCTATATTAGACTACTTAGTCTTAGGCTGCGTCAATGATTTGAATCTTTTTTTCATTGAACATAACGTTAACATAGAAATTTTGTTTCATGTATTTTAGCCAAAGAAGTTATGAAACGATTCAAGAGTCTCCGGGACGTCTATGGGAGAATTAAGAGGGAGTCTGTCAGGCGGAGCGGGTCAGCAGCGACTGTTCCAACAAACAAATGGCCATATTTTGCGCTGATGGCCTTCATGGACCCCTATATGAAGAGCAGCATGTTAGTAAAAAAAAAATCAAATGACAATATAATATCGGCATATTGCCTGTAGAGCCCATCGTGGTTTATTTCTTAAAAAATAGTATTGGACTGCATTGTTATGGATATGGACGCCACTGAGCCTTATAATAAAAAATAAAATAAAAATTTCTTTGTAGGAATACACAGTCAAACTACGTCGTAGAGACAGCGCGCCGAATGTCCCTGCTCCAACCTTCCCTTCTCCGGAGGAAGTGACAGGAGAGAGCTCCCGATCACCCCCTGCCCCAGACAAGGCTTCTGATCCTCCTCGGGAGAAGAGGATGAGAGGGGCAGAGAGTGATCGCGAGCTGTACCAATTGGTACAGCAATCAGCCGCAGCCCTGCACAGTCTCAAAAAGAGGCAGTCCTCGGAGACTGTGCTCTGGGCACAGTCCGTGGCCTTCAGGCTGGACAGCCTGCCACCATTCGAGCGGGCCCAGGCAAGGGTCCGCATCGAACAAGTGCTCCTGGAAGCGGAGTTCCCAGACGGGAGGTCCCAAGAAATTGAGGAGAGTGGAGGCAGAATGTTTTTAAATTTGTAAATAGCACTTTAAATAAACAGTTTTTATGATATATGTCTCTTTCCCCATTGGCCTGAAATAATGCAGAACACTATCATGTCTATAAATAGGCCTAATATAGGCTATAGCCTACCTCAACAGATTAGGCTACATGCCTATAGGCTATATAGCCTATATAAATATTTAATTTAAAAAACTAATCGTTGCAGCAATGTCTAAATGCATTTAACATTCAGTGATCGTCTTAGTTGTAAATGTGGAAATAATCTCACCTGGGTGGTAGACTAGGTTACTGGAGTGAACCCATTCCTGACAACCCAAAAATGAGAAGTTCAGCCTGTGTAGCTAATACAGCTAAATTTTTTATAGGCTACTTAGACATGTGCCGGTGAAAATTGCTATAACGACCGTTGGATATGTCACTTTATTGTTTTACGTGGGATATACTAGGATTAATAAGTCAGTTCCTTGATTAGCGTAAAATGGTGGCGACTGAAATGAGTCTTAAAAAGACATGAAACAATGCGGCTTGGGCGTCGTAATAAAACATTTATTTTGTTTAGGCTATAAGCTACAGCCCATTTCACAGATGTGAAGCGTGCAGCGAAGATGAGAAACAATCAAACAAAGTAAAGGCAATGAAAAAACTTGCATTTGAAACAATATTAACTACGTTACATGTCTTACTATCGTATAGGCGCTGATCACGTCAAACACAAACAAATAAAGTTAATCTTGAATTTGAAGCAGATATCATGTGTAGCCTAGCTATTTAAAGGGTAAGTTCGCTATTTTGGACCTTTGAACCCTATTTGCGGTCCGTCTTCCATGAACCTGACCCATGAAGTCCATTTTTTCACTGATCGGTCCAGTATTGAGTTCGCTACAGATTTCCTGTAGGCTCTCACTGGGCTACAATAGAAGTCAACGGGGCAATTAGAAATGTTATGGAAAAACAACGATAAATGTGCTTTTATAGCTCAGTGTGTATTCTTACGGTCTCAGTATGCTCTCCTGTGAAATGTAGGCTATCGCAAACGCAAACCGAACGTTGAAACAACAGTTCCATTTGAAACAGAACTATTTCTCCGACCGCACTACCTCGCACTGACTTCGGATAACATTACCTGCGCAACTTCAGCCTCTCTCTCTTCTCTTGCTCTCTTATCATCCATCTCTTGTAGTTCCGTGTCCGTGTATTCTGGCTCAAATCTGTAGCCAGTAACGTCAAAGTCAAAATCAAATTCTTCGTCTTCGTAATCATTATAGTCATCCATCATCCAAGTTTTTTTGTGCAAATTGTAGCCTACGTTGCTGCAGGTAAACAAATGCAGACTGCTCAACTAGATAATTTCGTAAACGGCCGGCACACCTTCCCGCTCCCCTACCCCCGACACATAGTACTCTGCGGGAGCAGCGAAAACAAGCAACAGAGAAATGCTTACTTCCAAGCCATGCCAAGCACGTAAAAATGTTCGGATTGAGATACATTTCACAGGAGAGCATACTGAGACCGGTAACAATACACCCTGAGCTTCCCGTCTCATTTATTGTACATGAAAGCACATTTATCGAACATTTCTAATTGCCCCGTTGACTTCTATTGTAGCCCAGTGAGAGCCTACAGGAAATCTGTAGCGAACTCAATACTGGACCGATCAGCGAAAAAATGGACTTCATGGGTCAGGTTCATGGAAGACGGACCGCAAATAGGGTCCAAGGTCCAAAATAGCGAACTTACCCTTTAACGTTTTTTTTTAAAGTGTAGCCTATTTAGCCTATATTTTTGGTATGCTTCTTGGAGATGTTTATTTGTGTATTATTCATTTATTTCAAGTTACCTACATACAATTAAATAATTTGATACCCACTCTAGTGCAGAAGGTGGCGGTAGCTATGCACCTTTACATTGGGTCACAACAAACACAACAAAACCCACAGAAGTAACAATTAGCCGCTATGTGCGCCGCACATGCTCCCACTGCCAAGGCACTTCTCCTGCTTCAGAAATGAAGTAGTTCTTTAGGTTCTGACGGATGGCGGAGGCATCAGCCCCAAAGGTGTTGGCTCCAACACGAGGTATGTCCTGGAGGCAGGACCTCTCCTCTTCTTGACGCCAGCTGCCCTCGACAACGTTGCCGTTGACATCTTCGCTGTCAGTAGCATTTGGAGGACAGTAACTCCTGTTGTTTACTGGGAGCTCAACCTCTAAATCCCTAAGGAAATTGTGCAGACAGACTGTGGCCTTAACTACTGCAATTGCCCTGTTGATTTTGCAGTGGATGGGCTTTCTGTACACACGCCACCTGGTTGACAAAATGCCGAATGAGTTTTCAATTATTCGTCTTGCCCTGGATAGCCGATAATTGAAAACTCTCTCTGGTTCGTGGAGAAAGCGCCCTGGAAAAGGCCTCATCAGATTTTGCCGCAGCGGAAACGCTTCGTCGCCCACTAGTACGTGTGGCACCGTTATGGCAGACCTTGGCAAATTGGTGGCTCCGGGAAAGCCAAGATCACCCGATTGGAACTTTCGCCCAAAAACGGAACTGCTCAGGACGCCCCCATCACTGTGTCTTCCAGGGCAGCCGATGTTGACCATGCTGAATCTGTAGCATGCATCACATACTGCAAGGAGGACGATGCTGTGTGTGCCTTTATAATTATAGAACGTGGACCCAGCATTGGCAGGGGCCTGAATTATGCAATGCTTCCCATCGATAGCACCACAGCAGTTGGGGAAATTCCACACTTCGTTGAACACTGCAGCAATGTTCATCCATTCCCTTTCGTCTGGGACCTTGAGGACCTGATGGTGCAATGCCTCCCACAGAGCTGTACAGGTCTCCTCAGTTAATAAGCCAACAGTTGACTTTGCCATTCTGTAGGAGAAGGCCAGGGATTGCTGGGAGTCCCCGGAAGCCAGGTATCTATAATACAAATTGATCTTTGTAAGCTGTGTTTTATTTATTCTTATTATTAGCCTATTATTTATGTAAATTCGCCGATTGCTGAACTAGACTGTGGAGAATGTCACGGGAAGCAGCTGGCTCAATGTTGCAATTTTACAAGTTGGCAATGTTCAGTCTGTATTGTCAATGGTTACAATGACACATTTGTAGCTAGCTAACAAACTAGCTAGCAAGCGTAGGCTATGCCTGCGAATGCATTAAAGTAATTTGCTTTTAACAACTTGATTTATCTCTCCTATAGCCTCCTATTAATAGTGGCTTATTAGATTGTACATTACCGTAGGGTTAAGGTCAGTCTTTCTCCGGGCGATATTGGCTGACGATGCGTTGGCCTGTGTTGCAGACTTGTAACAACGAGTGACAGTAACTGATCAAATATCATCGGTGACATTCTAATGTAGCGAGAAAAATACTCGACATCACTGAACCTCAGTTCTCTAACGAGAGAATTGTACTCCCCCAACGAGTGACGCCTTGTGTTCACGTCCCTGACATATGCCCTCCGTGTTTGCTTTCTCCTTTTTAGGAGTAAAGTAGCTGATAAAATTAGATGAAGTAAAACAGCTTCTTCCTCCATTTTCCTCGGAGTGTCAACTGTCGCTGGAATGTCGCTGGAGTGTTTATACTTTTTGAAAGCGACAACGACCACAGTCTATGTCGGGCGACAATAGAATGTTCATGAACGCTCAGCGATTTTGGTCGCCGCGACACTCTCCGAGGACTGCCTCTTTTTGAGACTGTGCAGGCTGCGGCTGATTGCTGTACCAATTGGTACAGCTCGCGATCACTCTCTGCCCCTCTCTCTCCCGAGGAGGATCAGAAGCCTTGTCTGGGGCAGGGGGTGATTGGGAGCTCTCTCCTGTCACTTCCTCCGGAGAAGGGAAGGTTGGAGAAGGGAAGGTTGGAGCAGGGACTCTACGTAGTTTGACTGTGTATTCCTACAAATAAATTTATTTTAATTTTTTTATTATAAGGCTCAGTGGCGTCCATATCCATAACAATGCAGTCCAATACTATTTTGTAAGAAATATAGCACGGTGGGCAATATGCCGATATTATATTGTCATTTTTTATTTATTTTATTTGTTTCTGATTTTTCTCCATTTTCCCCCAATTTAGTAGCCAATTGAACCCCTATTCTAATTCAATTCCCTCCATGTAGCAACCGCTAGAGAATTTTTACTAACATGCTGCTCTTCATATAGGGGTCCATGAAGGCCATCAGCGGAAAATATAGCCATTTGTTCGTTGGAACAGTCGCTGCTGACCCGCTCCGCCTGACAGACTCCCTCTTAATTCTCCCATAGACGTCCCGGAGACTCTTGAAACATTTCATAACTTCTTTGGCTAAAATAAATTAAACAAAATTTCTATGTTAACGTTATGTTCAATGAAAAAAAGATTCAAATCATTAACGTAGCCTAAGACTAAGTAGTAAAGAAAGCTATTAGGTTAAGTTTTGACGCGCTATTAGAAAAGTGTGTGTGCGTTTAACAACGCACTAATCGCTAATCAACTAGGCTACGCCGGACTGTGGTTGGTTGAAAAACTTGAAGTAGGCTGCTATCTAGTATCTATCAGATGACAACACCATTATCAAGTGGACGGAAGCCTTCAGTTGACTTGTAGTCTAATATATAGCTTAGACGGTATTAGACCTGCCGCAAGTATCTAGCCTACGTTATAGGTAGTTGGCATAATGTCATTTTTATAAATTAGGTATGTTATCTAACCAACTGGTCTGCTCACTTGTAAGCAAAACAAGACGTTCGTTAAAGACAGCTAACGTTAACGTTAGCCTAAGTTACTTGTACGTCTACTGGCTACTTACGAGAAGTATTTAAATCGGCCGCAATTTGAGACCAGGCATTCTCTTTTTTAAGAGAATCCTTATAGTCACTACGGTCATGGGCATATAAGCATGGGTACCCCATGACCGCACTTAGCAGTTTCTGAACAAGAAATTTATCGCCCTCCATTGTAGGCTACAGTTAGCTTTTGTGCTAGCTAGTAAGCTGACAGCTCGAGCGAAGCCTCCGCTGTCAGAGACAAACGTTACCATAACAACAGAGGCAGCGACAGGGTCAAAGTTGAATTAATTTCTTGTCTCAGCGACATCTTCAGCGACCGTTGCGGCGACCACAGGACGACAGTCGCCCGAAGTATAAACCAAATGTCGCTGCGACCAGCGACATCCATGGCACGTCGTCGGTCGCCGCGACACTGTCGCTGGACTATAAACTGGCCTTAACAGCTAGTAGTAGCTTAGCTTGGATCACGTGCACCGTTGCTAGCCAATCGTTTCAAAGTATTGACGTCAGTGAGACTCTTCAGAGTTTTTCGACAGTTATCTACGGCATTTGGCAATATAGTATTGCAGGTAGCCGTTAATATTTTGAAAGACAGAAAAACGACCATTTATGATATTACCACTCCATGCACCTATAAAGATTGATTTGCTTACTTATCACCACTGTTACACTGAAATATCAGTGTTTACCAAAGACACATGGCCACACTTTAATTGCATTAGGAAGGGAAACCGTTTTTACAGGTGCTACCTAGCTAGCCTATGTAACGTGGGCCTACTGCAAATCATCGGAAGGAAATTTAAAAAGTCCTTGTCTCGACCTATTATTACAATTTAACGTTACCGCTGCACATAGACGTGGCATGGCGATGTGATCTATACACTGATATTTTGGTAGAATGTTTGTGGAATACAATTCCAGTAGAAAAAAGAGCACAAATTCGGATGTTTAGCTATGTAGCTAATTAGCCAGCTAGCGATGGTATAAGTTACCGTTAAACATCCGTTCAAAAACTGACTCGCTAACAAACAGACACATCAACCTAACACCGATTTATATTTTATGATTAAACAATATCGTATTTAGATATACACTACTCACAAAAAGTTAGGGATATTCGGCTTTCGGGTGAAATTTCAGGATGAACCTAAAATGCACTATAACCTTTACAGGTGAAATTAATTTGACCTTCTCTAAACCTTTGAATGCACATGTCCAACTATTCAATGTTTCAGTACTTTTTGCACAACTTGCTGTTCTCTAACAAGGAGCTGAACGGCAAAATTCACAACAGGTGTTTGATCCATGAATCGACAAATAAATTTCCTGGTTCAATTAGAATTGGTATTTAAACAGTCCTCTTCATCATGCTGTTCACATTTTGACATCATGAGACCAAGACGACACCTAACAATCGATCAACAGTACCTCGCCATTGCGAGGCTTCAAACAGGATGTTCTCAGAGGGAAGTGGCCACTGAGCTTAGAGTGTCACAGAGTGTCATCAGCAGGTTGCAACAGAGATACAGAGAGACTGGAAGAGTCACAGAAAGGCATAGAAGTGGACGTCCTTTGGCCACATCCCACACTGATGACCGCTTCATTGTGAACAGTGCCCTGCGGAACCGGATGATGAATGCCACTCAACTCCAGGCACATTTAAGGGAGGTGAGAGGCACCCAAGTGTCACGTCAGACCATTCGAAACCGTTTACATCAGCGTGGTCTGCGTGCTAGATGACCTGCAAGGGTACCTGACCACACCACCAGGCACAGGCGTCATCGTCTTGCATGGGCCAGGGAGCATTTACGCTGGACGAGGGACCAGTGGGCCTCAGTGCTGTTCTCTGATGAAAGTCGATTCACGTTGAGCAGAAATGATGGCCGCCAACGATGTTGGAGACGTCAAGGAGAGCGCTATGCATCAGCCACTGTTGTCACCAGACGACCCTTTGGTGGTGGCGGTGTTACAGTGTGGGCAGGTGTGTCTAGTCAATACAGAACTGCCCTACACTTTGTGAATGGTATAGTGACAAGCCCATACTACCTGAATAACATCATTAATCCAGTCATTGTGCCCCTGCATGAACAACACAGGCCTAATTTCATCTTCATGGACGACAATGCTTCAGCTCATCGAGGTCGCATCATTAGGGAAAGGCTGCTGGAGACTGGGGTACCTCAAATGGAGTGGCCTGCACTTTCTCCAGACCTGAATCCCATAGAAAACATATGGGATCAGCTGACTCACCGTGTAGAGGCTCGTAACTCTGTACCCCAGAACCTCAATGACCTGAGGGCCGCCCTTCAAGAAGAGTGGGATGCCATGCCTCAGCAGACAATAAGTCGACTTGTGAACAGCATGAGACGTCGTTGTCAAGCTGTAATTGATGCTCAAGGGCACATGACAAGTTATTGAGACATTGACATTTTTGTTGTGGTATACCCACCACTGTTGTTGGCTTTTGTTTCAATAAATTGTTTGAGATGAGGAAATCACCATTGCATGCTTCTACTTAAATGCCCTACTTTCATGATACGTATAATATCACTGTAGCGTGAACTTACATTTTCCATAAATTTCACCCGAAAGCCAAATATCCCTAACTTTTTGTGGGTAGTGTATGTATGTATGTATATGTATTTAGATATATATATAATATATATTTTATATATATCCATACAACAGGAATATTCCTTAAAATAACTAAAAATAAACTAAATTGACACAAGAGAAATGATCAGTTCAAAGATTTACAGTTCTTGAGCTGTCACTGACCTGTGGAATATATGTTGTAGCCTACACATCTTTTAAGTTTTTGTTCACATTTGTGCTGTATCAGCAAAGATATGAGACTCCTCATTTCTTGGCAATATTCTTCAAATAAAGCATACTCCTCTAAGTTGAAAGATTCTCTCTCACCCATTTACTTTGTGGATCCTCAGAAATTAATACAATTACGTACAATGACTATATACTCTGGAAAATGGTCTAATCTGATATTCTTTTTTCTTAATATTTTATTTTTATCCTTTGGGTCATTTCAGCATTGGAGACATATTTGGTCTGTTGGACATTTTGATTAATAAAACTGAAATGGTACACAAATACATGAAAATAATAATTCATTCAACTTCTGTATGTTGTTCTTTCATATAGCACTCAATATTTGTCATCCTGTTGTCTTTTTTAGATATTAAAAACATTTTGTAAAGTCACAAGTCAAGCATGTCCCTGAGCTTAATCAAGACTTTGATTTACAACTTTCAATATAAAAAAATTTTACTAAAAAGTTGCACCACTAATAAGTTTAACATGTCCGCTTGCATATTAATACTAACCTTAAAACTTGTTTACATGATTATGTAAAAAAAAAAAATAATAATAATAATTTAAATGTTGTCCCAAGTTCCAGTCAACCCTGTTATAATGATGGGAAAAACTGCAGGAAATTATGGCATCACGCCTTAAGTGTTACAACCTTGAGGAATTTACATTATTTCTTCAAATAGATAAGACAGCGTGCAAGAAGAAGCATGTTTTCAATGTTTGGCATAAGGGGACGAGCACAACTCATCACCCTTGTTACGCTTAATTCATGCAGAAAAGAACATGGGTTTTGTAAAATTATATCTGTTAAAATGTAATAAAAATCTGATATGAATGCAATTATCTTTCCATTTGTTTCACCAAATGGCTAGCTATAAGTTTTAGGGCACTCAACCATGTTATTGTCAACCCTGTCAATTCTGTTATAACAGGGCTGACAAACAAGGTTGACAATATAGGACAAAGCACAGTAGTCCCTCCTGAGACGCAAAAACTACATTGCTCAGACATATGAATTTATTTTACCTTATTTACACACAGGAAAAAGGGACCCTATCAAAACTATTTAATCATTAATACACTTGAATATCTAATATGAATTAATTGAAATGATTGTGTGACTATGTTAATATGTGTTACAGGCAAAAAGAAACAGGAAGTAAAATATCAAAAAAGGAAAGGGAAAGGCTTCATTTAGGCCTATTTCATTTAAAAATCAATGAGCTAGAAATGATTATGATTTTTAAAACGAAAGAAAATATATAGGCAAAGAGATTCCTACAGTTGATCAAGAAATCAGTTTCTCCTAGATCACAAAGCAGCATACTTTTTTTTTTTTTTTTTTTCCAAAATACAAAATGAGTTATTTATCAAATAGGGACTCATTATATAGGCCTACTAGAAAATGCTATTTTATATCCCATTAATGCATTACTAGACATTTGTATTTGCAAAAGCATTTTGAGAGCTAGCTGGCAACCAGTATTATAGATTTGACTTTTTACTCTTCTATTCTCAAAAGGAAATATGTGGGGGGAGGGGATTCATTTGCCGCCAGTTTTTTTTTAATCCAACTAACGGTAATGTTCATGTTAGCGAACTATAAGGAGTTGGATCGATTTTGAGGTTTACAACCGTTATTATATCTGCTACCTCGTTCTAAACCAACTGACAAGTATACAAAAAACATATTGTAAATCATATTTCAAACAATACACTGCCCCCAAAATATGTATGTATAAACTTTATTGCAGCGGCCTCAGACAAAAAACATTGATTGAACTAATTAACTGAAAAAATCTCTGACTGAATCACTGAACTCCATGGGCACACTGCTCGCACCAACTACTTTACGCTGTATCGTAAGAGAGTACTCAAGTGCGTACGTCAGTCGTGGGCGGAGTCTGGTTTCGGAAGTAAATTCCCTATGGAAAATAGAATGGGTTTCGGAGACTACCGACTATTTCTTGAAATCTGATTCATAGAATGAGCCGAAACGTTCCTGGATTAGCCTGTGTGGTACAAGCATGTAGACCATATATCGCATGTTCCAATTTTTATTTTTTAAAGTAATGCATTAATGATTGTAGTTCGACTTGTAGTCCACTTTAACGGACTGCATATCCAGTACTGCAACGCACGGGTGGTTCTCGACCAATAAGATATCATCATCTCGTCTGTCTGCTCTGTGGCAGATGGGAGTAGGCTCGTGCCGCTCAAGACAAGCTAACGTTAGCTTGCTAAGTAGAGAAGCCCGCCCGACAAGGTCAGAAACTATGCTACGGTTAACCACATGAAGCAATTCTAGCTTTAAGTCCTTCAAGCTAGCTAGCTAACGTTAGAAAAAAGTGTTTAAAAACAGAGCTGTGTGCTGTATGCTGGCTAATGTTATATGAAAACGTCTGGAGATAAGGCTGCTCGTTCGGAGGGAATTATGGGACGTGTAGTTTTTAAACAGTGCCAGCGCTGGGATGTTCACAAAAAAAATACTAAAACGTAAAATATACTCGAAGCTGGTCCAGAAAAACGACATAGTTTGCGAACGGGTGTTATATTGAACAGCCCGGGAAATTGACGGTAAGACAATCAGAAATGGTTTAAAAGTAAGCTTTAGTTAATGTCTACGCTCTAAATGAATGGGGAATTTACTTCCGAAACCAGCGTGACGTAGTCACTTGAGTACTCTATTACCTACATTTCATTCTACTTTTTCATGTTGGTAGATGGTCTTTGTAGGCTCTTCATCATCACGTGTTCAGTACGACCAACCAGAGAGTCGTGTTGACTCGCGAAGAGTAAAACAACGGAAACAACGGAGGCTATAACTTCGTTATCGAGTCGCATCAAGTAAAATCACGCATCGATTCGTATTCTTATATGTATTACGGGTATAACTGAGTTGGAAATATGACTGTAAACCGCTTATTTCTATATAAAAAGCCAGGGGGTTTCTCCATTATAGCCTATGGGTAAACTGAGTGGTGCGGTGCACTGGACGCCAAATAGGTTGTTGCAACTCCTGGCTCCTCCCGCCTCTCCAGTTCTGCGCTGGCTAAGAGCAGTGGCACTGTGCAAAAGGGACAGAATGACCATGTTCACGTGACCTTTCTCGGCCAATCAGAAAAAAACTACGGGCCTTTCTAGTTCTTACAATTCTACAGACAAAACAGCTTGTTGGAAGACTGACTGTGACGCGAAGGAAAATGTGTAAACACGCCTACTCGCAGTAGACCCCCACCCCCAATAATTTTTATTACAGATCTGCACGATCCATGTGAATGACCTATTTTGAAATAAAAACGGCGAATCTCGCCGAAAGGTGACAAGTTTGTACCCCTGCAAGAGCCCAGTTAAGAGCAGAGAGCGCAGGTATGTCTGGGGAGTGCGGATTCGAACAATGTAGCTTTGCTGTGCCATTTCATACCAACATAAGCACAAAACACAGCAAAAACCAATGAGAAATCTGGTGCTGGTTGGGGTGGAGAGTGACGTCACTCATTATAAAAGCTATATCTTATATCTAAAGAATAAATATAGCTAACGTGTTTCTTTCAGTAGCACAAAAGAACGTGACTATTTTGGAGCAATTCGTAGTTACCTGGGGTGGAGAGTGACGTGACGTGACAGCTTATAATCTTAAATATATCAATAACCACACCGGCACAAATAATTATTACGGCACAAATCAACACAAACGCAGCACAAACGAAGGACAATATTTTAATTAATGTTCTGTTCACATGGGGTGCCAACTTCACAAACGTCCAAATATTTTCTTTCCAAGTGCCCTTGAAACTTCTGGTTTGCAATTCATTACTGTGACAGCATAAAAATCTGTCTTTTCTCAGTTTAGTCCATTTCTCCATAATGGAAGCTCTATATGTTTCACAAACAGGAACAATCCTTATTTTCTTATTGTCTTAGCAAGTTGCCTTAGAAATTTGAATTTGGTGCAATGCCTGTTCATAATATCAGAGGCATATAAAGAGGGGGTAAGCCTGTAGACATTCAAGGCTATGTGCTCCAGTGCTGTGCATGCTTGATTCATTATCTTGGGGGGCGGGGGGTTCACCTGTTCCGTTGAAAATGTTGCTTGATAACGAGTTGTTCATCCCAAATGCCTGATTCCTGTTCATTCCAAACCCAGACATGCTGTAATGACACAAAAAAACAAATTAATGCTACTTGTATGACAGGCCAGCAATAACATAAATAGAGACCACCTCGCTATTTAATGCTCAACACATTTTGGAGAAAGACTGGGAATCGCTCACATTTCAAGAGGAAAACTTAAAAGCTTCCAAAATATCACCTAAGTCCAGATCTGCCTACACTATGGTATGTCCTATGTATTGAGGAACTACTTTAAGGTTTCTTCATTTTTTTTGTTTTAAAAGCCTTATTTTTGAGTCAACTGGAAACTGCCAAACTCATGGAGTCATGTAATAATGAAAATAATTAAAGATGCTTGTTTCAAAGACTGGTAATAATATCAACTCTGTGCCATGTTGTAGGTGAGAAGATGATCGGGTGTTTTGTGCAAAGAGAGCCTTGGTGTGATAATTAATATTTTTGGTAATAGGCATGCTCGCGATAAGCCTCCATTTAAGCCCTGCTAGACTAATTTCATGCCCTGTGCTGAAAGGTCATTGCTCCTCATTTTGCAATGGTAATATGATCTTGCTGATTAAAATAATAACCGTGGCATAATTTGCCTCTCCAAAGTCTAGCCCACTCTGGAGTAGGCTTGCAAGTAGGCCCGATTGTGTCATGAGTGTGTGACCCACAGTTTCTCTCTGTATCCGCAAAGTGAGTAGATCTATTAGACCATGACTATCCAGAATGCACATTGCACCTATTTTTGTTTTAACATGTCACATACTAATTAGCTCTCCTTTACCTCAAATTCATAAACCCTGTGTGGGCTCAATCCCAGTCCATCAACCCAGCTTTCAAACAACATATTTGCATGTGCTTTCTCTAGCAGACTTTTATAATCACCTATTGTTGCAACGTGAACATAAAACTATTTCTATAAATCAAAAAAAAAATTATTTTTGTTTTTATAAATGTAACAAGTTGTTAATCTCCACCGCCTAAACTCTGATCCAGACAGAATTGTAAATTATTGTTGGGGCCAGATGGCACTCAAAATGGTAATTACAGAATTATCTGCATTCATAAGTGTTTATAGTACAGATCAAAAATAGTTATTACCAAACCGCAACCAGTGGTGAGGCACACATTCATGACAGTGAAGGGTGGAATCCACAAAAGGATTGTAATGTTTTGATGGGTGTTACACCATCATAAATACAATATATAAAATTATGTATGATTCACTGAGCACCCACAGAGGTTGGAAATCACATGCAACTGCACTACCAGGGAATAGCGACAGTGTGCTGTCTGGGCATAATTAAACGGTGTTATTATATACAGCTCTGGAAAAAATTAAGAGACCACTGTAAAATTATTATGGATGGATCACTTTAAGGGTTGTTTCTCCTAACAAATTTTCCTATTGAACTCTATGGAATAATAAGTCAGGAGAAGAAACCCTTCAAGTTATCCATCCATATCTACTGTATTTCTGGCAGCAGAGTGATGGTTTAAGGCTTGTTTGATACATTACATTACAGGCATTTAGCCTGTAATGTAATGTAATGACTGTAATTTACAGCAAAATCAAATCCTACCCCCAATTCCCATAGAGATCCATTCAAATGCAGAGAGGTTATAGTATCGCTTGTAGGAGGACCAGAAAATAAGATATCAAGAGTCTTTTGATGTTGTTGGGTCACAGACATCAGGAAGTCATGGCATGTAAAGGATTACTTTATTCTACATTGTTAAACTGTCCAATATTTTTTGATGCCCAAAAATGGGGGGGGGGGGCTATGTACTAAATGTTCAATAATTTCTAAACGGTTCATTCGATATGGATGACAATACCCTCAAATTAAAGCTGAGTTTGCAATTCAACCTAATTGTCATTGTATCCTTTCAAACTTAAAGTGCTAGAGTACAGAACCAAAATAACGAGACAACTGATAATTTTGCAGTGGTATTTATCGTATTTATGATATTCCAGAGCTGTATATACAGTTGAAGTCGAAAGCTTACATACACCTTAGCCAAATCCATTTAAACTCAGTTTTTCACAATTCCTGACATTTAATCCTAGTAAACATTCCCTGTCTTAGGTCAGTTAGGATCACAACTTTATTTTAGGAATGTGAAATGTCAGAATAATAGTAGAGAGAATGATTTCTTTCAGCTTTTATTTCTTTCATCACATTCCCAGTGGGTCAGAAGTTTACATACACTCTGTTAGTATTTGGTAGCATTGCCATTAAATTGTTTAACTTGGGTCAAACATTTCGGGTAGCCTTCCACAAGCTTCCCACAATAAGTTGCTGGAATTTTGGCCCATTCCTCCTGACAGAACTGGTGTAACAGAATCAGGTTTGTAGGCCTCCTTGCTCGCACACGCTTTTTCAGTTCTGCCCACAAATTTTCGATTGGATTGAGGTCAGGACTTTGTGATGGCCACTCAAATACCTTAACTTTGTTGTCCTTTTTTGTCCATTTTGCCACAACTTTGGAAGTATGCTTTGGGTCACAGTCCATTTGGAAGAGCCATTTGCAACCAAGCTTTAACTTCCTAGATGATGTCTTGAGATGTTCCTTCAATATATCCACATCATTTTCCTTCCTCATGATGCCATCTATTTTATGAAGTGCACCAGTCCCTCCTGAAGCAAAGCACCCCCACAACATGATGCTGCCACCCCCATGCTTGACGGTTGGGATGGTGTTCTTCGGCTTGCAAGCCTGACCCTTTTTCTTCCAAACATAACGATGGTCATTATGGCCAAACAGTTAAATTTTTGTTTCATCAGACCAGAAGACATTTCTCCAAAAAGTAAGATCTTTGGCCCCATGTGCAGTTGCGAAATGTAGTATGACTTTATGGCAGTGGTTTTGGAGTAGTGGCTTCTTCCTTACTAAGCAGCCTTTCAGGTTATGTTGATATATCACTCGTTTTACTGTGGATATAGATACTTTTGTACCTGTTCCCTCCAGCATCTTCACAAGGTCATTTGCTGTTGTTCTGTGATTGATTTGCACTTTTCGCACCAAAGCATGTTCATCTCTAGGAGATAGAACGCGTCTCCTTCCTGAGCAGTATGACGGCTGCGTGGTCCCATGGTGTTTATACTTGCATACTATTGTTTGTACAGACGAACGTGGTACCTTCAGGCATTTGGAAATTGCTCCCAAGGATGAACCAGACTTGTGGAGGTCCACAATTTTCTTTCTGAGGTCTTGGCTGATTTCTTTTGATTTTCCCATGATGTCAAGCAAAGAGGCACTGAGTTTGAAGGTAGGCCTTAAAATACATCCACAGGTACACCTCCAATTGACTCAAATAATGTAAATTAGCCTATCAAAAGTTTCTAAAACCATGACATAATTTTCTGGAATTTTCCAAGCTGTTTAAAGGCACAGTCATCTTAGTGTATGTAAACTTCTGACCCACTGAAATTGTGATATAGTGAATTAAAAGTGAAAATCTGTCTGTAAACAATTGTTGAAACAATTACTTGTGTCATGCACAAAGTAGATTTGCCAACACTATTGTTTGCTAACATGAAATCTGTGGAGTGGTTAAAAATGAGTTTTAATGACTTCAACCTAAGTGTATGTAAACTTCCAACTTCAACTGTGTGTGTGTGTGTATATATATATATATCTCAGAGGACGCTTCTCTAAGACAGTGGTTTGCAATATAGCACAATAAGCAAAATGTGAACATGGTACATTTATTCTACATGGCATGCATAGCTATTTTCTGACATAATTTGGCTTAAGAAGGTAAATAATCCATCAAAACATGAAAAGTGCAATTAAGAAAAATGAACAGATTGCAATTCTCGGATCGCAATTGTGGTTGGAACGAAAACCAGCATACACAGTGGGGTCCCAGGACTGAGTTTGAGAACCACTACTCGTTGACAACAGGTGAAGCAGTGCTTTACCAAAAAAAAGAACATGCACACACAACATAACTTTATGTAATGTTGAATCATCACCGCAACAACCATTTCCCTTGTGAAGCTAAAAAAAGTACCTACTACATTGAACAATATGCTTTGTATCATGAAAATCAGCCCCACCCTTACACTTTTAAAAGGAACTTCAGTGAGGCACACATTTTGTGTGCTTCACTAGACAATTTAAATCAATGGATGTCTTTGTAAAACATGATTGGATAGTTGGATTATGGATTATGACGCGTTTTTGAGCCCACCCGTGAAGTACAGCCTCACTAAAGCATTTTAAATCATGTGTGTTCTTGTGCGCATTCTTGTCCTGATGATTGACGATGTCTAACCATCCAGAATATGAGTTCAACGGTCCAGCAAGATATAATAATTTTCAACGCCAATTTTGAGCAGAGCGTTAGTGTTTCACTGTATTAGAGATTTATGAAATCTTTATGGTTGTGGCATTATCGTTGGTGATTTGTACATATTGTAAATAGTTAAAATTTGTATTGGTGGTGTTAGTGATTTAACTAACGTTAACTAACGTTACCTAACGTTAGCCTAAACTAGCTCACTTTTTGTAATATTAGCTTTTGCCATATCATTTGGCTGCATTTGCAAGAAAATGGAATATGTGAATGTAAACATCCTGGGCCGGATTCTGCGGGATTCTTTTCAATCCTTAAAATCCTGCAAATGATGTCAGCTCAAAATGCATTCTAGACCGATGGGTTGGCTAAAGCGACAGTGCAAAGCTTGACAGCTCCCAGAAATACAGTAAATATGGATGGATAACTTGAAGGGTTGTTTATCCTGACTTATTTTTCCATAGGGTTCAATAGGAAAATTAGTCAGGAGAAACAACCCTGAAAGTGATCCATCCATATCTACTGCATATCTGGCAACAGGGTGATGGTTTAGGGCTCATTTGATACCTCAGGCCCTTGATGATGACTTGCAGCCATTTAGCCAACCATGTGATCCATACTGTTCCAGCGTAATTTACAGCTTAATCTAGTCCCACCCCCCAATTCCCATAGAGATCCATTCAAATGCAGAGAGGTTATAGTATCGCTTCTAAGAGTACCAGAAAATAAGATATCAATAGTCTTTTGATGTTGTTGGATCACATACATCAGGAAGTCATTTACTTCAATTAAAGGTTGGATTTTTCTCATTTTTTCAGTTTGAGATTAAGCTAATTCACCAAACGGTGAATTTTTTATAACCCTTTTTACTCATCTTTACCAGGGGTGCCAATAATAGTGGAGGGCACTGTGTGTGTGTATATGTATATATATATATATACAGTCGCGGCCACTATTATTGGCACCCCCTGTAAAGATGAGCAAAAAGGGTTATAAAAAATTCACCGTTTGGTGAATTAGCTTAATCTCACACTGAAAAAACAAGAAGAATCCAACCTTTAATTGACGTTAATTTATTATGAGAAAAAAAAATCCCACATCAAGAAATAATTATTTTTAACAAAACCACATTGGCCACAATTATTGGCACCCCTGCATTTATATATAGAATAAAGTAATAATTTTTAATATTTGGTCACATATCCTTTGCATGCCATGACTTCTGATGTCTGTGACCCAACAACATCAAAAGACTCTTGATATCTTATTTTCTGGTACTCTTACAAGCGATACTATAACATCTCTGCATTTGAATGGATCTCTATGGGAATTGGGGGGTGGGACTAGATTTAGCTGTAAATTATGCTGGAACAGTATGGAATACATGGTTCGTAAAATGGCTGTAAGTCAACAAGGGTCTGAGGTATCAAACAAGCCTTAAACAATCACTCTGCTGCCAGATATGCAGTAGATATGGACGTATCACTTTAAGGGTTGTTTCTCCTGACAAATTTTCCTATTGAACTCTATGGAAAAATAAGTCCGGAGAAGAAACCCTTCAAGTTATTCATCCATATCTACTGCATATCTGGCAACAGAGTGATGGATTAAAGCTTGTTTGATACGTCAGACCCTTGATGACTTACAGCCATTTAGCCAACCATCTGTTCCATACTGTTCCAGTGTAATTTACAGCTAAATCTAGACCCACCCCCCAATTCCCATAGAGATCCATTCAAATGCAGAGATGTTATAGTATCGCTTGTAAGAGTACCAGAAAATAAGATATCAAGAGTCTTTTGATGTTGTTGGGTCACAGACATCAGGAAGTCATGGCATGCAAAGGATATGTGACCAAATATTAAAAATTATTACTTTATTCTATATATAAATGCAGGGGTGCCAATAATTGTGGCCAATGTGGTTTTGTTAAAAATAATTATTTCTTGATGTGGGATTTTTTTTTCTGATAATAAATTAACGTCAATTAAAGGTTGGATTCTTCTTGTTTTTTCAGTGTGAGATTAAGCTGATTCACCAAACGGTGAATTTTTTATAACCCTTTTTGCTCATCTTTACAGGGGGTGCCAATAATAGTGGCCGCGACTGTATATATATATATATTGGGATGGCAGGTATGCCCGTAACTTGGCGGGGCATGCCCCATACCTATACAGCACCGAGAGTTTGGCACTTTTCAGGGTTTCCTACGGAAGTAACCACAATGACCATAGACTCTCAACCCTTAAAAACATTAACTTTTGTATGTTCTGACCTAATGTAACCACACAGCATTCAGATACAACTTCACACATCCACACAATAAAGCCCCAAACTTGGGTTATTTTGCCGTTTTTTCTCCTTCCTCTTCCGCTTCTTCTTCTTATTCTTCTTCCCATTTTCCTGCCAAACTGCCTGCCTCTGTCGGGATGTTATCCAATGGGGAGAATTATTATTTGAGCGTATGGTCCCTATACCTGCTCATCAAACTTATCGTCCAATAAAAAACGCTTCATACTAATGTTTTTTAATGTTAATATAGCTAATGGCTTCATGCTTTCCAAGAAGATGCTGTGGCTTAGTGGTTAAGACTACAGTCTCTCACACAGTGGATAGTGGGTTTGAGCCGAGCAGGGCACATGTGTATTTTACACAAAAACAATGTGCAACTGTTAAGTATTTTTCATCTCTTAGACTGTTATTATTTTCACATTGACACATTAACGTATTTTTATTGCAAAGGCAAAAGAGGTTTACAATATTAACTGTTCAATATTTCACTTGTATTATATCACACCCTCCCCAAACCGGACGCTCGCTTTTGTCTGGTTTGGGGAGGGTGTTACGCTCTGCTCTTGCGGTCATGACTGACTGAATGTGGAAACCCCTTGCCTCGGCCAACATTTATTTATTAATTAATTTCTTCACTTCAGCTCTGTTCACTTTATCCTTTTCACCATAACACAAGGTCACCATAAAATTAACTACAAGGAAAATTAAGAATTTACGATAATAGCCTACATTAAAAATTGAAGATAGCCTCTTTTAAGCTGCAAGCCTTTAAGCGATCGGATTTATAAACCGCCAATTCCCCAAACATATCTGATTCATGGTTAGTCACTTATAAATAAATAGATAGCCTCCGAATGTGGCTCTAGTCTACGCTACTCTGCTGATAATGTAGCTTACTGCAAACACTTTTAATTATTATAATAATAATAATAAAAAGAAGAATAATCCCTGGTATGTACTTTCTTAGTAGTATCTACTGTTTTCTTTCTGGCTAAGATTCCTGGGAAATATGCGTTGTCCAATTAAGCTTCTTCGCCAACGTTACTTCCTGCTTCTCGTTAGAAAGCAGAAACAAGCTAGGCTTCTACGAAGCGAATCATCATGCATTATAGCCTACATTCATTGCACTACAGAAAACTAAACTAAACCTAGCTGTCCGGTACCAAAAGATTTCCCGCAGGTAACGTTCTACACTACCGGAAAAAAACTCTGCTGTGCAGAAACTAACTAGCTCGCTCGCTAGCTCGCCCACACATTACATTACATTACAATCATTTGGCAGACGCCTTTATCCAAAGCGAAGTACAATAAGTGCATATTGAAGGTCATTGACGCGACTACAAAGCAAATCCGACAAAGCACAGCTTTCTCACAGTGTAGGAGCTATCCCTAGTAATATACATGAGAAGTACACACAGTCAGCTATACATTCTGAACTATAGAATAACCAAAAACACAAGTTAAATAGAAAACAGGAAGCGAATACTATAGAATGGCCCTATATAAGTATAATTTTAGTCAAGGTGGAGTCTGAAAAAGTGCGTTTTCAGACCACGCCGAAAAACAGACAGTGTTTCAGCTGAGCGCAGCAGAGTGGGGAGTTCATTCCACCACTGGAGAGCTAGGGTGGAAAAGCTCCGCAGTCGGGACGAGCGGGAGCCTTTAACACGGAGGGAGGGAAGTGCAAGTCGCCCTGCAGCAGCAGAGCGAAGTGGTCGACACATGGAAGGTTGGAGTTACGCATCCGGCAATCCAGTGTTGAATAGCCTAACGTTAGATGTATTTCATAGAATACTAATAGCCCAATTTTAAAACTGTATTTCCATATTTTACTGATGCAAACTATTTAGGCTTTACGTCTTTCAGCTAGAATGTGTTTGCGTTTAGCCCATTGTGCATGTATGTCTCCATGTAGACTTGGTTCATTAATTTACATGCTTCTTCATGATCCATAGCTCAGGTGGTGCTGTCATTGTATTTCATTACACATTAAATACAGCTCATCTTCAAACTCGTTTAATGTAATTGTGTGCTGTCTGTAATAGGATAACTGTTCTCATTCTTGTCAATAGAGGGCGTTATGGTTAAGCGAATGTCTGCATACATTTCTTTGGAATGCAGGTCTCTCTCCGTGTTTATCTTCATGCATTATTCATCATTAGTTAGCTATACAAAATAAGTGATATCAGATCAAAAACGTCTCCGACGTAAAAAAAGCCAAGTTACTCACGCATAGCCTACATAGCGCTGTCCATAAGTTCTTAATTCCAACTTGCAAAAACTAGGCCTGCCTTTAAAAGTCTTGATATCAAAATGTGGCCAAGTTGCAACTAACAATATTGCCTATCGTAGCTCACACTAAATAAACTAGCTCTATTCCAAAGCAATGCTATCCAAACATTCCTAAATTATTTAATGCAACTTGGCCCTGTGTTTCTTCATCTTACCATCTCAAGAGAATGTGGTCAATGAAACTGTATGTGCCACATCAAACTGCAAAATGAAAATAATTTATAGTGGAAATACTCTCATTCAGATGTGTTACACTTAGAAATTAAACAGAAAAATTACTACACTATAGGGCATGTTTGAACAATTGTCTGCATCCACTGCTTTGGGTCTATGAAAAGCACAGAATGAATAAAATGTATTATTATTATTATTATGTATTTATTGATTTATTTATTTGGATTTCTATCAAAACCTGTGTGGTCCTACAGAGCATAGATATCCTTGTGTTCACAAAATTCTGTTTGCAAATATCATGATAATTTTTATCTGCATTTATTTATTCATCACCCCTTTCTCTATTGTACATGATGTTTCTTCATATAAATGTCTGTTTGTGAATTGTAAAGAATGCTGTAGCAGCCGTTAACATTTTAAAACCTGTACATTTTCTAAAGTAAACTTGCCAACAAAGTACAACCATATCCTTTCTGGCGTGTAATTATTCTTCAGCTGTTAAAAGCATTCATTGAAATCATATGTTGTTCCATGAGGCACAATCTCTTCACATGCAAAGATGAAGAAACACAGGGCCAAGTTGCATTAAATAATGCAGAAATATTGTTAGTTGTAACTTGGCCACATTTTGATATCAAGACTTTTAAAGGCAGGCCTAGTTTTTGCAAGTTGGAATTAAGAACTTATGGACAGAGCTATGTAGGCTATGCGTGAGTAACTTGGCTTTTTTTTACGTCGGAGACGTTTTTGATCTGATAAGATAATACCACAAGAAAGCTGAGACTGCTCTTCATAGCCATATATAAAACTGAAAATGTGTTCCTGGGTCAAAACGACAGAAAATTATGAACCAGGTCACAAATACTATATCCAATACGTTAGCTGGATGCCATTTTTATCGGAGGGATGAGAGCAGAGGCTCCAAACATGCTTCATCCATACACTGTAAAAGGTTTCATCAGTTTATCTCATCAGATTAGCTATAGGAGCTGCTTTATGCACAACTGTTATGTTCACAGATTAACACTGAAAGGGAGATCACACAACACAAGACTTCTCCCTATTTTCTGATGTTTTGTATTGCTCAGTTTTATACTTGCAAAAAAAATTGCAATTCTGTCAAGCATTTTAGACCGTTATTAGGGGCCAATTTAGGAAAGTTAAACGCGAACAATGTGGGATGACCCTACATACGAACGCAAGCGTTGGCCCAATGATGGGGAGCACCAAAGACCCTTTTCATGCCAGACAAAACTACAAAAATTCTGACAATGCATTTGCAATTTACTTGACTTTAAAAAAAAAAAATTCATATCCAAAAGCAGGTCACATTTTTTCATACATGAACCCAAGAAAACACGATACACAATAAGTCATATACCTATATACAGTCAAGCCGGAAGGTCTCCCCACCCCTTTCACCTTCTCCACGTTTTATTACGTTACAGACATATTCCAAAATTGATTAAATTCCTTTTTTCCCTCAAAATTCTACACACAGCACCCCATAATGACAATGTGAAAAAAGTTTTTTTGAGATTTTTGCTAATTTATTAAAAATGAAAAACTAAAATCTCTCATTTACATAAGTATTCATACCCTTTGCTTTAACGTATTTTTAAAGTATCATATTTCATATTTGGTCGCATATCCTTTACATGCTGTTACTTCCTGAAGTCTGTGACCATCAACATCAAAAAAACTGTCGATATCTTATTTTCAGGTACTGTTACAAGCGATACTATAACCTCTCTGCATTTGAATGGATCTCTATGGAAATTGGGGGGTGAGACTAGATTCAGCTGTAAATCACACTGGTACAGTATGGAACACATGGCTGGCTAAATGGCTGTAAGTTAACAAGGGTCTGAGCTATCAAACGAGCCCCAAACCATCACTCTGTTGCCAGATATGGAGTAGATGGGGATGGATCACTTTAAGGGTTGTTTCTCCTGACTTTTTTCCCCATAGAGTTCTATAGGAAAATGAGTCCGGAGAAATAACCCTTGCAGTGATCCATCCACATCTACTCCATATCTGGCAACAGAGTGATGCTTTTGGGCTCGTTTGATAGCTCAGACCCTTGATAACTTACAGCCATTTAGCCAGCCATGTGTTCCATACTGTACCAGTGTAATTTACAGCTGAATCTAGTCTCACCCCCCAATTTCCATAGAGATCCATTCAAATGCAGAGAGGTTATAGTATCGCTTGTAACAGTACCTGAAAATAAGATATCGACAGTTTTTTTTATGTTGATGGTCACAGACTTCAGGAAGTAACAGCATGTAAAGGATATGCGACCAAATATGAAATATGATACTTTAAAAATACGTTAAAGCAAAGGGTATGAATACTTATGTAAATGAGAAATTTTTGTTTTTTATTTTTAATAAATTTGCTAAAATCTCAAAAAAACTTTTTTCACATTGTCATTATGGGGTGTTGTGTGTAGATGTTTGAGGCAAAAAATGAACTCAATCTATTGCAGTATAAGTCTGTAACGTAATAAAACGTGGAGAAGGTGAAAGGGTGGGGAGACTTTCCGGCTTGACTGTATAACCACATAAATCTGTGAATACATACTATAAAATTAATGAAGCTGCACAACTGTGACTTAACACAGCTGTAAGGCAAAGATTCCGCAACACAGGGCACTCCTGGAATGGCTGGGACTGTGAGGTGCATGCAGCCTCCAGCAGGGTGTGCCTTAACTGGGGTCGAAGGTCGCACGCATTACCTGTTGATGGTGAAGGGCTGCCGGGAGGGCTGCTGCTTTGGCATACATATGATGCTGGGCGAGCTCCTGTTGGGGCTGCCCAGCCCCGAGCTGCCCATGCTGTTGGTCCTGCCGCCCATTCCGATGCCCTGCCCCACCTGGGAGTGGTTCATCATGTTCCTCGTGTTCATGGGCAGGATCCCCCTGTGGGACAGCAACAGGGACCAGAGGTTAGAGGGTACGCCGGCAACCCTTACACCGTTGCTGCCGAAGCACACTTGGGGTGGTCGCACATTTCGTTTCCAGCTTTTAATTAGGGCTGGGCGCGCCAGTTGACGTGGAGAAAAATAACCGCTGCATTTAAGTACTATTTAGCCAAAAGAATTGTTCTTATCAGCACTATTATGAAAGCTTGGTTCAAGCGGCTGCTTAAAGGGATAGTTCGGAATTTTGGACATAATGTCTCATTTACGACTTACCCATGATGGAGTTGATTGATGGAAATCATTTTCAGCTAATTCCATGCTATCCCTTCTTTTGGACATACACACATTGCTAATGCTAGAGCAACTCTATGGTAACCGGTAGCATCCACTACCAAACGCACTTAAACACTCCACAGTGCACCCAAAGCAAATAAAATACGACAACAGTCTATCAGGGTTATTTTGAGTGTTTATACCATCATTTTTTAAGTCAAACTATCGTTGAATCCTTTACTTTGTGCTGACCTAATATTCTCTGTGGAAGTACGGCAGCGGAGCGAACGTGGCCATTGCAACTTGTTACTCTTCTTTGTTTTTGTAGTCCACCAGTGCTGGCACTACATTCGTAGGTAATGTAAAGTATCGCTCCCCCGATAGACTGTCGTCATATTTTATTTGCTTTGGGTGCACTGTGGATTGTTTAAGCGCGTTTGGTAGGGCATGCTATCGGTTGCCATAGAGTTGCGCTAGCATTAGCAACGTGTGTATGTCCAAAATAAGGGACAGCATGGAATTAGCTGAAAATGGTTTCCGTCAATCAACTACAGCATGGGTAAGTCGTAATTGAGACATTATGTCAAACATTCCCAACTATCCCTTTAAGATAAGCAAACCCATATAATTTACCAAGTCGGAAATTATTTTTCGAGGAAGTGCTCCCAAAGCTATACCTTCAGGTTCAAGAACAGCTTTAAGCAGGATTATTCAAAGTCATGCACACGGGTATTTTTCTTTTTAAAGATTTGAAACAATATTTAGCGCAAGTCTATTTGAGCACTGTTATTGAGTCAGCTTCTAAAAGAAGTCATGCACAAGCACATCTGATTGCAATAAATAGGCATAAATCCTTTTGTACTTTCAGTATACCTTTTTGTCTCTTGTCTATTATTTTGTCTTGTGAATATTTACTGAGCACTAGTTTTGTTTGTGTATCCCACTGGATAACAAACCCGACACAATATTCCAAATTTATCGAAAGAAAATTTTTTGTTGCGTTTTTATGCCATTGAGTGAAAATTAATTTTCATTCAACTGTTTACAAGTGGTATTAATTTTTTATTGCATTTGATTACTTTTGCACGCACACACACAGTGTTGAAACAATGTAGCCATTTGGAACATTGTTCAGTGCAAGCATGAGTTTATTCAGGCAATGTTATTCTGTGTTATTGAGGCAACTCCTAAAAGAAGTTGTGCACAAGCTATGTACATATAATTGCAATAAATAAAAGTATATGTACATAGCTTGTGCACAAGCGATGTACATATAATTGCAATAAATAAAAGTATATGACTCTGTTTGAAAAATTACTCTGTTATGCTATTTCATAGGAAAGCTTTAATATCAAGATATGTATTGTATATCGCCAAAAGGCTTAATAATATCAAGATAATTTTTTTGCCATATCGCCCAGCCGTACTTTTAATACGCTTTTTGATATTTCTTTTTTTAAATTTATTTATTTCAGATTTTTCCCATTTTCTCCCAATTTAGTAGCCAATTGAACCCCTATTCTAATTCAATTCCCCCGTGTAGCAACCGCTAGAGAATCACCGCTGCACAACCCCGTCAGTCGGTAGTAGACGGAGGTCGCCACGTCCTTATTCAGGGCGCGACTCCTCCAAGCCTGACCGTGATTCCAGCTCGTCCAGGGCCGCTATGCGCGCAGCGATTCTCTCCGAGCCCCTCCCCCCACCCGGAAGCAGCCGCCAATTGCCGCTCCCACAGGGCGCCGGCCATGCTCGGATCTGGCAGGACCGGGGCGCGAACCCCGATCCTCGGAGCACAACTGCACCAACTGAAAGTCGGCGCTCTTACCGTTGTACCACCGCAGCGCCCCCTTTGTGATATTTCTATTAAAATGAAAGTCCGCTTGGTGTTTCTTTTATCTATTCCTAGTATGTAATATACAGATAAAGGTAAGACTCAGCTGCACCAATTATTTCACAAACAAATTGCTCACGTCTCTGGAAATAGGGCTCCTCAGGGGAGGGATTATGTGCCTAATCCTTAATCCCAGTCCGTATCCAAATCTGGCAATCAATTTTATAATGAATCGGCTACTGTGTGTTTTTACTTCCGTGCTTGGGCCGGCGGATCCTGGATCGTTCGTCGGAGGCAGGAAAAACACCGAGCTCGGAGCCCACGAATGACAGAATACGGTGGAGGGGGATCAAGGCCGGACGTACCTGCTCGGCGACGGCGGAGTGTGCAGGGACATTGTGGGGACGCCCGTTGTCGGGGTGACGTGACTCGGTAGCTGGGAACCCTGCGTTAAACTGCGGTTTAACTGGGGGTTGTTGTTGCTCATGCCCCGCATGGGAAAGCCCAGTGCACCTGGAGGGAGGAGAAAAAAAGAAAAAGCCCAATAACGACATGCAGACACAATGGGTCGTGTAGATAAGATTCTGGCCCCTGGCACTGACCCCGGATCAGTTTCTGTTTTTTTAAAAAAAATGGCCGTGATTAGGATTAGAGTCGGTGAAGCTGATTCTTTATCAGTTGCGGTCAGAAAGTATCCTGGTTTGGGCCCTTGTGATCCTCTGGGACATCAGAGGCTGAGGCTGAGGCCAAGTTAGGACCCATCATGGGTTTCAAATAGACATGCAGCTTTACCAAAAAGCTACATACATTACAAAATAGTATTATATAAAAATAAAAACATAAAATATAAAAAAATTTATTTTAAATTATGAACATAAAATATAAAATAAAAATTCTAAAACCAAACCTTTCTTTTGAAAGAAAAACAAATTGCCGAAAAATAATTACAATAAAATTGTTCTATTTTTACTTAAAATCATTAATTAGAAGATGGAGTTCGAAAAATAGAAATATTTCACACATTCTCCCCAGGATCAAACAGAAGACACCACACTGAAAATGAATGCCACACAGTAATATAAAAGGCCCTTCAGCTTAAAAAAAATACAAAAAATAAAATAAAAACCTTTTTCCATGCCCAAGTCCTTTTCCCAAACCACAACTGCAGCCAATCATTTCACATATCAACACATGCAGGCGCATTGTGTGGAAGCACAGGAGGAGAGCATCAGTCTTCCACCACCTGCTTCACAAACTGGACCATAACAGAACGGCCTTCATGCCATAAGTGATTCGTTCTGTTATCGTCTCTTGGCCTCATCAGTTCTGTGAGCATAAGTGAGGATAGAGAAAGGAGAAGTTACATGATTTGCTGAATTATCAACTCATTAGGATCATCGTAACTACGGATTTCGTAAAGAGTGAAAAATTTCATGGGAACAAACATTTAGATCTACATCAATCACCCCACACGTTTACCTACGTAAATTTAAATGAGCCTTATTTTCTTCAAGCCTCCATTCTGCTAATTATTTAGATATTTTTCATGAATCACTCATTTTAAATGGCATAATTGGCTTGAAATCCCCATCTCAGGTAGAGTCCCAGTACTGCCGGAAAAGTCTGCAGACGCAAGTCTTGGCGATGGGCCCGTTTGGTTAAATTACGTAGCTTTGACATTTTTTACCTCCAGCATAGGTACTGGAGCAGAGATGGAAAAAATGGGTAATTTCTGTTTGTCTGTGATTTCAGACTGAGCTCTTTAAAGAGTGGACTTATGAGAAGGAATGCGTGCTTTCTCAAAAGCCTTCGCTGGCTCTAACGACAGGTCAGCACCTACTGAATTGTTTATGATGGACGCACCCTACAAAATGCTTCTTTATGGGAGCGCTTTGCGGTGATGTAACCTTGCAGGCCTCCTCCTTTACAGTATCTATAGCAACAACCCACACACCTGCCTACATTACATATGAAAAGGAAGGAACAAGTTTAAAAATGTACAGATGTCTGAAAACCTTCGTGGCAGGGGAGTTTGAAAGCTTCGCACTCTACCGTGCCCCATACTCCAGGAGCTTGAGCAAAAGGCATCAATGAGCAACACGCGTTTCATGTTATGTTAATGCATGAAAATTCATGCTGGTCTTTGCATCCAACACCAATAGCTAATCCTCCGTTCTCCGTATCTGAATGCAGCCGGTGTGCCACTTTGTGCGTCATTAAGCCAGGTCCTTGCTTGTATTTCCTAACAGAGGCTGTGCACAATGAGACCTGCGTGCGTAGCACATCCATGCAACATTAAGACTGGCTCTAACCCTTTGCTGTAATACATATGAGAAAACCACCTTTTGAACTAAACTTGCCTCCACATTTCCATCAGTTTGACACATGCGTCACAACCATTCCTTGCATACACCCTGAAGTCTCTATTCGCTCCTATGCACTCGGACCTCATCTAATATTGGTGGGGGCTCTTAGAAGCTCTTAGAGAACAGGTTCTTAGAGAAAAGGCTACAACTAAGTGCTGGTCACTCATTCTACGATTGATTGGTATGCCATCTCTATAGTTTCAGTGTTTTTCCTATAAAATTTTTATTAGTGGGTGGCGTTGTGGACCGGGGTGAGTGCACAGTATAATTATTAATTATATAATACAATTCTTTTCACACCTCTGCTGTTATACATACATAAAAATGAAACAACAAAAACTTGCTTTAAGTGTGTCGCAGACAAAAATGAAAAACAACTAAAATACATTAACGTTACATATTCATTTCATTTAGGCTACTGAATATTTCAAAATGTCTCAGGTTTTAGCTTTAAGATTACTGAACATGCAATACATTAGCCTAATTGAAATATCAATGATATTTCAGCTTAATAAAAATCCAATCCAAAAAGTCCAATCAATTATTATTTTATAACCATTTAATTTTAGAGTGTCCTATTCTCACTGTGATTGTCGTAGGCTCGTGCTGATCTGGTGTCGGCTTTGACAATTGCGTGAGGCTGCAAAATAGACATGGGAAAAATGTTCCTTGATCAACTCAAGTAATAACTTAGGCTTCTGCTTGCGTGTGTGGCGAAAATTAAACTGACGTTCCTCTAAATGCTTTGCGAAGAATGCAAGAGAACAGTGTCATTTTGTCTCAATGTGAGCACATTTCAGAAAGTAAAGTCAAATGTAAAGTTTACGACCATAAGCTAACATACTCCAACAGCAGTCTGTAACGATGCAAAATCATGTAAGATATAAACACGAGACAGTGAAAACCGTGTAGTCGCGTTATCAGCTCGAGTCGGACCGCATCTAATTCTCAGCTAACATCAAGGAAAGCTTTCTGGGCATTTCTTGTTGTTACTGAAAATATATTCATTTAATATTTTGCCTTCGATAGCCTACCGTTGTAGCCTATCCTCTCAACGCATTTGAAGTTGTCCACTCTGTAGTACTACCCGCCTTTTCGTTATTTGCGCTCTTCTAGAGATCACAGTATTTGCATTTGAAGTCCGCTCGGTGACTGCTTTTAAGACTTTGTATTTAAAGGCACGTCATTGCTATAATTTGGGTAGCGCGTCAGTTGAAATGGAAATATGACAGATTTAGAGGAAATTTACATTTAATACTGCGCCTAAGAAAACATCAAAGGATATTTTTCAGGTGGCAAATGTGACAATTATATCAGGGAATTTAACCACCTAGTTAAATGAGTGAGATATTATCTATAAATAGTTTGCAGATATTATAGGCAAAAGGATGCGAATAGCCTCTTTTCTGGCTGCACAAAATAGTGGCCTGCTAGTAGACTGGATAGTAGGGCTGGGCGATATACCTCAACGATAATTATCGAATGCAATAACAGCCTTCGCCGCCATGTGGGGTATTGCCTTTCTTTTCATATAGAAAAGTACTGTATAGTATCTATATATAAAATATGATTTAAATTTGAGTGAACAATGGAAGCACTTTCATAAACATCCTCAGGATTTCCAAAACAGATATGCTAAATATATAGCCAGCGAATTGGCTATTAAAGTTAGATAACAAATGGCTAATGTTAGCTATGCAGTCATGTACTCATTTGTGTAATGTGTGATTACATTTGTCATCTACATAGCCATCTTGTGCTCAATAAGCCTTGCATGTTCAGGATGGGCTGCATCAAGTCTAGCCCTAACCACCAGGGTCAGAACCAGGCACCACCATCTACCTCCATGCCTCATATTCCCTGGCCTCCAAATCACTGAGGTAATCCCAGCTGCAAATAGCAAATAGCTTGAGAACTGTGTAAAGTGGCTGAGTGTACACAACCAGAGTATACTTACTTTGTGGCCCATATAAACTAGCACCCAGCTGGGACAATTGGCCTGATGATGACGGCGATGGAGATGCCAGCATCTGAAACGTGGAGAGAAAAGGGAAAGAAAAGGGATGCGAGTTAGAGATTGGATTTAAACTATTTAAGGCATAGCTCACATATGAGAAAACCCCCTCTTTGTAACAACCTGAAAACAACACTCAATTTGAAAGACATTATATGACGCACGAGTATGTGCCATCTTGAAAAAAATTGCAAGTGGAAGCAAGAAGGCTCGAGCAAAGTGAAACCACATTCAGACATCCTGAACTACGGACAAGTGGTATAATTACTACATGGGGTAACCAAAATGTATAAAAAAACCACGTGAAAAAGTGTTGTGGAGTACAGAGCCAAATCAAGAAAAAATATGTCTTTGCCCCAAACATTACAGAGGGCATGGTATACACCATAGTGGGAATTTCAGTTTCTTTCAGTGACTATAGTCTTTGATTCAGTTCACTCTAAGGACTCTTCACTGATTTGATCAGTCATACTACTACTTCCAGTTAGTTCATTTGCAAAGGACCTATGTCCTATGCTAGAATTGTTCAGTGATTCCTTGTGGCAGCAAAGCCTCTGCCACAAGCTAACTGATGTTCACTTATGTTAAAATAGATTTTTAGGGGTAGATATAGAGTGCTATCTATCCATCCAGATAGTTTCACTGAGATGTCACTAGTTTTATAGATATCCGCTGCAGCTCACCATGATATCACTCTCATAGAACGGACCTCAACGAGTCCAAAGTTTGTGGCACTCAACGCCAAAATGTACATTAAAAAAAATCAACAGCAACATCTCTTTCCAAATATAATTACACAGTTACTCACGAACATCCACAGACCTTGTTGTGCACGTTTTTTAAAAATATATATACGCAGTCTTAACTATAGCACACCAGTATTCTGGGGCTTATGTCAACACAGTGCACTCATGAATACCGGTGTGCTTTGTTTGAAACTTTGTGCGCATATATACAGCTGGCGTACTTCGTTAGAAGGTAGTTTTCAAAAACCGTGCAGTTCATTTTTTCTATCTGTTTAAACAGGTTTATATTTACAAAATACAAAATACATTTCTGACCTGCTTCTACCATATAAACCTGCCAGACCCCTAAGGTCATCTGGGAGCTACTACTACTACTAGTCTACTAATTATTCCCAGAGTTAAAACAAAACATGGTGAGGCAGCGTTTAGTTATTATGCTACACACAGCTGGAATAAACGCCCCAACTCTGACCACTAGGCTGAAAACCTTTATGTTCTGCACCGCGTATGCACTTTGATTTTAATCTCTGCATTTTATTCCTGTTTTATTGTATGTCTTATTCTGTATTTATGGAAAGCACTTTGAATTGCCTCTGTGTATGAAATTTGCTATATAAATAAACTGGCCTTGCTTTGCCTTGCCTTATATTTAAAAATAAATAAAATTTAAAGTTTAATTTCAGTTGCTTGTGAGACTTGGAAAGCACGCTGACTTTGTTGAGACATGCTTACCACTTGCAATGGTAATTGTAAGTTTTCAAATTACTCTATCATCGATTACATTTATTATTATTACATTATGGTATCAAACAAAGCATTGTATCTCAGGAATTTATTTGGTAGGTCATTATGTATTTATTATTAAATACAGAGAATCCTTTTCATTCTACTGGATTATTTTTACTTTACATAAAAAAACTTTATTTCAGAGTGTCAGGAAAACTGAATATATATAGATAAATATAATAAAATAGACCGATATAACTAAATAGACCAATATTTACTTGTAACTATATGTAAAAATATCTACAATTAAATATGTTCCCGAAACAAAGATTTTAGCTGGACCCAAACTTTGCCAAGTCCAACTAATAAATGTGCATCTATTTAATGTGCCACTACATGGCACCAAAGTTCAGAATTTAAACAGCATGTAGCCAGAAGCAAAAATCAGTGAAGCTATTCATCTTACAAGCCACATTTCAATTAACAGTAGCCGATCTTATGATGCTTGGTGGAGAAGCTACCTTCTTCATTTTGAAACAGTAATGAATGAGCTTTAAAGCTACAGCTAAGGATCAGAACCGATGGGTTTCTGCAGAAAGGCAGTAGAAGACCAAAAAACCTCTGGCAGAGGTAAACTTCATGTAATGCACTTTGACTGTACTCTGACTCTGAAAAATATAAGCACATACAAACATGTTTCACTTTTTTTATGGCTGCATTTACAAGGAACACTTAAAAGTTAACTTGCTTAAAAGATTCAGGGAATAAAAAATGAAGGAATGAACTGTTGCTGGGATAGAATCTTGGACCCTGGTTTTACAGGTCTAAAGTTGTGCCTTAGAGAAGTTAGCTATTAATCTAAGTGATTATAGGCAAACCTTTTGAGGAATAGACGAATGGCAATAAGAAATCTGAATCTGATAGCATAACTAGAAAAGGAAAAGGAAGTTTGATGACAAACTTCAAGTTGGCTTGAATGCAAAATAACACTATTTTGGGAATAGAAATTAGACATTACACAACAGACAATAGACATTGTTAGCAATGGCAATTACCATTATGGCATGTACTAGTAATGAGCATGTTGAACTGAAATAGGCTATATGAACTGAAAGCTGAATGGAACTGGATGAATTCAAATGTAGCAGAACAAAATTTTTTCAGTGTCATTTAAAGTTTTCCAGATGAAAAAACCATGAAAGTACTTTAGCAATAATTTCAATAAATATATGTTTTAAGAATGCGTTTATTATGAAAAGACTAAACATAGAACATAAAATGATATTATTACAATATAGTAATCAGAAACAAATAAAATGTAATATGAATTTAATCATTTGAATAAATATAAGAACCAGAATCTAATACAATTTAATAAAAATGTAATAATTCCAATTAATTGTTATACATTAAGGGCATTGTATTCAATAGAGCTGATATCAACCATGATTGAAAGTTTAATATGAAATTGACCTAACTAATAGGAGCAAAGAATTAAGTTGGAGAGAATGGAACTAGGCCTAATACAAATAGGGAACAGTTTTAATTGAACTAATATCAGCAGAGCATTGCATTTACCTGCACTAATCAAATGGAGCTGAACAAAATGGAACTGGATGAATCAAAATGTAGCTGAACAGAAATGTAAAACTTTCCAGTTGAAAAAACCATGACAGTAATTTAGCAATAATTTCAATAAACATGTAAACATATTTTTAAGATTGTGTTTATTAAATATAGAACAAATGTAATAATTAGAATAAGAAATATAATAATCAGAAACCAATATAATGTACTATAAATTTAAATGGTAATTCCCACCCAAAAAATTTTTTGTAGAAAGGTAGCTCTCCTCCTGATTAAAATGAGCTCTCAGCCAACTTTCTACCTGTAGTGAGAGCAGAGATATAGCCCCAAACTACTGCACATGTACCAGGTACTTTGTTTACTCTGAACTACAGAAGACTCTTAGCAAGAGCGCTTATAGTTTATGGGCGGTGTCAGACAACGCCAGTCACATTGAATAACGTTACGACCGGAACGGAGTGACTGGGAATTTTACTGCTCGTCTTGCGCATACTAGTTCAAACACAAAAAATTGAAACACTTATTCATTACTTATCCCTATCCTCTAACGTTAACCTTTAACGTTTAACCGAGATAAACGAGTGGTGTAGCTAGCCTACATGTGGTAACTACCGTAATTCCAACTGAAATGGAAATGTTTGCTACCACGAAGTTTCATGTCAAAGCAGTCCTATTTGGCAGCACATTCAGGGAAGGATCCGGCCGTATATTCAACCTACAACAAAATCTAGTAATAGGCTACATTTAAAACATTGCAATTTTTGAAATGCCAAAAAGCTGATGTGCTCTAGCTACTGGATGATAAACGGATTAAAAAACACGGATTGGCACCTTTGTTTAATGCCGTTAACTTTGCTTCTGTAATCGTATGTTCAAAGTGAAACCGTTCAATTATGGTCGGCGCGCTAGTGTTAGTCTACTTTTTGTGGTCATTGATCATAATGTAGGTGGCATGGTTTCTTACCAGGTGATTCAATAAGGCAGAAGATGTCAGGGAATGAGACCGGAGTTGTAGGCTATCATTTGTCCACTCTGTAACAGACAGCACTCGAGTCTTGTTTGGTTTACTTTCCCAAAACATATTTAGGAAATAACGTAGCCTATCAATGTAATTTTCTGATATAATAAAATAGCAATGATAGCTAGCTTGATCTATGATGTGTCCCTACCACGGTACTCAGAACAGTGACAGACGGTCATGTATCATTTCTTCCCTCGCAGGCTCCGCCTATGTGCCTATGCAATTTACATGCCCACTAGACAAACTGTAGTCTTTCAAAAACGAGGAAGTGGTAGAGGTATATGTCAAAATGACCGAATTTTCAACTTTATATTCAAATATCTCAGTACAGAAATTGTTTTTGGCCAGCCACAAAGGGAGACTTAATTAGTGCCTTGACCTGTTAAATAAGGTTAATGTTCTTTTAGGGGGGAATTACCCTTACTTAGAATAAATATTAATAAAAGGAATAAAATTTAATAGAAATTTAATAAGGAGAATAAATACATTCTAATGAACTATTATTCATTAAGGGCATTGAATTCAATTGAGCCGATATTAACAATGATTGAAAGTTTAATATGAAATATGAGCAAACAATTAAGTTGGAGTGAATGGAACTGAACTAATACGAATATGGAACTGTTTTAATTGAACTAAAATGAGCAGTGTCGCATTTAACTGGACTAATGAAATGGAGTTGAACATCTGAATCTGAATTTAAGTTAAACTAATATATGCATGAAATTGTATTGACTAACTATACTGATAACTGATATTAACTACGAACCCCAAGTCCAAAAAGGTTGGGACAGTGTATAAAATGTAAATAAAAACAGTAAGCAATGATTTACTAATTCTTTTTGACCTGTATTCAATTTAAAACGCGGTACAAAGACAAGGTATTTAATGTTTTAACTAATCAACTTTATTGTTTTTTGTAAATAAACGCTCATTCTAAATTTGATGCCTGCAACGTCAAAAATAAAGTTGGGACAGGGGCATGTTTACCACTGTGTTACATCACCTTTCCTTTTAACAACACTCAGTAATCTTTTGTGAACTGAGGACATTAATTGTTGGAGTTTTGAAACCGACATTTTTTTCCCATTTTTGCTTGATATAAGACTTCAGCTGCTCACCAGTCCAGGGTCTCCGTAGTTGTATTTTGCGCTTCATAATGCATCACACGTTTTCAATGGGAGGCACGTCTGGACTGCAGACAGGCCAGTCTAGCACCCGCACTCTCTGACTACGAAGCCATGCTGTTTTAACATGTGCAGAATGTGGCTTGGCATTGTCTTGCTGAAATAAGCAGGGAGGTCCCTGAAAAAGACGTCGTCTAGATGGCAGCATATATTGCTCCAAAATGCATATGTACCCTTCAGCGTTAATGGCGCCTTCACAGATGTGCAAGTTACCCGTGCCATGGGCACTAACACACCACCATACCATGACAGACACTGGCTTTTGAACCTCACGTTGGTAACAATCAGGATCTTTTCCTCTTTGGCCCAGAAAACACAACGTCCATCATTTCCAAAAACAATCTGAAAGGTTTCCACTTTGCGTCAGTCCATCTCTGATGAGTTTGAGCCCAGAGAAGTTGGCAGCGTTTCTGGATGTTGTTGATATATGGCTTACGCTTTGCATAGTAGTCTTAACTTGCATTCGTAGATGCAGCGGCGAACTGTGTTTACTGACAACGGTTTTCCGAAGTATTCCAGAGCCCATGTGGTTATATTCATTACAGAAGCATGTCGGTTTTTAATGCAGTGCTGTCTGAGGGACCGAAGGTCACAGGCATTCAATATTGGTTTTCGGCCTTGCCCTTTATGCAGATTCTCTGAATCTTTTAATTATATTATGGACTGTAGATGGTGAAATCCCAAAATTCCTTGCAATCGTGCATTGAGAAACGATGTTCTTAAACTGTTGGACTATTCGGTCACAGTTTTTCGCAAAGTGGCGAACCTCGACCCATCCATGCTCGTAAACGTCTGAGCCTTCACGGATGTTCCTTTTACACTCAGTCATGATCGCTTTACCTGTTATCTATTCACCTGTTTACACCTGTCAGTGTTTCCCCCAGGATGTCTTTGTAGGCGGGGTGGTGAGATGACCATGGGGGGGGCTTGTGTGTCCTGGCGCAATCGTGGACGGGGGCACTCATTTCACATTCATTTTCTAACCTACATCTCTTCACAGCCTGCTTGTGTTTCCCACATAAGTGCCAGAGCATCCCAACAACAGTCAGAATTGTATGTCTATTATGTAAGCTAAATTGAAAATGGAATAAATGTAATTTGGCTTCATCAATACGAGTGCTACAAAATATCCAGACATGAAAGAAAACAATAGACCAAAAAAAAAAAAAAAAATTTTTTAAAAAAGACGCAAAAAGAGCGGATACAATATTCAGTTTAACGTTATGTTAAAAATAGGTGTTACAAATAACGGTACAACACTGCTTTGTGATTGGGATATTTAGCAATTTCTTTATCTAACGAAGATCTCTAACTCTAGTTCTGACTTAATTGCGCTCCTAGGCTTGTTTCATCGAATCAAAAAGCCATGGTTTTTCACCTGCTGTAGGCTACATCGTTCGCATTGGCTCGCTTCTGTATTAGCTTATCAGAACGGTTCACGGTCCTCATTCTCCCCGATCTCACATTTACATAGAAGGAAAATTTGATCTTTTTCAGTGAAGATGATATTACCATTATCTAGGTTAGTCATTTGCTTTTCTGAGGTAACGTAACCTAAACAAATCTATTCTATTCTGCCATTCGGCCAAGCAGCCAATTGTAGTGAAATTACTGCGAATCAAATCACTAATATCATAGCCTAGGGTACAGCTCGGAAGGCATTCACAGAAGCAGAATGCACAGAATGAATCAGGAGAGCCTTGAGAAAACAGCTCCGTCCAACTGATGAGAAATTTGAAACTGGCGACAAGGTGTACTACAAGCGCATTGACAGTGCTGAATGGAAAGGACCTGGCACTGTCCTTGGTCAGGATGGCATGGTGGTATTTGTGAGACACGGTGGCACCTATGTTTGAGTACATCACTCCAGGCTTCGAAAGGTGAATGCACCTGAAATTCAGCAACCAACACAAGACAATGGACAATGCGTTCAAGATGAAACTGACACTGAACCCACTTCCATGGTTACCCCTCATGTGTCAGAACATAGAGAAGAGACAATTGATGATGATATAAACAATGGCATTGAGAATGCAGAGGCAGAACAGGATTTCCCACCTTCACAGGCACTGCAACCCACAGTTTTCAATCTGAAGACAAGGCAGACTGTTCAATATATTGACAAGGAAAGTGGAATTGCTCACACCGCTGAAGTCCTTGGGCGTGCTGGAAAAGCTACAGGAAGATTCCAGAACTGGTATAATTTGCAGTACTCTGAACCGGCTGCGATGTCTGGCGCATCGTGGTCAGCTGACCTCTCGCGGGTTGACAGTCTTCACATTGATGCTGTGCAGGAGCAACTAAGGACAAGCCATGTTTTGGATGAGGATGTTTTAATGGTGGATGATGTGTCATTTAATGCTGCAAAGCAAGCGGAGACTGAAGATACTGGACAAAAGTGTGTCTCTACAAGATGGATTTGCACTTTGAAAGAGACCCAGAGTAACATAGTTCCAAAAGCACGTCTAGTTGCAAGAGGTTTTGAAGAATTGACACGAAGGAACTTCCTAAGGACTCACCAATCGGTGCTTTGGAGTCCCTTAGATTACTCTTAGCAGTAATTTGTCAAAAGAAATGGGAGAGTCCACTCAATGGACATCAAGTCTGCATTTTTGCAAGGGTCCAAGCTGTGACATGACATTTACATTCACCCTCCCCCTGAAGCTAAAAGTAAGGGTAAGCTTTGGAAGCTGAAGAAATGTGTCTATGGCCTGGCTGATGCGTCACTGTACTGGTACAACAGAGTGAAAGACACAATGCAGAGTACAGGTGGCAAGATGTCACAAGTGGATCCTGCTGTGTTTTATTGGATGGAACATGAATGCAAAGTGAATGGAGTACTTGCCTGCCACGTTGATGACTTAATTTGCATAGGCTCCCCTGACTTTGAACCACAATTATTCCACAGCTAAATGCAGCTTTTCACGTTCGCCATGAAGAGGCCAACAGCTTCAATTATGTTGGCATAGAACCTGACACTGTTAATGGGAGTATACTGATGCAGCAAAATGCAAACATCAAGAATCTTCATCCCATTCCCATAGACCCCTCAAGAGCTGCACAGTGTGACGCATCACTGAGTGCAACAGAGTCTGATCAGCTGAGATCTAAGATTGGACAAATTCTCTGGGTTGCCAGACAGAGTAGACCAGATGTGATGTTTGATGCTTGCAATCTAGCGTCCTCCACAAAACATGTCACAGTACAGAGTCTACGCAACACTAACAGGATTGTTAGAAAACTGAAAATGTAACTTTGAAATTCCAACACAATTCCAATGACAATCCCAAGTTGATCATTTACAGCGACGCATAACTAGGGAATCTCACTCAAGGTGGTCATATCATCCTGCTGATGGGTCAGGAAGGACAATTTTCCCCCATCAGCTGGCAGTAAAAGAGAATCAGAAGATTTGTCTGCAGTACTATTGCGGGAGAGACTCTTGCTCTTGCAGATGGAATTGACAATGCAGTTTTCTTAGCAACACTGTTTTCAGAGCTTGACACAGGTGAGGTTGACAGGCATGTCTTACCCATTACCTGTGTAACTGACAACTACTCCATGGTTGATGCCATCAAATCCACAAAGTTTGTCACTGAGAAAAGACTACGCCTGGAGATAAGCAGCATTAAGGAACTTATTCAAGCACAGATAATTCAAGATGTTCTATGGTCAACCACAAAGAAACAGCTGGCTGACTGCTTGACTAAGAAAGGGGCATCTCCCGTGGAGCTCCTAAAGGCACTAAAATAAAATATGGCAGATTGCACGTGAAGTAAAAACACATTGTGAAACCAAACAAGCATTATTACCTGTTACAGAGACTGTAAACCAGTTAATATTTGTTGTTTTCTGCTGAGTCTTTTCTCAGCACATCAGGGCGACGGCACGGTCCTGCAGGTTCCTCCTGTACAACATCAGGATGATTCGACCGTACCTGACCACCTACTCCACCTTGCTTCTTGTCCAGACCATGGTCACCTCTCGCCTGGACTATTGCAACTCCCTGCTCGCAAGCCTACCAGCCTGCGCCATTCTGCCTCTTCAACTGATCCAGAATGCAGCTGCCCGGCTTGTGTTCAACCTCCCGAAATTTTCCCATGTAACCCCCCTGCTGAGGTCACTCCACTGGCTGCCAGTTGCAGCCAGGATCAGGTTCAAAGTTCTGACCCTGGTCTACACTGCAACCAATAGGACAGGCCCCGCCTACCTGCAGGACTTAATCCAGAACTATGTTCCTGCTCGACCACTCCGCTCTTCTACAGCAGGGCGACTCGCACTTCCCCCCTCTGTGTCAACGGCTCTTGCTCGTCCTGACTGCAAAGCTTTTCCACCCTAGCTCCTCAGTGGTGGAATGAACTTCCCATTCCCCTACGTTCTACTCTAATCCTGCCTGTGCGCCGTCGTGGCCTGAAGACACACCTCTTCAGACTCCACCTTGACTGATATTCTAATCTAGGACCTCATGGTACTAGTTCCCTGTGTTTCCCTGTCTGTTTGTTATAGTTTATAATAGTATTTAGAATAGAAGTGTAGTATAGCTGATTTACCCACAGCTTACTGTGAACTACATTCAACGTTCATTACTAGGGATAGCTGCTACATTATGGGAAGGATGTGCTTTGTCTTATCTGTTCTGTAGTGACTTCGATGACGTTTCTGTATGCACTTATTGTATGTCGCTTTGGATAAAAGCGTCTGCTAAATGACTAATGTAATGTAAACAGAAAGAGGGAGATTGTTAAGTTTACCTTTTCCTTATGTGCTATTGCGCTTTTGTTCCTGTACTTACGGCACTACTATATACCCGTATGCGTATAAGCATAGGGGGGCTGGAGAGCTACTTGCAGATCTAGACGGCAATGGCCACTGTATTGTTGTACTAAACGTTGTGTCAGTACTTTATTTACTTAATCCTCTGGGGCCTCATGTATAAAACAGTCGTACGCACGGATTTGATTATAAATTTAATCAGAAGCTTACAGCCTACTGCAGCTTTAACTCAAAATACACAAGAAGAGAATTTGTGGATAGCCTAGGCTACATAGGCTACATCATGGAAGAATGTTTTTTAAATTGTGAAGCAAATCGTGTTACAGAATAGCCACCAAGAGTAACTAACTTTTGAATTAAACAAGCAAATTGCAATAGGCTACAACGTCTATTATAACAAACAGTGAATCATAGGCGCCCGGTTTATTTCTTCACCAGGGGGTGCCCTAAAAAAATTCAGCCACAGGCACAACACATTTAAAAAAAACCTTATCATTAAGCACGTAAGCATAATATTTCAGACTTTTTTTTCTCTATCATTCAGTTTGTTTGTTATTGCATAGGAAACACAAAGTTAAATGCTTAACGTTAACCCTGCTCCTTTCAAAGCGTTATTTAATTTTTCCGTAAGCCTATGCAATACGTCGTTTTATCCTATGTTCATAGTTGAATGCCTCAGGCAAATGACTAGAAAATAGTTGACTAATCGCGGCACACGTTTTCAACAGCAACAGCTCAAACATTATGCAAGCTACCTTGCGTTTAAAAGCTTTAGTCCCCTTCATTCTGGTAAGCTATGACTGAGAAATAATAAGAAGTCATTTCAATCTATTTGTGCATTTGATTTCTTTTACCGAAGCAATTTAGGCTATTACTATGTTGCATCATTTACTGTACATATTTAATGTCTGAGACAAAGCGTCCAATAAAACCGTAACCTTCATTCCATTTTCTGTTCAAAAACAAGCTCCGAGACAACAATAGCCTGTAGCCTACAGTAGGCCTACAAAACAATCCGTTACAAGCACACTGACAGGTGATACAGCTGTTCTCGTATCTCATCCCCCATCTCTTCCTCGCGTCCTCCGTTGGATGGAGCTAAGGAACAAGGAAAGGATGCAAGGAGTGAAAGTAGGCCTAAGCGACTGGAATGAACCCGAGAAGTCTCAAGGGAAATGAGATGTTTGATACGTTTTCGACATAAACTTGTTAATTTAGCTCAGGTTTTACCAAGATATAGCCTGGCTGCATTCTAGCTGGTTAAAAAAAATGTAAAAAATAAATACATTTTACAATTATTACAAAATTGTCCATCTCTAGAGAGCCAGTAGCCTATCGCTTTTTATTGTTAGCTTGTTTCGCGTTTATTTCACATACTTCATGTGTGCATCGAACCAGATTAAACCACCCGTGCGCATCAAACTATAACTTCACTCTGCAATACGATTCACCCTGCAATACGATTTGCCCCTGGGTGTCTATGCCCCTGAGCACCCACAAGATCGGCGCCTATGCAGTGAATAACAATCAAATCAACACTTTATAAAAAAATAGAACCCATGATCAAATGGAAACGTGATTTTATGTGACACTTACAGCGCGAGTAGCTTAGTGCTAGTAAGCATAGTTATAATCATTTCAGTCCTAACACACAAAAATCCCGGCAGAAACTAAGAGACATCCAGTGAAACAGTTTGTAATAAACCGCAAGATCATTCAGTGTAACAGTAGCATGTACCCTACCCTAAAAAGAATACCATAAAAACGGCAACATTTCTGCCAGTCTTTTCACTGTTTTCTTACAGGATAACCATTCCAAACACGCAAAACTAATTTAAATATGGCTGTTTGCGGCTGAAGTCATTTACATAATGACTCTTAGTTGATCACCCGCAAAGTGTGAAATGATAGCGCATGCAAATAATTTGGGTGTGCCCGCAAAATAACACCCCTTATTTGGGATCTTAGTAAATCGACCCCCAAGTGTTAACAGAGAGCAGCCCTAAGTTTCTGCTGCCCAAAGGCAGCCTCGGCCGAGTGGGGGGTCCGGGGGCGGCCACCTCAACCAGAAAATAAGGGAAACAAGCTGGAACTTACATCTTTGTCCGATCGATGTGGGAACATCGAAGGCTGTGGATAGTACATGCTGTCATCGGGGAAGTCGCTGTCGACCCCTTCTACAAACTTCTTTGTTGTAGCACTAAACATGCTGTTTGTCACCTGTAAGGAGAAAAGGCAGAAGGGAACTTAAATTGCAGCCATCAACGGGATGCGCAAATGCTTAACACCCTCGGAGCCCCTCCCCCGACCCAAGGGGAGGAGCCTCGCTGGGTCCCATCAGAGGAGACGTGGGACAGGCCTGGGACAGGGGCTGGGGGTGGGATCACATGTTCTCAGCACAGCAGAGGTTCCCCTTATTTTCCCAAACACACTGGGAGAGATGCCTCATGAGACGCCTAAAGGAAAGTGTTTATGTTACCTTCCCTTACCAGTTTGCCCGGACCTTACAGGTGCCACAAGCTCTGGAGAGCGGCCAAAAGTTAAAAGAATTATGAGAAAATTATGCAATACCGAGGCAAGATGAAGATGAATGGTATCAGTCTTAGGCGATGTGTCCTGAGTCATTTATTAGATAGTCTGGTTTATACAAGAACAATATGAAGGCTCGCCAGAATGAGGTAAAAGCATTTGTACATTAATAGGACATTTTCCACACGTTGGAATATATTTTCAAGGAGTCAAACTGCAATATCTTTTACAAAGATACCGCTGGACAAATGGTCGATTTCAATTTGAAAGAACATACTGTGTACCTTGAACAGAAATTAAAATTGTCCACACCATAAACATGCAAAGATCTTGCAAAGAAATGCAGCTTCAACTACACTGAATCTTAATTTCTATTTTTTTTGTAATTGCATCATGAGAGCTCTAACTTGCAAAAATAAAAAACATATTTAAAAAACTTAGCCACAAAAAAAAACAGTACCTACATTACCTTAGGCAAGGAAGATGGCCTTTATTGACATAGCACTTAACACATAGCACAACGCAAACAGCGGGAATTGTTTTTGCTCCTGTGCGTCTGTGTGCCCGCCATCTGTGTTTGTGTCCCTATCATCCATAACTCGAACAATTCTCCTCCGATTGTGATGAAACTTTGTGGAAATGTTGACAGTTGGGCAATGACCTGAATCTTGATTTTTTCCCCCCAATCGGTCAATGCCCGACTTCACAGTGCAAGATTACAGTTTTAGCCCCATGCGTGGCTGTAGCATCTCTCGGAGTGCCATTCTAGTTTTGTTTATCAGATCAAAAACATCTACGACATAAAAAAACCCAAGTTACTCACGCATAGCCTACATAACGCTGTCCATAAGTTCTTAATTCCAACTTGCAAAAACTAGGCCTGCCTTTAAAAGTCTTGATATCAAAATGTGGCCAAGTTACAACTACCAATATTGCCTATCGTAGCTCACACTAAATAAACTAGCTCTACTCCAAAGCAATGCTATCCAAACTTTCCTAAATTATTTAATGCAACTTGGCCCTGTGTTTCTTCATCTTTGCATGTGAAGAGATTGTGCCTCATGGAACAACATATGATTTCAATGAATGTTTTTAACAGTTGATGAATAATTACACTCCAGAAAGGATATGGTTGTACTTTGTTGGCAAGTTTACTTTAGAAAATGCACAGGTTTTAAAATGTTAACTGCTGCTACAGCATTCTTTACAATTAACAAACAGACATTTACATGAAGAAACATCATGTACAATAGAGAAAGGGGTGATGAATAAATAAATGCAGATAAAAATTATGATATTTGCAAACAGAATTTTGTGAACACAAGGATATCTATGCTCTGTAGGACCACACAGGTTTTGATAGAAATCCAAATAAAGAAATCAATAAGTACATAATAATAATAATTACAATACATTTCATTCATTCTGTGCTTTTCATAGACCCAAAGCAGTGGATGCAGACAATTGTTCAAACATGCCCTATAGTGTAGTAATTTTTCTGTGTAATTTCTAAGTGTAACACATCTGAATCAGAGTATTTCCACTATAAATTATTTTCATTTTGCAGTTTGATGTGGCACATACAGTTTCATTGACCACATTCTCTTGAGATGGTAAGATGAAGAAACACAGGGCCAAGTTGCATTAAATAATTTAGGAAAGTTTGGATAGCATTGCTTTGGAATAGAGCTAGTTTATTTAGTGTGAGCTACGATAGGCAATATTGGTAGTTGTAACTTGGCCACATTTTGATATCAAGACTTTTAAAGGCAGGCCTAGTTTTTGCAAGTTGGAATTAAGAACTTATGGACAGCGCTATGTAGGCTATGCGTGAGTAACTTGGCTTTTTTTACGTCGTAGACGTTTTTGATCTGATATCACTTATTTTTTATAGCTAACTAATGATGAATAACGCATGAAGATAAACACGGAGAGACATGCATTCCAAAGAAATGTATGCAGACATTCGCTTAACCATAACGCCCTCTATTGACAAGAATGAGAACAGTTATCCTATTACAGACAGCACACAATTACATTAAGAGTTTGTAGATGAGAAGTATTTAATGTGCAATGAAATACAATGAACAGCACCACCTGAGCTATGGATCATGAAGAAGCATGTAAATTAATGAACCAAGTCTACATGGAGACATACATGCACAATGGGCTACGCAAACACATTCTAGATGAAAGACATACAGCCTAAATAGCTAGTACAGCCTAAATAGTTTGCATCAGTAAAATATGGAAATACAGTTTTAAAATAGGGCTATTAGTATTCTATAGAAAATGAAATACATTCAACGTTAGGCTATTCAACACTGGATTGCCGGATGCGTAACTCCAACCTTCCATGTGTGGGCTACGAGCTAGCGAGCGAGCTAGTGAGTTTCTGCACAGCAGAGTTTTTTTTCCGGTAGTGTAGAACGTTACCTGCGGGAAATGTTTTGGTACCGGACAGCTAGGTTTAGTTTCGTTTTCTGTAGTGCAATGAATGTAGGCTATAATGCATGTTGATTCGCTTCGTAGTAGCCTAGCTTGTTTCTGCTTCCTAAAGAGAAGCAGGAAGTAACGTTGGCGAACAAGCTTAATTGGACAACGCATATTTCCCAGGAATCTTAGCCAGAAAGAAAACAGTAGATACTACTAAGAAAGTACATACCAGAGATTATTCTTTTTCTTATTATTATTATAATAATTAAAAGTGTTTGCAGTAAGCTACATTATCAGCAGAGTAGCGTAGACTAGAGCCACATTCTGAGGCTATCTATTTATTTATAAGTGACTAACCATGAATCAGATATGTTTGGGGAATTGGCGGTTTATAAATCCGATCGCTTAAAGGCTTGCAGCTTAAAAGAGGCTATCCTCAATTCTTAATGTAGGCTATTATCGTAAATTATTAATTTTCCTAATAGTTAATTTTATGGTGACCTTGTGTTATGTGTGAAAAGGATAAAGTGAACAGAGCTGAAGTGAAGAAATGAATGAATAAAGAAATGTTGGCCGAGGCAAGGGGTTTTCACAGTCAGTCAGTCATGACCGCAAGAGCAGAGCGTAACACCCTCCCCAAACCAGACAAAAGCGAGCGTCTGGTTTGGGGAGGGTGTGATATAATACAAGTGAAACATTGAACAGTTAATATTGTAAACCTGTTTTGCCTTTGCAATAAAAATACGTTAGTGTCTTAATGTGAAAATAATAAGTCTAAGAAATGAAAAGAACTTAACAGTTGCACATTGTTTTTGTGGAAAATACACGTGCCCTGCTGGGCTCGAACCCACTATCCACCGTGTGACAGACTGCAGTCTTAACCACTAAGCTACAGTAGCTTCTTGGAAAGCACAAAGCCATTAGCTATATTAACATTAAAAAACATTAGTATGAAGTGTTTTTATTGGACGATAAGTTTGATGAGAAGGTATACGGACCATACCCTCAAATAATAATTCTCCCCATTGGATAACATCGCGACAGAGGCAGGCAGTTTCGCAGGAAAATGGGAAGAAGAAGAAGAATAAGAAGAACAAGAAGAAGAAGAAGCGGAAGAGGAAGGAGAAAAACGGCAAAATAACCCAAGTTTGGGGCTTTATTGTGTGGATGTGTGAAGTTGTATCTGAATGCTGTGTGGTTACATTAGGTCAGAACATACAGAAGTTAATGTTTGTAAGGGCTGAGAGTCTATGGTCATTGTGGTTACTTCTGTAGGAAACCCTGAAAAGTGCCAAACTCTCAGTGCTGTATAGGTATGGGGCATGCCCCGCCAAGCCGTAACTTGGCGGTTGGCATACCTGCCATCCCAATATGCAATCTGGTTGAAAAATTGCTTGAAAAAATGTCTGTAAATCAACTGTTGTGAGATGACTTTCAAAACATCATAAATGGTTAGATTCTCACATAAACAAATGCCTCAATACTAATTATCATCCCCGACAGCCACCATTACTTTAAAGGGTAACTACACTCTAGATCAGGGGTAGGGAACCCTGGTCCTGGAGAGCCGCAGGGTCTTCTGGTTTTTGTTTTCACCTTAAATACAGCAACTACTTAAACCAAATAAACCAGGTGAGGTGAGTTAACTCTGTAATCAACTGCTTTAATTGATCAATTAAGTGGGGAGTAACAACGAAAACCAGCAGACCCTGCAGCTCTCCAGGACCAGGGTTCCCTACCCCTGCTCTAGATCAACTGAGGGAGAGGGATCCCAAATCACTCAGCAGGTCTGATTTACCAAATGTGAGCTCACAGAGGCGATGCAGAGGCTTCCAACGTCTGCTTTGCATTGTGCAGTTCTTCAGCAAATGGTCACCGTCAGACAACCTCCATAATACATTGATCTTTCAGCAAAAACATAGCTTTGGCTACAAGCTTTGTGGAACTTTTCACTGTTTCAGAAACAGGGGCAGTCGAGCACCAAGCGGCTGTTTACAGCTTCTTTGCACTATGTTCAGTGTAAGCACACAGGCAAGGTTCGTTTGGAAAGCTCCCAAGCTGCTGTAAATGAACAGAAACCAGGGAGAGCCTGTTCACGGTATGTTTGGGTCCGTTGGAACACCTTTTGGTTTGCCTGTGGCACGAGCAGCCTAGGAGCCGGCTGAAATACTACACCGCCCACCACTGCAGCCCCCAATTCCTGGCAGGAGAGCTCCATGAAACATTAATAAGCCTTACGCTGTGGTACGGCAAAGCATCGCTTCATGCGCATGTGTGTGTGAATATGTTGCAGAATACATTAAGGCTGCATTTAGAGGCTGTTAAAAGAGGCTTTCAAAGCGATTCCAGGGCAATTATGCGACCTGTGCAGGGCGCTCCTTAAATCTAGGACAGGGGCTTGATAATTCGCTAATAAAGAGCAGGCTTCGGCGTCGGGCTGATGTCATCCTCCTACACAGGGAAAGCAGCTTGGGGCTCAGCCAATGTGTCCCCCTTCCGCAGGGGAACATGTCATCAAATTAGAAGTTTGCAGGACTGCCTGTACTGGCTGTGAAATAAACAGTTAAATGAACCGAACTACAATCAGCAGACGCTATGTGGAATGAGACACTGAGCAGCACAGCTGGGAGTACATAACAAACGACAGAATGGAGAATCGAACAGGATTGGTCTCACGCTCGCTTCAAAGTGCCAAAGGACAAAAGCCCAAATGGCTCGCACACCGGTGTGTACCATGTATCAAACGGAAAAGAGGGAATTTAAATTCAGGCCTGCACAACACAGGTCTCAGCCAGCACGTGGTTTGGTGCATTCAGACATACAAAACAGCAGGGGACAGCTGGCCTTATTAAATCATAAGGAGGTATTGTTAGTTGGAGGAAACATCACTAAAGGCACCATGGCCTTTGCCAAGATGAGACACAGATGAAAGCCCCTTAAACCCACCACTATAATTTTACGGTTTCCCATAGCAACGTTCATAAATTCAGCATACTTAACGTATCATAAAATAATATTACTATTAAAATGTTATAGGCTAAACATGTAAGTGATTTTTAATTACTATGCCTAGCAGGCCTTTCCAGCTGGCAGAGCGAACGAGCAGTCCAAGAATGTTAGTACATGGAAAAGAACATCGGAACTTTGCTGTTAGCTTTGCAATGGACCAATTACACACATTTGGAAACAGATACTGAGAAAATGTCAGCGCTTCCAAATCCTGTCCTTTGTATTGTAGCTTTGGCTGGTATTCTTTAGGCACAAACTTGGCACAAATCTGGGTTTGAACTACATAAGGCGCTGAGGGGAGCCCTGTGTTTCGATTTGCAACCGATTCAATGGCCAATTTACAGAAACCATGACTTCAATCAAATGATCACAGTCAATGCAAAGTGGCAGGTCCTATGGCCTTTGAGGATTATATTATCCGAGGCAAGCGAGCCAAGCATATTTGCTTTTGGCAGTTGAACCGTGGTCGAGAACAGGTTTTCCCTTTGACCTTGACCATTCTTTGACCTGCCAGGCTGCCACCTCTGTTTAGGTTCAGCAATTGGGGACACACGGGAATGATCGTCCCGCACAAGCAGGTAGTGTGACTAGACTTTCAACTTTAATTTGAGGGTTTTTAAATCTGTATCAGGTGAACCATTTAGCAATTGTAGCCATTTTTATACACAGTTCCACCCATTTCAGGAGACCAAAAGTAATTGGACAAATTAACTAAATAATTAATTAAACTTTAAAGTAATCATATTTAATATTTGGTTGCATATCCTTTGCATGCCATGACTTCCATGTCTGTGACCCAACAACATCAAAAGACTCTTGATATCTTATTTTCTGGTACTCTTACAAGCGATACTATACCCTCTCTGCATCTGAATGGATCTCTATGGGAATTGGGGGGTGGGTCTAGATTAAGCTGTAAATTACACTGGACCAGTATGGAACAGTATGGAAACACATGGCTGGCTAAATGGCTCTAAGTCATCAAGGGTCTGTGGTGTCAAACGAGCCTCAAACCATCACTCTGCTACCAGATATGCAGTAGATATGGATGGATCACTTTAAGGGTTGTTTCTCCCGACTTATTTTTCCATAGAGTTCAATAGAAAAATGAGGAGAAACAACCATTAAAATGATCAATCAAGAGTCTTTTGATGTTGTTGGGTCACAGACTTCAGGAAGTCATGGCATGCAAAGGATATGTAACCAAATATTAAATATTATGACTTTATTTAAGTTTGTTAATTTGTCCAATTACTTTTCGTCCCCTAAAATGGGGGGGTTAAAGCTAATATTAAATTAGCTGAAAGTCTGCTCTTTAACCTCATAGTTCCATTTCAAATCCAATGTGCTGAAGTACAGAGCCAAAACAAAAAAAATATGTCACTGTCCTAACACTTTTGGAGTGCACTGTGTTCCAAGCCAGTGTCATAACTTATTATACAGTCGCATAATTTGCGATAACTTTTTTGACAGTACTTCAGTCCTATCCAGGGGGCTTTAACAATATTGGTTCAGGTGAAATGGTCAAGGTCAAAGGGAAAACCTGTTCTCAACCTCGGTTCAACTGTCAAAAGCAAATATGCTTGGCTCTGATAACAGTGATTAATGGAATCTTGTGGCTACGTTCTAAGATAGGACTCCCACCTGTGCCTTAGCCTAAAGGCCAGTTTATAGTCCAGCGACAGTGTGTCACTCGACTAAAATCGCAGAACTTTCATGAACATTCTATGTTCGCTCTACATACACTGTGGTCGTTGTCGTTCGCAAAAAGTATAAACACACTCCAGCGACAGTTTACACTCAGGGGACATTGGAGGAAGAAGCAGCTTTATCTCATTAGCCTATGTCTGCTGCTTTACCCCTTTTTGTTGTCGGAGGCCGCTGAAATAAAGTTTATAAATGTCAATTTCGAGGGCACCGTATTGTATGAAATATCATTCACTGTGTCTTTCATACACTTGTAGGCTATGCGGGTTTTGAACGAGGGAACAAATAATTAAACGTTAGTAATTAAACCCCAACATTGATGCAACTCCTCATATTAAATGTTATTTAGTCGGAAAACACGGAGGGCATAGACTACGTTAGTGATGTAAATAGCTACAAGACGGGACTCATTGGGGGAGCAGCCTACAATTCTCTAGTTAGAGAAATGAGGTTCAAGAATGTGGAGTAGCCTATTTCATTCGCTAGGCTACATCAGAATGCCACGGATCAGATAGGCTGACACTCAAGTTGTTGCACAAAGTTTAATCTGGCAAATCTAAGTTACTGTTAAAGCAAATAACTTCAATGCATTCGCAGGCACCTATAACGCTACAAATATATAGTCAAGCTACAAATGTGTCTTTGTAACCATTCACAATAGCCTACAGACTAATAGGCTATTGGTAACTTGTAACATTGGAAGCAAGCTGCTTCTCGTTTTGGATAGTAACGTTTTCTCAACACAGTCTAGCTCAGCATCAATCGGTGAAATTATTGTTATTATCATTTGACTATTAATAATAATATAAAATTGTACTAATTTATAATGCTATTCACACGCTTGCTAGGTAGGTAAGCTATGGGTAGGTAGGCCTACCCTATGGCTGCACTTCCATTAACAGTTAGCTTATGTGCTAGCTAGTAAGTAGACAGCTCGAGCGAAGCCTTCCGCAGTCCGAGAGAAACGTTACCATAACAGAGGCAGCGATAGGGTCAAAGTTTAATTTATCGTATGTCTCAGTGACCACAGTCGCCCTAAGTATAAACCAAATGTCGCTGCGACCAGCGACATCCATGGCACATCGGTCGCAGTGACACACTGTCGCTGGACTATAAACTGGCCTTAACATTACCAGGGTTAACACCACCACCACCACCAACTGCACTGCAATTCTAAGAAAAAATTTTAAGCTTGTTGCTGGTTGAACACCACTGGCAGCATGCTCTCAGCTTTCTAAGAATTCAGCAGCAACTGTAGGAGAAAGTCAAATGTCATTGTAGCTTTTTGAATTTGTTCCTTCTGTCAGATGTATTGTTATGTTGCAAGTAGACATAAAAAAAATCTATTGAAGAGATCTGACAGAACAAAAACAAATGGTAGAAATATGACTGACATTTCTGAATTTAAAAAAAAAAAGAACAATAAGGAACACTATCAACCTCTGTACAAAACCTGTACAATTCTTAATTAAATTTGTAGTAATAAACCACATAATTACATTTTAAAAATGCATTGAATATTCCACCATTTCACACACATTGGTCACAATTATTAATTAATTTCTTCTGGATATCGGTGATAAGTGACATATGGTAAGAAGGCCCAATTTTAATAAAATCACCCAAAAATTGGAGATAAGGTCCCAAAAGTCCATTCCATTCACTTATGAGCCAACCAAGTTGCCATTGTAGGCCCTAACCACTGTTTTTTACCTTTGTCTTTTTAAGCGTACATCGGCCTTGTCAGTGTTCCCAACAGTTACCTAATCTGGTCTCTCAAAATATTGATATATATAACCTCAAAAACTTTGGTTGCTGTTCGTTCCCATTTTTGTGAAAGCACTTTCACGACGAGCAGTGTTCGCCGCAGCCTGCTCTCTTATAACCACTCCTTGCGCTTATTCTTCGTGGTTAGAATCAGACTAAGCAGGGTCAGCAGGTCATGTTATTCTTCATAGTTAGAATCAGACTAAGTGGTGTTAGCAGGTCAAGGGCTGAGCTGAAGCCTTGACCTCGCTCTTCCACACAAAGCCCGGCATGGCCTTGAGAAGCTCAGCAACCAAGAATCTCACCCTTCACTTTGACGGACGGCCGTTTGGTGGTGAGAGGTGGCTTCAAGACAGAGAGCTAGACTGAGGGTGGGGGGAGATGCTAAAGAAAGAAGGGGGTTAGATAGACCATCTGTGTGGTGTGCACAGGGGCAGCTCTGAAATACAGAAGCCAGCTGCCCCGGGGAATGATTGGGCTGGGGGGTGGTACTGTGTGCATGCAAACCACAGACACATTCCTGGCAAACCAATATGTCCCTTCCACCATACCCCCCCCCCCCCACCCCGCACCAAAAGGCCCCATGACAGGGAATCCAGGTCAGAGACAAGCGTGAAAAGGACGGCTCAGTGTGCCATGCAGTTTCATAAAGGAAGTGTCATTTGTCCAAAAAAAAACAAAACAAAAAAAACACTGACAATTAATGCAGCACTTCATAGGCACTTTGAAAGGACCTTTGCCTTGGGTTCTTTGTGTGTGTGTGTGTGTGTGTGTGTGTGTGTGTGTGTGTGTGTGTGTATAATTATACTGTTGTTCACATCTGGTGCCATGCACTCACTCAGACTTACGACACCACCAATCAAACTGGAACAATTAAAGCATTCAAGCTGTTTTGAGCCTACACGTTTCTGGTGGCTAAATAATGAATGGCTGGAGAGAGGGTGAAATGGTTTCCAGCAAACCAGCTGCTTTTGAAGTTTATGAACAGAAATTAGCCAGATGCAATGAGGCTGTGATTCAGACTGCAGAGTCCACAGTATGAAGGGTGATGTGTGACTAGTGCTATAGTTGCTACGCCCTCCACAAACTAAGGGTTATCACTTCTAATGGTGACAGTACCAATGAGTCACCGTGCAAATGAATGCGACCCATCCTGATTTTGTCACTTGACTTTACTCCCAGCATCTCAGAGTCATGGGAAGGTACCATTAATGAATGTTTATTGTGCTAGAGCACATTTTACAAAGAAATTCTCACAAAGTTCTGAACAAAGGGAATATAAGAAACGGAAACCCCACGGCCTATAAAACTTGAAAATGACTCCCTCACCCTGGGAAAACGGCAGCAAATTCAACAAATGAGAAAATAAAAAATGTAAAGGAGTGAATTACTGATACTGAGAATGTTGCAAGTTCATGAATCGATTAGAATTATGCGTTTTTTTTTTCAATCCCGCAATGTTTTGTGGACTTTCCAATCAATTGGGCTAATTGAATTTCAACAAATTTACCAAATTGAATGAATTCAAAAGGAATTGACCCCAACAAAATATCACATTTGTATGGTAACGTCCATCAGTTTAGGCCATAAATCGTGATGCGACTGCGCTGACCTCAAAAGTGACAAACTGTGAACAGAATTCATTGCCACCAGAGATCACAAACAGAACAGAAATTATTTTTTATTATTTGGCACTAAAAGGACCCATCAGAAAGGACTTCTTCACATTAGATTTTAAATAAATAAATAAGAGCCCTTGCAGCAATTCTAGGTATAGAAAACAATTGATTTCTGCGGCATCCCAAAAATGGGCTTCGCCGAAATATTGTATGGTATGTGCTGGTCTGCCTCCGTGCTGTAAGTGAAATATGAGTAAAACTGAGTATCAGTTCCTTAAATGTTTAACAGAATTGTTTAATATATTTAAATGTGACTATTGCCTGAATCTTGTGTGTGATGCTCATTTACTCATCTTCTGCTCCCATTCAGTTTGAACAATGTGGCAGGAACGAGCTGGTCTCTTCTGGCTCCCAGAAGAAAGGAGAGCACGGTCCAGAGATGAAAGACCATCTCCTTGAAAATTCATTCAACACAAATCGTAACAGCGTTAGAACACATCTGCTTCTTTTCCCCCCACATTGGTGTGGTGAGTAACAGAGGGCGAGATGCAAATGCAGCCCCCAAAACAAGTCACGGCAACGATGGGATTGAGATTATGAGGCGGCGCATGGTACAGGACCAGGTACAGGTTTTCATCGAGGCAAGGCTGAGGAGGCTCCTCCACGGCTGGCCGACCAAGACACCCATGCTGAGCGTTCAAAGGCACAGCTGTTTGTTTGGGTTTGAGAGCTTTCAGAACTTAGCTCTTTGTACCCTGCCATAGTTGCCATTACAAACCGCCTATGAGAGGCTTTTGGCTACGGGATGTGCGTGGGCGTGCATATGATCAGCCCGTTCTGAGGACCCCGGCTCCAATTTACGCAGTACCCAACTACCGTTTCTCAATCATTTTCAAGGTTGTAGATGCTGAGAATTTAGATTAAGGCTCGTTTCTCTTCTCTTCTTAATTGATCAATTTAGGAAATTATAATCACAATTCCAAATGGTTTCCATGTCAACAGCACTCGCAAAACCTTGCTTCAAATGTTCTAGCCTATGAGTCTGACAAAGATAACTTTTTGATGTGACGTACATCCACCTGTTACAGAAACATTCATTGGCAATAAAGAAATGCTACGTTGCCTCTTTTGAGGAATCGGGGTGATTCGTGTAGGTGGGGATGCAGCTGGAAATAGCGATTCAGGCAATGGTGGTGCATGAGTAAATAACTCAACACTGGCTAAAATAATTTTAGAGGAACTGTAACTGCCCCTTCCAAAAGATAGGATTGAGACTACAAAAGGTTGAAAATTGCCTAATCTGGACATAGACAAAAAATACCAAAAGCAATGCAAATAAGCATAATGAACCATGTATAGATTTAACCACATAATTTACCGGCGTAACCAATAGTTGTCTTCTACAACAACTACTTATGTAGTTGACATTTTTCACACTATACAGCTGTACAGCTTAATTAAATTCTGGCTGAGTACCGTTCTCAAGTGAGCAAACGCAGGGCCCTTCCCAAGATTGAACCCATCAATTTCCTGGCTATGATTTCTGTTCCTTAATGAGCACCGCCCTGTTCCCTGCGAAGAGCCCGGATGCCTTCCCACTTGCACAAGGTCACATGCAGGGTTTGGGTCCCACTCTTGGGAGAAGCTGGCTTTTTGAAAGGGCACTACTGCTGCTGCATGCTCTAGGCTCCGCCCCCTCCAGCAATCCGGCACCGCGCAATCAGCAGAGAGGCCAACGGCATGCGGTGATTGGCAGGATGAGAGGCTTAGTGAGTGGGGTGGGAGCAGAGTGCTGACCCAGATCTGGCGGGAGTGGACAGAGGCGCTTCCCATCAGCTCGGGGGGGGGGGGGGGGGGGGGGGGGGCATGGCAGTACACACCTCCTGTCAGATTTGAGGAAGCGCTGTATTTATCCTTCAATGTAGGAGAGTCCTGAATCTGAACAGATAGAATTTGAAAAAGAGGGGACCTCCAGCCAGCTGATCTCTATGAGAATTGGGGTGGGACTAGATTTAGCTGTAAATAATGCTGGAACAGTAAAGAATACATGATTGGTAAAATGGCTGTAAGTCATCAAGGGTCTGAGGTATCAAAAGAGCCTCAAACCATCACTCTGCTGCCAGATATGCAGTAGATATGGATGCATCACTTTAAGGGTTGTTTCTCCTGACAAATCTTCCTATTGAACTCTACGGAAAAATAAGTCAGGAGAAGAAACCCTTCAAGTTATCCATCCATATCTACTGTGTTTCTGGCAGCAGAGTGATGGTTTGAGGCTTGTTTGATACGTCAGACTCATGATGACTTAGAGCCATTTAGCCAACCATGTGTTCCATATTATTCCTGTGTAATTTACAGCTAAATCTAGTCCCACCCCCCAATTCCCATAATTTACAGCTTATATTATGTATTATGTATAATGTGATGTATATTTATGCATTGTCCTGTGTGGTACGACATGACAAGGTTTAGAACAGGCCTTCCCTACAGAAAGACAGTAGACAATATAAGTTTGAACACAAACTTCAAGTTGGCTTGAAAAAGCAAAGGACAGAAAACACTATTTTGGTAATAGAAATTATGCATTACACAACAAATAATAGACATTGTTAGCAATGGCATGTATTAGTATGAGGATGTTTAACTGAAATAGGCTATATGAACTGAAAGCTGAATGGAACTGGATGAATACAAGTTCTATTAAAAACCATGAACGAGTAGAAAACGCACAAGCTTTACCCATCCAATTATTCCTATTGACTATGTTGTCAGGCGGCAGAACTGATGATAGTCAGGCGGTGCGACCAGGTAAAATATTAATTTAAACCAATGAATAATAGGTTAAAGTGAACAAACGGTTGATAACTATTATGTGAATTAGGGTTGTCACAATATCCCATTTTCATATTGTCGATATGCCTTTAAGAAATATCGTGATATTCAATATTATCGTTCGTATATAATTATAGTGGATTAATGACAACGTGAACAGAAGTAATTACCACGTGACAGGATTGAGTTCTAATTGCAGTAGCCTTAGCGTTGCTTCTGGATCCGTGTACTTTTTGGTCAATCGTTTCCCGTTTCAGAAACAGAAATTAAAAAACAAGAAGCGAATGGTTATGCTATATTCATTTTAAAAACAGAAATTGAAAAACGAGAATCAAATGATTATTCGTTTTGGATCCGTGTATAAATGAATGCCAACTGCAACATCCTGTACTGTCACTCATCTCACAAAAGTTTTTTTTCTCGTAACTTAGTAGCTTGACACTTCATAGATTGCTCCAAAATTAATGACAAACATGATGACGATGAGCAACCGTCAATTTATTACGTTTCAAACTATGTCCACAAAGCAATGTTGCGATGCAATGTTTGCTGCTATGTCTGCATATGACAAATTATTTATTGCCATCTCCTGTAGGCTCTCATAGGCATAATGTTATAATGCACTCATAATGACTGTGTAGTTAGCAAAAATGTTTTATGGGAAATGTTTGTAGTATTCCCATCCTTAGTTGTGACGACTTTTTAATGCATTTAAGGCATGTTACCGTGTCGACATTAGCCGGTTCTCCGTTATCATTGGGCTTATAGCCGAAAAATTCCCAGATTGGCGAAGTGGTGTTTTTCTTTGAAACAAGATCAGCAATCTTCTCTCGTTTTCTCTTAACTAATGATGACGATCAGTCACGAGATAGGATAATACATTGGCACCGTGGCTGTTACATCTATTGCACTTGCCCCCTCTGCAAGGTTGAAAGCAAGCAATCTGACGTTGTAATTTGATCCTACATCCTACCTGACACTAACCTTCCACTGGAAATGGGAAAATCTACGTAATAACCATCCTCACTCTGCTGTTAACATTTGCGCATCAGATGATTCATTAGTACCAGTATACGAATAGGCTAATGGTAACAAAATAATAAATACAGAGCAAATGATAACCAAATATTTTTAAAAAACAAAGCAGAAAGAATTTGTTGCGAGGCATCAGAACTAAAATAGAAAAGGCAGTGGGAAAGGACAACACTCAGATTTGTCAGGCAGGCCACAGTACATGCAGTAATGCAAGTATTTTGAGTTATATTAATTTTTAAACAAACTCACGTATTATTTCCGACCAATATTATTTAAAAGTATGTATGCATGTTTTGTCCTTGGAATAGCAATGATAAAAATAAAAAAAATGTTAAAGGGGCTATATGTAACAAATTCACTGTACTAAATCATAAAATGACCATGATATGTCATCAGAGATTAAGGAAACATGCTAAATCGAAATACTGGCTTCTCCGACAACAATACTACAGCCAGTATATTCTCCTTTGAAATTTCCATTCCGGGTCGGAACGTCTGTTTTTGTCCTGTGTGATTCACTATTCTCCGAGTTGACTCCGCCCACTGCCCATTTCGACACCCCGGGTTGCCTGATATGAAACAAATTGGTACACAAACACAGCACGCTGCAGCCATGGAAGCAAGCAAATTAACTGGATCAACTGCGATGGTACTAGATTCTACCAAACCTAAAAAGCCTCGCCCTCTTTCGAAACAGATCCACGACCAGAGCTGTGCTAAAACACGGGTTAATCTTGGACTGGCATTTGAAAGATGGAGACAGCTTAGAGCCCAGAAGGCTTTCAAGACGGATGCCGAGTTGGCTAATTTTCTCCTGAACAGGTAAGCGTTGAGCTTCAGCTAACGTTAGCTAAACTTAGCTAATTTATCATGGCTACTAGCTAGTTATCTATCCTATCTAATGCAAACCAGATACCTGTTTTAGAAGAGTTTATTCCATTTTGTGACTGAATCAATGAATGTGTTAAAATTTAGATATTTTAATGAAACGATGTGCATCTAGGTAAGGTATTCTTTGTTTTGAGGCTAACGTTAGCTAGCAAGCTAGCGATATCCAATAAATATCGGATTTGGCGATATTTGAAAATATTGCAGAGATGACTGTCTGTAGCCACGATATTTAAAAAATATATATATTTAAAGGTGCACTATGTAGGATTTTTTGCCTGGCTGTAGTCCTGTGTTTACAATCAAAAAAGTCACCGCCTCCGTTCTAAACCCCACCCACTCCGTGGGTAGCTAAGGGTATTGTTCAAACAAAGGAATTTTGTTGTCTTACCTTTCAGAATAATGTTAGCCAAACACTGAGATTTAGGGCACTGAGCTGGCTGAATTTCTCACTGCCACAGTTTAAAAAAGGAAGCAGTCCTGGGATCACAATTAAGCTTGCAAATGGGTTTAATGCAGTTATAGGCCTATAATGAAATAAAATCAGTCTTTAAAACTTATGATTTTATCAACCTAGTGTAATTTCTGCCTACATGAATTATTACAGCTCCAGAGTGTTTTTAAATGATCAGGGGAGCTTGATGTTGTAACCTATGTCATCCACTCTCACACCAGGTAAACAGTAGGCTTCACGTTAAAATCCATGAAACCACTGGCAACATTTACGTTCCGAACATAGAATCGCCAATTACAACTGCGTTCGTCGGAGACAGCAGTAACGATGAGCCAGATACATGCTTCCTAGTAGATGTTTTTAATCAAAGCGACGTACAGTAGGCTATATGAATGAATACATTATGAAGCAGGGGTCGATGTTGGGGAGCTGAGGACTTCAAAACGATTTCAAAAGTGTTCATTTAGCCTAATCGTTATAACACTACCCAATTGCTGTTACCGTATAGAACAATGTTGCTGAAAACGTTATTTTCATTTTATCTTTGCTTGACATTTTTTGCCTGTTTCTTGCCTGTGCTATACAATCGCTGCCTCAACGGAGGGGAGTGGGTGGGGTTTAGAACGGAGGCGGAGAGTTTTTTGATTGTAAAACACAGGACTACAGCCAGGCTAAAAAGTGCACCTTTAAATATATATATTTTTTAAATATCGTGGCTACAGTCATCTCTGCAATATTTTCAAATATCGCCAAATCCGATATTATTGGATATCGCGACAACCCTAATGCGAATAGCTATTGTATTGAATGCATTCTTTGTATATTTGTATAATTATTTTTCTGTCTTTAAATGTAAAATCAGATGCTAAAGATACTAAATACCTGGCCACTAGAATGCAATAATCTTAAATTACTGTAAATACAAAACACAACCACAAAATAATAATGTGTTAGGCACTGTCGACACTCTAAGGGATACTTGCCAAAGATTTCACTTATATATTTTCCTACTACTTATTCTATTTTTACAAATATTTGGTTGCGCCACTTGACATTATTTGGGCGGTGAAGTTAAAAATAGTCAAAACATTAATTTAAACAATTTGAAATGTTATTTAACAAATGAGACTTGTTTAAACACATTGTTCCAGACACAAAAATATACATTACATCCATTTTGAAAAGACTTTTTAAAAATACCTTTTTAGAAGCTTTATTTGTCATTGACCCATATGCTTTATAATGGACAAAACTAATTTTATTCATTTTATGACATGTTTTGCTGGGGGGTTTTGGACCCATAGACATCTACCCCCTATACTGATGACAATATAGTAATCACCCACTTGAAAATTATGCAAAAGTTAGTTTTATTAGCCAAAACTGTTGATTTGTAGTTAAATATATCAATTTGTGTGGCTACAAAGCCAAACAACAAGCCGACAGGGCGCATTCAAGAAGCAGAATCAACCTAGGATTTGCTTTTCCTCAATGGCGACAGGTGAAATTTAGCAAGGGGATGAAAAGCGATGCAGAGCTGGCGTTTTCTGTTGGGTCTGTGAGTATCGTTACCTTGAGCTATCCGGCTAGCTACATTAGGTAGCTAGATGGCCGAAGTCTAGGGGTGTGAATCTTTGGCTTCACAGCGATTTGATTCGATTAACGATTCAGTAGTTGGCGATTCGATTCCAGGACACTTTTTTTTTTTTTTGGAACGATTCGATTCGATTCTGTAAACCACGATTCGATTCAGTAACTTTCAACCAAAATTCTATATCCATGAAATAAACATGCAATAATGCGAGTGAGGACTATCTGTATTCTTCTGAAAGGTGAAAAAATAAACAGACAACAGAATTACTTATTAAACATATTTATTCTATAAAAAAAGTAGTCCTGCATAATATTTTATGCTGAATACAAAAATGTAATTAAACATGGCTCAGTTATTTTGAACATTTTTCAATAGGCTACATGCTGGCAGGGAGAGAGTGGGTGGGTGAGTGAGTGAGTTAAGAGTCAGTGAGTGAGTGAGAGGGTGGGTGAGAGTGAGTGAGAGGGTGGGTGAGTGAGTGAGTGAGTGAGAGGGTGGGTGAGAGTGAGTGGGTGGGTGGGTGAGTGAGAGGGTGGGTGGGTGAGAGTGAGTGAGTGGGTGGGTGAGTGAGTGGGTGAAATGCACCAGTAGAGGGTGAGGGGGAAAAAAACTCTTGGCTGTACTTCCTTGCAGGCTGACTAGCTCAGTGTTTCCCCTACCATTATCTTGGCCGGGCGGGACAAGAGGGAAAATAAATAAATTTAATGAAAAAAAAATAATAATTTAATATATTCTTTTTTTTTTTTTTTTAATGTAGCTGCAATATTTCCCTTACCGCAGAATGCGGGAATGATCAAAATAGCATCTGGAAAAACCCTTGCCAAAACAGCTTCGGTTTCCCGTTAGGCCTAATTAAAATTTTCAATGGCAGCGCTGATATTATGAGGGTGTAATTATAGTTTCCGCCTCTACGCAAAATGGCGCACTTTCACCGCCCGGCCTGAAAAAAAATCTAGGGGAAACACTGTAGCTGATGACAGAGTTACGGATTACCGAGCTGCATTTCACAAAAAAATGTGTAAACTAAGTCTTAAAACAATAATCATAATTAAGAATCACGATTCATTAGATTTAAAGCATTTATATCGATTATTGGTGAAGCCAAAGCGATTCATTCTATTTATTTATTTTAGCAGATCGATTTAGTTGAATCGGTAGGACTGACAATCGATTCATCGATGCATCGCATGAATCGTTACACTACTACCGAAGTCAGATCCCTTGAGTGGGCGGGGTTGAGGACGTCCCTTTGATTGTAAACACAGGACAACAGCAAGGCTAAAAATCCTGCATAATGCACCTTTAAAGAGACTTTATCTAATACCCCAAAATTATGTCTCTGAAATATTTCAAGGACAGCTAGCGATAATATCATGACATTCGCCAGGCCTACTTTAATCACAGGCAAGGAACAATGGCTTGATGTATCCTTGGTGCCCTGCTCCACTAAAGTATAGATTTTCCACTCAGAGCACTAATCTTTGTTTGTTAGGAAGATAAACTGCAACGCGAATGACCTTTCTGCCTACAGTGGCAACTGGCAGCCTTCCAGTGATTCAGGTGTAAAATCTGATCAGGCAGGGGGCCAATACACATCTGAAAGCCATCATGAAACAGATGATCCATTCTGAAGGAGATAATATGAAGCTGAAATTGTGTGAAGGGTTGTTTCCCAATGTGCCCCGCCGCCCCCGAAGAGGCAGCTCTGTTCAAGGCCCTGATGCTTCACCTGCCCTGGGGGCCCTCGTACGCATCAACATCACTGCAACAAACAGCCCCTTCACCTCCCTTCCTAAAGCCAGCCTCTTCCTCTTCTGCAGTCAAACAAATTAATCTCAGATCCATCCATATGTGCAGAATCTGGGGGGTGGGACTAGATTAAGCTGTCCCACGGTAATAGTATGGAACCCATGGTGGCTAAATGGCTGTAAGTCATCAAAGGTCTGAGGTATCAAACCATCACTCTGCTGCCAGATATGCAGTAGATATAGATGGATCACTTTAAGGGTTGTTTCTCCCGACTTATTTTCCTATTGAACTCTATGGAAAAATAAATATATTGATTTGAAGAGAGCAAGCTCTTCAGCCACACAGGGACCTTTACACACCACTGTAATATATGCCCATGTGTGCCAACAAAAAAGCATTCAGAGTGTTGTGGCTGAAGACACAGCATTCTGAGGAGGAGGAGGTGATGCAACGGCTGTTGTAACAATACAATGGCCCTTCAGCAACATTGGAGGTACAGTCAAGCCGGAATGTCTGCACACCCCTTTCACCTTCTCCACGTTTTATTACGTTAGACATATTCTACAATAGATTGAGTTCATTTTTTTGTCTCAAAATTCTACACAAAAGAGCCCATAATGACAAAGTGAAAACAGGTTTTTAGACATTTGTGCTAATTTATTAAAAATCAAAATGTAAAATATCATATGTTGATATGACACCCAAAAGTGAGCTGAGGTGCATTTTGTTTCCACTGATACTGCTTGAGATGTTTCTACAACTTAATTGGAGTCCACCTGTGATAAATTCAATTGATTGGACATGATTGGGGATTGCCAACACCTGCCTATATAAGGTCCCACAGTTGACAGTGCATGTCAGAGCAAACTCCAAGCCATGGGGTCAAAGGAATTATCTGCAGACCTCAGAAACAGGATTGTGTCAAGGCATAGATCTGGAGAAGGGTACGGAAAAATCTCTGCAGCTTTACAGGTCCCAAAGAGCACAGTGGCCACCATCATTCATAAATGGAAGAAGTTTGGAACCACCAAGAATCTTCCTAGACCTGGCCGCTCGGCCAAACTGAGCAATCGGGGAAGACGGGCCTTGGCCAGGGAGGTGAGCAGGAACCCGAGGGCCACTCTGACAGAGCTCCAGCGTATCCTTGTGGAGATGGGAGAACCTTTCAGAAGATCAACCATCCAGGCAGCACTCCACCAATCAGGCCTTTATGGTAGAGTGGCCAGACGGAAGCCCCTCCTTAGTAAAAGGCACATCACAGCCCGCTTGGAGTTTGCCAAAAGGCACCTAGAGGACTCTCAAACCATGAGAATCAAGATTCTCTGGTCTGATGAAACCAAAATTGAACTTTTTGGCCTGAATACCAAGCGTCACGTCTGGAGGAAACCAGGCACTGCTCATCACCTGGCTAATACCATCCCTACAGTGAAGCATGGCGATGGCAGCATCATGATGTGGGGATGTTTTTCAGCAGCGGGAACAGGGCGACTAGTCCTGATAGAGGCAAAGATGAATACGGCTAAGTACACCGAGATCCTTGAAGAAAACCTGCTCCAGAGCGCTCTGGACCTCAGACTGGGGCGAAGGTTTACCTTCCATGACAACGACCCGAAGCACACAGCCAAGAGAACAAAGGAGTGGCTTCGGAGAAAGTCTGTGCATGTCCTTGAGTGGCCCAGCCAGAGCCCAGACCTGAATCCAATTGAACATCTGTAGAAAGAGCTGAAAATGGCTGTGTACCGACGCTCCCCATCCAACCAGACGGAGCTTGCAAGGATATGCCAAGAGGAATGGGCAAAAATGTCCAGAAACAAGTTTGCCAAGCTCGTACCTTCTTTCCCAAGATGCCTTGAAGCTGTAATCGCTGCCAAAGGTGCAGCAAACAAGTATTAGGCTAAGGGTGTGTACAGATATGTAATCCCTAAATAACCTATTTTTGTCAGTAAAATAAAATAGCATATTTTCTAAAAACCTGTTTTCACTTTGTCATTATTGGCTATTGTGTGTAGATGTTTGAGGCAAAAAATGAACTTAATCTATTGTAGTATAAGTCTGTAACCTAATAAAACGTGGAGAAGGTGAAAGGGGTGTGCAGACTTTCCGGCTTGACTATGTTACAATGGTGGCGAGTTAGGGTTCTGTGAGAGCAGGCCCCAAACAGGAGAGGCTGAGGGTAAAAAAGGACAGGACAAGACGGGACTAGGACAGAACTGGACTATGACGGGACAGGACTATAGATCCAGTCGGCAAGAGAGGGCACACCCACAGAAACTCCAGGCCCAACCCCCCAGGGGGAAAATTTAGTTTCCATAGGAAATCAATGAAGCGGCCAGTTATAGGTCTTTAAATTAAGACAAAATCTAGTAATATATTACAAACATTGCAATTTTTGAAATGCCAAAAAGCTGATATGTGGCTTACTGCATGGCAAATAGATTTAAAAACCAGGATTTGCACGTTTCTTTAACGTAGCTAACAGCATTAGCCCCGGAAATTAGATTATTAACATTGCTTTAAATGTTCAAAGTGAAACCCCTACATCAGCTAGCTAATATCACTTTTCATGGTCATGGATATAGGTTAAGAGTAGATTATCGGTAATTTCATGGCCTGCCGATTGAGTCAAATGGAAGGGAAATCGGCCGATATGAAACGGCTGCATCCCTAATAATATATTTTAATGTTTTTAATAACCAAATAAGCAATCCAATGCTGAATTCTGTAAATACAGATAAAATAAAATAAAGTGCTTACATATGATCACAAGACCATGAGTTAGCTGAGGCAAGGAAAATGCAATAGGGAACATTTGATTTCCTTAAACTTTAAATAAAAAGTCCTATAGGTGAGTTTAGTTTGCTGCCAATCAGATGTTTATTCCCACCCTCCCCACTTTGTAATAGGTTTTAAGGGCATGCACAGGGCGTTGGAAACCATCTGACAAAAAAAAAAAAAAAATTTTTATTTTATTTTATACAAAAAAAGGAATCCTAGGAGCCCGACAGCAGCTACATGAGCCCTTATCATACTTAGCTAATGCTCACTTCTCTGCTGCCAGGAAGGAGAGTCCTCCTCATGCGTTCCGTGGCCTTGGCCAAGTGACATTAGTTCTGATAACGATGGGGTCCGAGCACCTTGTCTGCCATACAAGCACACCCGAGATGGACTGTGCGATGAGGAAGTAAATATCTCTCCCTTCTGTAGGGTCCAATTTTACTGTTCTAACCAACACATTGCATATTTGTCTATTCACGCTGGATATCCCACTCCTCTGCTGTACAACTTTGAGCCATAAAAAGAATGGCATCATGAACAGCAGCTGGAAAGACATTATAACTGGACATCGGAAGTAAACGGCATTCTGCAAGACAGTTTTGCGATGTTTGTTCCTCCTGACGTCGGGAACCCAGGCCTGTGAACAGACACCCTATGTTCTTGGAATATATTCTGAACTGAAACAAAGCTGCATATGTATAAAGCATCATATGTATGTGTATGTAAATAACTGTGGATAATATGATAAATGTGGTGGACTGGGATTAATATCAATTGAAATGTGGGGTATGTGAAGGTATAGGAGGGGGCAAACTACATGAGAAGGAATAAACAATGTGTTTGGAAGGAGGATTGTAGGTTGTCAAAGATGTGTTCGTCCACATAAGTGTCTGGATCATAGAGCGGCCATCACTTGGACCTCACCTGGTATCGAGAGAAATGATAGGTAAAATCATAAGATCACGCACCGTCATACAAAGTGTCTCATTACTATCACTAGACCGGGGGGGAATAGACTATAGTTTCTCTTCCTGGAGGAGAGGGGGGTCTCTTAGTGGTGAGGTGTGACAGCCCTCTTCCTGACCAGACCTTATATGGACAAACAAAGGGAATTGTGGAATGCCTGCCCAGGATTGCATTTTAGGGAAGTCCAAAGGGACATTCAGGGAGAATCTGCTTAACAGTTCTCCTGGTACCATCGTCGCACGATCATCGTCGTTATGTTCTTTGTTGGTGAACTTGTTCATGATTATTTGCCTTAGCAGCATTTTATCCTGTGTTTAGCTATAGGTGTTGATTGTGTTCATATTTGCTCTCAGTCTTAACTATTGGTTATTGTCAGTAATAAACCGTTATGTTTTTATTTAATCTGCATCTTTCTTTTCAACTCTAATGTCTCTCACAAATACTTAACCAGAGTATATGTTCTGAGCTGCAGTGTTCCGGGCACTGTGGTATGTATGCTTGAGTCTGATTCAGAGCCCCTGCGTCTCACTCAGGGCTGAGTGCAAGTCCCAAGACCTCTGAGTGTGAGTTAGTTCTGAAGTCGCCACTCCGAGAACAAGCCCCAAGACCTCTGAGCTTCTAAGATAGATTTTAAGTCCCAAGACCACTGTGTTTCTGAGTTAGTAGCTCTGAGAACAAGTCCCAAGAGCTCTGAGTTTCAATGTGTTTATAATTTCTCCTTCACATTACATTACATTACAGGCATTTAGCAGACGCTCTTATCCAGAGCGACTTACACAACTTTTTAGCATTTCTTAGCATATACAGCTGGATATATACTGAAGCGATTCAGGTTAAGTACCTTGCTCAAGGGTACCATGGCAGTGTCCTACTTGGGAATCGAACCTGCAACCTTTCGGTTACAAGGCCAGTTCCTTAACCATTATACTACACTGCCGCCCCACTACTACACTTCACCCTTGTCTATAAAAAATTCCTTACACTTCTATCCTTCGGTAATTACCATTTGTACACACAAACCCTTTGAAGACAAGGCTAACAAATTAGGCTGTTTTCACCGTCCTAACTCCTCCAGTGCTTGCTCTTGTAACCCGACCCTTATCCCTCAGGAATTGCTCGATAGCCATGGACGAATCAGAAAGGGGAGGCAAGCAAGGCAAGGCTTCTGACAGCCAATGGAATCTTTCCATGTGGGCACCCTCCCGGTTTTAAATAATGCATTCAGTTTTCCCTCAAGTTTCACTGCAGGCTGCACTCGCTGTTGGACACTCTGGGTCTAAAGTCAGGAGCACAAATGCTACATTTCTTTAGGGGGGGGGGGGGGGGGGGGGGGGACTCGAAAGCTGGACTCGCAGCCTAAAGGTTACCAATTCAAAAACCCGTAAGGGAATTGGTGCTGTACCCACAATATAGGTATTTACCCTGCATTTCATATTTTTGTCTCGCAGCATAAATACAGCGGAAGTCAAAAGTTTACATGCACCTTAGCCAAATCCATTTAAACTCAGTTTTTCACAATTCCTGACATTTAATCCTAGTAAACATTCCCTGTCTTCGGTCAGTTAGGATCATGACTTTATTTTAAGAATTGGAAATGTCAGAATAATAGTAGAGAGAATTATTTATTATTTAATTTCTTTCATCACATTCCCAGTGGGTCAGAAGTTTACATACACTGTTAGTATTTCGTAGCATTGCCTTTAAATTGTTTAACTTGGGTCAAACGTCTCGGGTAGCCTTCCACAAGCTTCTCACAACAAGTTGCTGGAATTTAGGAATTTAGGCCCATTCCTCCTGACAGAACTGGTGTAACTGAGTCAGGTTTGTAGGCCTCCTTGCTCGCACACGCTTTTTCAGTTCTGCCCACAAATTTTCTATTGGATTGGGGTCAGGACTTTGTGATGGCCACTCCAATACCTTGACTTTGATGTCCTTAAGCCATTTTGCCACAACTTTGGAAGTATGCTTTTGGTCATTGTCCATTTGGAAGAGCCATTTGTAACCAAACTTTAACTTCCTGGCTGATGTCTTGAGATGTTGCTTCAATATATATCCACATAATTTTCCTTCCTCATGATGCCATCTATTTTATGAAGTGCACCAGTCCCTCCTGCAGCAAAGCACCCCCACAACATGATGCTGCCACCCCCGTGCATCACAGTTGGGATGGTGTTCTTCGGCTTGCAAGCCTCACCCGTTTTCCTCCAAACATAACATTACATTACAGTCATTTAGCAGACGCTTTTATCCAAAGCGACATACAATAAGTGCATACAGAAACGTCATCAAAGTAACTACAGAACAGATAAGACGAAGAACATCCTTCCCATAATGTAGCAGCTATCCCTAGTAATGAACATTGAATGTAGTTCACAGTAAGCTGTGGGTAAATCAGCTATACTACAATTCTATTCTAAATACTATTATAAACTATAACAAACAGACAAGAAAACACAGGGAACAAGTATCATGAGAGGTCCTAGATTAGTATATCAGTCAAGGTGGAGTCTGAAGAGGTGTGTCTTCAGGCCACAACGGAACGCAGGCAGGGTTGGAGTAATGACCATAACGATGGTCATCATGGCCAAACAGTTAAATTTTTGTTTCATCAGACCAGAGGACATTTCTCCAAAAAGTAAGATCTTTGTCCCCATGTGCAGTTGCAAACTGTAGTAAGGCATTTTTTAGGGCGGTTTTGGAGTAGTGGCTTCTTCCTTGCTGAGCAGCCTTTCAGGTTATGTCGATATAGCACTCGTTTTACTTTGTATATAATAGGGGTGCAACGGATCACAAAACTCACGGTTCGGATCGTATCACGGTTTTGAGTCACGGATCGGATCATTTTTCGGATCAGCAAAAAAAAAAAAGGGAGACAAGTATATCTTTGCTTTCCATTTATTCTGTAAAACACTTAAAGCAAGGAACTTTTGCCCATGGTCTTAAATGAAAACAACATTCAATTCTATTTCTCGTTACTAATTCTATTTTGTCCGTAGTTATGCAAAAACCTCTCGTTGGTAGTTCTGAAAACAATTGATTCTATATGGAAGCAAATAGTTCCTTCTCAACTTTATACCATAAAATTGGCACCAATTTTGGTTATTTTTGTCATTAGTTAGATTATTTAAGAAAATTGCATGAAACCGCAACTCAATTTACCCATCTCTCTCCGTCTTGCGTTTTAAAAATGCTTTGGTCACGCAGCCTATTTTAAACAGCCCAGGCTAAGGAAATTGCATTTCACGATCTGCATCATGAGATGGGAACATCTGAAAAAAATAGCCTACTGTAGATACAGAGTTTGTTACTGTTAGATGTAACGTGTCATATCTAAGACATTTCGCTGGATAAAATGTTTTTTTTAATATACAGATTAATGTGCTTTGTGAAGTAACTTGTTCGCATTCGCAACCAGCGTTGCTCACGTCAGCGTTACCTTACATTAGGTAAAGCCCTACTATGTTACGTTCATATTTCCAAACTGAATAAATACTGCACCTCTAACCACAAAACGTCTTTGCTAGATTAAAGTTGTTGTAACTAAGATATTTGGCGAAGACAAACTTTTCAAATCAGTGGATTTAGCGTTATTTGCCAGCTTTATTAATCAGCTGTTGGTGTTGCTATGGATACCATTCATATAAGGGTCGACTCTAATGGCGCTGGCAGCAGATAACGTAGACGGCGTATTAATTTAGAACGGTGATTAAAATGTTGCCAGCGCTACTTCATTGCCGGGCGGTTTAACGAAATAAATGCCCACCCTCCAGCCAATCAGAATCGAGTATTTATCCAAGCCATGGTATAATACTTTTAAAAGTACCAGCGGCAGTAAAACTGTAATTCACTATGATGGTTAAATTTTGCAATTAATCCGCGGTTCACATGCGTGCCGAACCGTGGGGGGCGATCCGTACGGATCACGGATCAACTACGTTCCGTTACACCACTAGTATATAAATACTTTTGTCCCGGTTCCCTCTAGTATCTTCACAAGGTCCTTTGCTGTTGTTCTGGGATTGATTTGCACTTTTCGCACCAAAGCACGTTCATCTCTAGGAGACATACCAAGTCTCCTTCCTGAGCAGAATGACGGCTGCGTGGTCCCATGGTGTTTATATTTGCGTACTATTGTTTGTACAGACGAACGTGGTACCTTCAGGCATTTGGAAATTGCTCCCAAGGATGAACCAGACTTGTGGAGGTCCACAATTTTCTTTCTGAGGTCTTGGCTGATTTCTTTTGATTTTCCCATGATGTCAAGCAAAGAGGCACCGAGTCTGAAGGTAGGCCTTAAAATACATCCACAGGAACACCAATTGACTCAAATAATGTCAATTAGAAGTTTCTAAAGCCATGACATAATTTAATGGAATTTTCCAAGCTATTTAAAGGCACAATCAACTTATTGTATGTAAACTTTGGACCCACTGGAATTGTGATATAGTGAATTCAAAGTGAAATAATCTGTCTGAAAAAAACATGTCACAGGCACCTGAATGGGCCAGACTGTGTTGGTATTCATTTGCATGGGCAGCGGGTGACAAAGGTGCCAAAACAACTGCTGCCAACAGCACACGCGTTTATCGAAATTTGCAAACGCGCGTGTCCTTCCAAGAACCTCCTATTAAAAAAATAAATTCAGGAAGGGCGGGTGGGGGGCGTTTGTGAGAGGGGTTTGTCAACTTACGGCAGGTCCACTTTGCTTCCTGTAGGCAAATAATGGCAAACACTGCGCATAGTTTTGCAGAGTTGTTCGTGTGGCTTGTCACTTAGGTGGAGAGTCCCCTGTGCTTCCAGCTGCAGGCAGGTTGTGAATTCTGTCCGAGCTGATGCATTTCCGACCTGCTTGGCACTGAGGTGGAGAGAGCGGGCTTTGTCAAGGCGAAGGTGAGAGCGGCATATGTACACAACATGGCAAGCTGTCCGCACCATCTGTGCCATCATCGCCCCACACTGGTATTCTGACAGGCTCGCTCCGCCCTGCATCGCTGCATCCCGGAAAGCGGCTGGTTCTGGTGGGGGTGGGGGCAAGAATGGACAGTGTGTTGGCACACCGTGCACCTTGTGACACGATGTCCGTCTGTTTCTGTTGAGTGAGTGATGATCAATGCATGCTGCAATTCAAGGTGGTAATGCAATATCATTCTGCAAAGAACCAATGTGGGATTGTCGTATTTCTTAAAGAATCGGCTTTGTTGCCATATAGGATGCAAGCTATGGACGGGATAACAATGCCTGCTCAGCCCGGACACAATTTTCCCAAATAAATCCACATGCATATATTTTCCACAAGATGTGGGTATCACGATGCTCTGCAGTTATGAGCTCAGCTTGATTCATCTGCTCTTCAGCCAACAAACTTATGTACAAATAACACTCATGGCTGACAGCGCACACATTCTGTTTAAAAAGTACCACAATTTATTTAATTTCAATTAAACTTATAATTAATTGACTACAACTCTAGCAGGTGGTAGGTCAGTTTATATTAAAAATGGCCAAATGACAAGCCAATGAATTTTCAGTGGGCGTGGCTTATCACAAAAATGGTAATAATTCTTAAACCGGTTGACAAAGTTCTGAAACTTGGTGGGGTGATTGAGAGTTAGATCACGACTCCTGCCTTAAAAAGCCTTAGCCCAATCAAACCATGTGGTGGCGCTATAGAGATCCAAATTTTCACAGTTTCTTTGCAGAGATTTCAAACTTGTTACAATGACAAAAGCCCTGATTAGAAACAGATATTTGATTTTTGGGTCAACTCTGTCTTGAATTGTCCACCGTTTTGGAGTATCTGAGCTTGAAAGAAATGCTGCTTATGCTGCTCGGTCCCCGGGAATCGCTGCTTGCAGCTATGTTTATTATTGTTTTCCTCCTCAAGTTTGCAAAATTTCCTGTGATATATACTAGAGATTGCCCAATTGTCCTCATAGTGGTGCTATAATTAAAAGTTAAATTTTCTGCCTTTTCAAATGCCATAACTCCCACTTGCTTTATACAATTAATGCAAATCTTTTTACACATAATCTGTGGGGTACCATCTACAAGTCTGTGCCTTTCAATTTAAAGTTTTTGCCAATTTGCATATTATCCAAAAATAAAAAATTTCCCTAAGGCATTTTTGTTTCAGCACTAGGGCTGGGCGATATACTGCAATGATAATTATCGATTGTAATAACGGCCATTACCACCATATGGGGTATTGCCTTTCTTTTTGTCTTTTTCTTTAATTACACCTGATGAGGTAGTAATCTAAATTTAAAAGCCCACGTGAAATTCTTCCGGGAAAAAAACATCATCACTGTCTACTGGGGGTTGACAATATGAACAATCAGCAGCAGGGCATTGCACCTTTCATGTGATTGACAAAAACACATGACATGATCACGTGGAAGCTGTACAACCTTGCTGCTGATTGGCTGTCTTATCAACACTCAATAGATATCAGCAGTGATGTTTTTTTCCAAAAGCATTTCACACGGCCTCTGAAGTTTGGATGTTTACTGCCGTATATTGGGTATCTGATCAAAAACGTCTCCGACGTAAAAAAAACTCACGCATTGCCTACAGAGCGCTGTCTATAAGTCCTTAATTCCAATTTGCAAAAACTAGGCCTGCCTTTAAAAGTATTGATATCAAAATGTGGCCAAGTTACAACTAACAATATTGCCTATCGTAGCTCACACTAAATAAACTAGCTCTATTCCAAAGCAATGCTATCCAAACTTTCCTAAATTATTTAATGCAACTTGGCCAGGTGTTTCTTAATCTTTGCATGTGAAGAGATTGTGCCTCATGGAACAACATATGATTTCAATGAATGTTTTTAACAGTTGATGAATAATTACACTCCAGAAAGGATATGGTTGTTGGCAATTTTACTTTAGAAAATGTACAGGTTTTAAAATGTTAACTGCTGCTACAGAATTCTTTACAATTCACAAACACATTTATATCAAGAAACATCATGTACAATAGAGAAAGGGGGATGAATAAATGCAGATAAAAATGAGTAATATTTTTACCTAGAAAATAGTGTACATATAGCATTTTTACAAACGTATTCAGACATGTTTGTGGGTCAGATGATGGCAAATAAGTAATAGTACTAATTTTCTTAACATAATAATAGTTATGATATTTGCGAACAGAATTTTGTGAACACAAGGATATCGATGCTCTGTCAGACCACACAGGTTTTGATAGAAATCCAAATAAATAAATAAATAAATACATAATCATAATAATACATTTTATTCATTCTGTGCTTTTCATAGACCCAAAGCAGTGGATGCAGACAATTGTTCAAACATGCCCTATAATGTAGTAATTTTTCTGTTTAATTTCTAAGTGCAACATATCTGAATTAGAGTATTTCCACTATAAATTATTCTCATTTTGCAGTTTGATGTGGAACATACAGTTTCATTGACCACATTCTCTTGAGATGGTAAGACGAAGAAAGACAGGGCCAAGTTGCATTAAATAATTTAGGAAAGTTTGGATAGCATTGCTTTGGAATAGAGCTAGTTTATTTAGTGTGAGCTACGATAGGCAATATTGTTAGTTGTAACTTGGCTTTTTTTACGTCGGAGATGTTTTTGATCAGATATCACTTATTTTTGGTAGCTGACTAATGATGAATAATGCATGACGATAATGACATCGAAAGAGACATGCATACAGAATACATGCATTCCAAATAAAGTCATGCAGACATTCGCGTAACTATAACACCTTGTACTGACGAGAATGAGAACATTTCTCCTATTACCGATTGCCCACAATTACATTAAAATAGTTTGTAGATGAGCTGTATTTAATGTCTAATGAAATACAATGAACAGCACCACCTGAACTTTGGATCATGAAGCATGTAAATTAATTAACCAAGTCTATATGGAGACGTGCATGCACAACAGGCTAGACGCAAACACATTGTTGCTGAAAGAAATACATACAGCCTAAATAGTTAGTACAGCCTAAATCGTTTGCATAAGTAAAATATGGAAATACAGTTTAGTATTAGTATTCTATAAAAATACATTTAACGTTAGGCTATTCAACACTGGTTTGTCGGATGCGTAACTCCAAACTTCCATGTCTGGGCTAAGAGCTGCCGACTTCATAAGCAAAGCATAATTCGTTCGCAGTTTTTTTCCCGGTAGTGTAGCCTAACGTTGCCTGCGGGAAATCTTTTGGTACCGGACCATGTAGCTAGGTTTAGTATAGTTTTCTGTAGTGCAATGGATGTATAAGGCATGTTGATTTGCTTCGTAGTAGCCTAGCTTGTACCTGCTTCCTGACTAGCAGCTGACGTTTCTCTGGCAAAACTAACGTTGGTTAACAAGCTTAACTGGACAACGCATATTTCCCAGGAATCTTAGCCAGCAAGAAAACAATAGATACTACTAAGAAAGTAGCCTACCAGAGATTATTCTTCCAATAATTATTATAATTAAAAGTGTTTGCAGTAATTTTGCAGCTATTGCAGCTATTGTCTGCAGAGTAGCGTAGTAGACAAGAGCCATGTTCCCAGCCATGTTCCCTTGTAATTTTTTTAAAGTGACTAACCATGATACGTTTGGGGAATTGGAGGTTTATAAATCCGATCTCTTAAGGGATTGCAGCTTATAGTAGGCTATCATCAATTCTTAATGTATCATCGTAAATTCTTAATTTTCCCAGTAGTTAATTTTATCGTGATATTGTGTTATGAGTGAAAAGGATAAACTGAACAGAGCTGAAGTGAAGAAATGAAGACATAATAAAGAAATGTTGGCCAAGACGAGCGTTGAAGGTTCGGTTTGCACAGTGAGTCAGACATGACCGCAAGAGCACTCCACACACTGTGCACACTGTTTTAGTCCAAAATGAAATGACACTTTTTAGTACCAGGTGGGGATCTAACCCAGATCTCTCAGCATTGACACTTACCACTATACCAAAGCCTGTTGGTACAGTCACGTGATATAGGCTATAGGCCATTTGTCAATGACATTTGTTTCCATACTGCGTAACGTTACCTGAAGTGGTGTCGTCTGACTTTCACCATTTTGCTCTAGTACAAACTTTGAACAGTTAGGCTAATATTGGAAACATCTTTTGCCTTTGCAATAAAAATATGTTTGTTAATGTGAAAATAAGTCTAATAAACGAAAAGTATAACAGTTGTACATTGTTTTTGTCGAAAATAAACTCGCGCCCTGTTGGGCTTGAACCCCTAATCCTCTGTGTGAGAGACAGCAACTCTAACCAGTAGGCCACAGTAGGAAAACACCACGCCATAAAGCCGTTTTGTCTGTGATTCTGCGATGTCTCCACTTTCGTTTGAAGCATTTTTATTGGTCGATAAGCTTGGGAGAGCAGGTATGCAATGTTGTTATCCAATGGGGAGAATTATTCTTTGAGGGTACGGCAGGAAAAATGGGCAGAATGAGAAGGAGAAAAATGGCAAAATAACCCAGGTTTGGGGTTTTATTGTGTGGATGTGTGAAGTTGTATGTGAATGCTGTATGGTTACATGAGGTCAGAACATACGGAAGTTAATGTTTTTAAGGGCTGAGAGTCTGTGGTCATTGTGGTTACTTCTGTAGGAAACCCTGAAAAGTTCCAAACTCTCGGTGCTGTATAGGTATGGGGCATGGCCGGCCAAGCCGTAACTTGGCGGATGGCATTACCTGCTATCCCAATACTTAAAGAAAAAAAGAGATGAAAAGAAAGGCAGTACCAAATTATCGATGCTGTATATCGCCCAGGCCTATTCTGCACCGATTTGAAACGTACTTTCAGAATGTGTTCAGATGACCTACTTACACTTGGTAACTATAGGGATGGGAAAATACATCAAAATTCAATATATATCGCAATACAAAAATGTGACGTATTAAAGCAATAACGTTGGCGTTTGTGTGTGTGCGTGGCGAAAATCTAACTGACATTCCTCTAAATGCTTTGCAAAGAATGTTAGAGAAAGGGTTTAATTTTGTCTCAATTTCATAAAATAAAGTCAAATGTAAACTTTACGACCATGAACTAACATAGCCTACTCCAACAGCAGTCTGTAACAATGCAAAATCATGTAAGATAGCCGATAAACACTTCACAGTGAAAACCGTGTAGCGTCCGTGTTATCAACTGAAGTCGGACTGCATCTAATTCTCAGTAAATATCAATATGAGAGCTTTCACTTTGAAAAAGCGCGACAAAACTAGGCAAGAAAAGTGTCCATCGGTGTTACTGCTCTTATTAAAAGAAATATTAATTCAATATTTTGCCTTTGACAGCCTACTGTTGTAGCCTATCCTCTCAACATTTTTGTTTGCTTTGTAGGCTACGACCTGCCTTTTGTGTCATTTGCGCTCTTCTATTGTGTTTGAAGTCCGCTCTGTGGTTGCTTTTACAACTTTTGTATTTAAAGGCACGTCATAGCTATAATTTGGGTAGCGTCAGTTCAAATAGAAATACAGAAGGTTCAGAGAAAAAAATATTTTCCTGAGTTTTGTGCATCCCAGATTCTTGGTGCGGTGGTGTGCTGCTATGTTTAATGGCATGGGAGACACTGTTATGTTACCTCTCAAAATTCACAGAAATACATGAAATGAGCTCTTGTAAATAAAAAATTTTCTGAGGGAAACAGCGGAATGGTTCTATAAAAAAGGGTAGACATTTATTGAAATAACATTTGCAGCATTTCATTTCCAAGATTTTTAGACTCATCTGCTCAAATAGAAAAAAAGAAAGCAATTTTCACTTCAAAAGGTCTGTCAACGGCCGAGCACATCACCGTGAGTTCTGTGGGAAAGGCCATTCTCGCATTCCACAGCTCAACTCCAATGACTGAAGTGACTGATGGGCGCACAGGAGCATAAGCAGGATGGTGAGAACCGAAGGGAGCAGAAGCCCATGAGGACGGATCCCCTCCTTAACGGCAACGAGGCTGGCAGACTTTCCAAGTCTCCGTTTCCAAGACCGTCGTTCAGCGGCATTTCCAGAGAGGAAATGGAAAATGAACGCATCCCGCTTTTGTGGAACGTCGACTAATTTATGCAAGCCATTTCAAACTGCACGCAGATTCAAATTTTCATCAGCGCTCTTGAGTTGACAGCAGCTCCCTGGCAGGTGCTTTCACTTTGCCCGACTGGACGAAGCAACACGTCCGACAGGGTGTGGTAATGACAGACCGAAAGCCATTTCACCAGGTGTTGATACTGCCTCCATTCATTTTCAAAGGGAGGCGGCTGGTCACGTACGCAAGGCATGTTGGAATTGCTGGCGGCACGGGGCTAGCTGAACGGTAACAGCAGACAGAAATGCTGAAAAGGCACATCTTCCCGCAAGACCGCCTGGCACCACTCGGCCGCTTGTGGGGGTGTCTTCTATATTTTGACGGACACACAGTAAATGTCGGCCAAGTTTAATGTTGCATGTTATCACTGTACAGTTGGATTTTTTAAATTATGAAAACGTAATATTGCATTTTGTATTTGGGGTGGGCTATTTAATGTAGCCTATATTGGTATAGCTGTATTTTTGCAATATGTTGTGATCTATGAGACTGGGGAAACAAGTCTGAATGAACTTAATTTGATATAAAATATAATTCACTCTCACTTTGTTTTCGAATTTTGGAGGGACATCACTGTGGCTAAGTAAAAGTAGGAATATTGGTTTTATTATTCTCTGCCATGAATTTTTTGAGGAAACTTGTCGTGACTGCTGCAGCTATTTGGATTGAACAGAACAGGCTAGCCAGCTAGCTTTAGTGCCGTTTTCCTTCTGTTAAAGGAGGTATATGTAACATTGACACCGAGCGTTTAAAATGGGTACTGCAATCCAAATTCACAATATTGGAGAGAGTCGAGACACTGAACGAACACGAGTGCAAGACGAGCCGAGCGCAACATAATATTTTGAGAGGAGCTTATTCGATTTTGACAATGACAAGCGGCGATGAGTCCTACACTGCAAGTTGATCAGCTAATGTATAAATTTGCAATTTGTTTATTTGCAAATTATAAACCAGCTCATGTGGATTTTTTATAACTCTGTCAATGTTAGCTAGATGCATGGCTGACTATGTTTATGGTCACACAGATATAAGCTAACGTTAGTGGTATGTTTAGCGAGTAACTATATACATTTAAATCTTTAGCTAGCTAGCTAAACGGAAACGATGTTGAACTTAGCTTAGGCATTCGTAAATCGGCTGTCGAGTGCCGGAGTACATCTGGTTGTTCGTAATGGGCAGTGGACTCGGAGTGAACTCGGAGAATAGTGAATCACACAGGCCAAAACAAATACAGACGTTCCAACCCAGAATGGAAATTTCAAAGGAGAACATACTGGCTGTAGCAATGTTGTCGGAGAAACCAGTATTTCTACTTAGCATGTTTCCTTAATCTCTGATGACATATCATGGTCATTTTATGATTTAGTACAGTAAATTTGTTACATATAGCTCCTTTAAATGTGACATTAATAACTAGTTTGTCGCTTGCCACCTCTGCAGCAAACAGTAGGCTACAGGAGCACAAACCTGTTTGTAAATGCCGTAGATATATTATGAATATTACTACGCTGTCATTGCCATGTTATTAATGTGTCCTCCATGACAGAACTATGGAATGAATTGGGGGGGGGGGGGGGGGCTAATATTTGGAAAGGGGGACTGTACACTCGTCGGAGATCAAATCTGATTGGTTATCGCGGCGCAAATTGTGCCGCCTGGCCCTGAAGCCACACACACACACATCACCTCCATTCATTTTCAATGATAGGCAATTTCTCACGTCTGCAAGGCATTTTGTGATAGCTGGCGTTGCGAAGTAAGCAGGCGAAGTGACCAGAAGTGACGGGGAACGTAGCGGCCGATTGTGGGAGGAGGGAGCAGTGCCAGGCGGAGGATGTGTGTTTTCACCATGAGAGTCAACTGGGGTTAGATGGACTTCATTGATTCTTTACGGGCGCAGATGAAGCTAATAAACTTTCGAGAGGAGTGCAGTCGATGGAAATGTCATGGACGTCCAATATAAATATCTCTCATATAAAACCTGGCTGTGTGAGAAGCGGCCAGGGGACTGCAGCGTGTGATGTAGTGCCGCCTGGAAAGCCAACAGAGCCAACTGCACGTTGGATAATTGCAGACCCCATTGAATTACACAGTATGCTTCAATCCCGCTGACCATAATTAGTCCTGTTCACACTCTGGCGCAGTCACAACAACCCTGAGCACATGTAATTATTACGAGCCAACTGTAACAAGAAGGGAAATTTCAAAAATCTGCACTGCAGAAACAAGGTATTGACACTGCATTTAAAAATCCTCTGCATGTATAATGCAAGATTCTCCGTTAACACAGCCACTGTTTTCTATAAACAGGGGGAAAACAATTATAAAATGACATCCAAAATGTGTCCCATTGCAAAAAAGCAAGATTACAGAATTAGTGAAAGCATATATTGGGATGGCAGGTATGCCATTCGCCAAATTACGGTTTGGTGAGGCATGCCCCAGCCATATAGCACCGGGGGTTTGGCACTTTTCAGGGTTTCCTACAGAAATAAATCACAATAACCATGACTTTCAGCCCTTAAAAACATTAACTGCATGTTCTGACCTCATGAATTCAGGTACAACTTCACACATCCACATAAAGCCCCAAACTTTGGTTATTTTGCCGTTTTTTCTCCTTATTCTTATTTTTCCTGCTGAATTCGTCATCAAAAATGATCATACACTCAAAGAATAATTCTCCCCATTGGATAACATCATCTGATCAAAGTAGTCTGATAAAAAAGTAGCCAATTGCAGGATACACAGGCGAAATGAACACCGCACAAATAATGCTTTGGATTGCCATAAGGATGTGAAGACGCTGTGCTTTTGGGCATATAAAGAAGTACACGTGATGCTATGTTAGCCAATAGAATAATCGCTAAGATTATATTTTTCAAAAACTTTGTCTTCACCATTTTTGTTGTGTGTGGAAGCTAGCTTGGTTGCCAAGGAACAATTGCCCAAAAATTTTTATTTTTGCATTTACGGATGTATAATCTTTGTTGGAAGCACATTTCTATTTTGAAATGCATTCTCCATCATTCCACATGCAAACCGCACGTAATACTGCTCATGACTCGTCTCGGATAGCTACATCAAGGTAGGCCACGAAAACCTCTGACTCAATTTGTAACTACTCACCCCAGACAGCACACTGAGCACAGCTCAGTCTGTGGGGGATAGGCGCTCCGTCTGTCGCTAGGAGGAAGACGCCACGTCCTGCCGATGGACAGCGACTGTTGCCTATGTCGGTTTGATCTGCAAGCTGCATGATGAGCTAGCTTGCTAACTTCAGCTCAGTTAAAATTAAACTAAATTTATTAACGTTACTTTAGAGTAGCGAGCTAGCCAGCATTCTGTTTTGGCTACCACAAATTCCTAGTTGGTAAGTTAGCCCGACTGGGCAACCACTCCGAAATAAATGAACAGTGGATTTCTTAAGTGTACATTATGTAGGTATATTTTGTGCCGTTACATGTTGATCCATCTCAACAACTGCACTGAAATAAACATAACGTTACAAGTTATCGCTGTTGTTCAACTTCTACCTCATTTTGTTAAGTTAGACAATGCACTGTAGCTAGCCCGCTCCACTGGGCTTTTCCCCAGCCTATCTTTCTCAGTGGCCGGTAAAATAAAATTTGTGTTGCCGATTGTCCTCCAAAAACGAACACAAAACAAACCTTTTTATAATGTTTACATGGCATTGATTTTCATTTCATTGCTTGATGATTGATAGGCTGAACTAAAAACGCAAATGAACACGCATGTTTGCATGTTTCATTTTATGTATTGATTGATTAGGCTATTTAACTAAACTTTAACTAAAAGTTTGTATTTCTTCATCATATAATAGCCCAGATAACCAATAAATATAGGCAGTCATTTACAATTGAACAGTACATTCATAGCCAGAGCCACGATTTTGTTGGCAAATTAAATTTAGAAAAATATGGGACAGCTGCGCTCTCTAATGTTAACCGGTATCTCCTGGGATAGCAGTTCAGTTAAAATGAAACTAGTTAACCTTACTTTAGTGTAAAGTTAGCTAGCTAATCAGAATTCTCTCTTATGGCATAGCTAATGGCAGCTGCAACCTCCCGGAAAATTACGGTAATTCTCCATCTGAACAACTCCAATGACATGAACATACAAGTTATCGCTACTGTTCCAAACTCATGTTACACAACGAACTGTAGCATTGCATTGTTGGTGATTTAAATTTAGAAAAATATGGGACAGGGGCGCTCTCTAACGGTGACTGGTAGCTACCAGGATAGCATGCTGTTAACGTTAAAAACACGTGCCCTAATCCATTTAAAAATATGACTAACACTTCCCTTTATTTGTAGCCAACTTCATAATAACATTAAAGGCCAAGTACACCGTAGATAACTTTTTTTTCCGCTGCAAACATGTTTGTATGCCTACCTTATAATTAAATTTATTCATGCATTCCGTTATTTCGATAATTCTGATTGTATATCATAAGAAACTGGTAGAAAAGCGTCTTTGTGCTGCCCTTAACAGTTGAAATTTCTGCCTCCCACACTGCCTCCGCCCCAATCGTGATGTCAGAGTACCTCTTTGGAGGTACCTCGACGTCATATGGATAATTGGCATCCATTGTAACCTACAAGAACGAACATACCAGCCAAGCACTTTCGGAGTCATGTCTATTTTTCTCGGCGCACCAAGTGCGCCAGAAGCAGAGAATTAAATTTATGCGATTGGATTCGGACCTACACTGTGTGTTATATTTGCATTTGTATGTGGGTGTATATAGCCTATTTATGCACCTATTTATTTTCATTATTAGGTTGAAGTGCAGACTGTCAGCTTTCATTTGAGGATATTTTCATCCATATCGGATGAACCGTTTAGAAATTATAGAACCTTCTGTACATAGTCCCCCCCCTCCCATTTTCAGGCATCAAAAAATATTGGACAGTTTAACACAATGTAGAATAAAGTAATCATTTTAAATATTTGGTCGCATATCCTTTGCATGCCATGCCTTCCTGAATATGAAATATACAATCCTACCATTGGTTTAGAGATGTCCCTTCAAAATTCAGTGGTCATTCTATTGTCTTGGACAATCTGTTTGAGAAATACACACCAGTTTAGCTCGTTATTACACAACATCTACGCACAACACCCAAATACTGTACCTGCAGCTTTGAAGTAATTCATGTGATTCCGGTTTTATTAACAACTGTTTTATCCGATAGAGGACAGTATATCCTTTTCAACTGTGTTTGTCAGTTTTTCTGGGATGCTTTGACCAATAATTTTCAGCCCAGCGTAACAGAATTTTTAATCTAGTCAATGTACTATGACGCAAACAGCTAAAGAAAACGCATTCGCTGACAGTTTTTCTTCCGCGATATGAAAAAATTACTGCTTGTAATTTGCAGTTCTTCTCGCTGGCTAATATGTAAACTCCTCAAAAAAAGTTTGGAAATTTGTGTTTGGTCGATCATATCTCTGTTGTCACTGTATTAGGAGCCTCAGTAGCGGGTGGAAGAACCATACGCAGCCACAACAGCCTGGCACCTCCTCCTCATGCTGGTCACCAGCCTGGTCACACGTTGCTGTGGCATGGCAATCCATTCCTCAACCAGGATTTGTCGCAGGTCAGCCAATGTGGTTGCGTTGGTCACTCTAGCACGTACAAGCACACCCAAGCTGATCCCACAAGTGTTCACCTGCTACTGAGGCTCCTGACTGTTTGTTCAATGAAAAAAGCGTAAAATTACCAATATGTCTTGTTTGTTCCTTGTTACTGAGAGTTCAATCATCCAATCCCCCAAACAACTCAAAACAATAGAGTCAATACCAACAGGAGAATACACTGTTTGACATTGGCAGGGAAATTTAGCATATTTCACTTGGGACCCCACCCACATAATCAGCTGTGCTGCTCATCCCACATATGCATGATCCTTACAAATGGGACATCATTGTAAAGGGAAATGAACAGGCTTTCCAATGATATAAGATACAATGCTAATAATACAGTGACAACAGAGATATGATAGACCAAACACAAATTTCCAAACCTCTTTTGAGAAGTTTATGTTTGTTTTTCCACTCGATCACTGTTCCACTCGATCACTGTCTTGTCCAGTAGGCTATGTTAGAAATTGTTATTTTGGCATTTTGAGTGAATTTCACACACTGTAGTGTAAACATTCTTTTTTTTTTTTTTAACTAAAGAAAAATGCCATCCCAGGGCAAAAGAATACATACTGCAGAGTACAGGGGAAACTGATGTGTTATTGAGGTACAAGAGTAAATGATTGGGCTACATGTTTAGGTATGTGTAACAGTGTAGTAATGTTTTCATCTTAAACCATCACAAGGGGCAAAAGTAAATGCTTTATAATGGACAAAACAAATTTTATTCATTTTATGACATGTATTGGATAGGGTTTTGGACCCATAGATATCTACCCCCCAAAACTGATGAAGATAGTAATTCCTACTTGAAAATGATGCAAAAGTGAGTGTTATGATCCAAAACATTTGATTTGTAGTTAAATATATAATTATTTTATGATTTAGAGCAGTGTACAATTTAGCCATTTGGATAGATTTGGAGACACTAATGGACAACAGGGTACACTGCCTATATTTTGCATCATAGATCTTTAGTAGTTCTGCATATCATCCTCAGATTTGTGGTCGACACTTGATCACAGAGTTTATGATCCAGGAAATGTATAGATTTACCTTTTTCACATACACTACTCACAAAAAGTTAGGGATATTTGGCTTTCGGGTGAAATTTATGGAAAATGTAAGTTCACGCTACAGTGATATTATACGTATCATGAAAGTAGGGCATTTAAGTAGAAGCATGCAATGGTGATTTCCTCATCTCAAACAATTTATTGAAACAAAAGCCAACAACAGTGGTGGGTATACCACAACAAAAATGTCAATGTCTCAATAACTTGTCATGTGCCCTTGAGCATCAATTACAGCTTGACAACGACGTCTCATGCTGTTCACAAGTCGACTTATTGTCTGCTGAGGCATGGCATCCCACTCTTCTTGAAGGGCGGCCCTCAGGTCATTGAGGTTCTGGGGTACAGAGTTACGAGCCTCTACACGGTGAGTCAGCTGATCCCATAGGTTTTCTATGGGATTCAGGTCTGGAGAAAGTGCAGGCCACTCCATTTGAGGTACCCCAGTCTCCAGCAGCCTTTCCCTAATGATGCGACCTCGATGAGCTGGAGCATTGTCGTCCATGAAGATGAAATTAGGCCTGTGTTGTTCATGCAGGGGCACAATGACTGGATTAATGATGTTATTCAGGTAGTATGGGCTTGTCACTGTACCATTCACAAAGTGTAGGGCAGTTCTGTATTGACTAGACACACCTGCCCACACTGTAACACCGCCACCACCAAAGGGTCGTCTGGTGACAACAGTGGCTGATGCATAGCGCTCTCCTTGACGTCTCCAACATCGTTGGCGGCCATCATTTCTGCTCAACGTGAATCGACTTTCATCAGAGAACAGCACTGAGGCCCACTGGTCCCTCGTCCAGTGTAAATGCTCCCTGGCCCATGCAAGACGATGACGCCTGTGCCTGGTGGTGTGGTCAGGTACCCTTGCAGGTCGTCTAGCACGCAGACCACGCTGATGTAAACGGTTTCGAATGGTCTGACGTGACACTTGGGTGCCTCTCACCTCCATTAAATGTGCCTGGAGTTGAGTGGCATTCATCATCCGGTTCCGCAGGGCACTGTTCACAATGAAGCGGTCATCAGTGTGGGATGTGGCCAAAGGACGTCCACTTCTATGCCTTTCTGTGACTCTTCCAGTCTCTCTGTATCTCTGTTGCAACCTGCTGATGACACTCTGTGACACTCTAAGCTCAGTGGCCACTTCCCTCTGAGAACATCCTGTTTGAAGCCTCGCAATGGCGAGGTACTGTTGATCAATTGTTAGGTGTCATGTTGGTCTCATGATGTCAAAATGTGAACAGCATGATGAAGAGGACTGTTTAAATACCAATTCTAATTGAACCAGGAAATTTATTGGTCGATTCATGGATCAAACACCTGTTGTGAATTTTGCCGTTCAGCTCCTTGTTAGAGAACAGCAAGTTGTGCAAAAAGTACTGAAACATTGAATAGTTGGACATGTGCATTCAAAAGTTTAGAGAAGGTCAAATTAATTTCACCTGTAAAGGTTATAGTGCATTTTAGGTTCATCCTGAAATTTCACCCGAAAGCCGAATATCCCTAACTTTTTGTGAGTAGTGTATGTAGCTCTCTGTATTTCATTGAAAACTAAAAAAAATAAAAAAAATTGGGGAATTTTTGCCTTTTTCTTAAGTTTCTTTGCATTTCTGGCATTTTATTTTGAGTTAAATTATGAAAATGAACAAATACAAAGTTTGTATCGTAAATGGTAAAGCGGTCTTGTTTCATTTAAGCCAAAAAATGTTTAGGGTCTGTAGGACCACACAGGTTTCCATTAATTCAAGTACACATATTCCAAATAAATAACAACAACAATGCATTTTATTCATGATGTGCTTCTAATAGACCCAAAGCACTGGAAGCAGACAATTGTTCAAACATATAGTGCAGTCACTTTTTTAAGTCTAACACAGCTGAATTGCATGTTATTTCCACTATGATTGCCCTTTGACACTCATGCGACACAAAGTTCGAATGACCAGTTAGAGTTACATGAAATGAAGAGAATGAAGAGTTACATTAAATAATTTAGGAAACATTGGGTAGCATTGCTAAGTTTGGAATAGAGGTTGTCTAATTTGTGTGAGCCAAGATAGCCATTAGCCAGTATTGTTTGGCCTCGTTTTGATATCAATACTTTGAATGGCAGGCTTAACTTAGCTCATTTTATTATAGCCAGTGTTTTGTATGTGTGAGTAACTTGGCATTTTTGTACGTTGAAAAGGTTTTTTGTTGAGATGTGATATTAACTTTGGGTTTTGAACATGCTAACAAGCTCAGTGGTCATTTAATTAATTTATTACATCACTAACACATTTCAATATGTTGAGGTGGTCTACAGCAGTTGTTCCCAAACTTAGTCCTGGGGCACTCCTGTGTATGCTAGTTTTTGTTCCAACCACAATTGCCATCCTAGAATTTTAACAAGCTGTTCATTTTTCTTTATTAGGTGATTTTCATATTTAGAAGGATTATTTACCCCCTTAAATAGTGCACAAAATTCCATGCGGTCCCTTCTTCTGTGGAAGTACGGCGGCAGAGCGAACGTGGCTATTGTAACTTGTTGCTCTTCTTTGTTGTTGTAGTGCCGGCACTACATTCGTAGGTAATGTAAAGTATTGCTCCGCCGCCGTACTTCCACAGAGAATATAGGTCAGCACAAAGTAAAGGATTCAACAATAGTTTGAATTCAAAAATGATGGTATAGACACTCAAAATAACCCTGATAGACTGTCGTCGTATTGTATTTACTTTGGGTGCACTGTGGAGTGTTTAAGTGCGTTTGGTAGTGGATGCTACTGGTTACCATAGAGTTGCGCTAGTATTAGCAACATGTGTATGTCCAAAAGAAGGGACAGCACGGAATTAGTTGAAAATGGTTTCCATCAATCAACTACATCATGGGTAAGTCGTAATTGAGACATTATGTCCAAAATTCCGAACTATCCCTTTAAGCACTCAATGTTTCAGCCTGTCTCTGCCTACTACAATTTTGAAAAATACTTTGTGGGGTGAGTGAGGGAGAGGGTAGGAGGGAGGATGTGTGTCCATCTCCATTTGCATAAATGAATATACGATGTACAAATGATTTTATACAATGCAGCTACGCCTGGTTCACGAAACTCAGATCAAACTGTCAACCTAGACGTTGCAGATCAAATATGAATCATGATTCAGCACCTGCATGGCCTATTTCTCACCTCAAATATTTTCAGCAACTTATTTTAGTCGACTATTTAGGTGGAATAAGAGAAAGTTTAAAAGTTTTTCCGATTTAAAAACATGGAGCCGAAACCAAAGGACTGCAGTGCGTCTAACCAATCAGGTGCCGGATATTTCCGTTGTGGGCGGCTACAATTATCCAGACGTAGAGGTACCTCCAAAGAAATACTCTGACATTACGATTGGGATGGGGCCAGAAAACAAATGTCAACCGTTAGAGGGCAGCACCAAGACACGTTTCTACCAGTTTCTTCTGATATACGATATTTAATTTTTGAAATAACGGAATGGATTAATACGTTTCATTATAAAGTAGGCATACAAACACATTGACAGCAACAAAAAAAAACGCGATCTAGAGTGTACTTTAAACCACATAATGTCAGAAATAGCTATGCATGCCATGAAGAATAAAAGTCCCACATTCACATTGTGCATAATGTGCTATCAATAGGCTCCTAATTGACCTTATTCACATGGCTGCCATGTTGCTCCTACGTCACGCTCGGGGCGGGAAACTCCATCCGGAAGAGCTGGTAAACCACTGTAAAAGTAGGCCTATGATATTCTTCCGTTGAGTGCCAGGCTTCAACTCTTATAAACATTGGGAATCTCCCTCTTCACTGTTTCCTAATATACAAAGCACTGCAAAACAAATGGATTTTCTAAAACCCAGAGAGATTTTGGACTATTTTAAAGGGATATTTCACTTTCGTATAACAAGTCATTTTCTGCGGCCTACCCCACTGTATTTGCATAGCGTGAATAGACTACTAGCAACATCAGCTCAGGTTGCAATTCGTAGCTTATAAATGTCAGGCGTCAAACAAAAATTCCACAGTGGCAACTACAACAGCACTGAATGGAGAAGCAAGCTAGCTTTGTAGCTACATTGCTTACCTAATTTAGTTAGATGTTTGAGGGATTATTACTGTAAAGGGATATTTCACTTTGGTATAACAAAGTAATTTTAACACTAACAGCATCACCGTTCGTCAGGCTCCCAATTCACTCCCATTCATTTTCGGGACCTAGTTAACGTAGTTTCGGAACCTAGAACTAATTAATAGTTTTAAAGCACAGACCGGATCTTCTTTTTCTTGAATAGAATAGAATAACTTTAATTTTCCCGCGAGGGAACTTCAGTTGTAGTGTCAATTTGTGAGTGTGGACACATGGCCATGAAAACTAACCATTTGGTAGGCCTAGATAATGAAGAATTTGAAGACAAAGCAAATGACAATGAGCCAAACCTGCATTGTGTGAATAAGTTTAAGGGGAAAATTATGAAGGAAATTAAAAGTGTTTAACCAAATTAGGAGCCAATTGGTTCATCGTAGAGATCTGCATAACTGCGGGACTCCCGCGGGTCCCGACACTGTTCTTAGCGGCGCGGTCGTTCTTTATGTAGCTGCGGGCGGGAGCGGGTGGTCACGTTAGAATGCTGCGGGTATTATAACCAGTTTCAGTTGTGTTTACGGATAGGTCCTAATGACAACAACAGACTGGCGTTAGGATAACTAAAACAATCATTTGCATCTAGGCTGCACAATAAAACTGTCACAGACAAAATTCCCCTATAAAATTAGGTAGAATATAGGCTGTATTAACAACATTTCGTTTTAAAATGCGCCTTCGGGGAGGGCATTTAGTGTGTGGGCGCATTCTGGAGGAGAGACGGACCATGCTGAAACCATCATCAGTGAGTGACATTCTTTTCATCCACAGGAAACGTTACCTATGTCATTAGGCGATGTTTGCGTTACCATTAAACGGATTTTAGATCTACAAGCCGCTTTAGTTTGCTTTCATTTTTTAATGATGTGATGTCCTGATTTGGTTGTGTAGGCCTATAGCCTAAAAAAAAAAACACCAGAGATGAATGGTAAACAGCAGTATAAAGCTAATATGGCTTACAATCTATTTAATTTAGCAGCCTATACTACTACCTCATTTTATTATTTATACATTTTTTTATTTTAATGTAACCGTTTTATTGTGTATTTATTAGGTAGCCTATTTCAGTTTTTCAGTTATCCATGCCATAGCATGTTATTGCTGCAGTTGCAGAAAGCGCAATTAAAACCGTTCCGTTTTGAAATGTTACTTCATAAAACGAAAATGTCTTTTTTGTGCTAACTTTCAATTTAATTTAACTCTGCTAATAACAGGGCCAGTCCACCTCATGTAATAAAAGATTTGTTTATTTGTGAATTGTTATCCTAATGGCATCTTATTGCTATGAAAAACATTTTTTTCTCGTTGCGCTACAAATGGCTACAAATAAACGACTTGGTTATTGCACACATTATCCATACATTATTTAAGTGTACATTGTCAATACATTCTATAAGTGTCAGGCAATAGGATTTTAAGGGGAGGCGAACTTGCATATGGGATTTTAAGGCGATGCGGCGGGTTTGGGGGCAGGTTTCGGACAAGGTTTTGCAGGAGCAGGTGGGTTCCGGCGAGAATATATGCGGCTCGGGTGGTTGCGGCATGAAAAGCAGCGGGAGCGCGCTGACCTCTAGTTCATCGGTCTTTAATTTGATCAGTTAAAAAAGTTGTGTTACCTCTTTCTATGTAATTGCTTGAAATGTAGCACAATAATTAAGTACAATGTGAACATGGGATAATTAAGAAAAATTCACAGTTCAAGGGAAAACCCAGAAGCATATAACAAAAGCCACATGCACATCTTTGTCACAGTAGCAGGTATAGAATGGCTTATCAGCACAGAACTATAGCTGAAACTAGCCAGACTTTCTTCGCCTCGCATCTACTGCAGCCTGTTTCAATATTTATTAGCTGGCATAATGAACAGGGCTACAAACAGAACAGGTCACTTGCTGCATGTTTGTGCTCATTGCAGCTGCAAATCTCTCAATCCCCACAACATGAGGCCACTGTAATTCTATAACAAACTGAAATTAGAAGGCTGCAAGCTCTCCTCCTACATAAAGTGTGGCCTTACGATGGTAGGGCGCTATGCTTGATTCATTTTTGCGGTTTATCATTCGTCAACTTGAAATGCCTTTCAAACACACCAAGACCTACCAGTGGTGTACAGTAATGTTGAGGCCAAGAAAACGTACGTTTTTTGTTTTTTTAACCATTTCTGATTCTATGTTATATGACGTGATTCATAACTAAGATATTGTCAGAGAAGACAAACACACTTTCAGGTGGATTTTAAATTCTATGGGGGCATATTAAAGTGTTAATCATACTGTGATCATTTGAAAATGTGTTTTGTTGGATGTATGGAGTATGCAACAACTACAGATTCATAAGACTGGTTTCTAAAAACTAGGAGCGCTTTTTAATGAACATAGAAAAATGTAATGGGATAGTTCACTTTTTGTGGTTTGTTGACATTATTTCTGTTTTAGACTGTGTGCTATATGCGCAAAGCTACAGTGCTAGCTTGCCATGCTACGTTTAACAGCTTCAAAACGATATTTTTTAACAATGTGACATTAACACACAGATCATGAAAGCCAAGACATTTTTCATGTAAACTGAGATGAAACCGAATAACTTATTAGCTTGTCGCCATGAAAGCAGCTGATGTTATTGTGTGACTGGTTACAAGCTGGCTATAACGTTAGCCTCCAAACTAGGGATGGGTATCATTAGAATTTTTTCGATACCGGTACTGCTTATTGATACCAATATTTAGCCAGCAGCCATACCACCATGCACTCTGCACCTGCTGAATTGCTGAAGCTAAGTAGGTGTGGGCTTGGTTAGTACTTGGATGGGAGACCTTCTGGGAAAACTAAGTTGCTGCGGGAAGTGGTGTTGGTGGAGCAGTAGGGGGCAATCTTCCCTCTGGCCAAATAAATCCTAATGCCCCAGTGCAGTGATGGGGACACTGTGCTGTAGGAGATGCCGTCTTTCGGATGAGACGTTAAACCGAGGTCTGTCATTAAAGATCCCAGGACACTTATCGTAAAGAGTAGGGGATTCCCCGGTGTCCTGGCTAAATTCCCAACCTGGCTCTTTCAATCTGCCACCTAATCACCCCCCAGTTTAATTGGCTAATATGACTTCTCTCCCTCTCCACCTCAGCTGATGTGTGGTGAGCATTCTGGTGCAAAATGGCTGCCGTTGCATCACCCAAGTGGGTGCTATACATTGGTGGTGGTAGAGGCGAGTTTCCCCCTGATCATTGTAAAGCGCTTTGAGTCACCGGTTGGTGAGAAAGGCGCTATATAAATGCAAGGCATTATTATTATCGATACTTTTATCTACTATAAAGAGATGTTGTGAAAAGAATTAAGTTATCTTATTATTACTTTCAGCAGAAATAACAAGTTATTTTGATAAAATTAAGTGAAATTGTTTCCTCATATTTTCCTGAGATTATATAATGCTATATTGCAATTGCTATAAATAAATGTCATTGTGTGTTTTGTTGCTGCTTCACTACATATACAATAAACTTAAATGAACAAGATTATAGATTACCAAAGAACTATAGTTCTTGAGCTTCTCAGAAGGTAACAGAATAATAGTTATAAATAATACAGCGGTGGTGGCTGAAGGTATGCCCTGAAGGAGCGGGGGCTGCCGCTTGACTGACGATAGCTATAGGATGAGGAACATGTTTCAAAAGCTTTTAAAACTAATGCTGACGTTGCTAGATTACCAGTGTTATTATAACATGGTAACAGAGCTGGACAACGATGTATTGCTCCACAGAGAATGCCTTGTTGCTCCAATGCATTCTCTGTTACCTGTTCGTAGTGTACATCGAATAATTTCCCAAAAAGCTATAGAGTGTTTTAGCTCTGGGTTTATGTAATACGGGAGAATAAGATAGGCAACGTTAGACCAAAGATTCACTATTTAAACTACTTTTCGGTGAGTTTTCTTGAAAGATATTCAATGTACATTATGAACAGGTAACAGAGAATGTTTTCCAGCAACAAAACTTGAATACTGTCGTCGTTCCAGGTCATTTAACATACAAGACATTGTTGTCCAGTGCTGTTACTATGTGGCTGGCCATCTAGTAAATGCTGATGGTGTTATTTTCCGAAGTTAATAACTATGACTTGTTTTATCTTATAACAAATGTAATAGCTTTATTTAGCTTTAACACAACCAAAAAAATTATTACCAATAAACCCAGTTGGTCAAAGTAGAGTAGAACACAAACATAGTCCCTGACTGCATTGTTGACACGTGTGCACCCGTGTACACGTGATATTTCCACACAAGGACTTCCCAGGCAGTAACCTTGTCATCACATGCAGCACCACTAACAGAATAGCCTAGGCTACGTATTGCACTAGGGTGAGAAAGCCATCGCCGGGGCAAGACCTCCAGCGCCCGGCATACACTAGGTTGATCTAGTCTTGTTTAAAATAAATACTTCAAGTGTATAAAATGGATGTGTAGAATAGAAGCTGCTGTAGTGACTTGTGACAATACCAGCTGGAGAGGGAGCAGTTCAGTCAGAGAGAGCAAAAAATAAATAAAAAAAATAAAAATTTTAAACCTGCAAGAGGGCATTATGACATCACAAGACTCAATATTCCACCATTCATTGTCTATGGGAATTTTTTGGGATAAAAAGGTGAATCTCTCAAAAAATATAAAAGATATAAAAAAGATAAATACAAGCACACTGCTGAGCCAAGGTGAATATCATGAAGTTGGAATGGCATGTCTAGCTTAAAAGCCGGAGGAGGAGTAGCGTGCAGAAATTTGGGTGGAAGAACAATAAGAATATATGCAAGAAATTAGGATTGAGTAAATATCACCAGTGGTCCCCAATGTCCCACAGAGAGATGAAACCTTAATTTTAACTTTGACCTGTGTGCTGTGCTATTCAGCTATTCTAAACACTACTGTGACACAAATATTCATATGATAAAATAAACAGTGAGGGTACAGTAGTTGTGTAGCCTAAATAATTTTTAAAATAACTTTTGTTCAGAGCACTGCGGTGTCAACACGTGAAAAATGAAAAGGTGCTCTTTGGCTCTCTCGTAACTTAGGTTACTGAGCTTAAAAATCAGATTTTGCTTTAAATGAGTAGCTGAACGTAAAAAGGGCAAAATAACATCAAAGGCATTCCATTTGTGAAAATATTAAAGACGTTAGCCTAATGCAACTGGGAAATATTTTAAAACGCACTTGAAGACTCTAAGAATGGCCAATATAGACTTTAATAGACTCTTTGATGCCCCCACTGTAAGTGGAAAAAGATGCTGGTGGGGGCAAGTCGCTGTCGCTGTATTCTATCACCCCTTCCAGAGCCACTTTCCCAATGATATCTCCCGTCCTCTTGTCTACAGGTGAGAGGTCCGGGATGCCCTTTCCTCCAACTGTACTGCCAGAATATACAATAAATATACAATAAAGTCTGATTTCTCAACCTGCAAACACATTGACACTGAAATCTGTGGTTAGCGCAAGTTTGATGAATCACGTGAGATTTTCGTATGCAAGTTGGTACGCTCAAATATACGCATATTTTTGATAATATTGATAAATGAGGCCCATGGTACTCATAATGTTGGGACAATGACATTTTTTTTTTCTTGACTTAATCCTGTACTCCAAAATACTTTTTCTGTAATCAAACAATTCACATGGTTAAAGTGCAGATTCCCAGCTTTTATTAACTGATATTTTTATACATTTTGTTTTCACCATGAAGAAATTACAGCACTATTTATACATAAGTCCCCCCCCCCAAGTTCAGACCCACAATGAGAACACGGAGGGGAATCTGCACTACACGTGAAAATCAACCAACTTGTTACAATAGCAGGTACAATGTGCTAAACTAGGTGTGACAAAGACCATCCAATTAAGCAATACAGTATGACACTAACAATCAATTGAGAGTTGGAGAAACCATACGAAATCTACGGTCACTGTAGTGACACATTGAAAACTGAAATATAAAATAACTAGGGTTGTAAAATTCCAGGTATATTGAAAGGTGGAAACTTTCCATGGAAATTAACAGGTATAAACTGAAAATGTTGGCGTTATTTGTACTAGCAGTATTTACCTCGTCATATGCAGACATAAATATAAACATTTTGTCTTGTCATAAGCAGACATCCATGCAAACATTTGTGAGTAGAACTTTAATGGATTCTTTCATTGAACAAAAAACATGAATGTTGAATAAAAGAAATGTATTCCCTAACCCCCCCCCCCTCAAAAAAAAAAAAAGTCTCATTCAAAATGGATGTCGTCCTTGGGCTCAAATGCAGTAGTGTCACCTCAATAGAGTACTCAAGTAACACTGATTTCAGAAGCGACTACCCCATTCATTTAGACCATAGACATTAACTAAAACTCCATTCCTTGGATTGTTCAATATAACGCCCGTTTGCAAAATATGTCGTTTTTCTGGACCGGCTTCAAGTATATTTTACGTTTCAGTATTTTTTTTCTGAATATAGGCCTACCACCGCAAGATGATGATATCTGATTGGTCGAGAACGACCCTTGCGTTGCAGTAATGGATATGTAGTCCCTTAAAGTGGACTACAAACCGGACTACAATCATTACTTTACAAAATGCGATGTATCCTTATACCACACAGGCTCATCCGTTTCGTCTCATTCTATAAATCAGATTTCAAGAAATTGTCGATCTGTCATAGGGAATTTACTTCTGAAACCAAACTCCGCCCACGTCTGACGTACTCACTCGAGTACTCTATAGCCTTGTGTAGTGTGCAGGATGCTGGGAATTATTTCTGCATGTGATGGAAGAATGCACAGTGCATACAGAGGGTCCTGCAGTAGTGTGCAGGATGCTCTGAGATATCTGTGTATGTGATAAAAGAATGCAGTGCACATGTAATGGAAGAATGCACAGTGCATGGTTGAAATTCAACTGAATTCGCATTAAATAGGGTTGTTTTAACCAAAGCATGCTGCAAGATCTAGAATTCAATTTTATGTGTATTTTCCAACTAAATTTAAGTTCCGGCTTACTTTTGCAATAAAAACTGGTCAAAATTCCAAAAAT